>LR738709.1:50448209-50464587 GCA_902687465.1 Secale cereale | reverse complement strand
CCCCCCCTCCCTCCCTCCCTCCCGCGAGCGACAGGGAGGAAAACCTTGCCGCCGCCGGACTTCGACGCCCACGTTCCCTCCTCCTTCCTCGCTGCCGCCGGAGGGCGCGGCCGGGCGAAGCCTGGTCCGCGTTGGCGGGCTCCTGCTCCTCCTGCCAGCGGAACAAAACTGTTTGTGACTTAGAAAATACTTATTCATTCATAAAATGTTTGCTGATTCAAAAAATTATCATGCATTTTAAAAAAAATGTTTATTAAATCAAAAAAATGTTCGTGAATTTCTAAAAAAACAACTTAAAAAATGTTCATCGATTCTATAATTGTTTCCCGATTCAACAAAAAGTTTAAAATCATGTTAAATATTTTTTATAAAAACGTTTGCAAATAATATATGATGTTCATAAATTCAAAAAATTGTTTTTATAAAATGTTTGAAATTTTGTAAAAGTGTTCGTGAATTTGAAAAATGTTCATGAGTTTAAAAAATGATCAAGATTTCAAAAGTTGTTTATGATTTCACGAAATTGAGAGTGATAGTGATCTGAGTGATGCAGCAAAATATGGTCATGGCCGTCGGAGATTATGTTTTTTTTCCAAGTTGCGATGCACGGGGCCTTTTGCTAGTGAACTAATAATGCATGAATAAGCACGACCTGACTACTATAGTTCTGATTGTATGAACACATGATAGTAAGATAATGTGTTTCTACTCCTACTACAGAAATTTGTAACACATCAAAGTGTACGGACAAAATGATGAATATAATGTTTCGAGCCTTTAGGTCATGTACCATCCACTTACAAGGAAGAAAAGCTGGAATGGACATGGAGTATCTACACCTGAGCTCATATGCCCCCTCATGAACAGTAAAATTGAAAAAAAATAGTAAAAATATTCTGAATATTTTTTGTGGTAAACTTTGTCAAATGTTTAGTATTCTTGCAAAATTTCAGCACGATACGACATTCGTGGAAGATGTGGCAAAAAAATTTCGTGGAAGGCGTGGCAAAAAAAAAACAAAATCAGTACTCCAAAATGTTTTCAAAACTAGCAGTTTTAGAATATCGATTTTTTTGCCACATCTTCCACGAATGTCGTATCGTGCTGAAATTTTGCAAGAATACTAAACATTTGACAAAGTTTATCACAAAAATAATTCAGAATTTTTGAATTTGGTTCACTATTTGTTTTCGTTTTTACTGTTCACGCGGGAGCATTTGAGCTCGGGAGCAGAATAGGACTTTCAAGCTGGAATCCAAAACCTACTTTTCTGATAGATATCCATGCAAACTGTACTGAGCTGGTGCACTTCAAGTTGAACGTACGATAAAGTATGGGAACTAATAGGCGCCGGCGCGCCAGCCCAAATTTGGGCCGGCCGCACCGTAGCCGCATGATTAGCGGGTCGTCAACAACCTGATTTGCCAGCTGGCCCATGTCTCTCATGGTCTTCGTCTTCCACCACCGTCAGATCCTCAAAAAATCCTCTCTCTGCGAGTAGTTCCCGCACCACCGGTCGTCCCCACCGGCTGCAGACCTCGCAGCAGGCCGCCCCTCGCCCTCCCCCCCTAGATCGCAGTTGGCCCCACCTCGCCGTCTGTTGTCGCCCGGCTCCAACGGGACGCCGTCGCTCATCGTAGCAAAAACAACGCAAAGACGGCTGGCGCCTCTCACGTTGCAGCACCTAGCCTCGCCGGCTCCGTAGCGCGTTCGTCACAGCACCACCGTGCCACCGGCCATGGCTCTCGCCGTGGTACGCTCATACCATTGGTGTTCCCCTGGTTGAAACTTTTTTTCACGTGTGGAAGCTTTTTCTTCATTGCCGGTTGAAGCTTTTCCTCCCGCTGGTTGAAGCTTTTTCACCGCCGCTTGAAGCTTTTTCCACCATTGAAGCTTTTTTCCCGTGGTGGAATATTTTTTCTCATGCCATTTTGAAGCTTTTTCTGTAGCTAAATGGCTTTTTCCATAGCCGGTTGAAGCTTTTTCCAAAACAGTTGAAGCATTTTCTCTCAGGTGAAAGCATTTTTCCCATGCCGGCTTGAAGCTTTTTCCACAACCGACACTTGACTAGTTCCAGCAAAATAAAATGCCGCTTGTAGCTCATGTATGCACCGGTTGTAGCATTTTTTTCCCCGGTTCCAGCATTACCCGCACCGGATGCAGCATTCACGACCACCGCGTCCCAGCCGTAGCGCAACCAGCAGCAGCCACCGGCTGGCAGCAGTCAGGCGGTCCACTTGGCTCGGCGAAGCACACGGCCGGCAGCAGCGCTGGGAAAAGGAAGAAAAAATATGGCCGTGAGAAGGGATGTGTCCGGAGATAGGAGATGAAGGCAACAGTTGGGGAAAATATAAGGAAGGAGGGGTGGTCCACGTGGGGCACAATAAAAACAGGCCTCTCGCGCGGGGCGCGGCTTGGGCGGGCGCGGGGCGCCAGCCTGGCACGCGACCGGCCGAAGGTTCAGCCGACGCCCGACATGAAACGTTTTCCATAAAGTATATATTATAAAAGTTGATGAAATTAAGCTGCAGAAAAATGACCACTAACAAATTCATGAAAATTAAAACATCAATCCTTCCTATATTCCACCGGGAGATGGATGAAACAAAAGGGACTACAAGTTATGGGACTGAATTCCACATCCTACTACGTACGGCACTACTCCTCATCACCAAGGAACTAGATCGCCGTAGTTCATGGACTTCATTACTAGCTAGTACAGAGCCCACGCGAACGTGGCAGCAGAAAGAAGGACGGCATGGGGAGCATGCTTGGGTCCGGCGGCGAGGCGTAGAAGCTGGGCCCGGCGAACATGGCCTTCTGCGGTGTCGTGGCTAGCGTCGGCGTCGTCGCTGCCGCATTAGCCCGCGGCAGCTTCTCCATCTGCTCCGGGCGAGGCTTCTTGTGCAAGTCCCAGCGCTTCGTCGAGGACGCGCGGCTAGGGCTAGGCAGGCGCTTGTTGCCGCCGTCATGGCGGCCGTGATGACCTGTGGGCTGCAGGGACGCGCCGCACGAGGTCGCGAGTTTCTTCTTGCTGTCCCAGCGTTCGACGGAGTCGGCACGTCCGGGGCTGCCGGCGCTGTATGACGAGGAGGACGACGACGACGTGGCGGTGCGGGGCTTCTTGTTGTATTTCTTGCCCGAGTCCCACCTGTCGACAGAGTCGGCACGACCGGTGCTCTTGCCGCCCTCCGACGACGACGACGACGAAGACGAGGAGGAGGAGGAGCAGATGGAGCTGCATGGCTTATTGCCCTTCTTGTTCCAGTCCCACCTGTGGACGAAGTCGGCGCGGCCTGCCATGGCGGACACGAGCATGGTGAGGACGAGACCCTGCGGCGTGGGCAACAGCGGCAGCATCTGGCTCCTGGGCGGCGTCGGGAGGATGGGCAGCATCTCGCTCCTGGGTGGCGTCGGGAGCAGCGGCGGGAGAAGAGCTGCTGCTGCCATTGATTTCCCTGCGCGAGAGGGAGATGTCGAGACTCAAGAGCTTGTTTGATGGAGATGAAGAATCGATGAGTCCAGGAGATACCTCGGGGCACATATTTATAGTAGCTCGGTCGATCGCTATGTGCATGTGTCCACCGTTCTCGACTCGGTTCCGGTCTACTGTCGGAATCCGACGAGTAGGGGACGCGGAAATGAGGCCACGCGCCCAGACTGGAATTAAACTGTTTTTTTTTTTGGCGTAGTATCCACGTGCGATTAGTGATGTACATATCTTTTTTGGCGAAAATTATCAGATTTACTAATATAAAAATTCACCGAAGTACAAAACACTTCAAATATAATAAAAATTACATCGCGGTCCATGGACCACCGAACGACCATTGTAGCCACCGGAACGAGCCGCCGACGTGCCGTTGTCGCCGCTCTCATAACAAAGTCGACCGACCATTGTAGCTGCCGGAACGAGCCGCCGACGCGCCGTTGTCGCCGCTCTCATAACAAAGTCGACCGACCATTGTAGCCGCCGGAACGAGCCGCCGACGCGCCGTTGTCTCCGCTCTCATAACAAAGTCGACCAACCATTGTAGCCGCCGGAACGAGCCGCCGACGCGCCGTTGTCGTCGCTCCCATAATAGAGCCGGCCTGACCTTGTCGATAACAGGCGGGAAGTCTTCGTACACGTGCCCCTAAGGACCAGCGCCTGGAGCCACAGCTGTCGCTGTTGAACCCCAATTGAAGTGACACACAATTTAGAAAAGTATACGTACGATTCAAATTCTACTATGTATTGAGAAGATATCCCCTAGCTTTGTTATTACAAATATAGTGAACGGTATAACTATTATTTGGATTGATGAAGTGCACCGAATGACTTTTTGCTAACAAAAATACATATTGAAATATAACATTAGCACAAAACTTTGGCCAGATTTCATCCATGCATCCTACTCTCACTGGTCCAAAATTTAAGTCTTTTTAGATATTTTAGTATGACCTACATACGAATATATATAGACATAGTTTGTTTAGAGTGTATATTCACTCATTTTGCTTCATATGTGGTTCATACTGGAACTCTAAAAATACTTATATTTAGGAACAGAGGGAGCATAAAGTTTAGCTTACAATGGGTAACTCCATTTGTAACTAATAGTGCATAAATAAGCACTGGCAGTGCTTGCTTAATAGTCCTGATTGCATGTACAGAGTACACATGATAGTAAAAGATTGCCGGTCTATTGCAGAAGACTGTCACACCAACACAGTTAAATTTGTGGACAAGATAACGGATATAACATTTCGAAACTCCAGCTTATGTATCATCCATTCACCAAGGAAGAACAACTGGAAGCCCTGGAGTTGGAAAAAGAAGCAATAGAGCAGAGAAAGCGGCTGGGGGTAACTGGGAGGACAAGGGACGCACTAGTCGGTTCAGTTAGACCAGCCCCATAACCCACAGCCACAACGGTGGTCTTGTGTCCAAACGTTCCTTATCCTTCCCCAACAGGCATCATCTCCTCTTGTTCACAAGGTCCCTCGTCTCTTCCTACCACCAAATCAACCCCAGCAACTGACCAATGCACTTGGGATCGAGCCACCCACCATGCCAATCCTCAGCCTCTCCGCGAAGCCGCTGTCTCGCCTTCCTGCAAAACAAGGTAATTATCAAGTCAACAAGGTAATTAATTCGGTTTCTAAACAGAATCTAGGGAAAAAACTTGATTCAATGTACATTTTTCCTGCCAACGTTTCAGGATTGTCGAGGTTAGGTAGGGCACGGAACCTTGCATCTACGTCGAGGATGAGGATCACGATGCTCAAGCAACAAGATCATCCAGGGAATGAAACCGGCAGCAGGCCTCTATACCTCGGGATAGACTTTGGAACTTCCGGTGCCAGATACGCTCTTATTGACAAGCAAGGGGCCATCCGTTCCGAAGGCAAAAGAACTTATTCAGCTGTAAGAGCCTGGTCACCACTCTAACCTTTTTAAATTAGAAATCTATATCTTCGTTGACATGGGGGGGTTGTTCGTCCTGCTTGGCTTCCTGCCTCAAAATTACCATAGCTAGACTTTATTCATTCATTTTTCCACTCCTTATGAGCCTGTATGTGCATCCTTTTGGTTGGAGACTTGCTAGGCAGGTTGGACAAAGCACCAACTGGGCAAGCTCCTGGAGAGAAGCACTCTTCCACCTTCTCGGCGACATCCCGTCGATTCACCGGCCATCGATCTCGTCCATCTCCATTGATGGGACTTCAGCAACCACTCTCATCATCGATAGGTTTGCAGACTTCCCTCGAATCATGAGCACATCAGCTAGGGACAATATTTTTTATATAAATGATGAAGCCGAATGACCAATCCAATGTAGTGCCTTCTCGTGCAAGCTGCAGAAACAATGGAGAGCTTCTTGCCGGCCCTTTTCTCTACAACGAGAGCTTCCCCGACGCGCTGCCCATGGTCAACTCGATCGCTCCTGCGAATCACACGGTGTGCTCCGGTTCGTCCACCCTGTGCAAGCTCGTCTCATGGTGGAACAAGCATTGTTCGAATGGCGGCGATGATTCGGCGATACTGATGCACCAATCAGACTGGCTGCTGTGGCTTTTGCATGGAGAATACGGCGTTTCTGATTACAATAATACTCTCAAGGTAGCTGGAGTTTATGCAAGCAGTTCACATATATAGATTCTACGGAAGGCAATGGATTTATAAGTTTTCCTTCAATGGATCCTACTGCAGGTAGGGTATGATCCAGAGATTGAGTCATACCCAAGCTGGCTCACGTCACAGCCATACTCACACATATTGCCTTCTTCTGTCAGAGCACCCGGAGTTCCCATTGGCCCAATCAAAGAAGATGTACGCTCACAATATGGTAAATTAATGGACATATATTTGTTTCAGTACTACGGTATGCAGTTGAATAATCTAATATCATTACTACTTCATCTTAGACGACTAAATATGCATTATCAGGCTTTTCGAATGACTGTGTGGTCTGTACTGGGACAACCGACAGCATCGCTGCCTTTCTTGCAGCACGAACCACTGATCCAGGAAAAGCAGTGAGTTCCACTTTGACCTAATTAGAAGGAATCGATGGCTGTACCAATATGCAGTACTAACTGAACCATAAAACTGTCGATCAGGTGACGTCGCTGGGTTCAACGCTCGCGATCAAGCTCGTCAGCAAAGTCCGCGTGGAAGACGCAAGGTTTGGCGTCTACAGCCACCGCCTGGACGACCAGTGGCTCGTCGGCGGGGCGTCCAACAGCGGGGGTGTGGTGCTCCGGCAACTCTTCAGCGACGACCAGCTGGTGACGCTGAGCAGGGACATCGACCCGTCGTCTCCTTCCCCTCTTGACTACTACCCTTTGCCCAAGAGCGGCGAGAGGTTCCCTGTCTCCGACCCCGACATGGAGCCGAGGCTGGAGCCTCGACCCGACAGCGACGCCGAATACTTGCATGGCATATTGGAGTCCATGGCGCGGATCGAGGTCGTTACTTAACACTCTCTCACGCTTGATGACAGTAGCACTTTTTCGAGAAAGATAAGCTGAAGTGTTGCTGAATATAAATATGGATGCAGGCCAGTGGGTACAAACTGCTGAAGGAGCTCGGCGCGACGCCGGTGGAGGAGGTCTTTACGTCAGGGGGAGGCGCGCAAAATGAGAAGTGGACTGAGATCCGGGAGAGAGTGCTTGGTGTGCCGGTTCGGAAGGCGAAGCAGACGGAGGCGGCGTACGGAGCTGCATTGCTAGCTCTCAGGGGTGCTACCACGGGCAAGTGAACACACTCGGGGGTGCCATTCTCTTTTGAATCCCAGTAGAATCATTGAGTTCAATGTACCCCGTTTTAGATAAGTAAAAGACCCACAGGCATAGCTCGACTGAGCATTGCAATCCTTGTAAATTTAAAGTGCGATAAATAGGGTGTTCTCTGGTCTTCTACGCTTATTTGTTGCTTTACTGACATTATGCAAGTATATCAGGGACATTGTGTTATGAACTATGTAGCCAAGATAACATTTTGTTCTTCTCACTCAATGGTTTATTATTTCCTGGATGGATTTCATCGTCAGAGCAATAACGGGATAACAATGTACCAAGCATCTGCACGTGAGGGAAGGAAGAAACTATGCTAGGTGTTCGGCCGCACAACGCTAGCTAGCAACTAATCGAACTGTACTGCCCAGCCAGGAACATGATCAGAACATGTTGGTCACAACAAATGAAGTTTCATAGAGCAAGTCTATTGAGCAGAGGTTGAACCCATCTAGGTAGCCATGGTGCAGAACTAGACTGAGATGCTGCAGGTACACACCTGACCGGCCAATTGTTACCAGATCTAAATAACCTGTTAGATGTTATACTGTATAAGTTAAACTTAGGAACACCACTGAAAGTGAAGGAACAACAGTCAGTCTTTGTGCACAAATAAATAAAGCTTCAAAAGCTAATCTAAAAACAGTGTAGGGGAAGCTGTAACCTTGACGAAGAAGAATCAGATGTGAAACTGCCCCATCTATGCTCCGTGGTCTGTGCAGCAGCCCCACGAAATTATGAACCAGCCACGCAGAACAACTATCAAACAGTTGGTGTGCACTAGCAAACACGGTCGATGGAGAAATGGTTAGAAAGCGTAGGAGTGAGAAATTCGAAGGAAGAAGGGGGGAAGACGAAATCGCCAACTCTTGTCAATCTTTAACATGCGTTACCTCGAGGACTTGAATGGGGGCGGCGATTGATCAAATTCCCGTCCCAAGTTCCTAATCTCTCTCCCACCTCAATGGCGGAACCAGACCAGAGGGGCCGTCACCGGATGGGGAGGGAGGACAAGCAAGGCAGGAGGATGCTGGCTCGACATGGATGGATCTGCATCTGCTAATGATGGAGGTTGAAATGGGTCACTGGGTGTCTAGCTGCGAAAGAGAGAACGGGGATGAAAGTGCTTCTGGATGTGGATGGAGCCCTCGTTCGTGATGGACCACAAATCCGAAAAGACTTTTCCGCGTACGCGACCTCATTAAAATTTTAGGGCCTGCCTATGCGTATGTAAAAACCCCTCTCTAATATCTCGGGTCTTTCTTGATTTTTAGGGATGGGTGGACAGGTGGCATGTGCTTTCCGTTGCATGTAAAGAAAAAAAAAGATAGAAAAGGAAGCACTGAACAGCATTTGCCTAATCTGACATAAGTGCCTTGTCGAATACTCCATGCTCCAACGTCCGCGTGCGAATTAGGTAAAAGTCGTAGTACTGCCCATAAATTACGCGCCTCCTTCTTTTTTTAAGAAAATTTCCGATTTATTTATCTTCAATCATGACAGTACAACGAACACCAGAAATAATAAAAAATACATCTAAATTCAAAAAGACAGAAGACCGTCATCCTTTTTTCCCGGGAGAGAAGGTCATCATCCTTAGTTAAAGTAAATTTACATAGAACACCTATTCTTCACGTTTACTGCACAAAACACCATGTATTGATGTAATCTGTTGCAGGTAGATATAATCAATTACTCCCTTCGTTTCTAAATATAACCCATTTTAGATATTCTAATACAGGCTACATACATGTTTATATAGACAAATTTTAGAGTGTAGATTCATTCATTTTGCTTCGCATGTAGTTCGTATTGGAACATGTAAAAGGCTTATATCTAGGAACGGAAAGAGTATTTGATTATGAAGAAAAGTACTCCCTCACGTTTATGATCCCTCAAGTTTATCAAAATGGTATACATTTTGATGATGACATTTGGTCCCTGATGTCTCAAAACCGGACACAGTTCGTCCAAAATTAGATTCAGAGCGGTATTTGGTTGACCGTGTCCCGGTTTGGCCTCAAACATGTCACGATTGACTGCCACATGTTGGGCCTGCTCAGCCACAGGCTTCGATGTTGAGCCTGTCCTCGTCCCCGGTGACAACGCGCAGCTTGCGTCTCTCTGAGTAGCTGGACACGCTCAGCACATCGCCGCCGTCATCCCACCATGACAACACTGCAGAGACCTGTAGCAGAAGCTCTGGACTGACGAGGCCCACCGCATGCTCGAACTCGAGAGCACCATGGCCTCCGTTGACCGCATGGACCTGATGCGGAGACAATCTCATCTAGGGGAGGTCGTAGCCGGTTAACTATGCACTTTGATACAACTTTGTATAACATGTTACATAGACTAATCAGGCGGTAGTCCTTCAAACATTGCGTCGTTTCTAGTCTCAACTCTAGCAAGTAGTGCACAAACATCTAGCAAATTTCTTCCTAACAATAGATCGATGTACTCTTCTTCACAATATCAAAACTTGCATCTTTCCTCAATACTAATTTGAGAAAACAACCGGTCCCAATTGCGACCAATCCGAAGAACAACATCAAAATAGGCACTCCCCCGGTACTTTTCGCATTTGAAGAAGACACATCCGGGACGTTTCGGCATGCTTGAAACTCGGCACGGCACTAGCCGCAAGGAGTGGTCACACTTGATGCCTGGCAGCGGCCAGCCAACGAGCCATTGGGCTAGTGCTGAGTCCGGCCGATGACCGGACGTGACTGTGCTGGGGATAGGTCGATGAGTGGGAACCGAGCGCCGAGAGGAGGATGGCATAGCGAGATGCGGCGTGGAGTGACTTAGGGCCCCGTCAGATCCATCAAAAACATGCCGGCGCCGCCGGCTGGGATACAGCAAATCCGCTGCCGCCGGTGAGGGCCTAGGTCTACCGATTTAGGCACCGCTGGCAGTGAAAGAGGACCAAATCCGGGTGATGGAGGAGCACGACAGGTCTTTCGAGGGTCGGCGGTGACGCTTGGTGGCCGGCGGAGGCTAGAGAGGAAGCGGGTGGTGGCGTGGGTGAGGCCGAGGGGAGAGGGGGCAACTTCTGATTTGGCTGGTGGGCGGCCGAGTGAAAACGGCGAGTGAGCGGCAGAGTAAAAATAGGAGCATGCAGTACTGAGGAGTAATAAAATGTGTTACTCCTGTAACTGGTTTTAGAAGCGAGAGATGTCATAAATTAGCTAGCCAGGCCTGGTACACGTGATCAAGGATGATAAGTGGCACGTAGTATGCAGAATTATGACCGATGAAACTTTTTTAAGTGCTCAAGTTCTAAAGGTTGTTTATTTCCCACACTGCACACTTTTGGAGGCAGAATTGGGGGCTCGTCCCTCTCAGATTTGACGAGCAGTTTTAGATGGGAGGGAGATCTTGGCGCAAGGCTTAATCAGAAGGATCGGTGAGGGGAGACCACAAACATATGGAGACATAATTGGATACCACGAGATAGCTTCAAGAGACCCATCACATACCTAGTTCCTAACCCACCGGAGAGAGTAGGCAGAGCTCATTGATTTCACGTCAGCGCAATGGAATGAAGGGTTGATTCAAAATGTGTTTACACCTTTTGACGCAAATGAGATTATGAAAATATCAATGTGCACTCGGAGGTTACCGGATTTCTGGGCATGGCGTGAAGAAAATAGAGGCATTTTCACTATTCGCTCGGCATAACGGATGATTCTGCGAACGAAGATGAGAAGATAGAACTGGTGGCATTGGACCGAGGGTTCGTCCACGGGACAGGAGAGCAAGCTTTGGAGTGCACTTTGGCAACAGATTGGATCCCCGACCCTCCCGACCCTCCCGAGTCGCCCCCCGCGTGGGCGGCCGGGAGGCCACCAGATCCCGTTGGCCGGCCCTCTCCCACTCCTTCTCCTCATCCCTCGCCGCCGCCCAAGGGCGCGGCCAGGCGAAGCCTGGTCGTCGCCGGCGGCGGCGGGGACTCGGGCCCTCTCGCTCGCGTGGGGCTGGCGCGGGTCGGCGCCCCCGGGCCGGAGCGTGGCGGCGGCCGGACGTCACGGCGGGTGGTGGCGGCGCCTCGGCGACTTCGCTCCCCCGCGGCAGGAGGCCTCGCGATCTGGTGCGTAGCGGTCGCCAGGGACGGCGGCGGCGTGATCGGATCTGGTCGCGGCGGCACGGCCGGATCTATGCCCAAGCGTGGGCCTTGATCGCTGGTCTGCCGTCGGCACGGTGGCGGGTGCGACTCGTCGGCAGCTGGGCAGATCCGCTGGGATTCTACCCTTGTATGGTCCTTGACAGCGCGGGCAACTCCGGGGGAAACCCTAGATCTCCTTGGGATCGAGCGATGACGGAGATTTTGCGTCGTAGTCCCTCTTTAGGGCATCGTTTTGGAGTTTACTCCGGTTGAAGGGACCAGCGACGTCGGTGGCGCACGTCTGGTGGAGCAACTGCCGATGAAAATCGCGCCGACTACGGTCATGGCGGACGATGGCGGCGTCTTAGATGTCGTTCCCTTGTCGAGGCATCGTCGTTGCAGTCTGCATCATCAGGCTCGGGATGCTCCGGGGGAAACCCCAGATCTGGGTTTTCCGGATCGGACGATGATGGCGTTTTATCGCTGTCCCTCCTGGGGGCATCGTTTTGGAGCAAGTGATGGCTGGGGGGATGGTGGAGCGGTACTTCATCTCACACATTGATGGCGGCGAAGATCGGCGGCATGGCGCTGTGGAGGCTCGGCGTCCGATGCGCGGAGATGGACTCGCGCAGGAGGAGGTTGCTATCTGGCGTCATGGTGACGTCGATGGCAGAGTGGCCAGACAAGGTAGAAGCCTCAATATGATCTGAAGACGGACTTGTGAAAGATGGCGGCGACGACACACGAGTGCGTCTGACCGGATTGTGCACCAGACCCGGTATGTGGCTCGGCTGGGGCTTCCGGCGTTTGATGTTAGGCTTAGGTGAGTGGTTTGGGTAGTGGCCCAGCTAGCACCCCTTCATCATTTTGATGTTAGGCTTAGATGAGTGGTCTGGATAGTAGCCCACCTACCACGCCTTCATCATTTGGATAGGAGTAGCGGCATATGTTGCCAAGATGGCGGATTCAGACATATTATTCTAATACTTTGTAAGGTCCTCGAGAATAATCAATAAAGTGGCCGTATGCATCTCCTAGATGCAGAGGCCGGGGGTTATCCTCCTTTTCTAAAAAAAATTAAAAAAAATGCAGAAGTGTTTGGGCCCTTGCGCCCGATGAACTGGCCGAGAAACATCAAGAGGAGAGTGCAAAGGATTGGCTATTTGATTTGTATGAAAGATTAGATGCTGAAGAGTTTACCCGTGTGGTTGTCACCGCTTGGGCAATATGGGGAGCTGGGAGAAAGGCAACTCATGAGGACTTTTTTCGGTCTCTGCATGCCACTGATGCTTTCATAAGGAGTTACTTGTCAGAGCTTGAGATAGTCAATAGACAAAGCCAATGGCAGGAGGTATAGAGGGCGCTCTTGGCCTCATCTTGGTTGCCTCAGTCATGGGAAGTGCAAAATTCAATGTCGATGGTGCAATCTCGAGGTGGGGGAGCTATGGGGCAATGGGAGCAATCTGTAGAGACCAAAGTGGCGTCTTTCTGGGTGCCTCGACGGTGATTTTCAACCCTATAACAGATCCCCAAACTTTGGAAGCACTAGCTATCACTACCAGAATCGCCCCCTATGCCGACGGCCAGGGCCGTCGGCATAGCCCTGAGTCCCGTCGGGACAGACCTATGCCGACGGCCCCCGTCGGCATAGGTCCGTCGGCAACATATACGTCGGCATAGCCAGGTTGGCCGTCGGCATAGAAAAACCGTCGGCATATATGCTATGCCGACGGCGGCCGTACATCAATGCCGACGGCAAGGACCGTCGGCAAAGTCCACGCCTAACGGCGCCCAGAGCCGTTAAGTTCGCCCAACGACTGGCCGCCACATGGCACATGGCTATGCCGACGGCCTGCCGTCGGCATAGGGCTGCCACGTGGCGACCAGTCGCTGCTCGTGGACCAGGTCTATGCCGACGGCAGGCCGTCGGCATAGGGGAGCCACGTGGCTGCCTGCCGTTGCTCGTGGACCAGGGCTATGCCGACGGTCGTCGTCGGCATAGGCCTGTCACGTGGCGTCCTGCCGTTGACCGTGAACCAGGTCTACGACCGTCGGCATAGGCGTGCCACGTGGCGGCCTGCTGTTGCTCGTAGACCAGGCCTATGCCGATGGCCTCGCCGTCGGCATAGTTTGAAATATAAGCCGACAGCTATGTCGTCGGTTTACTCATTCATACGCAGCTCCCAGTAGCTGACACGTGGCAGCTATGCCGACGGCCAGGCCGTCGGCTTAGCATATAATCTGTGCCGACGGCCAGGCCGTCGGCATAGATGCCACGTGTCAGCTACTGGGAGCTCACAGCATCCCTATGCCGACGGCCTAGCCGTCGGCATAGTTTTCTTTTGCTTTTTTTTTCTGTTTTGTTTCAAATGAATTCAATTCAAACAACAGCACATATATATGATAGAATAAACATATAAAACAGAATAGACATATAAACAACAGCACATATCAACGGGATATCATCCGGCACCATCACAACAATATATGCATAATTAAGCATCATCACACATAAATCTCTAAATGATCATCATCACAACCAACACCGCCGATAGTGATCACATAAGCATATAGATAAGCACACAAGTCATCTAGGAGTATCATCGAGCACCACGGAGGTCGTCACCACCAAGACCGCCGAAGCCCAAGTCGTCACTGCTAGCAGCAGAGCTACCACCAAGACCGCCGAAGCCTCCACCTCCGCCTCCGCCTCCGCCTCCGCCTCCGTGGATCGGAGTGGTCGGGCTCCGTGTCTCCGGAGTGCTGCGAAGACCACCGCCAACGGTAGATCCACCTGTTCCCTGGATGTTGAAAAGACATATTAACGGGATATATGACTGTGTTGAAAGGCATGACATGCTTTGGATGAATAGATTGGGGATGAACTAACCGGCGAGGGGCCAGCGGTCTGTGCCACAAACTCCTCAAAGGTCAGCAGCACTGGTTGCGCTGGAGGGCATTGTGCTGGCTGCAACTGAGGACACCTGCCGGCCGCCATTTCCTGAAAAGCCTGCTGCATCTGGAGATCCCTCTGCACTTGGTGTTCATAAAGCCTCTTATGCCACCCCATGGTCTCCTGGCGTGTGTACTCCAGGTAGGCCTACGGTATGCCATGATGGAACTCATAAAACTAATAAATGCGGAAAATAAAATGAGCAATGAAGATAAGAGGGAAAATACTTACAGATTGTTGCTCCTGGAAGAGGGACTGTGCATTGGTCACTGGCTGGCTCGTGCGCTGGCTCAGGCTCGGGTCGATCCGACGAAGCTGTGTGTAGGAGATACTAGGAGTGATCACAGCATCGAGAACCGCCTCCCGACCGTGCTCCTTGGGCCCCATGCTCACCACCGCCCTTTCGTCCAGAGGCGCCGCAATGGGGTCAGGTGTGTCAGGATGCAACTTTAGATAGGCTTCAGAGTAGGCTTGCATGTTCCCCGCGGTCTTCTTGCCGTAGTACTTGTGCTCGCCAGGCTTGGGGTCCTTCCGCGTATGGGCGATCTCCCACGCCTGCATGTCTGACAGCGGCCGCTTCAGTTTCTCCTCCTGCACCACCAAACAGAGGTTAGTCATACATAAGAAACTGATGGTAAATAGAAGAAGAAGAATGTTTAATGGGGTTAGTCATACATAAACTGCCTTGTGGAGATAGTGGTTTCGGTTTCCCTGAGCATGTACTCCCTCCGTCCCTCGGTTAGCCTTATTTTTGGTTCTCATAGCCGCCCAGGCTCCAGCCTCATCACACCAAAGATCAACCAATGCTGCCCAGGACTCGTCTTTTCCATAACACCAATTTGGACACACCTACATAATAAAAGCATAATGGCATATAGGTGTGTCCAAATTGGTGTTATGGAAGCATAAAGCATAAAGCATAATAAAAGCATAATGGCATAATGGCATAATGAAAGCATAATGAAAAATCATAATGAAAAGCATAATGGCATAATGGAAGCATAATGGCATAATGAAAAATCATAATGGCATAATGGCATAATAAAAACATAATGGCATAATGGAAGCATAAAGCATAATAAAAGCATAATGGCATAATGGCATAATGAAAGCATAATGAAAAATCTTTTATACTTACCGCCAAGAACTCGGGCTTCTCCAAGGTAATGCCCATCCTCCGCGCATCTTCCTTGGTCATCTTCACACCAAGAACGTCGTGGTAGTATGTGGAGATGGCCACATAGCGCACCTCGTACTGCAGCTGGCGGGCCTTCTTCTTGCATTGGCGCAGCACGATCTGGTCCGCTCTAGCCCTATGCTCCGGAAGAACTCGATAGAATTTCTACAAACATGCATGAAACAAGAATGGAAGAAGCCATGAGTTAAATCATTCATGAAAGTAGAATGGACTTGTGCTTCTGAAGAGAACTCACCCAGAAAGTAGTGATCACGGCCTTGGCATGGGTGTCATGGTCCGCGTGGGGGGGCGCTTCCCGGTGGTCCCAGCTCGTGGCCAAAACCCGACGATCCGGTTGCCTGACTGGATCCGGACAGTACAACCCCGGCCAGTGTAACTTCAGCAAGACAGTGATGAGGCCGTTGGGAATACGGACCCCTTTAGAATATATCCAGTTGCTGCAAAAGAATGAATTATTAGCATGTGACAAGCAAAATAAATAACAACCGGAATAAGCATGTGACAAGAAAAATAATGAAATTATTACAAAGTGGCGCTTACTCTTTTCCCGTGGGCTCAATGAGCCACTTCTGCTCCTCAGTAGCAGGAACCTGCTTTGGTAGCTTTGCGTTACCACGCAGCCATCCCTTGTTGTCAACCCCTGTCCCGTCACCACCATCATCCCCGCCACCACCCTCCTCCTCGCTTGCCTCCCCCTCCTCCTCCTCCTCCTCCTCGCCTGCCTCCTCCGCCACCTCCTCCTCCTCCTCCTCCACCTCCACCTCCTCCTCCTCATCCTCCTCCCTAGAGTGTACCTCACTAGAGGAGGGTACCTCACTAGAGGAGGGCCTCGAAGACA
>LR738709.1:50418655-50441700 GCA_902687465.1 Secale cereale | reverse complement strand
AAGGTGTTCCTACGGTATTCGGGAGTTGCATAATCTCATAGTCATAGGAACATGTATAAGTCATGAAGAAAGCAATAGCAGTAAAACTAAACGATCATAGTGCTATGCTAACGGATGGGTCTTGTCCATCACATCATTCTCCTAATGATGTGATCCCGTTGATCAAATGACAACTCATGTCTATGGCTAGGAAACATAACCATCTTTGATCAATGAGCTAGTCTAGTAGAGGCATACTAGGGACATACTGTTTTGTCTATGTATCCACACATGTACTAAGTTTCCGGTTAATACAATTCTAGCATAAATAAAAGACATTTATCATGATATAAGGAAATACAAATAACATCTTTATTATTGCCTCTAGGGCATATTTCCTTCAGTCTCCCACTTGAACTAGAGTCAATAATCTAGCTCACATCGCCATGTGATTTAATACCGATAGTTCACATCGTTATGTGAATAACACCCATAGTTCACATCGCCATGTGACCAACACCCAAAGGGTTTACTAGAGTCAATAATCTAGTTCATATCGCTATGTGATTAATACCCAAGAGTAATAAGGTGTGATCATGTTTTGCTTGTGAGAGAAGTTTAGTCAACGGGTCTGTCACATTCAGATCCGTATGTATTTTGCAAATTTCTATGTCTACAATGCTCTGCATAGAGCTACTCTAGCTAATTGCTCCCACTTTCAATACGCATCCAGATTGATACTTAGAGTCATCTGGATTTTAGTGTCAAAGCTTGCATCGGCGTAACCCTTTATG
Source organism: Secale cereale (assembly GCA_902687465.1). Lineage (NCBI taxonomy): Eukaryota > Viridiplantae > Streptophyta > Magnoliopsida > Poales > Poaceae > Secale > Secale cereale. Next base: position 50,440,927 of record LR738709.1, on the reverse strand, counting down.
ACGAACTCTTTATCACCTCCATAATCGAGAAACATTTCCTTAGTCATCCAGTTACTAAGGATAATTTTGACCGCTGTACAGTGATCTACTCCTGGATCACTATTGTACCCCCTTGACAAACTCATGGCAAGGTACACAACATGTTTGGTACACAGCATGGCATACTTTATAGAACCTATGGCTGAGGCATAGGGAATGACTTTCATTCTCTCTATATTTTTCTGCCGTGGTCTGGCTTTGAGTCTTACTCAACTTCACACCTTACAAGTCAGGCAAGAACTCCTTCTTTGACTGATCCATTTTGAACTACTTCAAAATCTTATCAAGGTATGTACTTATCAAAAGTCCTATCAAGCGTCTTGATCTATCTCTATAGATCTTGATGCCCAATATGTAAGCAGCTTCACCAAGGTCTTTCTTTGAAAAACTCCTTTCAAACACTCCTTTATGCTTTCCAGAAAATTCTACATCATTTCCGATCGACAATATGTCATTCACATATACTTATCAGAAAGGTTGTAGTGCTCCCACTCACTTCTTGTAAATACAGGCTTCTCCAAAAGTCTGTATAAAACCATATGCTTTGATCACCTCATCAAAGCGTATATTCCAACTCCGAGATGCTTGCACCTGTCCATAGATGGATCGCTGGAGCTTGCATACTTTGTTAGCACCTTTTGGATCGACAACACCTTCTGGTTGCATCATATACAACTCTTCTTTGAGATATCCATTCAGGAATGCAGTTTTGATATCCATTTGCCAGATTTCATAATCATAAAATGTGGCAATTGCTAACATGATTCGGACAGACTTAAGCATCGCTACAGGTGAGAAAGTCTCATCGTAGTCAACTCCTTGAACTTGTCAAAACCTTTTCGCAACAAGTCGAGCTTTGTAAACAGTAACATTACTGTCTGCGTCGGTCTTCCTCTTGAAGATCCATTTATTTTCGATGGCCTGCCGATCATCGGGCAAGTCAACCAAAGTCCATACTTTGTTCTCATACATGGATCCCATCTCAGATTTCATGGCCTCAAGCCATTTTGCGGAATCTGGGCTCATCATCGCTTCTTCATAGTTCGTAGGTTCATCATGGTCTAGTAACATGATTTCCAGAACTGGGTTGCCGTACCACTCTGATGCGGAACGAACTCTGGTTGATCTACGAAGTTCAGCAGAAACTTGATCTGAAGTTTCATGATCATCATCATTAGCTTCCTCACTAATTGGTGTAGGAATCACTGGAACTAGTTTCTGTGATGTTCCACTTTCCAATTCGGGAGAAGGTACAATTACCTCATCAAGTTCTACTTTCCTCCCACTCACTTCTTTCGAGAGAAAACTCCTTCTCTAGAAAGGATCCACTCTTAGCAACAAAGACCTTGCCTTCGGATCTGTGATAGAAGGTGTACCCAACAGTTTCTTTTGGGTATCCTATGAAGATTTACTTCTCCGATTTGGGTTCGAGCTTATCATGTTGAAACTTTTTCACATAAATATCGCAGTCCCAACCTTAAAGAAATGACAGCTTAGGTTTCTCGTCAAACCACAGTTCATACGGTGTCATCTCCACGGATTTAGATGGTGCCCTATTTAACGTGAATATAGCTGTCTCTAATGCATAACCCCAAAAGCGATAGTGGTAGATCGGTAAGAGACATCATCGATCGCACCATATCTAATGAAGTACGGTTATGATGTTCAGACACACCATTACACTATGGTGTTCCGGGTGGCGTGAGTTGTGAAACTATTCCACATTGTTTCAAATGAAGACCAAACTCGTAACTCAAATATTCTCCTCCACGATCGGATCATAGAAACTTTATTTTCTTGTTACGATGATTTTCTACTTCACTCTGAAATTCTTTGAACCTTTCAAATGTCTCAGACTTGTGCTTCATTAAGTAGATATACCCATATCTGCTCAAATTATCAGTGAAGGTCAAAAAATAACGATACCCGCCGCGAGCTTCAACACTCATTGGCCCACATACATCAGTATGTATGATTTCCAACAAATCTGTTGTTCGCTCCATAGTTCCGGAGAACGGAGTTTTAGTCATCTTGCCCATGAGGCATGGTTCGCAAGCACCAAGTGATTCATAATCAAGTGATTCCAAAAGTCCATCATTATGGAGTTTCTTCATGCGTTTTACACCAATATGACCTAAACGGCAGTGCCACAAATAAGTTGCACTATCATTATTAACCTTGCATCTTTTGGCTTCAATATTATGAATATGTGTATCACACGATCGAGATCCAACAAACTATTTTCATTGGGTGTATGACCATAGAAGGTTTTATTCATGTAAACAGAACAACAATTATTCTCTAACTTACATGAATAACCGTATTGCAATAAACATGATCAAATCACATTCATGCTCAACACAAACACCAAATAACACTTATTTAGGTTCAACACTAATCCCGAAAGTATAGGGAGTGTGCGATGATGATCATATCAATCTTGGAACTGCTTCCAATACACATCGTCACTTCATCCTTTAACTAGTTTATGTTCATTATGCAACTCCCACTTCGAGTTACTACTCTTTAGCAACTGAACCAGTATCAAATACCGAGGGGTTGCTATGAACACTAGTAAAATACACATCAATAATCTGTATATCAAATATACCTTTGTTCACTTTGCCATCCTTCTTATCCGCCAAGTATCTAGGGCAGTTCCACTTCCGATGACCATTTCATTTGCAGTAGAAGCACTTAGTTTCAGGCTTGAGTTTAGCTTTGGGTTTCTTCATGGGAGTGACAACTTGCTTGTCATTCTTCTTGAAGTTCCCCTTCTATCCCTTTGCCCTTTACTTGAAACAAGTGGTCTTATTAACCATCAACACTTGATGTTCTTTCTTGATTTCTACCTTCGCCGATTTCAGCATTGCGAAGAGATCGGGAATTACCTTCGTCATCCCTTGCATATTATAGTTCATCACGAAGTTCTACTAACTTGGTGATAGTGACTAGAGAACTTTGTCAATTACTATCTTATCTGGAAGATTAACTCCCACTTGATTCAAGTAATTGTAGTACCCAGACAATCTGAGCACATGCTCACTGGTTGAGCTATTCTCCTCCATCTTGTAGGCAAAGTACTGTCATAAGTCTTATACCTCTCGACATGGGCATGAGTATGAAATACTAATTTCAACTCTTGGAACATCTTATATGCTCCGTGGCGTTCAAAACATTTTTGAAGTCCCGGTTATAAGCCGTAAAGCATGGTGCACTAAACTATCAAGTAGTTATCATACCGAGCTTTTGTCAAAAACGTTCATAACGTCTACATCTGCTCCTGCAATAGGTCTGTCACCTAGCGGTGCATCAAGGACATATTTCTCTGTGCAGCAATGAGGATAATCCTCAGATCACGGAACAATTCCGCATCATTGCTACTAACATCTTTCAACTTAGTTTTCTCTAGGAACATATAAAAAATAAACGGGGAGCAACATCGTGAGCTATTGATCTACAACATAGATATGCTAATACTACAAGGACTAAGTTCATGATAAATTAAAGTTCAATTTAATCATATTAATTAAAGAACTCCCACTTAGATAGACATCCCTCCGATCATCTAAATGATCACGTGATCCAAATCAACTAAACCATGTCCGATCATCACGTGAGATGGAGTAGTATCAATGGTGAACATCTTATGTTGATCATATCTACTATATGATTCACGCTCGACCTTTCGGTCTCCAGTGTTCCGAGGCCATATCTGCATATGCTAGGCTCGTCAAGTTTAACTTGAGTATTCCGCGTGTGCAAAACTGGCTTACACCCGTTGTATTTGAACGTAGAGCTTATCACACCCGATCATCACGTGGTGTCTCGGCACGACGAACTTTCGCAACGGTGCATACTCAGGGAGAACACTTATACCTTGAAATTTAGTAAGGGATCATCTTATAATGCTACCGTCGTTCTAAGCAAAATAAGAAGCATAATAAGATAAACATCACATGCAATCAAAATATGTGACATGATATGGCCATCATCATCTTGTGCTTTTGATCTCCATCTCCAAAGCACCTTCATGATCACCTTCGTCACCGGCGCGACACCTTGATCTCCATCGAAGCATCGTTGTCGTCTCGCCAACTATTGCTTCTACGACTATCGCTACCGCTTAGTGATAAAGTAAAGCAATTACATGGCGATTGCATTTCATACAATAAAGCGACAACCATATGGCTCCTGCCAGTTGCCGATAACTTTACAAAACATGATCATCTCATACAAAACCGTATAACTCATCATGTCTTGACCATATCACATCACAACATGCCCTGCAAAAACAAGTTAGACGTCCTCTACTTTGTTGTTGCAAGTTTTACGTGGCTGCTACGGGCTTAGCAAGAACCGTTCTTACCTACGCATACAAAACCACAACGATGTTTCGTCAAGTATGTGCTGTTTTAACCTTCACAAGGACCGGGCGTAGCCACACCTGATTCAGCTAAAGTGAGAGAGACAGACACCCGCCAGTCACCTTTAAGCAATGAGTGCTCGTAACGGTGAAACCAGTCTCGCGTAAGCGTACGCGTAATGTCGGTCCGGGCCGCTTCATCTCACAATACCGCCGAAGCAAAGTATGACATGCTGGTAAGCAGTATGACTAGTATCGCCCACAACTCATTGTGTTCTACTCGTGCATATCATCTACGCATAGACCTGGCTCATGATGCCACTGTTGGGGAACGTAGTATTTTAAAATTTTCCTACGATCACGCAAGATCTATCTACCAGATGCATAGCAACGAGAGGGAAGAGTGTGTCTACGTACCCTCGTAGACCGGAAGCGGAAGCATCAAGTGACGCGGTTGATGTAGTCGAACTTCTTCGCGATCCAACCGATCAAGTACCGAACGTACGGCACCTCCGCGTTCAGCACACGTTTAGCTTGATGACGTCCCACGAGCTCTTGATCCAGCTGAGCTTCACGGGAGAGTTTCGTCAGCACGACGGTGTGGTGACGGATATGATGTATCTACCGGCGCAGGGCTTCGCCTAAGCACTGCGACGGTATGACCGAGGTGTGTTTCTGTGGAGGGGGGCACCGCACACGGCTAGAACAATTCAACTTGTGTGTCTTTGGGTGCCCCCCTGCTCCCGTATATAAAGGAGCAAGGGGGGAGGCCGGCCGGCCCTTGTTTGGTGCGGCTAGGGGTGCAATCCTACTAGGAATAGGATTGCAATCCTATTCCTAGTAGGAACCACCAAAGAAGGAAGAGAGGGAAAGGAAAAGAGGGAGAGGTGGCGCCCCCCAATCCTAGTACAACTAGGAACCCTAGGTGGGGCGCCGGCCAGCCCCTATGGGCTGCCTCTCTCTTTTCCATAAGGCCCACTATGGACCATCCCCCTTCGTAGGGGGTTCCGGTAACCCCCTCCGGCAATCCCGTTAAATCCGAAACTTTTCCGGAACACTTCCGGTGTCCGAATATAGTCGTCCAATATATCAATCTTTATGTCTCGGACATTCCGAGACTCCTCGTCATGTCCGTGATCTCATCCGGGACTCCGAACTACCTTCGGTACATCAAAACTCATAAACTCATAATACCGATCGTCATCAAACGTTAAGCGTGCGGACCCTACGGGTTCGAGAACTATGTAGACATGACCGAGACTCATCTCCGGTCAATAACCAATAGCGGAACCTGGATGTTCATATTGGCTCCTACATATTCTATAAAGATCTTTTATCGGTCAAAACCGCATAACAACATACGTTGTTCCTTTTGTCATCGGTATGTTACTTGCCCGAGATTCGATCGTCGGTATCTCCATACCTAGTTCAATCTCGTTACCGGCAAGTCTCTTTACTCGTTCCGTAACACATCATCTCGTGACTAACTCATTAGTCTTTTGCTTGCAAGGCTTATTGTGATGTGTGTTACCGAGAGGGCCCAGAGATACCTCTCCGACACTCGGAGTGACAAATCCTAATCTTGATCTATGCCAACACCACGAATACTTTCGGAGACACCTGTAGAGCATCTTTATGATCACCCAGTTACGTTGTGACGTTTGATAGCACACAAGGTGTTCCTACGGTATTCGGGAGTTGCATAATCTCATAGTCATAGGAACATGTATAATTCATGAAGAAAGCAATAGCAGTAAAACTAAACGATCATAGTGCTATGCTAACGGATGGGTCTTGTCCATCACATCATTCTCCTAATGATGTGATCCCGTTGATCAAATGACAACTCATGTCTATGGCTAGGAAACATAACCATCTTTGATCAATGAGCTAGTCTAGTAGAGGCATACTAGGGACATACTGTTTTGTCTATGTATCCACACATGTACTAAGTTTCCGGTTAATACAATTCTAGCATAAATAAAAGACATTTATCATGATATAAGGAAATATAAATAACATCTTTATTATTGCCTCTAGGGCATATTTCCTTCAGCCTGCCACTTTGCCACGTCATCGATCCGTGGGCAGGTGTGCCAGGATATGCCGACGGCGGCGCCGTCCGTGAGGGGGGGCACACACCGGACACGCGTCCCGCCTCTTCGGACATGCCACCACACCACCACGCATGTATGAGGGCCCGGTGCGACACTCCGGTGGCATTGCTACCCCCTCAGTGCCCCCGGACCGCCTAACCATGTAGCGTTGGACCACGGGATCTAGCCCTTTGACTTTGCGCGGACGGGCATTGACCAGTGGACCTCCCCACCCGGTTGTGTTAGGTCAGCCCATAGGAACAGTCTGGAGAAACATCCGGGACAGATCCACAGCAAGATCCCCTCCGTGTAGACCCCACGCGTCCGTTTCCCCCCTCCAGGTGCCGGCGGCGGCGCCGTCCGTGAGGGGGGGCACACACCGGACACGCGTCCCGCCTCTTCGGACATGCCACCACACCACCACGCATGTATGAGGGCCCGGTGCGATGCTCCGGTGGCATTGCTACCCCCTCAGTGCCCCCGGACCGCCTAACCCTGTAGCGTTGGACCACGGGATCTAGCCCTTTGACTTTGCGCGGACGGGCTTTGACCAGTGGACCTCCCCACCCGGTTGTGTTAGGTCAGCCCATAGGAACAGTCTGGAGAAACATCCGGGACAGATCCACAGCAAGATCCCCTCCGTGTAGACCCCACGCGTCCGTTTCCCCCCTCCAGGTGTTGGGGAACGTTGCATGGAAAACAAAAATTTTTCTCTACGTTCACCAAGATCAATCTAGTAGATGCAACTACGAGGGGAGAGTAGGATCCACATACCCTTGTAGATCGCTAAGCGGAAGCGTTAAGAACGCGGTTGATGGAGTCGTACTCGCCGCGATTCAGATCGCCGAAGATCCTAGCACCGAAGCAACGGTGCCTCCGCGTTCTTCACACGTACGGCTCGGGGACGTCTCCTCCTTCTTGATCCAGCAAGGGGTGGAGGAGAGGTTGATGGAGAGACCGGCAGCATGACGGCGTGGTGGTGATGGTGGAGAAGGATTCCAGCAGGGCTTCGCCTAAGCACCGCGGGAGAAGAAGATGTTATGGGAGAGGGAGGGCAGCACCGAGGCACACACGTGTGTTGGCTGCCCTCCCTCTACCTCTCTATATATAGGGGGAAGGAGGAGAAGGGGGGCGCCCTAGGGTTTCCCCTAGGGGGGCCGGCGGCCAGGGCAGAGGGGGGGCGGCGGCCAAGGGTTGCGCCTGGCCCTAGGGTTTCCCCCCCTAGGTGCCTTGCCCCCCACTCCAAGGGGTGCGGCTGCCCTAGGGGGCCCAGCCCCCCTTAGCCGCATGAGGAGAGGGCCCAGGGGGGGCGCACAGCCCTATGAGGGCTGTGGTGTCCCCCCTTGTGGCCCATTAGGCCCAGAAACACTTCCGGGACCCCCGAAACCCTTTTCGGTAATCCGCCGATTTCCCGATGCTCCCCGGAACACTTCCGGACTCCGAAACCTTTCATCCTATATATCAATCTTCGTCTCCGGACCATTCCGGAGACCCTCGTCACGTCCGGGATCTCATCCGGGACTCCGAACAACCTTCGGTAACCATGCACTATTCTCACTAACAACCCTAGCGTCACCGAACCTTAAGTATGTAGACCCTGCGGGTTCGGAAACCATGTAGACATGACCGAGACACTCCCAGGTCAATAACCAATAGCGGGATCTGGATACCCATATTGGTTCCCACACGTTTCTCGATGATCTCATCGGATGAACCACGATGTCAAGGATTCAGGCAATCCCGTATACAGTTCCCTTTGTCTCGTCGGTATGTTACTTGCCCGAGATTCGATCGTCGGTATCTCTATACCTAGTTCAATCTCGTTACCGGCAAGTCTCTTTACTCGTTACCGTAATACATAATCCCGTGACCAACTACTTAGTCACTTTGAGCTCATTGAGATGACGTATTACCGAGTGGGCCCGGAGATACCTCTCCGTCACACGGAGTGACAAATCCCAGTCTCGATCCATGTCAACTCAACAGACACCTTCGGAGATACCTGTAGAGTACCTTTATAGTCACCCAGTTACGTTGTGACGTTTGGCACACACAAAGTACTCCTACGGTGTCAGTGAGTTACATGATCTCATGGTCATAGGAACTTATACTTGACATGCAGAAAACTATAGCGATAACTGATACGATCAAAAGCTATGTTTAACGTTTGGGTCTCGTCCATCACATCATTCTCCTAATGATGTGATCCCGTTATCAAATGACAACTCATGTCTATGACCTGGAAACCGCGGTCATCTTTGATCAACGAGCTAGTCCTGTAGAGGCTCACTAGGGACACAAAGTTTGTCTATTCATCCACACATGTATTTGAGTTTCCAATCAATACAGTTATAGCATGGATAATAAACGATTATCATGAACAAGGAAATATAATAATAACTCTTTTATTATTGCCTCTAGGGCATATTTCCAACAGTCTCCCACTTGCACTAGAGTCAATAATCTAGCATTACAAGGTAATGAATCTAACACCCATAGAGTCTTGGTGTTGATCGTGCTTAGCCCGTGGAAGAGGCTTAGTCAACGGATCTGCAACATTCAAATCCGTGTGCACTTTGCAAATGTTTATGTCCTCCTCCTTGACTGAATCGCGGATGGAATTGAAGCGTCGTTTTATGTGTCTGGTCCTCTTGTGAAACCTTGGTTCCTTGGCTAGAGCAATGGCACCAGTGTTGTCACAGAACAGAGTCATTGGGCTCAGTGCACTAGGCACAACTCCAAGATCTGTCATGAACTCCTTCATCCAGACACCTTCCTTTGCCGCCTCCGAGGCAGCTATATACTCCGCTTCACATGTAGAATCAGCTACCACGCTCTGCTTGGAACTGCACCAGCTTACCGCTCCCCCGTTGAGAATATATACGTATCCGGTTTGAGACTTAGAGTCATCCGGATCAGTGTCAAAGCTTGCATCGACGTAACCCTTTACGACGAGCTCTTGATCACCTCCATAAACGAGAAACATCTCCTTAGTCCTTTTCAGGTACTTTAGGATATTCTTGACCGCTGTCCAGTGATCCATACCAGGATTACTTTGAAACCTTCCGGCCATACTTATGGCAAGGCTGACATCTGGTCTTGTGCACAGCATTGCATACATGATAGAGCCTATGGCTGAAGCATAGGGGATGACACTCATCTTTTCTCTATCTTCCGCAGTCACTGGGCACTGAGTCTTACTCAACTTTGTACCTTGCAATACCGGCAAGAACCCCTTCTTGGATTGATCCATTTTGAACTTCTTCAAAACTTTATCAAGGTATGTGCTTTGTGAAAGTCCTATCAAGCGTCTTGATCTATCTCTATAGATCTTGATGCCCAATATGAAAGCAGCTTCACCGAGATCCTTCATTGAAAAACTCTTGTTCAAATACCCCTTCACGCTATCCAAAAATTCTATATTGTTTCCAATCAGCAATATGTCATCCACATATAATATTAGAAACGCTATAGAGCTCCCACTCACTTTCTTGTAAATACAAGCTTCATTGTAAACTTGTATAAACCCAAACGCTTTGATCACCTCATCAAAGCGAAGATTCCAACTCCGAGATGCTTGCACCAGCCCATAAATGGAACGCTGGAGCCTGCATACTTTGTCAGCATTCTCGGGATCGACAAAACCTTCTGGTTGCATCATATACAACTCTTCCTTAAGAAAACCGTTAAGGAACGCTGTCTTGACATCCATCTGCCAAATTTCATAATCGAAATATGCAGCTATTGCTAACATGATTCGGACGGATTTAAGCATCGCTACGGGTGAGAAAGTCTCATCGTAGTCAATCCCTTGAACTTGTGAAAAACCCTTTGCCACAAGTCGAGCTTTATATACGGTGACATTTCCGTCAGCGTCCGTCTTCCTCTTAAAAATCCATTTATTCTGAATGGCCTTCCGCCCTTCAGGTAATACTTCCAAAGTCCATACTTTGTTTTCATACATGGATCCCATCTCGGATTTCATGGCCTCTAACCATTTGTCGGAATCCGGGCCCACCATCGCTTCTCCATAGCTCGTAGGTTCACCGTTGTCTAACAACATGACCTCCAAGACAGGGTTACCATACCACTCAGGTGCAGTGCGTACCCTTGTCGACCTACGAGGTTCGGTAGTAACTTGATCAGAAGCTTCTTGATCATCATCATCGGCTTCCTCTTCAACCTCTGCAGGCTCCACAAAAACATCTTTCTGTGCTGCGCTACTCTCTGGTTGAAGCAGAGGTTCAATAACCTCATCAAGTTCTACCTTCCTCCCACTCAATTCTTTCGAGAGAAACTCTTTCTCGAGAAAGGACCCGTTCTTAGCGACAAATACTTTGCCTTCGGATCTGAGATAGAAGGTGTACCCAACAGTTTCTTTTGGGTATCCTATGAAGACACATTTGTCCGCTTTGGGTTCGAGCTTTTCTGGCTGAAGCCTTTTGACATAAGCATCGCAACCCCAAACCTTGAGAAAAGACAACTTCGGTTTCTTACTAAACCATAGTTCATACGGTGTTGTCTCAACGGACTTAGATGGAGCCCTATTTAAAGTGAATGCAGCTGTCTCTAACGCATATCCCCAAAACGATAGTGGCAAATCGGCAAGAGACATCATAGAACGTACCATATCTAATAGGGTTCGATTACGACGTTCGGACACACCATTTCGCTGTGGTGTTCCAGGTGGCGTCAACTGTGAAACAATTCCACATTTTCTTAAGTGATCACCAAACTCATAACTCAGATATTCTCCCCCTCGATCAGATCGTAGGAACTTGATCTTCTTGTTACGATGATTTTCAACTTCACTCTGAAATTGCTTGAACTTTTCAAAAGTTTCAGACTTATGCTTCATCAAGTAAATATACCCATATCTACTTAAGTCGTCAGTGAAGGTGAGAAAATAACGATATCCACCGCGCGCCGTTACACTCATCGGACCGCACACATCAGTATGTATGATTTCCAATAAGTCACTTGCCCGTTCCATTGTCCCTGAAAACGGGGTCCTTGTCATCTTGCCCATGAGGCACGGCTCGCACGTGTCAAGTGATTCAAAATCAAGAGACTCCAAAAGTCCATCAGCATAGAGCTTCCTCATGCGTTTCACGCCGATATGACCCAGACGGCAGTGCCACAAGAAAGTGGTATTATCATTATCAACTCTACATCTTTTGGCATCAATGTTATGAACATGTGTATCATCACTATCGAGATTCAATAAGAATAAACCCCTAACTTCGGGTGCATGACCATAAAAGATATTACTCATATAAATAGAACAACCATTATTCTCTGACTTAAATGAGTAACCGTCTCGCAATAAACAAGATCCAGATATAATGTTCATGCTTAACGCAGGCACTAAATAACAATTATTCAGGTTCATAACTAATCCCGATGGTAATCGAAGAGCGAGCGTGCCGACGGCGATCACATCAACCTTGGAACCATTTCCCACGCGCATCGTCACTTCGTCCTTCGCCAGCCTCCGTTTATTCCGCAGTTCCTGTTTAGAGTTGCAAATGTGAGCAACCGAACCGGTATCAAATACCCAGGCACTACAACGAGAGTTGGTAAGGTATACATCAATAACATGTATATCACATATACCTTTGTTGTTGTTGGCCCCCTTCTTGTCCGCCAGATACTTGGGGCAGTTCCGCTTCCAGTGGCCGTTCCCCTTGCAATAGAAACACTCAGTCTCTGGCTTGGGCCCAGCCTTGGGTTTCTTCACTGGATTAGCAACTGCTTTGCCACCCTTCTTAGAGTTACCCTTCTTGCCCTTGCCATTCTTCTTGAAACTGGTGGTTTTATTGACCATCAACACTTGATACTCCTTCTGGATGTATGCCTTAGCGACTTTCAGCATCGAAAACAGCTCGGCGATGGTCTTGTTCATCCCTTGCATGTTATACTGCTGCACGAAGCTCTTGTAGCTTGGAGGGAGTGACTGGAGAATTCTGTCAATGATAGCCTCATCCGGGAACACAAGTCCCAGATCAGCTATGCGGGTATAGTACCCAGACATCTTCAGTAAGTGCTCACTGACAGACGAATTCTCCTCCATCTTGCAAGCAAAGAATTTATCGGTGGTCTCATACCTCTCGATCTTAGCATTCTTCTCAAAGATGAACTTCAACTCCTGGTACATCTCATATGCACCATGATGTTCAAAACGCCTTTGAAGTCCTCCTTCCAAGCCGTACAACATGGCACACTGCACTATCGAATAGTCATCCGAACGTGTCTGCCAGACGTTCAAAACGTCTGCAGGGGCTGTAGGAGCGGGGGGGTCACCTAGCGGTGCATTTAGGACATAAACCTTTTGGGCAGCTGTGAGGATGATCCTCAGATTGCGGAGCCAGTCCACAAAGTTGCTCCCGTCATCTTTCAGTTTAGCTTTCTCTAGGAACGCATTAAAATTCAGGGGAGCTACTGCGCGAGCCATCTACAACAAAAGATTTGCAAAGACATTTTAGACTATTGTTCATGATAAGTGAGTTACTACCTAATCAAATTAATTATAACTCCCACTCAAATTGACATCCCTCTGGTCATTCGAGCGTGACATGATCCAAATTCACCAACCCAAGTCCGATCATCACGTGAGATGAGGTGGTGTCAATGGTGAACATCAACATGTTGATCATATCTACTATATGACTCATGCTCGACCTTTCGGTCCTCCGTGTTCCGAGGCCATGTCTGTACATGCTAGGCTCGTCAAGTCTAACCCGAGTGTTCTGCATGTGCAAAACTGGCTTGCACCCGTTGTATGCGAACGTAGAGTCTATCACACCCGATCATCACGTGGTGCTTCGAAACGACGAACCTTCGCAACGGCGCACACTCGGGGGGAACACAATTTTATCTTGAAATTTTAGTGAAGGATCATCTTATAATGCTACCGTCGTCCTAAGCAAAATAAGATGCATAAAAGGATTAACATCACATGCAAATCATAAGTGACATGATATGGCCATCGACTCGTGCTTTTGATCTCCATCTCCAAAGCACCGGCATGATCTCCATCGTCACCGGCGCCACACCATGATCTCCATCATCATGATCTCCATCATCGTGTCGCCATCGGGGTTGTCGGCGCCCACCATGCTCTTACTACTATTGCTACCGTTTAGCGATAAAGTAAAGCATTACAAAGCGCTTAATGATTGACACGCAGGTCATACAAAAATTAAAGACAACCCTATGGCTCCTGCCGGTTGCCGTATGCATCGACATGCAAGTTGATATTAACTATTACAACATGATCATCTCATACATCAAATATAATTCATCATGTCATTGGCCATATCATATCACATGCATACCCTGCAAAAACAAGTTAGACGTCCTCTAATTTGTTGTTGCATGTTTTACGTGGCTGCTATGGGTATCTAGCAAGAACGCTTCTTACCTACGCAAAACCACAACGGTGATATTCAAGTTGCTATTTAACCTTCTACAAGGACCGCCTTGTTCTATTCCGATTCAACTAAGATAGGAGAGACAGACACCCGCCAGCCATCTTATGCAACAAAAGTCACATGTCTGTCGATGGAACCGGTCTCATGTACGTGGACATGTAAAGTTGGTCCGGGCCGCTTCATCCTATAATACCGCTGAATCAAGAAAGACTAAGGAGGGCAGCAATTTAAACATCAACGCCACAAACCCTTTTGTGTTCTACTCGAGAAAGCATTTACGCAAGATCCTAGCTCATGATGCCACTGTTGGGGAACGTTGCATGGGAAACAAAAATTTTCCTACCGTTCACCAAGATCAATCTAGTAGATGCAACTACGAGGGGAGAGTGTGATCTACGTACCCTTGTAGATCGCTAAGCGGAAGCGTTATGAACGCGGATGATGGAGTCGTACTCGTCGCGATTCAGATCGCCGAAGACCTAGCACCGAAGCAACGGTGCCTCCGCGTTCTTCACACGTACGGCTCGGGGACGTCTCCTCCTTCTTGATCCAGCAAGGGGTGGAGGAGAGGTTGATGGAGAACCGGCAGCACGACGGCGTGGTGGTGATGGTGGAGAAGAACTCCAGCAGGGCTTCGCCTAAGCACTGCGGGAGAAGATGTAACGGGAGAGGGAGGGCAGCACCGAGGCATAAACTGTGTTGGCTGCCCTCCCTTTGCCCCACTATATATAGGGGGGGTGGAGAGGTTAGGGCGCCCTAGGGTTTCCCCCTAGGGGCCGGCGGCCAGGGCAAGGGGAGGGGGCGGCGGCCAGGGCAAGGGGGGGCGGCCAGGCCCTAGGGTTTCCCCCCTAGGTGCCTTGCCCCCCAAGGCCAAGGGGTGCGGCCAGCCCTAGGGGGTCCCACCCCCTTAGCCGCATGGGGAGAGGGCCCAGGGGGGGCGCACAGCCCCCTGAGGGCTGTGGTGTCCCCCCTTGTGGCCCAATAGGCCCAGAACAACTTCCGGACCCCCCGAAATCCCTTCCGGTACTCCGCCGATTTCCCGATGCTCCCCGGAACACTTCCGGTACTCCGAAACCTTTCATCCTATATATCAATCTTCGTCTCCGGACCATTCCGGAGACCCTCGTCATGTCCGGGATCTCATCCGGGACTCCGAACAACCTTCGGTAACCATGCACTCTTCTCACTAACAACCCTAGCGTCACCGAACGTTAAGTGTGTAGACCCTGCGGGTTCGGAAACCATGTAGACATGACCGAGACACTCCCAGGTCAATAACCAATAGCGGGATCTGGATACCCACATTGGCTCCTACATGTTTCTCGATGATCTCATCGGATGAACCACGATGTCAAGGATTCAGGCAATCCCGTATACAGTTCCCTTTGTCTCGTCGGTATGTTACTTGCCCGAGATTCGATCGTCGGTATCTCTATACCTAGTTCAATCTCGTTACCGGCAAGTCTCTTTACTCGTTACCGTAATACATAATCCCGTGACCAACTACTTAGTCACTTTGAGCTCATTGAGATGACGTATTACCGAGTGGGCCCGGAGATACCTCTCCGTCACACGGAGTGACAAATCCCAGTCTCGATCCATGTCAACTCAACAGACACCCTCGGAGATACCTGTAGAGTACCTTTATAGTCACCCAGTTACGTTGTGACGTTTGGCACACACAAAGCACTCCTACGGTGTCAGTGAGTTACATGATCTCATGGTCATAGGAACTTATACTTGACATGCAGAAAACTATAGCGATAACTGACACGATCAAAAGCTATGTTTAACGTTTGGGTCTCGTCCATCACATCATTCTCCTAATGGTGTGATCCCGTTATCAAATGACAACTCATGTCTATGACCTGGAAACCGCGGTCATCTTTGATCAACGAGCTAGTCCTGTAGAGGCTCACTAGGGACACAAAGTCTGTCTATTCATCCACACATGTATTTGAGTTTCCAATCAATACAATTATAGCATGGATAATAAACGATTATCATGAACAAGGAAATATAATAATAACTCTTTTATTATTGCCTCTAGGGCATATTTCCAACAGCTAAACCATCAACACTTGATGCTCCTTCTTGATTTCTACTTTTGCGGTACTAAGAACCGCTAATAGCTCCGGGATCATCTCTATCCTTTGCATGTCATAGTTCATCACGAAGTTCTAGTAGCTTGGTGATAGTGTCTAGAGAATTCTGTCAACCACTATCTCACCTGGAAGATTAACTCCCACTTGGTTCAAGTGATTTTAGCACCCAGACATTCTGAGCACATGCTCACTAGTTGAGCTATTCTCCTCCATCTTTTTGGCAAATGAACTTGTCAGAGGTCTCATACCTCTCAACACGGGCATGAGCCTGAAATCCCAATTTCAGCTCTTAGAACATCTCATATGTTCCATGGCGTTCATAACGTCATTGGAATCCCGATTCTAAGCCGTAAAGTATGGTGCACTAAACTATCAAGTAGTCATCAGGACGTGTCTCTCAGGTGTTCACAACATCCACAGACAACGTTGTAGGGGTTTGCACATCGAGCGGTGCATCAAAGACGTAAGCTTTCTGTGCAGCAGTGAGGACACTCCTCGGACTACGGACCCAGTCCGCATCCTTGCTTACAATATCTTTCAACTTAGTCTTTCTCTAGGATCGTATTAAACAGGGAGCTACAACGCAAGCTATTGATCTACAACATAATTTGCAAAGACAACTTAGACTATTGTTCATGATAAGTGAGTTATTACCTAATCAAATTATTTATAACTCCCACTCAAATTGACATCCCTCTGGTCATCTGAGCGTGACATGATCCAAATCCACCAACCCAAGTCCGATCATCACGTGAGATGAGGTGGTGTCAATGGTGAACATCTTCATGTTGATCATATCTACTATATGACTCATGCTCGACCTTTCGGTCTTCCGTGTTCCGAGGCCATGTCTGTACATGCTAGGCTCGTCAAGTCTAACCCGAGTGTTCTGCATGTGCAAAACTGGCTTGCACCCGTTGTATGCGAACGTAGAGTCTATCACACCCGATCATCACGTGGTGCTTCGAAACGACGAACCTTCGCAACGGCGCACACTCGGGGGGAACACAATTTTATCTTGAAATTTTAGTGAAGGATCATCTTATAATGCTACCGTCGTCCTAAGCAAAATAAGATGCATAAAAGGATTAACATCACATGCAAATCATAAGTGACATGATATGGCCATCAACTTGTGCTTTTGATCTCCATCTCCAAAGCACCGGCATGATCTCCATCGTCACCGGCGCCACACCATGATCCCCATCATCATGATCTCCATCATCGTGTCGCCATCGGGATTGTCGCGCGCCCACCATGCTCTTACTTCTATTGCTACCGTTTAGCGATAAAGTAAAGCATTACAAAGCGCTTAATGATTGACACGCAGGTCATACAAAATTAAAGACAACCCTATGGCTCCTGCCGGTTGCCGTATGCATCGACATGCAAGTCGATATTAACTATTACAACATGATCATCTCATACATCAAATATATCTCATCATGTCATTGGCCATATCATATCACATACATACCCTGCAAAAACAAGTTAGACGTCCTCTAATTTGTTGTTTGCATGTTTTACGTGGCTGCTATGGGTATCTAGCAAGAACGCTTCTTACCTACGCAAAGCCACAACGGTGATATTCAAGTTGCTATTTAACCTTCTACAAGGACCGCCTTGTTCTGTTCCGATTCAACTAAGATAGGAGAGACAGACACCCGCCAGCCATCTTATGCAACAAAAGTCACATGTCTGTCGATGGAACCGGTCTCATGTACGTGGACATGTAAAGTTGGTCCGGGCCGCTTCATCCCATAATACCGCTGAATCAAGAAAGACTAAGGAGGGCAGCAATTTAAACATCAACGCCCACAAACCCTTTTGTGTTCTACTCGTGAAAGCATCTACGCAAGATCCTAGCTCATGATGCCACTGTTGGGGAACGTTGCATGGAAAACAAAAAATTTTCTCTACGTTCACCAAGATCAATCTAGTAGATGCAACTACGAGGGGAGAGTAGGATCCACATACCCTTGTAGATCGCTAAGCGGAAGCGTTAAGAACGCGGTTGATGGAGTCGTACTCGCCGCGATTCAGATCGCCGAAGATCCTAGCACCGAAGCAACGGTGCCTCCGCGTTCTTCACACGTACGGCTCGGGGACGTCTCCTCCTTCTTGATCCAGCAAGGGGTGGAGGAGAGGTTGATGGAGAGACCGGCAGCACGACGGCGTGGTGGTGATGGTGGAGAAGGATTCCAGCAGGGCTTCGCCTAAGCACCGCGGGAGAAGAAGATGTTATGGGAGAGGGAGGGCAGCACCGAGGCACACACGTGTGTTGGCTGCCCTCCCTCTACCTCTCTATATATAGGGGGAAGGAGGAGAAGGGGGGCGCCCTAGGGTTTCCCCTAGGGGGGCCGGCGGCCAGGGCAGAGGGGGGGGCGGCGGCCAAGGGCTGCGCCTGGCCCTAGGGTTTCCCCCCTAGGTGCCTTGCCCCCCACTCCAAGGGGTGCGGCTGCCCTAGGGGGCCCAGCCCCCCTTAGCCGCATGAGGAGAGGGCCCAGGGGGGGGGGGGCGCACAGCCCTATGAGGGCTGTGGTGTCCCCCCTTGTGGCCCATTAGGCCCAGAAACACTTCCGGGACCCCCGAAACCCTTTTCGGTAATCCGTCGATTTCCCGATGCTCCCCGGAACACTTCCGGACTCCGAAACCTTTCATCCAATATATCAATCTTCGTCTCCAGACCATTCCGGAGACCCTCGTCACGTCCGGGATCTCATCCGGGACTCCGAACAACCTTCGGTAACCATGCACTATTCTCACTAACAACCCTAGCGTCACCGAACCTTAAGTGTGTAGACCCTGCGGGTTCGGAAACCATGTAGACATGACCGAGACACTCCCAGGTCAATAACCAATAGCGGGATCTGGATACCCATATTGGTTCCCACACGTTTCTCGATGATCTCATCGGATGAACCACGATGTCAAGGATTCAGGCAATCCCGTATACAGTTCCCTTTGTCTCGTCGGTATGTTACTTGCCCGAGATTCGATCGTCGGTATCTCTATACCTAGTTCAATCTCGTTACCGGCAAGTCTCTTTACTCGTTACCGTAATACATAATCCCGTGACCAACTACTTAGTCACTTTGAGCTCATTGAGATGACGTATTACCGAGTGGGCCCGGATATACCTCTCCGTCACACGGAGTGACAAATCCCAGTCTCGATCCATGTCAACTCAACAGACACCCTCGGAGATACCTGTAGAGTACCTTTATAGTCACCCAGTTACGTTGTGACGTTTGGCACACACAAAGCACTCCTACGGTGTCAGTGAGTTACATGATCTCATGGTCATAGGAACTTATACTTGACATGCAGAAAACTATAGCGATAACTGACACGATCAAAAGCTATGTTTACGTTTGGGTCTCGTCCATCACATCATTCTCCTAATGATGTGATCCCGTTATCAAATGACAACTCATGTCTATGACCTGGAAACCGCGGTCATCTTCGATCAACGAGCTAGTCCTGTAGAGGCTCACTAGGGACACAAAGTCTGTCTATTCATCCACACGTGTATTTGAGTTTCCAATCAATACAGTTATAGCATGGATAATAAACGATTATCATGAACAAGGAAATATAATAATAACTCTTTTATTATTGCCTCTAGGGCATATTTCCAACACTCAATTCCCCAATAGCTTTCCAACGCCTATGAAAACGACGAAATCGGTGCTTGTTCTCACTTGCTTTGAGAGTCTCGATCAATTCGGACTCTAGGTTGATTTTTGTATTTTCTTTGATCACCGTTTCTTCGCGAGAGTTGGCCTAACACCCTATTGTATCCATACATGGGTGGGGCGCCAAGGACCTGAACACCAAAGTGATATGCCGGCTCATCAAAATTTGAGCTGTAATTGCGATAACTTTCATTTTTTCCAATCCTGCAGGCCATTTTTGAGGGCCAAGATGACCCTTTTTGGGCTCAAAATTTTCCGCCCATGTGATCCTGTGTGTGCACGTATGTAAAATCCTCCAGATCATAAAAACTAGAAGTCCTATCACCTCAATTCCCCAATAGCTTTCCAACTGTTGGGGAACGTTGCATGGGAAACAAAAATTTTCCTACCGTTCACCAAGATCAATCTAGTAGATGCAACTACGAGAGGGGAGTGTGATCTACGTACCCTTGTAGATCGCTAAGCGGAAGCGTTATGAACGCGGATGATGGAGTCGTACTCGTCGCGATTCAGATCGCCGAAGACCTAGCACCGAAGCAACGGTGCCTCCGCGTTCTTCACACGTACGGCTCGGGGACGTCTCCTCCTTCTTGATCCAGCAAGGGGTGGAGGAGAGGTTGATGGAGAACCGGCAGCACGACGGCGTGGTGGTGATGGTGGAGAAGAACTCCAGCAGGGCTTCGCCTAAGCACCGCGGGAGAGGAAGATGTAACGGGAGAGGGAGGGCAGCACCGAGGCACAAACTGTGTTCGCTGCCCTCCCTTTGCCCCACTATATATAGGGGGGGTGGAGAGGTGAGGGCGCCCTAGGGTTTCCCCCTAGGGGCTGGCGGCCAGGGCAAGGGGAGGGGGCGGCGGCCAGGGCAGGGGGGGGGGGCGCCCAGGCCCTAGGGTTTCCCCCCTAGGTGCCTTGCCCCCCAAGGCCAAGGGGTGCGGCCAGCCCTAGGGGGTCCCACCCCCTTAGCCGCATGGGAAGAGGGCCCAGGGGGGGCGCACAGCCCCCTGAGGGCTGTGGTGTTCCCCCTTGTGGCCCAATAGGCCCAGAACAACTTCCGGACCCCCCGAAAACCCTTCCGGCACTCCGCCGATTTCCCGATACTCCCCGGAACACTTCCGGTACTCCGAAACCTTTCATCCTATATATCAATCTTCGTCTCCGGACCATTCCGGAGACCCTCGTCATGTCCGGGATCTCATCCGGGACTCCGAACAACCTTCGGTAACCATGCACTCTTCTCACTAACAACCCTAGCGTCACCGAACGTTAAGTGTGTAGACCCTGCGGGTTCGGAAACCATGTAGACATGACCGAGACACTCCCAGGTCAATAACCAATAGCGGGATCTGGATACCCACATTGGCTCCTACATGTTTCTCGATGATCTCATCGGATGAACCACGATGTCAAGGATTCAGGCAATCCCGTATACAGTTCCCTTTGTCTCGTCGGTATGTTACTTGCCCGAGATTCGATCGTCGGTATCTCTATACCTAGTTCAATCTCGTTACCGGCAAGTCTCTTTACTCGTTACCGTAATACATAATCCCGTGACCAACTACTTAGTCACTTTGAGCTCATTGAGATGACGTATTACCGAGTGGGCCCGAAGATACCTCTCCGTCACACGGAGTGACAAATCCCAGTCTCGATCCATGTCAACTCAACAGACACCTTCGGAGATACCTGTAGAGTACCTTTATAGTCACCCAGTTACGTTGCGACGTTTGGCACACACAAAGCACTCCTACGGTGTCAGTGAGTTACATGATCTCATGGTCATAGGAACTTATACTTGACATGCAGAAAACTATAGCGATAACTGATACGATCAAAAGCTATGTTTAACGTTTGGGTCTCGTCCATCACATCATTCTCCTAATGATGTGATCCCGTTATCAAATGACAACTCATGTCTATGACCTGGAAACCGCGGTCATCTTTGATCAACGAGCTAGTCCTGTAGAGGCTCACTAGGGACACAAAGTTTGTCTATTCATCCACACATGTATTTGAGTTTCCAATCAATACAGTTATAGCATGGATAATAAACGATTATCATGAAGAAGGAAATATAATAATAACTCTTTTATTATTGCCTCTAGGGCATATTTCCAACACCAGGTGCCGGCGGCGGCGCCGTCCGTGAGGCGGGGCACACACCGGACACGCGTCCCGCCTCTTCGGACATGCCACCACACCACCACGCATGTATGAGGGCCCGGTGCGACGCTCCGGTGGCATTGCTACCCCCTCAGTGCCCCCGGACAGCCTAACCCTGTATCGTTGGACCACGGGATCTAGCCCTTTGACTTTGCGCGGACGGGCTTTGACCAGTGGACCTCCCCACCCGGTTGTGTTAGGTCAGCCCATAGGAACAGTCTGGAGAAACATCCGGGACAGATCCACAGCAAGATCCCCTCCGTGTAGACCCCACGCGTCTGTTTCCCCCCTCCAGGTGCCGGCGGCGGCGCCGTCCGTGAGGGGGGGCACACACCGGACACGCGTCCCGCCTCTTCGGACATGCCACCACACCAC
>LR738709.1:50370770-50413275 GCA_902687465.1 Secale cereale | reverse complement strand
CCCCCCCCTGCAAATTATGTGGATGTTTATGAAAATCAATCATATTCATGATTTCAAAAAATAATCATGAATACCAAATGTAAGGTGACCACATATTCAAACAATATTCCCAGTTTATAAAATTATCCGTGGAACTAAAAAAATTCTGTAATTTTAAAATCGATGATGAATTCATCAATTGTTTACGCATATGAGAAATGATTGGGAAATCAAAATGTATGCCCGAATCTAAAATATATTCGTGGATTTAAAACTATTTGTGAATTCCAAAAACAATTGTGAATAAAAAGGTTAACAAGGAACATAAGAAAGAGAAAAACAAAAAAAAAGAATAATCTCATAAGAAATAAATGAAAATAAGGAAAAAAACAGAAAAGCAACAGTAAAAAAGAAAAAGAAAAACTGGAATACTCCTTGATCGTTGGTAGTGAACATTGTGGAACTGCTCGCTGTAAGCGATATATAGGATTTTTTTCCCACTACAGACAAACTGATTTTTCGGCGACCTGTACTACATCACTGTTACCGGTTTTATTTGTTTGTTTGTGTAATTTGTCAGACCTGTTTACAAAATACGTTATGGACATTTAAAGAAAATGATCAGATACTATATTATAATGTGTTTGTGTAATCTTGAAAAAATGTTCATAACATATTAATAAATGTTCATAGGACTAGAAAAAGGTTAAGTAGATTATCAAAAATGTTCAATATGTGTTTAAAAATGTTCATCGTGTATTTATAAAAAGTTAAATGTGCTTTTGGTAATGTTTAATATTAAAACATCTTTAACCTGTATATGGAAAATGTTCGACGCGTATTACAAAAAGCGAACTTGTATTCCTAAATAAGAAAGGGTAAAAAAAGAAAGTAAATTAATTGAAAGGAAAAAAATGTAAAACCCAATAAAAACATACTCCCTCCGTCCCAAAATTCTTGTCTTCAATTTGTCAAAATACGGATGTATCTAGTCACGTTTTAGTATTAGATACTTCCCTATTTAGACAAATCTAAGACAAGAATTTTGGGACGGAGGGAGTACAAAAAAGAAGAAGAAAACACGCACATAACCTTCTGAAAACTATGTGGAAGGTTCCTTAAACCAATCCCTATTGTACATAAAACCTTCCTAGAGTTGGTCGCACACAGTTTGTTGAACCGACTAATGCGGAGCATCCCTTGACCATCCCCATGGACGTCACACCGCCACCACAAGCACCGAGAGGACTAATGACAAGAGCACGCGCACGTGCCATCGCAACAAAGGTTAACTCCTTCCTCTTCGAACTCCATTCGTTTTCACATGTGAATCGGGTCCTACCTCAAATAGAGATACTATGCACTCTCAGGTACCAAGAAGATGACTGTGTGGAGGCAAGGACGAAGACCCGGACACACAAGAAGAAGGAGAAGGAGAGAAGCATCAAGACATGCGAGGAGACAGAGCTCCCTCGACACCCCGGGTGCCTGGCCTCGGCCCGGGCCTCGTCCCAGCCAGCCCCGGGTGCCCGGGCCCTCAACCCCGGGTGCCCGCCCCCCCTCGCACCGGCTCCCAGCCGCCCCCCGGGTGCCCGGACTTGGAGCCCCGGGAGCCCGGTCAGCCCCAGCCGGCCCCCTGGCGCTGTGCCCCTGCACCCCGGGTGCCCGGTGCTACCTCTTGAGCTTGCGTTGTATTCTCTCGAAGAGGAAAGGGAGATGCAGCACAGTAGCGTAAGTATTTCCCTCAGTTTTTGAGAACCAAGGTATCAATCCAGTAGGAGACCACACGCCAGTCCCTCGCACCTGCACAAACAAATAAGAACTTCTCAGCCAACGCGATAAGGGGTTGTCAATCCCTTTACGGTCACTTACGATAGTGAGATCTGATAGAGATGATAATTATATTTTTGGAATTTTTTTGGTATAGAAATAGGAAGTAAAGAAAGCACATAAACAACGGCGACAGATATTGGCTAGTTGACGGGAAAGTAATATGATAAAGATAGACCCGAGGGCCATAGTTTTCTCTAGTGGCTTCTCTCATGATAGCGATATTCTAGGTGGGTAAAAAAATTACTGTCGAGCAATTGATAGAAAAGCGAATAATTATGAGACTATCTAGGCATGATCGTTGTATATAGGCATCACGTCCGAGACAAGTAGACCGAAACGATTCTGCATCTACTACTATTACTCCACACATCGACCGCTATCCAGCATGCATCTAGTGTATTGAGTTCATACGAACAAAGTAACGCCTTAAGCAAGATGACATGATGTAGAGGGATAAACTCAAGCAATATGATGAAAACCCCATCTTTTTATCCTCGATGACAACAATACAATACGTGCCTTGCTGCCCCTACTGTCACTGGGAAATGACACCGCAAGATTGAACCCAAAGCCAAGCACTTCTCCCATTGCAAGAACTATAGATCTAGTAGGCCAAACCAAACCAATAATTTGAAGAGACTTGCAAGGATATTATGAGCACACATAAAAAGTTCAGAGAAGAACCAAATATCTTTCATAGATAACCTCGATCATAAACTCACATTTCATCTGATCTCGACAAACACACCGCAAAAAGAGATTACATCGAATAGATCTCCTCGAAGACCGAGGAGAACTTTGTATTGAGATCCAGAGAGAGAGAAGAAGCCATCTAGATACTAGCTATGGACCCGAAGGTCTGTGGTAAACTACTCACAACTCATGGTGAGGGCGATGATGATGATGATGAAAGCCTCTGTGATGGATCCCCCTCCCGGAACAGGCTCCAAGATGGGATCCCCATGGGAACAGAAGCTACGACGGTGGAATTAGGGTTTTCTCTCCGCATATGGAGTTTCTGGGGTACGTAGGTATATATAGGAAGAAGGAGGACACCGGGGGCCGTGTGGGCCCTTCCTAGAGGCAGGGGGCGCGCCCTGGGAAGGGGGGCGCGCCCCCCACCCTCGAGGGCTGGCCCTACGTCCCCTGACTTGGCCCCGAAGACTCCCGAGCGTGATTTCCTCCAAAAATATCTCTCGCAAAGGTTTCATTCCGTTTGGACTCCGTTTGATATTCCTTTTCTGCAAAACCCTGAAATAGGCAAAAAGCAGCAATCTGGACTGGGCCTTTGGGTTAGTGGTTAGTCCCAAAAATGATATAAAAGTGAAAGATAAAGCCCATTAAACATCCAAGACTTCATAAATAATAGCATGGAACAATAAAAAATTATAGATACGTTGGGGACGTATCAAGCATCTCCAAGCTTAATTCCTGCTCGTCCTCGAGTAGGTAAATGATAAAGAAAGAATTTTTGATGTGGAATGCTAACCAATATAGTTTTTCAATGTAATTCTCTTAATTGTGGCATGAATTTTCAGATCTGAAAGATTCTAGACAAAAGTCTATACTGACATAGGAAATAACAATACTTCAAGCAATACTAGCAAAGCAATCATGTCTTCTCAAAATACTATGGCTAAAGAAAGTTATCCCTACAAAAACATATAGTGTTGGTTATGCTCCCTTATTATCACACTAAATATTCATATCATGCACAACCCCGATTTCAGCCAAGCACTTGTTTTCATACTCTATCTTTTCAAACCTTTCAACTTTCACGCAATACATGAGCGTGAGCCATGGATATAGCACTATGGGTGGAATAGAGGTGGTTGTGGAGAAGACAAAAAGAGGGAGATAGTCTCACATCGACTAGGCGTATCAACGGGCTATGGAGATGCCCATCAATAGATATCAATGTGAGTGAGTAGGGATTGCCATGCAACGGATGCACTAGAGCTAAATATGAATGAAAGCTCAACAAAAGAAACTAGTGGGTGTGCATCCAACTTGCTTGCTCATGAAGACCTAGGGCATTTGAGGAAGCCCAACATTGGAATATACAAGCCAAGTTCTATAATGAAAACTCCCACTAGTATATGAAAGTGACTAAGCATGAGACTCTCTACAATGAAGAACATGGTTCTACTTTGAAGCACAAGTGTGGAAAAAGATAGTCGCAATTGTCTCTTTTTCTTTTCCTTTTTTTTCTTTTTTTTTGACCTTTTTTTTTCTTTGGCCTTTCTTTTTTTTTGCGGAGGGGCTTTATAGATTCAGCCTTTCCTCCCATGGGACAATGCTCTAACAATGATGATCATCACACTTTCATTACAACACGAAATTACAACTCGATACTATAACAACAAAGTATGACTCTATGTGAATGCCTCCGACGGTGTACTGGTATGTGTACTGAAACAAGAGTGACATGTATGATAAATTATGCATGGTGGCCTTTCCACAAATACGATGTCAACTACATGATCATGCATGGTAGTATGACAATATGATGCGTGTCATATAAACGGAACGGTGGAAAGTTGCATGGCAATATATCTCGGAATGGCTATGGAAATGCCATGATAGGTAGGTATGGTGGCTGTTTTGAGGAACAATATGGTGGCTGTTTTGAGGAAGGATATATAGTGGGTTTATGGCACCGGCGAAAGTTGCGCGGTACAAGAGAGGCTAGCAATGGTGGAAGGGTGAGAGTGCATATAATCCATGGACTCAACATTAGTCATAAGAACTCATATACTTATTGCAAAAATTTACGAGTCATCAAAACAAAGCAATCAACGCATGCTCCTAGGGGGGAAGTTGGTAGGAATTAACCATCGCGCGCCCCGACCTCCACACAAAGGTTGACACTCTACAAATACCTCATGCTTTAACTTAGTCACATAACGGTTCACCATACGTGCATGCTACAGGAATCACTAACCTTAACACAAGTATTTTTCAATTTCATAATAACTCCACTAGCATGACTCTAATATCACTATCCTCATGTCTCAAAACAATTATCAAGCATCCAACATCTCTTTCTATTCAATGCACTTGGTGTGAAATTTTTTACTACATTGACATTGGATGTCTGTCATGTGAAGACTAGTTTCTTTAGCCTAAACTCTTTACCATGCTGTTTTAATGGACTCTCAAATAGATCTAAGTGAAGCATGAGAGTTCAACAATTTCTACAAAATATTACCACCACCATGCTCTAAAAGATATAAGTGAAGCACTAGAGCAAAATCTATTCAACTCAAAAGATAAAAGTGAAGCACATAGAGTGTTCTAACAATTTCTAGGCCATATTTAACTCTCTCAAATAGGTGTGTCCATCAAGGATGATTGTGACAAACTAACAAGAAAAGACTCATATTATACAAGACGCTCCAAGCAAAACACATAGCATGTTGCGAATAAAAATATAGCTCCAAGTATAGTTACCGATGGATGAAGACGAAAGAGGGGATGCCTTCCCAGGGCATCCCCAAGCTTAGGCTTTTGATTATCTTGAATTTACTTGGGGTGCCATGGGAATCCCAAAGCTTAGGCCTTTGCTACTCCTTATTACATAGTCCATCAAAGCAATACTCAAAACTTGAAAACTTCACAACACAAAACTTAGACAAAAATTCTCGTGAGCTCCGTTAGTAAGAGAAAGCAAACCACCACTCATAGGTACATCAAGGAATTCATTCTTTGTTTATATTGGTGTTAAACCTAATGTAATCCAAGTTCTCTATGGTTCATATCCTCCAATATTACTCATAGATGCATCGGAATAAGCAAACAACACACGAAAAACAGAATCTGTCATAAACATAACAGTCTATGGTAATCTGCTGGGTTCGCCTACTTCTGGAACTCCAAAAAATTCAAACTAAATTGGTAAATTTGCGCAATTTGTCTAGCAATCAGCAGCAAAAAGAATCAACTAAAAATCACGCTCCAGTAAAATCTGAAGAGTACTTTAGCGTGCGCTAACGATTCTGTTTTTCACAGCAAGATCAAATAAACTTCACACAAGCCTTACCAAAGGTTCTACTTAGCACAAAACACTAAACAAAACATGAAAACACATCTAATCAGAGGCTAGATGCAATATTTATTCCCTAACAGCAACAAAAACAAAAAAAATATAAAATCGGGTTGCCTCCCAACAAGCGCTATCGTTTTACGCCTCTAGCTAGGCACGATTTTAGTGATGCTCTCATGAAAGACAAGAATTGAAGCACAAGGAGAGCATCATAAAGCACATGGCAAACACATATAAGTCTAACATACTTCCTATGCATAGGCATTTTATAGGAAAACAAATTAGCAAGACAAGCAAGATCTAGCCTATGCAAGGAAGAAGAAAGAAACAATAGCAATCTCAACATAACGAGAGGTAATTTAGTAACATGAAAATTTCTACAACCATATTTTCCTCTTTCATAATAATTGCATGTACGATCATAAGAAAATTCAACAATATATCTATCAAAAATCATATTCTCAACACGATCCACATGCATACGAAGTTGACACTCTTCCAAAATAGTGTGATCAACATTAACTAAAGGCATGACCTTTCCAAACTCACTTTTATCAAAAAATTCATAAGATTGATCAATATCTAAAGTAGTGGGATCAAAAGTTGACACTCCTTCAAATACACTTTCAATATTATGGCAAACATTATTATCAATCTCATATTCATGATGGGGTTTAAATAAATTTTCAAGATCGTAAGAATCATCACCCCAATCATGATCATTGCAACAAGTAGTGGGCATAGCAAAATAAGCATCCCCAAGCTTTGGGTTTTGCATGTCATTAACACAATTGACATCAATAGAATTTATAGTAACATCATTGAAATCATGCTTTTTATTTAAGGAGCTAACATGAATCACTTTTTCTTTTAAGAATTCCTCGCAATTTTCAGATTCATAAATTTCAAGCAAAATCCCACAAAGATAATCTAGTGCACACAGGTCACTAGCAATAGGTTCAACATAATTGGATCTCTTAAAGAGATTAGCAAGTGGATGAGGATTCATACTTTAGCAAGCGAAGATGCAAGCTAAATGAGGGCACATAGCAACACAAGCAAACAAGAAGCAAGCAAGATCTAGCATATGCAAGGAAGAAGAAAGAAGCAAGATCAATCTTAACATGAAGAGAGGTAATTTAGTAACATGAAGATTTCTATGACCATATTTTCCTCTCTCATAATAGTTGCATGTAGGATCATAAGCAAATTCAACAAAATAGCTATCACATAACATATTCTCAACACGATCCACATGTATGCAAAGTTGACTCTCGTTTAAAATAGTGGGATTAACAAGGAACAAAGACGTTACTTCTCCAAGCCCACTTTTATCAAAAAATTCATAAGATTGATCAATATCTAATGTAGTGGGATCAAAAGTTGACACTCTTTCAAATCCACTTTAAATATTATGGCAAACATTATTATCAATCTCATATTCATCATGGGGCTTAAATAAATTTTCAAGATCGTAAGAATCATCACCCCAATCATGATCATTGCAACAAGTAGTGGGCATAGCAAAATAAGCATCCCCAAGCTTAGGGTTTTGCATGCCATTAACACAATTGACATTAATATAATTTATAATAACATCATTGCAATCATGCTTTTTATTTAACAAGCTATCATGAATCACTTTTTATTTTAACAATTCCTCACAATTTTCAGATTCATAAATTTCAAGCAAAACCCCATAAAGGTAATCTAGTGCACGTAGCTAACTAGGAATAGGTTCAACATAATTGGATCTCTTAAAGAGATTAGCAAGTGGATGAGGATCCATACTTTACCAAGCGAATATGCAAGCTAGTTGAGGGCACATAGCAACACAAGCAAACAAGAAGGAAGCGAACGGTAAACACACGGCGGAAGAAGGGAGAGTAAAACGACAAGGGTGAAGTGGGGGAGAGGAAAACGAGAGGCAAATAAATGTAATGCGAAGGATAAGGGTTTGTGATAGGTACTTGGTATATGACTTTTGCGTAAGCCTCCCCGGCAACGGTGCCAGAAATTCTTCTTGCTACCTCTTGAGCTTGCGTTGTATTCCCACGAAGAGGAAAGGGAGATGCAACATAGTAGCGTAAGTATTTCCCTCAGTTTTTGAGAACCAAGCTATCAATCCAGTAGGAGACCACGCGCCAGTCCCTCGCACCTGCACAAACAAATAAGAACTTCGCAGCCAACGCGATAAGGGGTTGTCAATCCCTTTACGGTCACTTACGATAGTGAGATCTGATAGAGATGATAATTATATTTTTGGTATAGAAACAGAAAGTAAAGAAAGCAAATAAACAACAGCGACAAAAATTGGCTAGTTGACGGGAAAGTAATATGATAAAGATAGACCCGGGGGCCATAGTTTTCTCTAGTGGCTTCTCTCATGATAGCGATATTCTACGGCGGGTAAACAAATTACTGTCGAGCAATTGATAGAAAAGCGAATAATTATGAGACTATCTAGGCATGATCATTGTATATAGGCATCACGTCCGAGACAAGTAGACCGAAACGATTCTGCATCTACTACTATTACTCCACACATCGACCGCTATCCAGCATGCATCTAGTGTATTGAGTTCATACGAACAGAGTAACGCCTTAAGCAATATGACATGATGTAGAGGGATAAACTCAAGCAATATGATGAAAACCCCATCTTGTTATCCTCAATGGCAACAATACAATACGTGCCTTGCTGCCCCTACTGTCACTGGGAAAGGACACCGCAAGATTGAATCCAAAGCCAAGCACTTCTCCCATTGCAAGAACTATAGATCTAGTAGGCCAAACCAAACCAATAATTTGAAGAGACTTGCAAGGATATTATGAGCACACATAAAAAGTTCAGAGAAGAACCAAATATCTTTCATAGATAACCTCGATCATAAACTCACAATTCATCTGATCTCGACAAACACACCGCAAAAAGAGATTACATCGAATAGATCTCCTCGAAGACCAAGGAGAACTTTGTATTGAGATCCGGAGAGAGAGAAGAAGCCATCTAGATACTAGCTATGGACCCGAAGGTCTGTGGTAAACTACTCACAACTCATGGTGAGGGCGATGATGATGATGATGAAGGCCTCCGTGATGGATCCCCCTCCCGGAACAGGCTCCAAGATGGGATCTCCACGGGAACGGAAGCTACGACGGTGGAATTAGGGTTTTCTCTCTGCGTATGGAGTTTCTGGGGTACGTAGGTATATATAGGTAGAAGGAGGGCACCGGGGGCCGTGTGGGCCAGCCTCGAGGCAGGGGGGCGCGCCTTGGGAAGGGGGGCGCGCCCCCCACCCTCGAGGGCTGGCCCTACGTTCCCTGACTTGGCCCCAAAGACTCCCGAGCGTGATTTCCTCCAAAAATATCTCTTGCAAAGGTTTCATTCCGTTTGGACTCCGTTTGATATTCCTTTTCCGCAAAACCCTGAAATAGGCAAAAAACAACAATCTGGACTGGGCCTTTGGGTTAGTAGGTTAGTCCCAAAATTGATATAAAAGTGAAAGATCAAGCCCATTAAACATCCAAGACTTCATAAATAGTAGCATGGAACAATCAAAAATTATAGATACGTTGGAGACGTATCACCCGGCCTCCAGCCTGAGTCGACCCAGTCCGCCCGGGTGCCCGGGCCTTGGACCCCCGGGTGCCCGGTCCTCCTTCGCCCGGTGCCTCTGACCGGTCCGGTTGCCCGGACCCCTTTACCCCGGGTGCCCGGACCCCTCCGAGAGTGTGTGCATTTTCAGGGTCATTTTGGACCTTTGTATTCCCCTCTCCCTCTATTTCGTCCCTAGACTATAAGTACCTCCCACCTAGCTCATTTGTGAGGTTAGCAAAGTATTTTTATAGACATTGAGAGCTTTGCTCCTTGTATTCCCTCCTCTAGGAGATCAAGACCTCCTCTTGGAGAAGAATCCTTGTGGATTGCAAGACCTCCCAAGGGAGAAGATCATCAAGACCTCTCTCCTCATAGGATTGGGATGAACTAGTTACCTTGTATCTTTCCTTTGTTGTTCTTGAATCATTGTGAGCTCTTGTATGTTCTTGGATCTAGCATATGTGTGATTGGATCTAGTCAATTTGAGTGTTTTCCCTCTCTTGTGTTCTTCGTGTTCTCGGGGAATTCCCCTCCAATTCGTGAAAGATCTCCCCCCTAGGGTTCCACCCTACAACATCATGGTATCTAGAGCTATGATTTCTCACGAAATTGGAGCCCCCCTTCTTGTTTTCTATCCTAATTATGTTGTGTTCTTGCCCGATTTCCAAAATGCCCACCAAAAATAGCCCCAATTTTTTTGGGATTTGTTGGTTTGATGAGGTTTTGTTGGATTTGATCCATGGATTTGCTTGGTTTCAAGTGGATCTAGCCTTCCCCCCATCCATCTCCACCTTCCCCTCCACGAAATCCACCAATTTCTCCCATTTTCCCACAATTTTCCGCCCAAACCCGACACCCCCGGGCACCCGGACCTGAAACCCCGAGCACCAGGACCCCCCGTGCAACCCCGCTGACCACCCCGGGTGCCCTTACCCCTTACCCCCGGGCACCCGGACCCCCGGGCCATCTCTTGCGCCCAACTCCCCTGACCACCCCGGGTGCCCGCACCTTCCACCCCCGGGCACCCGCACCCCCCAGAATCAGCCGCGTGCACTTTACGTTTTCACTCATAACTTTCACTCCTGAACTCCGATTTGGGTGTTCTTTGGCTCGTTGAAAAGCTAGCGACGTGCCCGAGCTTCTCATCTTGGCTTTACCACCATTGTACTCCATAAATTTTTTGGCATTTGGGCAAGTTTGCCTAGGCCATCCACCATACCACCATAGCTTTCCGCAACCTAACCCCATTTCGACCCATATAGCACGGTTGTTTGAGTGGTGACTTGAGTCTCCTAAGGTGTTTCGGCTACTTAGGGATGAGTGCTTCTTCATCAAACACCACCACCACTTCCGCATTGCCATCTTCGACACCACCACCACCGCTTTCCGCTACCACCATTTGACTTTGGCCTTTGAGATTTTGAGTTGTGGTTTTTCCGTTTCCTAAGGTGTTTCGGCTAATTAGGAACGGGTCGCCATCGACAACACCGCCTCTCATCATCATCATCAGACGGTAACCTCGACGACACCGTTGTATATTCCCCTTGCAGTTGCATTGTTAACCCCTAGCCCATTTTGCGTCACTTGCCCATCGAGACTAGCCATTTGAGTATTGCCAGCAACGTTACTTGTGCACATTAGTGGTCATAGATATACACCATCCATTGCATATATACCATATCATATTGGTATCATCTTGCTATCATAGAACCATCCCTCGTGTGCCACAAGATTGTTCCCGCATATACACAATTGCTATCTTGGTTTGTGCATTTCGCATAGTGGCCATAACAAAAAAAAAGAATAAGCTTTTAAGCAAAAATAGAGCAAAGAGCTTGTGAGCAATAGCCATAGCATCATACCACATTGCACATAAGATTGTCATATCCGGTCACCTTGGATCATCTTGAGAAGAACACCAGGAACATCATACACATAGCATACTTGGGATAGAAGGCTCATACATTTTGCATCTTATAGGTTGTGCACAAGTGTCGTATCCGCCTATTGAGCAATCGTGCTAGCGTCTCTCTTGAGTTGTGCAACACGAGAGTTTTCCGTGTATTCCATATTTTGTGCTCATTCCTTGGTTGCACAACCCCATTTATCTATCCGTGTGCGTGTTTCCGTGTGCCACATTTTGCTATTGGTCTACTTGTTTCACTTGCGAATTTGTGAATCTTTTCCAACATTATTGATTCTTGCTAACATTTTGCATCAAATTTTTGTGTCACTTTCCTCACCGAGCTCCACCATAAGCCTTACTTGTGTAGGTGTGAGAATTGACAAGATCCGGTACCAATTGTGCTATTTCCTTGATACATTATTGAGTGATCATTGATCCATCTTCAACATTGGAAAGGTACATTTGGTCTAGTTCTTTCCTTTCTCCGACTCACATTTGCTCGAGTCTTGTGATTGATAGGCAAGGCATTTCATCTCCGGCAAGATCACATCGGCATCGACACCATCAACGACAAGAACGTGAAGGTTACGAGCTCAACATCAACAACCGCTCAACGACTTCACCATCTACCTTGGCATCTTCGCCAAGTGACTTCAAGGCATCTTCGCCTTTGGACTTGCGGCATCTTCGCCGACCCGTACCTCAAGAGAAGCTCCCCAAGGTCAAGTCCGCGACTTCCACGAGCTACTACGACCTCGACAATGACCACGCGATTCCTTTCTATGGGACTCGAGACCCCGAGGAGTATCTCGAGTGGGAGCGCTTGATCGACGACTACCTCACGCTACTTCAAGTTCCCCCCGAAGATCAAGTGAAGTGCGCCACAAGAAACTTCCACGACTGCGCGTCGACATGGTGGCTTCACACACCTTCGGAGAGCTACGACATGAGTTGGTCCAAGACGAAGAAAGCTATGCGGCGAGAGTTCGTGCCTCCCACCTACACGAAACAACTTCTACGCCAATTGGAGAATGATACGTCTCAAACGTATCTACTTTTCCAAACACTTTTGATATTGTTTTGACCTCATTCTTGCATGATTTGAACTAAACTAACCCGGACTGACGCTGTTTTCAGCAGAGCTGCCTGTATGGTTTCATTGTGTGCAGGAAAACGGATTTTTAGGTATCTCAGAAAATCCACGCGCCCGAAGGAACCTGGTGCCAGAAGAGGGGCCAGAGGGGGGCCAGGGGGGCTCCAGGTGCCCTGGTGGCGCGGCCCACCCCCTGGCCGCGCCGGGAGGCCGCCTGGGCGGGCCCCACCTCCCCTGGTGCCCTACTTTGACCCGTATTTTAGCTCGTGACGAAAAAATCCCAGATCAGGAGTTGTTTTCCCAGTTTTCGTCGCGGAGCCGCCGCCACCCTCTGTTCTTCCTCGGGAGGGCTAATCTGGAGGCTGATTTGGCCTTCGGAGAGGGGAGATCGTCGCCATCGTCATCATCATCACCACTCCATCCTCCCTCTATGACTTCTCCTTCCATGTGTGAGTAAATCCCTGCTGTAGGCAAAGGGGATGGTAGGGATTGGATGAGTTAGATCATGTAAAAGTTTATCAGATCGTTGGGGGCATGTTGCCTATCATCTATTATGGTGTTTATCATCTTTGCTTCAACTCATTATTCTTAATGCTTGTCACTTAGGGCCCGAGTGCCATGATTTCAGATCTGAACCATATGTGTTTGCATGAATATATTTGTGTTCTTGATCCTATCTATGAGTTGTTTGCACCTATTACGGTCCGGAACCGGCGATCCCAAAAGTGACAGCTTGGGACACCAAAGGGGATGGTCTGTAGTTTGAGGATTACATGTATCCATTGAGTTTATTGCTTTGTTCCGGTGCTCTTTGACAGGAGCACCTTAATCTCCATAAGTTCCTTTTGGCCCCGTTCGTAGCGGGATGGTAGGACAAAAGATGTTGTGCAAGTTCTTATTGCAAGCACGTACAACTACCTACGGGATATATGCCTAATGTTTGATATTTGCCTATATGATCATTACTTTTCCGTGTGCCTTGCCCCAAGTTAGATTCATGATATATCTCATCCATGCAGCGCCCAACCATCCATCTCCCTAGCCTACAATGTTTTAAATCCTGCTGGTTACTAGTTGCTACTTTTGCTATTTACTTTTGCTGTTTACTTTTACTATCACCACCATCACTATCATATCACCGTTACCACTTATCTTTTGTTGCAAGTAAGTATATTTCAGGTGCGGTTGAATTGACAACTCAACTGTCAAAGCTTATAAATACTCTTTGGCTCCCCGTGTGTCGAATCAATAAATTGGGTTATTCTTACCCGCGAAGACTATCTCGATCCCTTACGGTTGAGGGTTATCAAGTACCATTTTCTGGCGCCGTTGCCGGGGAGCATAGCAATATTTACAAGTCTACTTGAAGTATCCTACCTGCTGCACTTCATCCGCTATGGGTAAGAAAGGAGACCCTAAGGTTCCAATCTTACTATCCACTACAAGAAGAGGTACTGTTCTGAGCACTAGTGCTACACTTGATTCACCTTCTGTTATGAGTAAGTTTGCCTCACCGCCACCACATGATGCTCCTACTGAATCTGTTACTATGTCCGATACTCTCGATGATGCTTCTACTACTCTTGATGATATTAGTTCACTTGGTTATGCTCTTGAGAAACAGATCGCTGCTGCTGCAAAAAAGTCTGGAATTGAAATTCCTGTTACTCGCTACCCTATTGGTGGAACTTACGATTATCCTGATTTGAGTAAACTCAAGGAGAGACTCCTTGATGATGATTACTATATGCTTGATGATGATTTATGCAGGGAACTGACAGAGTTTGCCGGCTCTGACCCTGAAGCTATTAAGAAGCTGTTTGAAAAACACTCTTTGAAGAACAAGACCGTTCCTGATCCTGAATTTGCTACATCTCCTATATGCATTGATGATCCTGATTATGAGTTCTCTGTTGATCTTTCACTTATACCTATGGTTGAAGCTGACCCCTTTTATGGCAGAGAAAATGATGATGCTATTGCACACCTGACCAAACTCACTGAGTTGGGCGGTTTGTTTACCACGGATGAGAAGATACGGAACTTTTATGTGACTAAGCTTCTTCCTTTCTCTTTGAAGGAAGGTGCTAAAACATGGTATGATTCACTACCATGTGGTTCCATTAAGAGTCCTCAAGACTTAGATCACTCTTTTGTTGATAAGTACTTTCCTGCTCATATGCAACATGCTGCTTTACAAAGAATTTATAACTTTAAACAGTTGCAGGATGAGCACCTCCCTAAAGCTTGGGCGAGGTACTGCGGTCTGATTCGGGCTAGACCAGGACATGGAGTCCCTAAGAACGAATTAATCGATATATTTTATGCTGGTCTAACTGATGAATCCAGGTCCTATTTGGACAGTTGTGCTGGTTGTGTTTTCAGGAAAAGAACACCGGACGATGCAGAGGATTTGATGGGCAGGATTGCCAAAAACCATGAAGATTGGTCCGTCCCTGAACCACCTCCACCACCAAAGAAGAGGGGCATGTTTGTTCTAAGCCCCGAAGATATGCGAGAAGCAAAGAAGTCTATTAAGGAGAAGGGTATTAAAACTGAGGACGTGAAGAATCTACCCCCTATTGAGAAGTTGTGTGAGCCTACCACTCACCCTCCTATGGTAGAGGTACACTCTCTTTTAGATTTCAACGCAAGTGACATCCCTCATGGTAAGCCTCCTGATCAATGTTTAGATGATTTTGATAATTTTATTATGAAACAAAATCATTTTAATGAGAGGATACAAAGTCAATTGCATGATGATTCCCTTACTATCAAAAGTTTGCTTGATGTTCTAGGAAGAACAGTTAATGATGTTCAATGTCTTGTGAAGCATTTTCATATGGTTCAAACTCAGCTTGAACAAATTTCTAATGTGCAAAAAGATTTGCTTGCTAACAATGCCAAACAAGATGATTTGCAGGCCTTCGGGATTAAGACCCGAGGAGGAACTAGCACTCAAGATCCTCTCTATCCAGAGGGGCATCCGAGGAGAATCGAGCAAGATTCTCAAATGCAGGAAGAAAAAATTGTTGGCTCTCCAAAAAAGAAGAAGAAGAAACATAAGGAGGCTGACAATTCCAATGATCCTCTTACAGATGAAGAGCCAGCTGTTGATCCCAACAGTGTATCTATCTCCGATGCTGAGACTGAAGACGGTGCCAAACCTGAAGGTAAGGATAATGAGAAGAATGATCCGCCTAAAGTTTGAGAAGAAGAAACACCTAACAAACGTAAGAGGTACACTAGAGAAGACTTCGTCGCAAGAAGACATGGGAAGGAAAGAGAACCATGGATACAGAAACCCATGCCCTTTCCAGGTAAGTCCATCAAATCTAAAGAAGAAGAGCATTACAATAAGTTTTGTGAGTGGATTAAACCTCTTTTTCTTCAAATCCCTTTGACTGATGCTATTAAGTTACCTCCCTATTCAAAATATATGAAAGATATTGTTACTAATAAAAGAAAAGTTCCTAATGAAGCAATATCTACTATGCTTGCTAACTATTCTTTCAGTGGCAAGATTCCTGAGAAGCTTGGTGATCCAGGTATACCCACCATTCCTTGCTCCATAAAGAATAATTATGTCAAAACTGCTTTATGTGATCTTGGAGCAGGAGTGAGTGTTATGCCTCTCTCTCTTTACAAGAGGCTTTGTTTAGAGAAACTAATTCCTACAGATATCTCTCTTCAGATGGCTGACAAGTCAACCGCCGTTCCGATAGGTATTTGTGAGGATGTTCCCGTAGAAGTTGCTAATTGTTTGATCCTTACTGATTTTGTTGTGCTTGACATGCCCGAGGATGGGAGCATGTCCATTATTCTTGGTAGACCTTTTCTTAACACCGCAGGTGCTATTATTGATTGCAATAAAGGGAAGGTTACCTTCAATGTGAATGATAAAGAACACACGGTGTATTTTCCAAAGAAGACCGACAGGAGGCATGGCCTCAACTCTATAGAAAATATCGAGACCGTGAAGATTGGAGAATGGGACTGTCCACTACATGTGCAGCACAAATACAAAACTATTTTGGTGGGGACAATGTCCATCAAAGTAAAGGTTTAGTGATTACTTCGTAAGAGGTGAGACTTTTTGCTCTATATATCGCCTGTTTGTTGGTAAGACTTGATCAGCCTTACTAGTGAACATGTTTTATATAGATAAAAAGTTGAGCTTGTTATGTTTTCATTTGTTTTAGTTTTTGTTCTCCTTGCTGTACCAAGTGTTTATGTTTTGAAGCTTCACAATACTAATCACTGCTTTAAGTTTTCAGAAAGTCTTGCAGCTTTTTGAACTTCGAAAAAATTTCAACAGTGAAGTTTTCAGAAAAATTCCAGAAAAATAAGAATAAAAATGTCCATGCCGGGAGTGACCCAGAGGTACCTGAGGCCGGCCAGGGGACCCACCAGTGGCCCAGGCGGCCAGCTGGCGCGGCCTGCCCCCTGGCCGCGCCCACAGGGTGCCTGGGGCCCACAAGGCCCCCCTCCAGGTAAGTCTTCTTCCTCCCTCTCTCTTTCTCTCCAAAAACACGAGTTCTGCACTTGTTCTTGTGTTCTTGCTGCTCTTGGAGGCGATTCTTCGATCTTTCTCTACAGCCTATCATTTGAGCTGAGATTTTGAACAAATACTCCCTGGTATGTAACTCCTCCACCCCTCCAATTAGATTTCTGATTGGTGGCTTCATTTGTGAGTATTTAGTAGTTCTTGGTGCTGTATAGATGAGCTTGCATGCATGTGTAGAAATTTATTTTCCAAGTTTTGATGCAAGTTTATGCCTTAGGTAAGTGAGTTGAGTAGTTTGCCTTAACCCACTTTGTTTTAATCCTTGTTTTTGTAATTTGCCAAAAATTTCAGAAATGAGTTTGTTAGGAAGGGCAAAGGGGTGGCTTGAGAAGAAGAGGCCCACGCACTCCGATCGAGTTACTAGAGCCGCAGCTTCACCCTCGACTGCTAGGGTGAGCTACAATGAAGATCATGTGCCCCTAGAGTTGTTGGAAGACACAAGTCCAGCACGTGTTATGATGTTTCCATGTGATGAATTCCTTGAAGCTGCGGGAATCAAGGATGAGTTTTATAATCTTTGTGCTAATGCAGGTCTGACACGGCTCGTCACGTGCCGTGTTACTCAGTATCAAAAACTCACCTCCGGTTTCATTAACAGTTTTAGATATAATCCTGATTCAGGTGCAATTGAGTTTAAAATTTACAATGATCTTATCACCATGCCCTTGGGAAAGTTTTGTGAAATAATAGGTGTGCCAAACGTTGGGAGGACGGCTAGGATGACCTCTCAGCCCTCCGAGCTGAAAACCGTCTTCAACTCTCTCTGCAGCATGGGTACGAGGGATATTCATCGGTCAAAGATCTCCAGCATCTTATTCCCTCACCTCAGGTATTTTGCATATTATGTTGCTAGAGGGGTGTTAGCTCGTGACAACACGAGCAACACTTCTGCGTCGGATATTGCTATCCTGGCAGCTGCCCTCTCAGGGAGGTCTGATTATAATCTGGGTGCCTTAATTGCTCGACGCCTTGCTATGAACGGTAACAGGGGAGACTTATTTGGTGGCGTTTATGCCACACTTATCTTAGAATATCTTGGAGGCACCCCACACCCTGATGATAAGCCTTTTACTTATTTAAGTTTTGATCTTGCTGCTATGAAAAGGCATAAGTTTGTTACCATGACTTCTGAGCTTGATAATCTTGTTTATATCTTGCGTTTCGGAACTACAGCGGAACGCGAGATCCGTCTACCTGCACCTCTTTTGTTTGATTTTTCTCGCAGGAACGGATGGTCCTTTGATGTTATCCAGTTCGATGAGTTCATGGCCCAGCATCAGTTTCATAACCCCATGGAGGGGGTTGTGCCCGACGAGGAGGAGCACGGTGAGTTACAATCTTTACAAGGGAAGACCGGCACCCAGTTTGGTGAAGGGTCTTCCTCCACTTGGAGTACGGACCCTTCTTCGTGGGAGGCTCCGAGGAGTTCGGTGTACGCGCCGGAATCCTTCTACAACCCTTGGACTCACCACCATTCCCCCGGAGCAGGAGGCTCCTGGGGGCAGTAGCTACTACCAACTTAGGCCAAAAGCCTAAGCTTGGGGGAGTACGTGCCCTTCTCATTTTTCCATTGTATTATCCGTTTTATTCGCTTTGATCTTTTCGAGGTTTTTGCCCGTTCTTCTTTATTATTTCTTTCTTTGCAAAAACAACAAAAAGATTTTCTCTTTCTTTTGCTTTCGTTCAACCTTTGAAATAATCCAAAAAGATTTCCTTTCTCTCTTTAGTTTGCTTTGTCTTCAGAGTTCATCTCGAGTCCGTGATGGCATTTAATTATATTTCCTACGTTCGATCGTGCAAGTGACGAGGCAGTAATGACGAAGATCAACTGAAGGGAAGCAACAAGGGAAGACCGGTATGAACTCTTCTTGTTTCTACTTTTGTACATATGCCTGTACTTATGATCTAGAGACCAGCTTGTAGCAACATAGTGCTATGTTTACAATGCTCTTCCAGTGGTTCATGCTTTCCTTGTGGCTAGTCTCGAATAGCTAGAGTATATAATGTGTTATTGAAATGATTTACATGCATTGCACTGTTCATAGTTTGGTATACTAAGGTGGTATTTCCCTTTGGAGAATTTTTGGATTGACTTGGCACATGTTTACACATGTTTAAGACTAAAAATTCTGCCCTGCCTTGATGATCTTTGAGTTTTAGAATAGTTATATCACTTATATGCCCGATTCAATGTTGCTTTGTCGCTCTGCATGATTATGACCGTTATTGCTCTCTAGTTGGTCGCTTCCCAGTCTTTTGCTAACCTCCACCTGTACTAAGCGGACTGACTGCTTGTGCATCCAAAATCCTTTAAACCAGTTATGCCATATGAGTCCACCATACCTTCCTATACATGGTATTTACCTGCCATTCCTAACGAAGACTTTCGTGTACCATCTCGAAATTAATCAAAAGCATCTCTCTTTTTGTGCCTCTGTTTTAGCTCATGAGGAAGTAGTAGTTAATTCATGATCTTTTTAAGTTGGACAAGTTTCACCCCGGGATTGCATGTCTAATCTGCTAACCCCTAATACGAGAAGGAACTGGCATAGAGTGCGCCCGGCTCATAAAAGATAATACAACAAACAAACCCTCCTTCACGCTTTGTTCATGAGAAATCAGAAAACTTTGGCAGTGATAAACAAAGGAGATTAAGGGGATGTGATCGTCCCCGTGCGGGAGCCGTTCCTCGAAACTTGTCCAGCTCAAGAAGTAATTGGGTTATCTACTAGCATTCGTTGACGAAATATGCACCTCTCAAAAACATTTTTACCTCTGTTTTTAAAACCAAGAGCTCTGGTACATGTTTAGTTTTTGTTTCCGACCACGGGTTTTCAACCTCGCCATCAAATTCCACGGTTCGAGAGTCTCCACCTTCTTTCTTCAAAGCACCAACTAGGAGAGCATAATTGTCATTCTGAGTGTAATGTGCATTGTCCCAAAGTATTACATTGTCTTCTGCATGCTTGTGATATTATTTGTTCTGAAAGTCTTAGTTCTAGTCTCCTTTAAAACTCTGAAGGAGTTTCTGCATTTATGTTTTGCTTCACTCATGGAGGCTAGCGAGATACCACCCTAATATGCTCAAGCTATGTGCAATGTAATCTTGTCTTGATTTTCAGTAGTATATTATTTACTTTTAGGTATTTGTGATTGGTTACTTAAAAGAAGGATTGCTCCGTGCATTGTCCTCATAGCATTGTTTCAATACTTGCTAGACTCTTTTCGTAGTACATGCTTATATACATCTAATGAAACAAAAGAGTTTGTCAAAGTTTTCTTTGTCGCATCCAGTTCGTTGAACTGAATTGCTTGAGGACAAGCAATATGCTAAGCTTGGGGGAGTTGATACGTCTCAAACGTACCTACTTTTCCAAACACTTTTGATATTGTTTTGACCTCATTCTTGCATGATTTGAACTAAACTAACCCGGACTGACACTGTTTTCAGCAGAGCTGCCTGTATGGTTTCATTGTGTGCAGGAAAACAGATTTTTAGGTATCTCAGAAAATTCCATGAAAAATCACAGAAAATCCACGCGCCCGAAGGAACCTGGTGCCAGAAGAGGGGCCAGAGGGGGGCCAGGGGGCTCCAGGCGCCCTGGTGGCGCGGCCCACCCCATGGCCGCGCCGGGAGGCCGCCTGGGCGGGCCCCACCTCCCCTGGTGCCCTACTTTGACCCGTATTTTAGCTCGTGACGAAAAAAATCCCAGATCAGGAGTTGTTTTCCCAGTTTTCGTCGCGGAGCCGCCGCCACCCTGTGTTCTTCCTCGGGAGGGCTAATCTGGAGGCTGATTTGGCCTCCGGAGAGGGGAGATCGTCGCCATCGTCATCATCATCACCACTCCATCCTCCCTCTATGACTTCTCCTTCCATGTGTGAGTAAATCCCTGCTGTAGGCAAAGGGGATGGTAGGGATTGGATGAGTTAGATCATGTAAAAGTTTATCAGATCGTTGGGGGGCATGTTGCCTATCATCTATTATGGTGTTTATCATCTTTGCTTCAACTTGTTATTCTTAATGCTTGTCACTTAGGGCCCGAGTGCCATCATTTCAGATCTAAACCATATGTGTTTGCATGAATATATTTGTGTTCTTGATCCTATCTATGAGTTGTTTGCACCTATTACGGTCCGGAACCGGCGATCCCAAAAGTGACAGCTTGGGACACCAAAGGGGATGGTCCATAGTTTGAGGATTAAATGTATCCATTGAGTTTATTGCTTTGTTCCGATGCTCTTTGACAGGAGCACCTTAATCTCCATAAGTTCCTTTTGGCCCCGTTCGTAGCGGGATGGTAGGACAAAAGATGTTGTGCAAGTTCTTATTGCAAGCACGTACAACTATCTATGGGATATATGCCTAATTTTTGATATTTGCCTAGATGATCATTACTTTTCCGTGTGCCTTGCCCCAAGTTAGATTCATGATATATCTCATCCATGCAGCGCCCAACCATCCATCTCCCTAGCCTACAGTGTTTTAAATCCTGCTGCTTACTAGTTGCTACTTTTGCTATTTACTTTTGCTGTTTAACTTTACTATCACCACCATCACTATCATATCACCGTTACCACTTATCTTTTGTTGCAAGTAAGTATATTTCAGGTGCGGTTGAATTGACAACTCAAGTGTCAAAGCTTATAAATACGCTTTGGCTCCCCGTGTGTCGAATCAATAAATTGGGTTATTCTTACCCGCAAAGACTATCTCGATCCCTTACAGTTGAGGGTTATCAGAGAACACCATACAAGGATCCAAGTCCATAGACGCGTACTTCAACGAGATGAAGAATGCCTTGCAACGAGCCGGCGTGGACGACCCCATTTGGATGAAGTTTCACTTCATGATGGGATTGGACAACGACATCTCCAAGACTATCTTGCTCGAGAACTACAAGTCCCTCGATGACAACTACATTGGTGCTCTCAAGGCGGAACAAAAACTCATGAAGGCCAAGGCTTGTCCACCGCAAGCACACTTCTCGAAGACCAAGCTCCAAGATGGCGAGCATGAGGCTAGTACCACCAAGATGTCCAAGCCCAATGAGCTACAAGATGACGCTCCCAAGTTCGACTCCATCGCCATCCCTCTTTGTGGCATTGTTGATGCCGAGTCTACTTCGACTCTTTTTCAAGATGGTGCGGCGATGACTACGACTACGGAGCCATTCGAGGACCAAGCTTTGGAGGCGAACGACACGGTGACGAGCAAGGATGATGCTTCCATCCTTGGAGGCGAGAGCGATGATGTGCCATCTTCGGCCTTCATCCACGGCGACGACGACGAGATGGTTGAGCATGGGATTTTCCCTTCGGCCACGGCGACATATGATGACTTGAGTGACTTTTGCCACCATATTGAGAGTTAGAGTGACTTCACCACTAGCCC
Organism: Secale cereale; assembly: GCA_902687465.1. Lineage (NCBI taxonomy): Eukaryota > Viridiplantae > Streptophyta > Magnoliopsida > Poales > Poaceae > Secale > Secale cereale. The sequence goes on along the minus strand of LR738709.1, from coordinate 50,390,859 downwards.
CATATATGTTGAGCTGCCCCAATTCCCATGTGAGGAGAGTTACCACCAACACCACTTGAGTGATTTGAGTGACACCACCATATGTGACACTGAGTGCACCTACCTTGAGGGAGTGAGTGAGCCACAACCACATAGAGAGAGTGAGGTAGTTGATAGGGCATGTGAGGCCATTTCGATTTCTAACAACTTAACCCTTACCTCTATTGTGTCTTCTCATTTGGTGCTAGGTCCCATTTATGATGACGCGTCGATTCGCGATGACTTCGTCCTTCCTATGGACAAGACGATGGCCATGGTGGAATATGATGCACCCCCACATGGTTCCATCAAGTTGATGATGATGACCACCATTTGGTCTTTGCAACCCCACCTACACCACTTGAGTGGAATGAACAAGGTAACATAGGTGAAGGTGATGCTCTAGTCCCACTAGTGGACATTCTTGACATTGATTGCTTGCATGATGTTGATCCACCTATTATCATGCTTCATGCTAGTTCGACTTCCCCGTGCGATGATTTACCCATTTATGATGAGTTTGATGATTGCCATGTGGAGTCTACTAGTCGTGATGCCATGTTACATAGGATTTCTTGTGATAATTCCCTCGGACACATCATGTTTGACAATCCACTTGACTTGTCATATGCTACGAATGATATCAACAATATGTCATATTTGCAATCTCTTCGTAGTAACTATGCATATGCCATTAAAAGAAACCCAATCCGCACATATGGCATAGATGACAAGCCCATGGTTATTGGCATTTGTTTTTCTTGTGATGATATTGATATGCTCCCTTTGCATCATTTATCTCATATGCCATGCCATGAATACCTAGCTTCGTACATGCATTGTTTTGAATGTTGTTCCACTTCTCCATATTATGCTTCTACTAGTGCTCATGAGGAGACCCCCATAGTTTCCTCATACATTTTAGGAGATTTGGATACATCTCATCCATTGCATGATTCTCATAATTGTGTGCACGATATGCTCCCCATGAATGAACATGCTATAGATGTGCCATATAATTGTATGCTCAATTTGCATTCACATCATGCTATACACAATAACTATTCATTCATGATGGATGACATGTTCTTATACCGTGCATCAAATTTCTTTGAGCGATGCTTATCTTGTGTTAACTCACACATACACATACACATCATGATGGATGATGTGTACATTTACCACGCACACACTTTCTTTGGATTGTGTCTCTTTTGTGTAGGTACACATGAATACTTGTCAACCTCACAATCTCATGAGTTGACAAAACGAGCTCTAGAGAGCAACGATGACTTGGGATCACATGGATTGCCTTTCCAACCGCTCTCTCCGCGCAAGGACTTTGCGCATTTCTTCTACATGGCTCTGACATGGCTATCGGTTATCGTTCATTACATATTATATGCCCATCTTGCCATGTTCACTTTGCATGATATGCTCATTCATATGCCTTTGCCATGCATTTGTGACCCATGCTTTACATTACACATGATGATTGATTCTACTAATTGGATGTGTATTTGTAAGCTTGGTGGTCATATTGCTTTTTATTGCCATGTTTGCTATGTGCCCCATGCCTATGATGATACTATGATCTTGCTTTGTGTTCGTGCTCGCGATATGTCCTGTGCATTGCCTATATCTCTTATTTCCTCACATGACATGATTGCCATGATTTCCTCTAGTGTGTTGCATCTTCGCTCCACTAGTTTGCACGACTTGATTTCTATGCTTTCTCATGTTGCATCCAATTCTTGGACTACTTTCTTCTATCATATGTTTGGTTGCAACAATGTCATCATGTCACGCATGCCATGTACTTTCACTTGTTACTTGCTTCACTTGATTGCCTCACACATGTTGAAAAATTGTTCTTTCTTTTGTGTTGAGTGCCACACGACTTTTACTACACCCTATGCACATTATGGTTGGATTGTCTTGCACTTGCCCCATGTGTTTAGACATTTCATTTCTTTTGGTGTTGTGAATGACTCTTATACATACCATATACATTTCATTGAGCGCTTTATGCATGCTTGCTACGACCTTGAGGTAGATGCTTACTCCCTTGTCACACATATGTGCATCTCTACCTCACATTTACATGCTTGTTTCCATGATGACATTGATTATGCTCAATTCATATGCTTACATTCCATGCCACACTTCTTTGTCAAACCATATGCTATGCTTGATGACAACACTTGTTGGGTGAATCACCTCTTGAATGCTTGGTTTTGCTTTAATGCCAATCACATTTGTTTTTCCAAGTGCTTGTTATCTTTGCTCCTTTCTAAGGAACTACAAGACGGTGCGACATTGGAGAGTGCCCATTTCGAATTTCCACATGAGAAGTTCTTGGTGGTTGTCCACTTCTACATGGCGACGCCATCTCGTTACCATGGTGATGATGATCACGATCCGTGGACAGATCTCTCCCAAGGGAGGGGAGATGATGTGGAGCATCCCTTGACCATCCCCATGGACGTCACACCGCCACCACAAGCACCGAGAGGACCAATGACAAGAGCACGCGCACGTGCCATCGCAACAAAGGTTAACTCCTTCCTCTTCGAACTCCATTCGTTTTCACATGTGAATCGGGTCCTACCTCAAATAGAGATACTATGCACTCTCAGGTACCAAGGAGATGACTGTGTGGAGGCAAGGACGAAGACCCGGACACACAAGAAGAAGGAGAAGGAGAGAAGCATCAAGACATGCGAGGAGACGGAGCTCCTCGGACACCCCAGGTGCCCTGCCAACTTGGCCCCGGGTGCCCGGCCCGGGCCCTCAACCCCGGCTGCTCGGCCCCCCTCGCACCGGCTCCCAGCCGCCGCCCCGGGTGCCCGGACTTGGAGCCCCGGGTGCCCGGTCAGCCCCAGCCGCCCCCCTGGCACAGTGCCCCTGCACCCCGGGTGCCCGGCCTCCAGCCTGAGCCGGCCCAGTCTGCCCGGGTGCCCGGGCCTTGGACCCCCGGGTGCCCGGTCCTCCTTCGCCCGGCGCCTCTGACCGGTCCGGGTGCCCGGACCCCTTTACCCCGGGTGCCCGGACCCCTCCGAGAGTGTGTGCATTTTCAGGGTCATTTTGAACCTTTGTATTCCCCTCTCCCTCTATTTCGTCCCTAGACTATAAGTACCTCCCACCTAGCTCATTTGTGAGGTTAGCAAAGTATTTTGATAGACATTGAGAGCTTTGCTACTTGTATTCCCTCATCGAGGAGATCAAGACCTCCTCTTGGAGAAGAATCCAAGGGAGAAGACCATCAAGACCTCTCTCCTCATAGGATTGGGATGAACTAGTTACCTTGTATCTTTCCTTTGTTGTTCTTGAATCATTGTGAACTCTTGTATGTTCTTGGATCTAGCATATGTGTGATTGGATCTAGTCAATTTGAGTGTTTTCCCTCTCTTGTATTCTTCGTGTTCTTGGGGAATTCCCCTCCAATTCATGAAAGATCTCCCCCCTAGGGTTCCACCCTACAACACCGACCCATTCAAATAATGTGTGTAGGCGAGGGTTTTAAGTGAGACCTAGCATTTGTGACGGTCAAGATGGCTGAAATGGTTGGGTGACTTCGACCTAGTCTTGTCATGTGTTGGATGTCCTCTGTTCATGTTCATGTGAAGCTCTTTAGTGCTTCTGTCAATGCACTAGAGAAAGATGATGATTGTGCTCTATGGCACAAGAGACTTGGGCACATGAGTGAGAAGGGGGTGACAGTGCTAGTGAAGAAAAAAATGTTGAAGGGTGTGAAAGGAGTTCACATCAAGAAATATTCAGATTGTCTAGCAGGGAAGCAACACAGAGTTGCCTTCACGACTCTACCACCTCACAAGAAGCCTGAGAAGCTGGAGTTGATACATTCCAATGTTTGAAAAATGTCGGTAAGATCTCTTGGTGGTGCTAAGTACTTTATGACTTTTATTGATGACTTTTCCATGAAAGTTTGGGCCTTCACTTTGAGGACCAAAGATCAAGTACTAGGTGTATTCAAGCAATTTCAAACCTCGGTTGAGAGAGAAATTGAGAATAAGATCAAGTGCATTCGCACTAATAATGGATGAGAGTATATTGGGCCATTTGATGCATATTGCAAGCAGCAAGGTATTAGGCATCAATTTACTCCCTCGAAGACACCATAGTTGAATGGTCTTGCTGAGAGGATGAACAGGACAATTGTGGAGAGAGTTGGATGCTTGGTGTCAAGAGAATACTCTAGCAAAGACCATGCAAAATTAACGATAGACACCAACATTCCATTTACTGAGACTAGGAACTCAGCATAAGTCAAAGCAATATCCTTCTTTCGGTGAATCGAAAAATAACAGTCTATCATGGATAAATTAGAATACCTTGGCTATAGGAAGCTTCCTCGTTCTGGTGGGGGCGGTGGAGACATGCAGATATAGTAGCCACCGATCCTCCTCTCCCAGTGAGCAATTATGGAGGAGATGGGCTTGGTCTTGGGCGGCTGCATGCCTGTTGGTGCTAGCAGGATGCCGACAAGGTCAAAACTCGCTAGGGAGCTTGTTGTTTGTTGCCATCACACGGATACCTACTTCCGTCTTGCTGTTAGCAGAAGTTGAGAACACCTGGAGCTGGGAAAGGTCTATATTATGAAGGTTTTACAAGGCACAAGCAAACACAAGGAGAGGTTATTACAAGGTTTAACAAAGTACAACAAAGAGTGTTATGTGCTGCAACAACTATCAAAAAACCATGCAATAGCATTATCATAACTCAAAAGGCATAGTGTCATGAGGAGTATGAGTATGGACAACACTGGACCTAAACATCAGTGGCCCGCATTCATAGTGACATGTATAGCAAAAAATAGAACATCAAAATGAACACATAATCAAACTCATGGCCATTTAATTCGAATGACGTCCGAAAATAAAATGACTCTAAACTGAGAGTTTTTCAGTTTGGAGCTAGCAGGCATGAGACACAGGAATGCCAAGATGGAAGTAGTGAACATAGCAGTGCATCGGTTGACAAGAAGAAAATAATTGACATCATGAAACACACATGCTTGTTGCTTCACTTGTCAAAACTTACAACTCTTAACACACACATAAGAGGCATAATAAAATCGGAGCCAACATCTAGCATCCATACACACATGAAAAGAGGCATAATAAAATTGTCAAGAAACACGCATCTGTGTTTGATCTATCTAAACATCTAGCAAACTTCACAAGGAGCACAAAGCAAAGCAAAGCAAAGCATTATAGAATCACATCAACCAAAATATGCCTCGAGTCATACACATGCACATGACAAACACTTCACAAAAAACCGACAGGTGTAAACGACAACTAATGTGAAACCAGAAGAAGTTTCAATGAGCTTGACTTGCTTTAGTGTGAATCAAACACACAAGCAGGTGTTTTGAATAGACAAAGAGGGAAATGGTGTTCACCTGCAAATGATCTAACTACAAGAGAATTGTAACATCCCAATTTTCAATTTGGATGTTTATAAATAGATCATTCATATGCATCCATGCTTTATGCATTTTTGGCTCCATTTTTTTATTTGAATTTTTTATCCAAGGAACTTTGAGCAACTCAAGGACCAAAGGAGAGAGTTGAAAGTTTCCATAAAACCATTTTGAAAATTTCAAAGTTGGGAATTTGGATCAAATTTGGTTTCACCAAAATTCATTTCATTATTTCAAACAAAAAAAAATAAAGAGAGAATATAAAAGGACTTCTTCAAAAATAGAGGGAAATTATTGGAAATTGACATTGAAATCAAAATATAATTATTGGGTTTTATTTGCACATTATTTTGATGCAAATTTTATTAGAATAACAAAAATGTTTAATTTGTAAATATGCATTTTAGGCCGGATAAAAGTTCACGAGATCATATAACTCTGTGAATTTTTCTGGGATTTTTAGAAGTGTTTTTATTTTGCTTTTGGTTTTTCTGTCTCTGTGTAAAAAATGTTTCTGTAAAAAAACGCGACCAGTAGGCCAGCGAGCCGGCCCAGCTGGCGCGAGCCCAAGCCAGCGACCGCAGCGCCAGGCCAGCCAGCGGCCAGCCCATGCAGCAGCGAGGCAGCGCCCCTCGTGCTTCAACAAAAAAGGTGAAAGATGAGGATTTATTTCTAGCGGAGGATCTTCAGGTGACAAAGATGAGGATTGCTTCAGACTGCAAGGGGGTGGTTCAAGATATAAACGACGGAACAAGAGGTCCGCATTCGGCCATAGTACATGAAATGATACAACGGAGAAGCTCCTTTGATTCGGTTGTGTTTGCTTTTGAAAGTAGAAATCACAATTTCGAGGCTCATAATCTCGTCAAGTTCGCTTGTAATTTAGGGGTAGGTCGGCACGTTTGGCTGGGAGTCCCCATGACCAACACCGTGTACCTATGAACATTGATATTATTTAATAAAGTGGCGAGATTTCTCAAAAAAAAGTGAAAGGAGGCCGAGCGCCGGAACACGTTTCCCTCGTCCGCTGCCTCCCTTCGCTCGCCTGTCTCTCTCTCTCTCGTACGTGACTCTCCCTCTCCCTCACATAACCCTCTCTCTCCCCTGGCATGGGACCCCACCTCTTCTTTTTCCAAACATACGCGTACATCTCGCGATGTTGCTTTGTTTCCAATTCCTGCAAATCTTATCTCCAGCCAACTCACGCCCAAGTAAGATGTCCTATAAATAGCCACGACCCTCCTCGACCGTTTCAGTCGAAAACCTTCGCTGAAACCACCTCGCTCGCAATCGCCGTTCCACTTTGGACGCAGTTCATCGCAAGTTTCTGACGCCGGTGAGCCATCCCGAGCCTTTTTCTTCCGTAGTTCGCCTGCCCTCGATCTCCACAATCTTTTTGACAAGATCTTGCCTTCTCTCACCCTCTACAGAAGCCACCCCGACCAAGTCGTCTTCACCGGAGCACCGGAGTATGCGACCTTCAGCGCTTGGTTCTGCCGCCGTTCGTCGTCACCGATATTCACCGACTCCACCACCGGACGAGCCAATCTCCACCGCATCGCCTAGACACCTCCGCCGCCGCCCATGACAGCCGGAGCCGCCGCCTCACCAGACCAAAGCCACCCCAACGTAGGTGCATCTTCTCTGTACGTCCACGAGCGCCTATTCGCTTTAGTTAAAAAAACATTTTTGGTTTTTTCAATTTAGATCGGTTCTTCTTCGGTTTAGTTCGAACCGGCATATTAGTTTTTTTAATTTAGCCATCGCCACCGAAATCCTTAGATAGCGGCCGCCCTCTCTGACACACGCAGCAAACACCTGTTCAGCCAATCAGAGAGCGCCACTTGTCTCTGGCCGATTTTTTTCCAGGAAACTTCCAAATTCATACCAATTCTTCTTTCTAGTATATCTTTTAATCTATAGATACGATTTAGTTGATTCTTTTTCCTACGGTTTCATAGAAACCCCATCTATCCAGAGAACCAAATGGAATTTTTTTTTGAAAGTTTGAAAATTTAAATCAAACATATTTGAATTCAAACTTTGTTAGGCCATATCTTGAGCTTCATAACTCCGTTTTAAGTGATTATTTTTTGCAAATCAAAGCTTGTGACATGTATTTTCTGTTAAACCAAAACACACATATTTTTTCTGCTGTAAAAATTACGTTTTGTATAGAAACTTTATTTGGTTGTTTTTGGAGTTTTCTGAAGTATTTTATTCGTTTTATTTTTGTATCTTTCCTTGTATGCTTATGTATGTTATTGCTTGCTTAGGCTAGATCATCTGGAGTGTGAAGCTTGCTACTACGAATCTTTAGAGTTCAACGAACGTCGGCAAGGCAAGTTCACACTTTGATCATACTTTTCAATACCAAGTTTTTTTACTATGCATTAGTTTCACCCTCAAAGAAGTACATGAGTAGGACTGGGAACATGTGGTTCTGCTCTGTAGTTCATGTGGTAGGAACCTATGACCTTTCATTACCCCAGGAATATTTGTTATGCCATATATAGCTTAGCCATGCTCGTACACAAGGATTGGTATGTGTGATCGATGCAAGTTGCGAGAGTTGATAATTTGGGGATAGCATAAGGTGGCAACTTTAATACACATATGGGTGGATTTTGGGGGGGCATCTGGAGAAACCAGTGCTTGCCCAAGGGGATCTCAGAGTACCCGTGTGATTACCCTAGGTCTGCCACCTAGGCTCAAAGGGATCATGTGATATTTCATGCCTAGAAACTTCTGTGTGCAGCCACAAGCTATTATGGGCTATGGCATAGTTGAGTAAGATGTGTCACCATTTTCCATGGTAGACTAGCTGATGTAGGGGAAAGTAGGTGTATCGGTCTACCCAGGGTTTAGAGGAAATACTTCAGAAAGGCTATGTCTCGATCTTACGATCATGGAGGTGGTCGAGTCTTGTGGGGAAAAGTGTGCAAACCTCTGGAGAGTGTATAAACTAATCATGATTAGTTGTGTCCTCGATTATGGACAACTTGAGTATCTAGAAGTGAATCATTGGTTGATCTCATCACTCTATTTAATAAAATTATTGGGTTACTAATAACTTGGGAATTTGGGGTTTGAGTTGGAGGAACCTTCTCAATAAGTGCATTTTATTTTAGTAGTAAATAAAAATGTATTCCTTTGTTGTAGAAAAAAAATTAGCTTTATGCAAAATTAAACTTAGAGCCTCCCCCAGCTAGATATGCATGTAGTGATAGATATTGTTCATCATTATTCTATAGTGTGACATTGTCAGGATATTCCATGTGCTGACCTACATGGCTGCAACATCTCATGTTGCAGACTTTTCAATCAGGATTAAAGGTGCGATAGGTCGTTGTTCTACACTCAGTTTGCCATGGAGATGGATGGACTCATTTACCTTTGAAGCTTCCGTAGTTATTTTATTTAGTTGGCCTTCAGCCATATTTATGTAATAAATACTCTTTTGAGGACCTCGATGTAATAAAGTGTGTGATTGAACTCTGTTATAATTCCTCGAGTACTGTATGTGTCAGCATACCGATCCAGGGATGACACTTAAGCACAGAGACTTCGATCCATTTGGGTCGAGTCGCTACAAGAATACTCTAGCAAAGACCATGCAAAATTAAGGACAAACACCAACATTCCATTTAATGAGACTAGGAACTCAGCATAAGTCAAAGCAATATCCTTCCTCCAGTGAATCAAAAAAATAACAATATGTGATGGATAAATTAGAATACCTTGGCCATAGCAAGCTGCCTGGTTCTGGTGGGGGCGATGCGGATATGCAGAGATAGTAGCCGACGCTCCTCCTCTCCCAGCGTGCAATTGTGGAGGAGACGGGCTTGGTCCCGGGCAGTTGCGTGCCCGTTGGTGTTGGCAGGATGGCGACGAGGTCAAACTCGCCTAGGAGCTTGTTGTTTGTCGCCATCACACGGATAACCACTTCCGTCTTGTTGTCAGCAGCAATTGAGAACACCTGCAGCTGGGATAGGTCTATGTTATGAAGGTTTTACAAGGCACAAGCAAACACCACAATGAGAGGTTATTACAAGGTTTGACAAAGTAGAACAAAGAGTTTTATGTGCTGCAACAACTATCAAATAACCATGCAATAACATCATCATAATTCATAAGGCATAGTGTCATGAGGATTATGGGTATAAACACCACTGAAGCTAAACATCAGCGGCTCACACTAACATGTACAAGTATAGCAAACCATAGGAACATCAAAACGAACATATAATCAAACTCATAGCTATTTAATTCGAACGACGTCCGGAAATAAAATGACACTAAACAGAGAGTTTTTCAGTTTGGAGCTGGCAGGATTGAGACACAAGGATGCCAAGATGGAAGTATACCGGTGATCGTAGCAGAGCATCGGTTGACAAGAAAAGGGAACAAAAATAATTGACATCATGAAACACATATGCTTGTTGCTTCACTTGTCAAAACTTAAAACTCTTAACACACACACACACACACACAACACACACACACACATAGACATAAGCACACATGGTCATTGACAAAATAACCAAGCACAAGACAGATGAAGCCTTGAGATGCTAGATTGCTAGTCATGCTACAAGGTCACATTCTGAACCACACAAATGGTAGGGAGAAAAGAAGCATGTCTTTCAGTAAAAGCAACATTTGCTAGATACAGGAACTTTGACAACGTACTGCATCATTACCTAGCGAATTGGGTCCATCAAGGGAAAAATCTAAGTACCCATGGCAAGAAGGCCATGACCCAGAGCTATAGGGCACAGTCGTAGCTCGATGACAATATGCCCAGATAAAGGGGAAGCTAGGAGGACTCACCTTCAATGTATGTAGCCGAGACTGAACCATGCTCTCACCGGTGATGATATGTGGCAGAACCAACAACCACGTGTACGTGCAATGATCTCGGCCACCAAACCAATAAAAATACTATGGCAGCGCTTCTAAATCATCTAGCAAACTTTGCCTGGTAAGTTAAAGTAGCTTTGTCAACAAAAATGCAATACAACAAAACTAAAATAGTGTTGAACATGTGTGCATTCAAGTTTATATTTCTTTACGGAGGGAGTGCAAAATATGGCGGTGAAGTAGCAGTAAATGCTTCAAAAAGCCACATGTTTTGGAAACTGTAGCTCTCCCACAGCCAAAATCACAAAAAATTGGAATGTCCACATGACTCAACTCCAAGAACAAGAACCTTCCTCCTTCCTTTATTTAGAACTCTGAAACATACAAATATCCAAATTAGATGTGAAGAACAATCATCAATCGGAATTCAAAGACATACAACAAGGCCTATAGCTGAAAAGCTCCTCAAAAGCAACATGAGTAAGAAGAAAATGTACTCTTCAGGACAAACTAGAAACTTTTAGAGAGCACATATTTGCTGCAAGAAACCAACAAGATAGCAAACCATGCTATGGGACCAAGAACGACTGCAAGCCATATCAGGTGAAGTAATAAATAAAGGATAGCGAGCATCTCATGCAATAGAGCCATGTCCAGACCAACTTCAACCAATTCTATGCGAAATATGTATATTTAAACAAAGCCACTGTAAAATGCTCAAGACCAAAATTCTAACATGGGTATAATAACATTATGATACTACGCAGACTAAGGCATAGTCTAGTGGCGGGAAGGGGCTGATGCATTTCCACCCACCCAGGTTCAAGGTACGGTACTTGCAATTTGGGTTTGTTGCACCAATTATACTATCACTACAGGAATCAGGCACTTTGCCATCCGCCAGCACACGACAACGATCGTGGACGACAGTGGGGTGGGGTGAGAGACGTTAGGGGTTAACGGTGTGCTTTGCCGTCAGTCAGCGGACGGCAAAGAGTCTAAGGTCTTTGCCGTCCGTGCTACCTCTTGAGCTTGCGTTGTATTCCCTCGAAGAGGAAAGGGAGATGCAGCACAGTAGCGTAAGTATTTCCCTCAGTTTTTGAGAACCAAGGTATCAATCCAGCAGGAGACCACGCGCCAGTCCCTCGCACCTGCATAAACAAATAAGAACTTCGCAGCCAACGCGATAAGGGGTTGTGAATCTCTTTACGGTCACTTACGATAGTGAGATCTGATAAAGATGATAGTTTATATTTTTGGTATTTTTGGTATAGAAACAGAAAGCAAATAAAGCAAATAAATAACGGCGGCAGAAATTGGCTAGTTGACGGGAAAGTAATATGATAAAGATAGACCCGGGGGCCATAGTTTTCTCTAGTGGCTTCTCTCATGATAGCGATATTCTACGGCGGGTAAACAAATTACTGTCGAGCAATTGATAGAAAAGCGAATAATTATGAGACTATCTAGGCATGGTCATTGTATATAGGCATCACGTCCGATACAATTAGACCGACTCCTGCCTGCATCTAGTACTATTACTCCACACATCGACCGCTATCCAGCATGCATCTAGTGTATTGAGTTCATACGAACAGAGTAACGCCTTAAGCAAGATGACATGATTTAGAGGGATAAACTCAAGCAATATGATGAAAACCCCATCTTTGTATCATCGATGGCAACAATACAATACGTGCCTTGTTGCCCCTACTGTCACTGGGAAAGGACACCGCAAGATTGAACCCAAAGCCAAGCACTTCTCCCATTGCAAGAACGATAGATCTAGTAGGCCAAACCAAACCAATAATTCGAAGAGACTTGCAAGGATATTATGAGCACACATAAAAAGTCCAGAGAAGAACCAAATATCTTTCATAGATAACCTTGATCATAAACTCACAATTCATCGGATCTCGACAAACACACCGCAAAAAGAGATTACATCGAATAGATCTCCTCGAAGACCGAGGAGAACTTTGTATTGAGATCCGGAGAGAGAGAAGAAGCCATCTAGATACTAGCTATGGACCCGAAGGTCTGTGGTAAACTACTCACAACTCATGGTGAGGGCGATGATGATGAAGAAGAAGGCCTCCGTGATGGATCCCCCTCCTGGAACAGGCTCCAAGATGGGATCTCCACGGGAACAGCAGCTACGGCGGTGGAATTAGGGTTTTCTCTCTGCGTATGGAGTTTCTGGGGTACGTAGGCATATATAGGAGGAAGAGGGGCACCAGGGGCCACCGGGCCTGCCCTCGAGGCAGGGGGCGCGCCCTAGGAAGGGGGGCACACCCCCACCCTCGAGGGTGGGCCCCCTCTCCTCTGGCTTGGCCCCGAAGTTTATCTCGCGTGATTTTCTCCAAAAATATCTCCTGCGAAGGTTTCATTCCGTTTGGACTCCGTTTGATATTCCTTTTTTGCAAAACCCTGAAATAGGCAAAAAAAAAATAGCAATCTGGACTGGGCCTTTGGGTTAGTAGGTTAGTCCCAAAAATGATTTAAAAGTGAATGATAAAGCCATTAAACATCTAAGACTTCATAAATAATAGCATGGAACAATAAAAAATTATAGATACGTTGAAGAAGAAGAAGAAGAAGAAGAAGAAGAAGAAGAAGAAGAAGAAGAAGAAGAAGAAGAAGAAGAAGAAGAAGAAGAAGAAGAAGAAGAAGAAAAAGAAGAAGAAGAACTCACCTATAGGGGATCACCGTTGGAGGAGGCGCGGGGCGGCCACTGGAGGAGGCGGCGGCCCGGTGGAGGGGGAGGTCGGGCGGGGGGCGCCGCAGGGGAGGGGGTGCTTGGTGACTTCTCACCCCTCGTTGGTTACCCCAAGTGGAAGGTTTGAGATGCAGCGTAGCAGAAGTTTTCCCTTGGCAATACCAAGGATCGATTTCCCTGAGACTCCCAGTTTCAACAAGAAGGTGTCAACTGCTAACGGCTCCAGATATTAGCAATCAACGTGGACCTGCACACAGATACAAATAACTTTGCTCCCAACGAGTACAGAGAGGTTGTCAATCCCTCCGGCCTTGTAGTTTACAAAGGATCAAACGCAAGAGATAATAGTGATAGGTATAATTGCAATAGTAAGTAAAAAGCGGAAAGTAAATAGCGGATGTGATCAATGATGGTAATATGGACCAGAGTCTCATGATGTTCACTAGTGATGTCTGTCTCCCAAAAGACGATAAAACTGTTATGTGAGGTAAACGAATTACAGCTGGGCAATTGACAGGACCATGTGCGCAAACCAATGCTGACTAAGTTGCAAGAAAGGTAGAGGTTCAAAGCATGGGCGGTACGCCGAGGTAAGTAGACCGAAATCCATCTGCATCTACTACTAATCATCCACCTTGAGATATCTATCCAGAACATATCGCTGGTATTAAGTTGTGAGTCCCACCCATAGTGTAAACTCAAAGCAACAGACAACTGCATTAAAAGAACTTTGTGTAAAGTAAACAATCCTTGCCCCCGCGGGCACAAGCACCGTTGTTTTCCCCCTTGTGGCAACAGCACATCCCCTAGACTCATGTTTCTGTCACTCAAACTAGTCATCGAGGGGCATGAACCCACAATCAAGCATAACGTTCCCTCTTGGAGTCACTACCTACTACTTGGCCAAAGCAATAAATAACAACGGAGAACATGCAAGAATTACTTACGAACATAAATATAAAAGAGGTGAATCAAATATATTACTCAAACACAATCTGAACATAATCTCATAATCCATCGGATCCCAGCAAACTCATCATAGCAACAGCATAAGGATTACATATGTGCCTCGATCATGTAGGGCAGCTCACGAGGACTAATTAGTGAAGCACAAGAACGGGAGGAGAACATCACATAGCTACTGGTCATGGACCCATGGTCCAAGGGAGACTACTCACAACTCATCCGGGAGGCGTCCATGGTGGTGGAGAAGCTCCCGGTGGTGATCCTCCCCTCCGGCAGGGTGCCGGGAAGAGTTCTCCTGGTGCTCCCGATCTTGGAAGCGGCGGCGGCGGAACAGAGATGAGATCGCGAAAAAGAGTTCCCGTCTCGAGGGTTTCGGGAGACGCTTTAAATATATGCCAAAGGGGGGCATCAGACGAGGCTCGGGGGGCCCAGCCGCCCCCCCGGCGCGGCCCAGGGGGGGCGCCACCAGGGCACCTGGGGCCCTGGTGGCCCCCCTCCGGCTGTGCTTTGGGTGCCTGGTAGCTCCTGGAACGCTGATTTTTTATATGATTTTTCTGGATTTTTTCTGGCAGTTCTCGTAATGTGAAAACCTGAAATACAAAAACAGCCGAAAACAGAAACTGGCACTAGGGTGCACTGAGTTAATAGGTTAGTCCAAATATGATCAAAAGTGTATGGAAGTGTATAAATAACATAGCAATATCACCCAAAAGAGGCATGGAGCAAGCATAAATTATAGATACGTTTTGGACGTATCAACATCCCCAAGCTTAATTCCTGCTCGTCCTCGAGTAGGTAAATGATAACAAGAATAATTTCTGTGGTGACATGCTATTAACCATATAGGACTTTTTCATAGTCACATGACAAAAGCTTACTGAGACAATGAATCTATAGTAATTAAGTTGCCTCATGAGAAAATCACAAAGGACTGAAAGTTTTACAATATGATACTGAAACATCAAATAGATTTGTAATGAACATGTGTGCAAATATGATAAAGTGATATCTCGCTTGCCCCCTTTAGTGAAGCAAAACATAAATGCAGGGGCACCTCCAAGGTTTAAGTGATGACTAGATACAATGATTTCAGAATAAACGATATCACAATCATGCAAAAGACAATGCTACTTTGGGACAATGCACATTACACTCAGAATGACAATCATGCTCTCAGTAGTTGGTGCTTTTAAAAAGAAGGTGGAGACTCTCGAACCGTGGCTTTTGTTGGCAAGGTTGAAAACCCGTAGTCGGAAACAAAGACAAAACATGTACCAGAGCTCTCGGTTTTAAAACAGAGGTAATAAATTTTTTTTAGATCATGCATGTTTCGTCAACGAATGCTAGCAGATAACTCAATCACTTCTTGAGATGGACAAGTTTCGAGGAACGGCTCCCGAATGAGGACGATCACATCCTCTTAATCTCCTTTGTTTATCACTGCCAAAGTTTTCTGATTTCTCATGAACAAAGCGTGAAGGAGGGTTTGTTTGTTATATTAATTTTGAGCCGGGCGCACTCAATGCCAGTTCGTTCTCGTATTATGGGTCTGCACATTATACAAGCAATCCCGGGGTGAAGCTTGTCCAACTTAAAAAGATTATGAATTAACTACTACTTCCTCATGAACTTACAACAGAGGCACAAAATAGGAATGCTTTCTTCTTTGAATAATTTCGAGATGGTACATGCAAGTCTCCGTTAGGAATGGCAGGTAAATACCATGTAGGAAGGTATGGTGGACTCATATGGCATAACTGGTATAAAGGATGTGGATGCACAAGCAGTCAGTCCGCTTAGTACAGGTGGAGGTTAGCAAAAGACTGGGAGCGACCAACTAAGAGAGCAATGACGGTCATAATCATGCAGAGCGACAAAGCAACATTGAATCAGGCATGGAAGTTATATCGCTACTCAGAAACAAAAGATCATCAAGGCTTGACAGACTTTCTTTACAGTCTTAAATATGCGTGAGCATACGCCAAGTCAATCAAAATAAATTCTTTGAAGGAAGATATTACTAAACCATACCACATCATAGCCAAACAAATCATGTTGGTACTCCAATAACACATTGGGAACCCCCCAGCTATTTGGGACTAACCATAAGAAAACCTGAACTACTAAGCCCCATTATGCACGTACATATCAACCAATGCAATGGAAGCAAACTCTCTTAATAAGATAAGCATGATGACTAAAGAGAGTTCAAGCAACCAACTAAACGAAAGCTCTTTAAAAAGATAAGCATAAAAGTTAAGAGCTAAGCATGATAGTAGCTATTAAAAGACAAAGAACACACACAGCAAACATAGACATGAAAATTCTATGTTATGTTCTAGGTAGAAGTGGAGCGTGTTTCTCTCCCACATAAAGAAAGCTGAGTTCCGACTCGTTATGAAAAGCTAAAGACAATTTAAAAGGAAACTAAAAGCAAGACGCTCCAAGCATAGCACATAACACATGAAGTGATTAAAATATAGTGGAACGAAAGACGAACTGATAATGTTGATGGAGAAGGGGATGCACGGGGGCATCCCCAAGCTTAGACACTTGAGTCTCCTTGAATATTTCTTGGGGGTGCACGGGGGCATCCCCAAGCTTGAGCGTTTGACACTCCTGAATCTTTTTATCATCTTCCCTCGCACACTTGAAAACTCCCTTCATACATAACTCATCATAATCTGATTAGCGAGGTTAGTACCCATAATAAAATAATTGTTCCTTGCTGGAAATAAAGATATTCTTGAAGTTCTACTGTTTCTCAAGATTGCCAAAAGGTTTTTCCAAAGGAAAAGCAAGCTCTAGGTTTGCAAAATGAAGGAAAGGCAAAACAGGACAGAATCTGTGAAAAACAGAACAGCAGGTAGTAAATGATTTTTTCGGGGAACTTCTGCAACTCTAATCAAAAAACTCAAAACAGATGCATGAAAGATAATTATATAGAGCACGCTGTCGAAAAAATTCATACCAAAAAGATGATCTGGTGATTTTATACGAATTTTTCTATCCAAGGACAGAATCTGTTTCATGGACAGCACGTCACAACTTTTGAACTTTCTTGCAATCAGAGGCTATACTTGGCACAAAATTGAAAAGCAAAGATACAATGATGATGCTACAGTAGTAACAACATCAAGACACAACAAAAGCAAAATAAAATTTATTCATTGGGCTGCCTCCCAAAAGCGCTTTCTTTTATGCCTTTAAGCTAGGCATAATGCATAGAGATCAAGTCTTATCAAGAGTAAAAGAATAGTTGGCCCGTATAACGGACTCAAAAGGTAACTTAATATTCTTTCGAGGGAAGTGTTCCATCCCTTTCTTGAAAGGAAACTGGAATTTCATATTACCCTCTTTCATGTCAATGATAGCACCAACGGTGCGTAGAAAAGGACGTCCCAAAATAATTGGACACGAAGGTTCACATTCAATATCCATAATAGTAAAATCAACGGGAACATAGTTGTCATTGACAATGATAAGAACATCGTCGATCCTCCCCAAAGGTTTCTTTATGGAAGAATCAACGAGACGAACACCAAAAGAACAAGAATCAAAAGGTTTCAATTTAAGCATATCATATAGTCTTTTGGGCATAATGGAGGTACTAGCTACAATATCACATAAAGCATAGCAAGAGAAGTTTTTTATTTTAATTTTAATCATAGGATCCCAACCATCTTCTAGCTTTCTAGGTATGGAGGCTTATACTCTAAGTTTCTCCTCCCTAGCTTTGATGAGAGCATTAGTGATATGCTCTGTGAAGGCAAGATTAAGCGTGCTAGTGTGGGGATCTTTAGCCATTCTTTGTAGAAAGGTGACAACTTCTGAGATACTACAATTATCAAAATTAATTTTATCATTATTGGGCAAAATTGTAGTGTCATCCTCTTTGTTTGAATCGCTCTCTATTATAAGAGTTTGAACGTCTTCCCAAGTTTGGGGAAGCTTAGGAGCAATTTTAAACTGAGGCTCATACTCTTTTCCTGGAAGACCATGCCATGGGCATAACTCTCCGTCAAGACTAACATAATCACAAGGTTTATTACTTTTGTAAATCCCGACAGTGGTGATTGGCGTAATGGAAGAAGGGGTGTACTCCTCCCATCTAGTGTTTTTGGTGGAACCCATAGTAGCAAGCAAGCAAGATAACTATTTTTGTGATTTTCGATAAAAGATACTAAAGCAAAAATTGAAAGGTAAACTAACAAGACTAAAAGCAAAGGTAAAAGATAGCGTGCAACTCCCCTATCCTGAAGAGTGGAGTCCCCGGCAACGGCGCCAGAAATTGCTTTGCTTGGTGACTTCTCACCCCTCGTTGGTTACCCCAAGTGGAAGGTCTGAGATGCAGCGTAGCAGAAGTTTTCCCTTGGCAATACCAAGGATCGATTTCCCTGAGACTCCCAGTTTCAACAAGAAGGTGTCAACTGCTAACGGCGCCAGATATTAGTAAATCAACGTGGACCTGCACAGAGATACAAATAACTTTGCTCCCAACGAGTATAGAGAGGTTGTCAATCCCTCCGGCCTTGTAGTTTACAAAGGATCAAACGCAAGAGATAATAGTGATAGGTATAATTGCAATAGTAAGTAAAAAGCGGAAAGTAAATAGCGGATGTGATCAATGATGGTAATATGGACCAGAGTCTCATGATGTTCACTAGTGATGTCTCTCTCCCAAAAGACGATAAAACTGCTATGTGAGGTAAACGAATTACAGCTGGGCAATTGACAGGACCATGTGCGCAAACCAATGCTGACTAAGTTGCAAGAAAGGTAGAGGTTCAACGCATGGGCGGTACGCCGAGGTAAGTAGACCGAAATCCATCTGCATCTACTACTAATCATCCACCTTGAGATATCTATCCAAAACATCTCACTGGTATTAAGTTGCGAGTCCCACCCATAGTGTAAACTCAAAGCAACAGACAACTGCATTAAAAGAACTTTGCGTAAAGTAAACAATCCTTGCGCCCGCGGGCACAAGCACCGTTGTTTTCCCCCTTGTGGCAACAGCACATCCCCTAGACTCATGTTTCTGTCACTCAAACTAGTCATCGAGGGGCATGAACCCACAATCAAGCATAACGTTCCCTCTTGGAGTCACTACCTACTACTTGGCCAAAGCAATAAATAACAACGGAGAACATGCAAGAATTACTTACGAACATAAATATAAAAGAGGTGAATCAAATATATTACTCAAACACAATCTGAACATAATCTCATAATCCATCGGATCCCAGCAAACTCATCATAGCAACAGCATAAGGATTACATATGTGCCTCGATCATGTAGGGCAGCTCACGAGGACTAATTAGTGAACCACAAGAACGGGAGGAGAACATCACATAGCTACTGGTCATGGACCCATGGTCCAAGGGAGACTACTCACAACTCATCCGGGAGGCGTCCATGGTGGTGGAGAAGCTCCCGGTGGTGATCCTCCCCTCCGGCAGGGTGCCGGGAAGAGTTCTCCTGGTGCTCCCGATCTTGGAAGCGGCGGCGGCGGAACAGAGATGAGATCGCGAAAAAGAGTTCCCGTCTCGAGGGTTTCGGGAGACCCTTTAAATATATGCCAAAGGGGGGCATCAGACGAGGCTTGGGGGGCCCAGGCGCCCCCCCGGCGCGGCCCAGGGGGAGGGGCGCCACAAGGGCGCCTGGGGCCCTAGTGGCCCCCCTCCGGCTGTGCTTCGGGTGCCTGGTAGCGTCTGGAACGCTGATTTTTTATATGATTTTTCTGGATTTTTTCTGGCAGTTCTCGTAATGTGAAAACCTGAAATACAAAAACAGCCGAAAACAAAAACTGGCACTGGGGTGCACTGAGTTAATAGGTTAGTCCAAATATGATCAAAAGTGTATGGAAGTGTATAAATAACATAGCAATATCACCCAAAAGAGGCATGGAGCAAGCAGAAATTATAGATACGTTTTGGACGTATCAGGGGGCGGGGCGGCTGGGCGAGGGGGCGGAAGCAGGCAGGGCGAGGGGGCGGCGGCGGCGCGGTGGAGGTCGGGGCGTCGCAGAGGAGGGGTGCGGGGCGACGGGGCAAGGGGGCAGCGGCGGGTC
>LR738709.1:50339093-50363594 GCA_902687465.1 Secale cereale | reverse complement strand
GGGGGGCACCAGGGCCCCAGGCGCCCTGGCGGCGCGCCCCCCCCTGGGCCGCGCCGGGGGGACGCTTGGGCCCCCCGAGCCCCGTCTGGTGCCCCCTTTGGCATATATTTAGAGCGTCCTTCGAAACCCTCGGGACGGGAACTCTTTTTCGCGATCTCATCTCTGTTCCGCCGCCGCCGCCGCTTCCAAGATCGGGAGCACCAGGAGAACTCTTCCCGGCACCCTGCCGGAGGGGAGGATCACCATCGGGAGCCTCTCCACCACCATGGACGCCTCCCGGATGAGTTGTGAGTAGTCTCCCTTGGACCATGAGTCCATGACCAGTATCTATGTGATGTTCTCCTCCCGTTCTTGTGCTTCACTAATTAGTCCTCGTGAGCTGCCCTACATGATCGAGGCACATACGTAATCCTTATGCTGATGCTATGATGAGTTTGCTGGGATCCGATGGATTATGAGATTATGTTCAGATTGTGATTGAGTAATATATTTGATCTACCTCTTTTATATTTATGTTCATAAGTAATTCTTGCATGTTCTCCGTTGTTATTTATTGCTTTGGCCAAGTAATACGTAGTGACTCCAAGAGGGAACGTTATGCTTGATTGTGGGTTCATGCCCCTCGATGACTAGCTTGAGTGACAGAAACATGAGTCTAGGGGATGTGCTGTTGCCACAAGGGGGAAAACAACGGTGCTTGTGCCCGCGGGTGCAAGGATTGTTTACTTTACGCAAAGTTCTTTTAATGCAGTTGTCTGTTGCTTTGAGTTTACACTATGGGTGGGGCTCGCAACTTAATACCAGCGAGATGTTCTGGATAGATATCTCAAGGTGGATGATTAGTAGTAGATATTGATGGATTTCGGTCTACTTACTTTGGCGTACCGCCCATGCTTTGAACCTCAACCTTTCTTGCAATGTAGTCAGCATTGGTTTGCGTTCGTGGTCCTGTCAATTGCCCAGCTGTAATTCGTTTACCTCACATAGTTGTTTTATCGTCTTTTGGGAGAGAGACATCACTAGTGAACATCATGAGACTCCGGTCCATATTACCATCATTGATCACACCCGCTATTTACTTTTCGCTTTTACTTACTATTGCAAACATTATCTATCACTACTATCATTTGCGTTTAATCCTTTGTGAACTACAAGGCCGGAGGGATTGACAACCTCTCTGTACTCGTTGGGAGCAAAGTTATTTGTATCTGTGTGCAGGTCCACGTTGATTGCTAATATCTGGCGCCGTTAGCAGTTGACACCTACTTGTTGAACCTAGGAGTCTCTGGGGATTCGATCATTGGCATCTTTGCTAAGGGAAAAACTTCCACAACACTGCATCTCACACCTTCCACTTGGGGTAACCAACGAGGGGTTAGAGGCCCATCAAGGAGTTTTTCTGGCGCCGTTGCCGGGGACTCCACTCTTCAGGATAGGGGAGTTGCATGCTATCTTTTACCTTTGCTTTTTAGTCTTGTTAGTTTACCTTTCAGTTTTGCTTTAGTACCTTTTATTGAAAATCACAAAAATAGTTATCTTGCTTGCTTGCTACTATGGGTTCTACCAAAAACACTAAATGGGAGGAGTACACCCCTTCTTCCATTACCCTAATTACCACTGTCGGGATCTACAAAAGTAATAAACCTTGTGATTATATTAGTCTTGACGGGGGGTTATGCCCATGGCATGGTCTTCCAGGAAAAGAGTATGAGCCTCAGTTTAAAATTCCTCCTAAGCTTCACCAAACTTGGGAAGATGTTCAAACTCTTATAATAGAGAGCGATTCAAAAAAAGAGGATGACACTACAATTCTGCCCAATAATGATAAAATTGATTTTGATAATTGTAGTATTTCAGAAGTTGTCACCTTTCTACAAGGAATGGCCAAAGATCCCCACACTAGCACGCTTAATCTTGCCTTCACAGAGCATATCACTAATGCTCTCATCAAAGCTAGAGAGGAGAAACTTAGAGGAGAAGCCTCCATACCTAGGAAGCTAGAGGATGGTTGGGATCCTATGATTAAAATTAAGATAAACAACTTCTCATGCTATGCTTTATGTGATATTGTAGCTAGTACCTCTGTTATGCCCAAAAGACTATATGATATGCTTAAATTGAAACCTTATGATTCTTGTTCTTTTGGTGTTCGTCTCGTTGATTCTTCCATAAAGAAACCTTTGGGGAGGATCGACGATGTTCTTATCGTTGTTAATGATAATTATGTTCCCGTTGATTTTACTATTATGGATATTGAATGTGATCCTTGATGTCCAATTATTTTGGGACGTCCCTTTTTACGCACCGTTGGTGCTATCATTGACATGAAAGAGGGTAATATAAAATTTAAGTTTCCTCTCAAGAAAGGGATGGAACACTTCCCTCGAAAGAAGATCAAGTTACCTTTTGAGTCCGTTGTACGGGCTAGCTATTCTTTTACTCTTGATAAAACTTGATCTATATGCATTATGCCTAGCTTAAAGGCATAAAAGAAAGCGCTTTTGGGAGGCAGCCCACATGAATAAATTTTTATATTTTGCTTTTGTTGTGTCTTGATGTTGTTTACTACTGTAGCATCATCATTGTATCTTTACTTTTCATATTTGTGCCAAGTATAGCCTCTGATTGCTAGAAAGTTCAAAAGTTGTGAGGTGCTGTCCAGGAAACAGATTCTGTCCTTGGATAGAAAAATTCGTATAAAATCACCAGATCATCTTTTTGGTCTGAATTTTTTCGACAGCGTTCTCTATATAATTTTATTTCGTGCGTCTGTTCTGAGTTTTTTGATTTGAGTGGCAGAAGTGCCCCGAACAAATCATTTACGACCTGCTGTTCTGTTTTTCACAGATTCTGTCCTGTTTTGCCTTTCCTTCATTTTGCAAACCAAGAGCTTGCTTTTTCTTTGCAAAAACCTTTTGGCAATCTTGAGAAACAGTAGACCTTCAAGAATATCTTTATTTCCAGCAAGGAACAATTATTTTATTAAGGGTACTAACCTCGCTAATCAGATTATGATGAGTTATGTATGAAGGGAGTTTTCAAGTGTGCGAGGGAAGATGATAAAAAGATTCAGGAGTGTCAAGTGCTCAAGCTTGGGGATGCCCCCGTGCACCCCCAAGAAATATTCAAGGAGACTCAAGCGTCTAAGCTTGGGGATGCCCCCGTGCATCCCCTTCTCCATCAACATTATCAGTTCGTCTTTCGTTCCGCTATATTTTTATCACTTCATGTGTTATGTGCTATGCTTGGAGCGTCTTGCTTTTAGTTTTCTTTTTAGTTTTTCGTAACGAGTCGGAACTCAGCTTTCTTTATGTGGGAGAGAAACATGCTCCACTTCTACCTAGAACATAACATAGAATTTTCATGTCTATCTTTGCTGTGTGTGTTCTTTGTCTTTTAATAGCTACTATCATGTTCAGCTCTTAGTATTCATGCTTATCTTTTCAAAGAGCTTTTGTTTAGTTGGTTGCTTGAACTCTCTTTAATTATCATGCTTATCATTAAGAGAGTTTGCTTCCGTTGCATTGGTTAATATGTCTATGATAAAGATGCTCCGTGCATAATGGCGCTTAGTAGTTCAGGTTTTCTTATGGTTAGTCTCAAATAGCTGGGGGATTCCCAATGTGTTATTGGAGTACCAACATGATTTGTTTGCCTATGATGTGGTATGGTTTAGTAATATCTTCCTTCGAGAATTTATTTTTGATTGACTTGGCGTATGCTCACGCATATTTAAGACTGTAAAGAAAGTCTGTCAAGCCTTGATGATCTTTTATTTCTGAGTAGCGATATAACTACCATGCCTGATTCAATGTTGCTTTGTCGCTCTGCATGATTATGACCGTCATTGCTCTCTTAGTTGGTCGCTCCCAGTCTTTTGCTAACCTCCACCTGTACTAAGCAGACTAACTTTGCAATACATAGCTCATGGGAAAGTAGCTTAAAAACTATTGTGGTAAAGAATATGTTGCCGATGTATCTTATTTCTTATAAGTTGCTTGCTGAGTGGTAACCATGTTTCTGGGGACGCCATCAACTGTCACACTTTTGTTGAATATCATGTGAGTTGCTATGCATGTTCGTCTTGTCCGAAGTAAGGGTGATTTGCCATGGGTTGAATGAGTATGCATATTGTTAGAGAAGAACAATGGGCCGCCAACCAAAGCCATGTATCATGGTGGAAGTTTTAGCTTGGACACTAATCCTCAATCTCTTATGAGAATATGCTTATGCATTAAAGAGGAGTCCATCATCTATTTTCTATGTTGTCCCGGTATGGATGTCCTCAAGTTGAGATCTATCAAAAACGAGAAATCAAATGCGATTTATCTCCTTGGACCTTTGTACAGGTGGCATAGAGGTACCCCTTTGTGACACTTGGTTGAAACATTTGTAATGCAATGATAACCCATGGAAATCCGAGCTAATTAGGACAAGGTGCGAGCACTATTGGTATTCGATGCATGAGGCTTGCAACTTATAGGATGACTCATGCATGACACATATGAAGTACTACTACCGTTGACAAAATTGCTTCTATGTTTTCAAAATAAAAAGCTCTAGCACATAACCATTCTTTTACTTTTCGAGTCTCCACCTTCTTTCTTCAAGCACCAACTACCGAGAGCATGATTGTCATTCTAAGTGTAATGTGCATTGTTCCAAAGTAGCATTGTCTTTTGCATGATTGTGATATCGTTTATTTTGAAATCATTGTATCTAGTCATCACTTAAACCTTGAAGGTGCCCCTGCATTTATGTTTTGCTTCACTAAAGGGGGCAAGCTAGATATCACTTTATCATATTTGCACATCATGTTCATTGCAAATCTATTTGATGCTTCAATGTCATGTTGTAAAACTTTCAGTGATTTGTGATTTTCTCATGAGGCAACTTAATTACAATAGAATCATTGTCTCAGTAAGCTTTTGTCATATGACTATAAAAGTCCTATATGGTTAATAGCATGTCACCACAGAAATTATTCTTGTTATCATTTACCTACTCGAGGACGAGCAGGAATTAAGCTTGGGGATGTTGATACGTCCAAAACGTATCTATAATTTCTGCTTGCTCCATGCCACTTTTGGGTGATATTGCTATGATATTTATACACTTCCATACACTTTTGATCATATTTGGACTAACCTACTAATCCAGTGCACCCCAGTGCCAGTTTCTGTTTTCGGCTGTTTTTGTATTTCAGGTTTTCACATTACGAGAAATGTCAGGAAAAATCTAGAAAAATAATATAAAAAATCAGCGTTCCAGAACCTACCTTGCGCCCGAAGTACAGCCGGAGGGGGGGGCCACCAGGGCCCCAGGCGCCCTGGCGGCGCCCCCCCTCCCCCCCGGGCCGCGCCGGGGGGGCGCCTGGGCCCCCCGAGCCCCGTCTGGTGCCCCCCTTTGGCATATATTTAGAGCGTCCTTCGAAACCCTCGGGACGGGAACTCTTTTTCGCGATCTCATCTCTGTTCCGCCGCCGTCGCCGCTTCCAAGATCGGGAGCACCAGGAGAACTCTTCCCGGCACCCTGCCGGAGGGGAGGATCACCATCGGGAGCCTCTCCACCACCATGGACGCCTCCCGGATGAGTTGTGAGTAGTCTCCCTTGGACCATGAGTCCATGACCAGTAGCTATGTGATGTTCTCCTCCCGTTCTTGTGCTTCACTAATTAGTCCTCGTGAGCTGCCCTACATGATCGAGGCACATATGTAATCCTTATGCTGATGCTATGATGAGTTTGCTGGGATCCGATGGATTGTGAGATTATGTTCATATTGTGATTGAGTAATATATTTGATCTACCTCTTTTATATTTATGTTCATAAGTAATTCTTGCATGTTCTCCGTTGTTATTTATTGCTTTGGCCAAGTAATATGTGGTGACTCCAAGAGGGAACGTTATGCTTGATTGTGGGTTCATGCCCCTCGATGACTAGTTTGAGTGACAGAAACATGAGTCTAGGGGATGTGCTGTTGCCACAAGGGGGAAAACAACGGTGCTTGTGCCCGCGGGTGCAAGGATTGTTTACTTTACGCAAAGTTCTTTTAATGCAGTTGTCTGTTGCTTTGAGTTTACACTATGGGTGGGGCTCGCAACTTAATACCAGCGAGATGTTCTGGATAGATATCTCAAGGTGGATGATTAGTAGTAGATATTGATGGATTTCGGTCTACTTACTTTGGCGTACCGCCCATGCTTTGAACCTCAACCTTTCTTGCAATGTAGTCAGCATTGGTTTGCGTTCGTGGTCCTGTCAATTGCCCAGCTGTAATTCGTTTACCTCACATAGCTGTTTTATCGTCTTTTGGGAGAGAGACATCACTAGTGAACATCATGAGACTCCGGTCCATATTACCATCATTGATCACACCCGCTATTTACTTTTCGCTTTTACTTACTATTGCAAACATTATCTATCACTAGTATCAGTTGCATTTAATCCTTTGTGAACTACAAGGCCGGAGGGATTGACAACCTCTCTGTACTCGTTGGGAGCAAAGTTATTTGTATCTGTGTGCAGGTCCACGTTGATTGCTAATATCTGGCGCCGTTAGCAGTTGACACCTACTTGTTGAACCTAGGAGTCTCTGGGGATTCGATCCTTGGCATATTTGCTAAGGGAAAAACTTCCACAACACTGCATCTCACACCTTCCACTTGGGGTAACCAACGAGGGGTTAGAGGCCCATCATTTGTCCATAGGCTTTTCTTGAAGTTCATTTGTTGGTTTCAAGGAGAGTTTGTGATGACCAAGGTGCTATTAAGGAATTATCCAAAGATTGGTCTTGTGGGTGTTGAGCTTATTGCAAGCATGTCTTGAAGAAGAAGAGTTTGTGATCATTTATGTTTACCTTCAAGACATCATCCAAATGAAGAGAGTTGGAAAGATTCAAGGTTGATCAAAACTAAGTCAAAGAAGGAATCAAGTTGATCAACACACAAAGTGTAGAAGATGTACCGAGAGGGATCAAGCAATCCCATGGTATGGTAAGCATTGTCAATCACGCTTTGTGTACTAACCCATGGTCTTCGTGAGAGTTCTTTGTGGGGTTAGGTTGCGGTGTGCAAGTTCAAGTGGAGCATCACGAAGAGATCAAGTGCTTGAAGCTTGCCGTCCATTGTGGTGACAATGGACTTGTGAAGATATGCCGAAGAGTGGCTCACCCATAGTGGAGTATGGGGGAGCAATCTACTAGTCTTCACCAATACAACGCAATCAAGAAAGGTGGTCCAACTTGAGGAAGTCAAGATCGTCTACATCTAGCTCAAGTGGACTTTGTGCAAAGCAAAGGTTTGCCCTTGATAGGTTTTCTATTTTACCGGTCTTGTGTTGGTAGTTGGGAGACCGGGTTATAGGATCGTTTGCCGTACTATCAAGGGGGGCTCTCAAGTTGGTAGATTGATCGTATCGTTAGTAGAGAGCTGAAACCATTGCATCCTTGCATCATCTTTATTGGTTCTTGTTTGGTTCTTCTCCTTGTGAGATTTGGAGCTTATGGTCATCTTGATGACAAGCTCGAGTTCATCGAAAACAGAGTTCAGTCATGCATCTTCTATGATGTTTTCGATGTTGGAGTTTTTGCCGGTTCTCTTTGTGAGTCTTAGAGCTTATGGTCATCTTGATGACAAGCTTGAGTTCATTGAAAACGTAGTTCACATGCATCTTCTATGATGTTTTCGATGTTGGAGGTTATGACGGCTCTTCTCTGATGGAGTGTTCACTCCTATGTTGGAGGTTTTGATGCTACTCGTCTTCCTCTATCCATCAAGCTTGAGTTTGCTCAATTCATAGCTCATTTGAAGAAGTTATGGCAGTTCAGGGTTTTATTGTTGCTCCTGCGGTAGTACCGCTGGGCCGGAGCGGTAGTACCGCTGGTTCACAGCGGTAGTACCGCTTATGGCTACATCCGGTAGTTCGGCTCCGGTTCCGCGCTAGTACCGCCTCGACTCGAGACCACCGTTTTTCGTGTCGGGTTGGGCGGCAGTGGGAGCGGTAGTACCGCTTATAAGCGGTAGTACCGCCCCACCACCGCTTCTAGTATCGCTCCGAGGCTCTTTGTCTTTGTTATTCTCTCTTTGGCGTTGTGTGTGGTCCGAGTGGTAGTACCGCTGCAGCCGAGCGGTAGTACCGCTGCAGCCAGCGATAGTACCGCTCCGTAGAGCGGTAGTACCGCTCACTTCGGGCTGGTTGGTGGGGATAACGGTTGGATTTTCCCCCCACCTATAAAAGGGGGTCTTCTTCCCCATTGAACCTAATCCTTTGAGCTCGTGTTCTTCCCCCATTGTTGACCTTCTTCGAGCTTGCTATCTCTCAATCCCTCCATGGATTCTTGCTAGTTTTTGGGGGGAAAGAGAGTGGAGATCTAGATCCACATTTCCACCAATCACTTTCTCCTCTTTGTGAGGGGAACCCTTTGGATCTAGTTCTTGGAGTTCTTCGTGTTCTCTTCTCCGTTCTTCCTCTCATTTCCCTCCCTAGCATTAGTTGCTTTGGTGGGATTGGGGAGAGAAGGACTTGGGCACTCCGTGTGCCCTTGCCATTGCATTTGGTGCATCGGTTTGAGTTCTCAACGGTGATACGTGGAAGTGAAGTTTGAGAAGCTTATTACTCTTGGATGTTTGGGCACCCTAGAGCTTGTTCCTCTTGGGTGCCTTGGTGTCCTAGACGGTTGGTGTTGTTCAGAGCTCAATCATTGTGGTGTAAAGCTCCGGGGAAGCATCGGGGTCTCCAATTAGGTTGTGGAGATTGCCCTGAGCAATTTGACGGGTACCGGTGACCGCCCTCAAAGGTTGCCAAAGTGTACGGGTTCGGTGACCGCCCCCAAGGGTTGCCATTTGTACGGGTTTGGTGACCGCCCTCAAGGGTCCCTTAGTGGTATCAAGGCATCTTGCATTGTGCGTGGGCGTGAGGAGATTACGGTGGCCCTAGTGGCTTCTTGGGGAGCATTGTGCCTCCACATCGCTCCAAACGGAGATTAGCATCCGAAAGGGTGTGAACTTCGGGATACATCGTCGTCTCCGCATGCATCGGTTATCTCTTACCCGAGCCCTTTCTTATGCACTTTACTTTGTGATAGCCATATTGTTTTTTGTCATATATCTTGCTATCACCTAGTTGTTTATCTTGCTTAGCATAAGTTGTTGGTGCACATAGGTGAGCCTAGTTTGTGTAGGTTTTGTGCTTGACAAATTAACCTCTAGGTTTATTCCGCATTTGTTCAAGCCTAAACCGTAATTATTTTAAAGCGCTTATTCACCCCCCCCTTCTAGGCGACATCCACGATCTTTCAATTGGTATCAGAGACTCGTCTCTCTTTATAGGGCTTAACCGCCTAGAGAGTAAGGATGTCGACTAGGGGTTTAGGTTTCTCTGACACTCTTAGTTTCGATGGCACAAATTTTGATGTTTGGGTAATTCGCATGCTTAATCTCTTTAGGGTCATGGAACCAAATTTAGAGAGAATTGTAGATATGGGTTTTTCTCCTCCAAAGGATCCACAAAGATTATCTTTAGAGGATGAGAAAAACTCTTATCTCAATGCTCAAGCTTCTAATGTGCTTTTTGATGCTTTGAGCAATGTAGTTATATTTGAACTCATGCCGTTCTGGGATGCTCATGAGTTGTGGACAAAGCTTCAAGATAAATATGGTGTGTCCAAGAATTTTTGGAATGATTGTTCTCCCTCCACCTCCGACCGTGTTGTCTTCTCAACTTCTTCTACTTCACCTACATGTTGTTTGCCACAAGGTAATGATATGGTGAGTAGTGTTGGTCATTGCAATGATGATAGTATGCTTATTGTGGATGATCCTTCATCACTATCTTATTGCAATGCATATTCTTTAGACTTTAACACTTCGAGCACCCTACATGTTTCACATGCTTGTGCTGATAGTCCTTGCATATCATGTAGAAATTGCTTGACTAAAACTCATGATGATATGCTTGCTATATCTTGTTGCCATGATAAAAATGCATCTATTTCCTCGAATTGTTATGCTAACAATGTAGAGGAAACCCAACACCCCACGGAACAAAATGTAGTCTTGAATGGTGCTTCAAGGGATCCTACATCATCATCTATTGCGTTTTGCCTTATGGCTAAGGCTTCAAAGGTATCTCCCACTTTGAATCCCAATATATCTTGTGATGATAGTGACGATGACAATGATGATGATGTTGATAATGATGAAGATAATGATAATGTTGCCTCCTTAAAAATTAAGGGGGAAATGATTTTTAAAGCTCTTCATAAGAATAAAATGGCTCGTTCCAACTTCATGGAAATCATGTCTATTGCCATCGAGGGCAAGAAGTATATAGAGGAGTTGGAATCTCATCTAGAGGAGCATGAGGTCACCATTGAGAAAATGGAAAGTCATGAGCGTGATTACGCTAATGAGATCACCGACCTCTCGCAAGCTCTTGAACTTGAACAAACCACCAAGGAATCTCTTGAGTAGACTTTTGCTCTAGAACTATCTAGAATAAAGGAATCTCGTGATAGAGCTCTCGAGGTGGCTAATGATTTTGAAACTAAAAATGAGAAGCTTGAAGTTGCACATGCTAAACTCCTTGAGGATTTTGATCATCTCAAAAATGGCTCAAGGGTCATTAAGAGTGAGCTCATCAAACTCACTGAGTCTCATGCTCATCTTAAAGCTTCTTTCTAAAGAGCTTGCCAAGTTGTCTTCTCCTCTTGCTATTATTGATGATGCTTGTGCTACTAACTCTATTTCTAGTGAAGCATCCATTTTGAAGGAGAATGTTGAGCTAAGGGCTCAACTTGAGTTGTGATACGTCCAAAACGTATCTATAATTTCTGCTTGCTCCATGCCACTTTTGGGTGATATTGCTATGATATTCATACACTTCCATACACTTTTGATCATATTTGGACTAACCTACTAATCCAGTGCACCCCGGTGCCAGTTTCTATTTTCGGCTGATTTTGTATTTCAGGTTTTCACGTTACGAGAACTGCCAGGAAAAATCCAGAAAAATTATATAAAAAATCAGCGTTCCGGAACCGACCTTGCGCCCGAAGTACAGCCGGGGGGGCCTCCAGGGCTCGGGGCGCCCTGGCGGCGCGCCCCCCCTGGGCCGCGCCGGGGGGGCGCCTGGGCCCCCCGAAGCCCGTCCGGTGCCCCCCTTTGGCATATATTTAGAGCGTCCCTCGAAACCCTCGGGATGGGAACTCTTT
This sequence comes from Secale cereale, assembly GCA_902687465.1. Taxonomy (NCBI): domain Eukaryota; kingdom Viridiplantae; phylum Streptophyta; class Magnoliopsida; order Poales; family Poaceae; genus Secale; species Secale cereale. The sequence goes on along the minus strand of LR738709.1, from coordinate 50,352,383 downwards.
TTCGCGATCTCATCTCTGTTCCACCGCCGTCGCCGCTTCCAAGATCGGGAGCACCAGGAGAACTCTTCCCGGCACCCTGCCGGAGGGGAGGATCACCACCGGGAGCTTCTCCACCACCATGGACGCCTCCCGGATGAGTTGTGAGTAGTCTCCCTTGGACCATGAGTCCATGACCAGTAGCTATGTGATGTTCTCCTCCCGTTCTTGTGCTTCACTAATTAGTCCTCGTGAGCTGCCCTACATGATCGAGGCACATATGTAATCCTTATGTTGTTGCTATGATGAGTTTGCTGGGATCTGATGGATTATGAGATTATGTTCAGATTGATCTTGAGTAATATATTTGATCTACCTCTTTTATATTTATGTTCATAAGTAATTCTTGCATGTTCTCCGTTGTTATTTATTGCTTTGGCCAAGTAATACGTAGTGACTCCAAGAGGGAACGTTATGCTCGATTGTGGGTTCATGCCCCTCGATGACTAGCTTGAGTGACAGAAACACGAGTCTAGGGGATGTGCTGTTGCCACAAGGGGGAAAACAACGGTGCTTATGCCCGCGGGTGCAAGGATTGTTTACTTTACGCAAAGTTCTTTTAATGCAGTTGTCTGTTGCTTTGAGTTTACACTATGGGTGGGGCTCGCAACTTAATACCAGCGAGATGTTCTGGATAGATATCTCAAGGTGGATGGTTAGTAGTAGATATTGATGGATTTCGGTCTACTTACTTTGGCGTACCGCCCATGCTTTGAACCTCAACCTTTCTTGCAATGTAGTCAGCATTGGTTTGCGTTCGTGGTCCTGTCAATTGCCCAGCTGTAATTCGTTTACCTCACATAGCTGTTTTATCGTCTTTTGGGAGTGAGACATCGCTAGTGAACATCATGAGACTCCGGTCCATATTACCATCATTGATCACATCCGCTATTTACTTTTCGCTATTATTTACTATTGCAAAACACTATCTATCACTACTATCATTTTGCGTTTATTCCTTTGTGAACTACAAGGCCGGAGGGATTGACAACCTCTTTGTACTCGTTGGGAGCAAAGTTATTTGTATCTGTGTGCAGGTCCACGTTGATTGCTAATCTGCGCCGTTAGCAGTTGACACCTACTTGTTAAACCTAGGAGTCTCTGGGGATTCGATCCTTGGCATCTTTGCTAAGGGAAAACACTTCCACAACACTGCATCTTTCACCTTCCACTTGGGGTAACCAACGAGGGGTTAGAGGCCCATCAAGGAGTATTTTCTGGCGCCGTTGCCGGGGACTCCACTCTTCAGGATAGGGGAGTTGCATGCTATCTTTTACCTTTGCTTTTTAGTCTTGTTAGTTTACCTTTCAGTTTTTGCTTTAGTACCTTTTTATCGAAAATCACAAAAATAGTTATCTCGTTCTTTAGTTGTCATTATGTCGGGTCCTTTTGTCTTTGATGAGGCAGAAGTTCTCACCTTTAAACAAAGAGGTGGGGAAACTTTGAAAGATGCTTGGTATAGAATTAATGATTCACAAAAAAGAGCCACCAAGAAGCAACCTACTACTATCTTGCTTAGAAATTTCTATGTTGGAATCACTTCTTGGAATAGGTTTATTCTAGATACTGCTATCAATGGGAATTTCCTAGAGGCCCCAGTTTGGGAGTCTCTTAGTATTATTGAAAATCTTGTTGGGAATCTCCCTGTTGTTAGCATTCGAGTTGACATGACCCTAGCTCACATTATGAAAAAACTTGAAAAATAGAGTTAGGGATGCCAAGCATTAATAAAATAAATGAGTTGGATCGTAAGATCCAAGGGAATTTGAATAGACTTGATAGCTCCATGAATAAATTTTTTAAAATTTTGGAGACCGTCAAATTCCATGACTTGGACTCTCCTAGAATAGATAGGATTGAGGAAATATTTGATATCCTAGGAACTACCTTCTCCTCGATCAAAACCAAAAAGGTAGAAACTCCGGCAAAGAGGGAGCCTAAGTTTGTTCACGTTCCAAAGGCTCCCCGTTCTAAAAGGAATCCATCTATTGCCAAAGGGATTGAAACTGTAAAGACCTTGGAAGAAACACATGTCTTTGATAAATTTATAAATGAATCTTCCCTTGACTTTTATCATTTTGGTCTTCTACCTAGGAGTATCTCTATGAGGCCTTTATTTGAGAGTCCTCTTAAGACTAGTTGTATTATTGAAGAGCTTTTTGATGATCTTGATGATGGTTCAATTGATACAACTTGATATATGCATTATGCCTAGCTTAAAGGCATAAAAGAAAGCGCTTTTGGGAGGCAGCCCACACGAATAAATTTTTTGCTTTTGTTGTGTCTTGATTTTGTTTACTACAGTAGCATCATCATTGTATCTTTGCTTTTCATATTTGTGCCAAGTATAGCCTCTGATTGCTAGAAAGTTCAAAAGTTGTGAGGTGCTGTCCAGGAAACAGATTCTGTCCTTGGATAGAAAAATTCGTATAAAATCACCAGTTAATCTTTTTGGTCTGAATTCTTTCGACAGCGGTCTCTATATAATTGTCTTTCGTGCGTCTGTTCTGAGTTTTTTGATTTTAGTTGCAGAAGTATCCCGAACAAATCAATTACTACCTGCTGTTCTGTTTTTCACAGATTCTTTCATGTTTTGCCTTTCCTTCAGTTTGCAAACCAAGAGCTTGCTTTTTCTTTGCAAAAACCTTTTGGCAATCTTGAGAAACAGTAGAACTTCAAGAATATCTTTATTTCCAGCAAGGAACAATTATTTTATTAAGGGTACTAACCTCGCTAATCAGATTATGATGAGTTATGTATGAAGGGAGTTTTCAAGTGTGCGAGGGAAGATGATAAAAAGATTCAGGAGTGTCAAGCGCTCAAGCTTGGGGATGCCCCCGTGCACCCCCAAGAAATATTCAAGGAGACTCAAGCGTCTAAGCTTGGGGATGCCCCCGTGCATCCCCTTCTCCATCAACATTATCAGTTCGTCTTTCGTTCCGCTATATTTTTATCACTTCATGTGTTATGTGCTATGCTTGGAGCGTCTTGCTTTTAGTTTTCTTTTTAGTTTTTCATAACGAGTCGGAACTCAGCATTCCTTTATGTGGGAGAGAAACACGCTCCACTTCTACCTAGAACATAACATAGAACTTTCATGTCTATCTTTGCTGTGTGTGTTCTTTGTCTTTTAATAGCTACTATCATGCTCTGCTCTTAGTATTCATGCTTATCTTTTCAAAGAGCTTTTGTTTAGTTGGTTGCTCGAACTCTCTTTAATTATCATGCTCACCTTATTAAGAGAGTTTGCTTCCGTTGCATTGGTTAATATGTCTATGATAAAGATGCTACGTGCATAATGGCGCTTAGTAGTTCAGGTTTTCTTATGGTTAGTCTCAAATAGCTGGGGGATTCCCAATGTGTTATTGGAGTACCAACATGATTTGTTTGCCTATGATGTGGTATGGTTTAGTAATATCTTCCTTCGAGAATTTATTTTGATTGACTTGGCGTATGCTCACGCATATTTAAGACTGTAAAGAAAGTCTGTCAAGCCTTGATGATCTTTTATTTCTGAGTAGCGATATAACTACCATGCCTGATTCAATGTTGCTTTGTCGCTCTGCATGATTATGACCATCATTGCTCTCTTAGTTGGTCGCTCCCAGTCTTTTGCTAGCCTCCACCTGTACTAAGCAAACTAACTTTGCAATATATAGCTCATGGGAAAGTAGCTTAAAAACTATTGTGGTAAAGAATATGTTGCTTATGTATCTTATTTCTTATAAGTTGCTTGCTGAGCGGTAACCATGTTTCTGGGGACGCTATCAACTGTCACACTTTTGTTGAATATCATGTGAGTTGCTATGCATGTTCGTCTTGTCTGAAGTAAGGGTGATTTGCCGTGGGTTGAATGAATATGCATATTGTTAGAGAAGAACATTGGGCCGCCAACCAAAGCCATGTATCATGGTGGAAGTTTTAGCTTGGACTTAATCCTCAATCTCTTATGAGAATATGCTTATGCATTAAAGAGGAGTCCATCATCTATTTTCTATGTTGTCCCGGTATGGATGTCCTCAAGTTGAGATCTATCAAAAACGAGAAATCAAATGCGATTTATCTCCTTGGACCTTTGTACAGGTGGCATAGAGGTACCCCTTTGTGACACTTGGTTGAAACATATGTAATGCAATGATAACCCATGGAAATCCGAGCTAATTAGGACAAGGTGCGAGCACTATTGGTATTCGATGCATGAGGCTTGCAACTTATAGGATGTGTTATGCATGACACATATGAAGTACTACTACCGTTGACAAAATTGCTTCCATGATTTTTAAAATAAAAAGCTCTAGCACATAACCATTCTTTTACTTTTATGTTGAGTCTCCACCTTCTTTTAAAAGCACCAACTACTGAGAGCATGATTGTCATTATGAGTGTAATGTGCATTGTCCCAAAGTAGCATTGTCTTTTGCATGATTGTGATATCGTTTATTTTGAAATCATTGTATCTAGTCATCACTTAAACCTTGAAGGTGCCCTTGCATTTATGTTTTGCATCACTAAAGGGGGCAAGCTAGATATCACTTTATCATATTTGCACATCATGTTCATTGCAAATCTTTTTGATGTTTCAGTTTCATATTGTAAAACTTTCAGTCATTTGTGATTTGCTCATGAGGCAACTTAATTACTATAGAATCATTGTCTCAGTAAGCTTTTGTCATATGACTATGAAAAGTCCTATATGGTTAATAGCATGTCACCACAGAAATTATTCTTGTTATCATTTACCTACTCGAGGACGAGCAGGAATTAAGCTTGGGGATGTTGATACGTACAAAACGTATCTATAATTTCTGCTTGCTCCATGCCACTTTTGGGTGATATTGCTATGATATTCATACACTTCCATACACTATTGATCATATTTGGACTAACCTACTAATCCAGTGCACCCCGGTGCCAGTTTCTGTTTTCGGCTGATTTAGTATTTCAGGTTTTCACGTTACGAGAACTGCCAGGAAAAATCCAGAAAAATTATATAAAAAATCAGCGTTCCGGAACCGACCTTGCGCCCGAAGTACAGCCGGGGGGGGGCACCAGGGCTCGGGGCACCCTGGCGGCGTGCCCCCCCTGGGCCGCGCCGGGGGGGCGCCTGGGCCCCCCGAAGCCCGTCCGGTGCCCCCCTTTGGCATATATTTAGAGCGTCCCTCGAAACCCTCGGGACAGGAACTCTTTTTCACGATCTCATCTCTGTTCCGCCGCCGCCGCCGCTTCCAAGATCGGGAGCACCAGGAGAACTCTTCCCGGCACCCTGCCGGAGGGGAGGGTCACCACCGGGACCTTCTCCACCACCATGGACGCCTCCCGGATGAGTTGTGAGTAGTCTCCCTTGGACCATGAGTCCATGACCAGTAGCTATGTGATGTTCTCCTCCCGTTCTTGCGCTTCACTAATTAGTCCTCGTGAGCTGCCCTACATGATCGAGGCACATATGTAATCCTTATGCTGTTGCTATGATGAGTTTGCTGGGATCCGATGGATTATGAGATTATGTTCAGATTGATCTTGAGTAATATATTTGATCTACCTCTTTTATATTTATGTTCATAAGTAATTCTTGCATGTTCTCCGTTGTTATTTATTGCTTTGGCCAAGTAATACGTAGTGACTCCAAGAGGGAACGTTATGCTCGATTGTGGGTTCATGCCCCTCGATGACTAGCTTGAGTGACAGAAACATGAGTCTAGGGGATGTGTTGTTGCCACAAGGGGGAAAACTACGGTGCTAGTGCCCGCGGGTGCAAGGATTGTTTACTTTACGCAAAGTTCTTTTAATGCAGTTGTCTGTTGCTTTGAGTTTACACTATGGGTGGGGCTCGCAACTTAATACCAGCGAGATGTTCTGGATAGATATCTCAAGGTGGATGATTAGTAGTAGACATTGATGGATTTCGGTCTACTTACTTTGGCGTACCGCCCATGCTTTGAACCTCAACCTTTCTTGCAATGTAGTCAGCATTGGTTTGCGTTCGTGGTCCTGTCAATTGCCCAGCTGTAATTCGTTTACCTCACATAGCTGTTTTATCGTCTTTTGGGTGAGAGACATCGCTAGTGAACATCATGAGACTCCGGTCCATATTACCATCATTGATCACATCCGCTATTTACTTTTCGCTATTATTTACTATTGCAAAACACTATCTATCACTACTATCATTTTGCGTTTAATCCTTTGTGAACTACAAGGCCAGAGGGATTGACAACCTCTCTGTACTCGTTGGGAGCAAAGTTATTTGTATCTGTGTGCAGGTCCACGTTGATTGCTAATCTGCGCCGTTAGCAGTTGACACCTACTTGTTGAACCTAGGAGTCTCTGGGGATTCGATCCTTGGCATCTTTGCTAAGGGAAAACACTTCCACAACACTGCATCTTTCACCTTCCACTTGGGGTGACCAACGAGGGGTTAGAGGCCCATCAAGTCATGTAAAGCTCACAAGCTCTCATGATGATCTTCTAGTATCCCATAATGTGCTAAAGATAGCTCATGAGGCTATGAGTATCAAGGTAACATCTGGTGAGCCTCATGTGGATACTAGAACTACTTCAAGTCAAAATGATATCTTGCCATGTGCTAGTCCTCGTAATTCATCTACTCACAATGTTAGTACATCTTGTGATGAATTGCTCTCCTTGCCTTGTTGCTCTAACAATGAAGCTTATACTTCCTCTAGTACTTGTGTTGATACTAACCATGTAGAGGAAATCAAAGAGCTCAAGGCCCAAGTCACTTCTTTGAAGAAATACTTGGAAAAGTGTCATGAAGGGAAGTCCACACTCAACAATATCTTGAGTGTGCAAAAATCACCCAATGACAAAGGTGGACTTGGATTCAACTCCAACAAGAAGAAAAGGTCCAAGATCATTAACAAGAATAAGGGCCAAGAACAACTCAAGAATTCGGCCAAGATTATTTGCTTCAAGTGCAAAATTGAAGGGCATCATGTTAGATCTTGCCCATTGAAGAAGAAGGCCATTAGTGACAAGCAACAAGGGAAGAGGCCACAAGTTCAATCTCGTGCTCAACCGCAAGTTGGAGAAAGGCCGCTTCCCAAGAAGACTCATGGTAATGCTTCTCATTTTGAGGAATCAAATGAGAAGAAAGTGAAGAGTAGATGTTGTTACTTATGCTGTGAGAAGGGTCACCTTGCCTCTTCATGCACTAGTGGTAACTTATCCAACCCAATTATTATTGATGATGTCTATTCTCTTGGGAAGGATAAGGTTGGCAATGTGTTTGCCAAGTTTCTTGGGACTCAAAGTGGTGTCAAGAAAAGAACCATTTGGGTAGCCAAGCCTATTGTGACTAACCTCTTAGGACCCAACTTGGTTGGGGACCAAATAGCTTAAACTTGATCAATAGGTGTTGTGGAGGGCATTGGAGACTTGGCTACATTATGAAGAATTAAGGGGTCTTCATCATTCATATTGTCTCAAGCCAAGTCATTCGGATTATCAAGTTTCTATCTTATATCCAATGTTCCTCCTTGCGGTAACTCGTGCTTAAATTGTTTACATTGAAAGTTACTTGCCCCTTTGCATGTTTTGGTTTTGTTCCTTGCATGTGTTTGTATATGTTGTGCGTCCAATTTGTGTATCTTGAGAAATCAAGTATGTGTATATTGGTTTGCACATCATGTATGTGTGTGTCGTGCGTTGAGCCTTTATGCTTCTTGCTTTTATCTTAGTTGGCTCTTGTGAGAGATTAATGGAACATCCCATTTTGGGGGAGTTATGTGCTTTGTGCACCTCACAATCCTATAAATGTGTGTACATGAGGAATACCATCTAGTATTGATATTACAAGATTATCTAGTCTCTATGTGGTATGTCTTCTCATGAGAAAGTCAAATTCTAAATGTTCCATTAATTATCTCTTGTTGGTTCTCTTTTGCATATTGGTAAGTTTTTCATTGGTATCACATTATGGGGGAGTAATATTCTATGTGCATATTACAAGCCTAGAAAATGTGTAAATTTGAGATATTGTCACCTAGAGTTGATAGTATAAATTATGTTGTTCCTAGGTGGCATGTTAGCTCTACAAGTTGCATTTTGCTTGTGTTTGGTGTGAAGAATATGTTGGATATCATTGTTATCTATCACCGGGAATTATTTCCAAATACCTCTTGTCTTTGACAATTGGTAATCATTTATGTGGTGGAAATTATTGACCATCTTTACATTGTCATTTGGTTTTATTTGTCTTATCTCTTGCCAAGTTTGTGTCAACTCCCATTTCCTTCCATGCCACTTGTGGATCTTGTTTTTTATTGTTTTTGTCGAGTGTTTTCTAGATATAGTGAAAGTGGTGATCCCACCTTGTGCATTTTGTACTCAAATGCAAATTATCTTTAAATGCACAATTCGTGGGGGAGCTACCCTATTTTTGATAGAACACTCATCTTGTGATCCATATCAAGTGTGTGTTGATGGAAGGCAAGCCATTTATTTTTGGTACTTGTGCCATCATGAAACTTTGTAGATGGGATGGTTTGTTTGGAACCATCCTCTCTTTTGGGAGTCCGATATCTTTCCTTTTGGGTGTATCAATGTATATCTCATTCCTTGATGTATCTTTTAAATAGATATCTTCCAAGTGATGATTTCTCCTGTTGGTATCCTTTTTCACTCGGTATTTCTTTTTTCTTTTTTGGTTTCGTTTCTTGAAAGTCTTGAGCATGCATGTTTACTACATGTATTTTCTTTGGCATGCTTTCTTTCTTTAACCCAATATATAAGGGAAACTCCACCTAGTCTCAATTTGGATGAGATGTGCATGAAATTCATTTTTCATATATAAATGCACATATGTTTGTGGAGCTTGTCCTATGTATTGGTGTTTCTAACTCTTTGGTCCCAATGAGTTTGGGTACCATTTTGTTTGTGTTGTTGTTATAGGAAAAATTTGGAGATGCATTGGATGCTCGGCTCACTCACAAGGAAGGTGTTGTCACCATGTGCATATTGGAGTCAAGCTAGGATGATCAATGAACTACTATCCACCTTTAATTGGTATCTACTACATCCTTCCAATGATATCTCGGTAAAGTATCTATTCATGCTTTCCTCTCTTGCATTCAACCTTGTGTAGGTTGCATCTTGGCATGATATTCATTTCATATCTTGTGATACTTGTTTCCTTTCTCAAAGCATCCCAACAATGATCTCTTGTTGCTAGTTGTGATGTCTTTGATGCTCGTGTGGTTGGAACTCATTTATATACAATAAGAACATATCTAGCCATGTGCTATGCCTTCAAACAAATATCTTATTGGTATATTTATGACTTCCTTGGGGATATCTTATTCATTCCTTTTTGCAACAATTTCATGTGTACATCCTTCTTTGTGGATTGATATCATCATGATCTTCATCTACCTAGCATCTTATACACTTGAGAAAAGTTGCATATCTATTTGATATCCCCTTCTTTCACGTCCACCTTTTCGTTCTTGTTTTATTTCGTTGGTGGCTCCGTGAAGGTGTGTGTCTCGAGTGCGGATCTTATATCGTTGCATCTTGATGCACTCTTTTGTGGTGAAGATCATTTTTTTCCTCTTGCTTGTCTTGACGAGGCTTTTGCCATTTCTATTGGTATCCCTCCTCATGACAAAGCTATCCTTTTTATATCTTCACCACATGTTGTCACAAGCATAGGTTATTTATATGATTAGCAGTGAGCTTGTGAACCCATTTGCTGTTGTGTGTGGGAATGATAGGCCTTGCACTATGTATCTCATTCATTCAAGAGTATATTGATGCTTAATGTTCTTCCATGCATTAATCTTCTCGAGTGCTTTGCCATGACTCACACACATCATTTTGGTTGAGCCTACTCTTAAGTTGACTCTTTTATATATTGCTCAACCAGTTGTTTGTTGCAAGTGCTAGGCTTTGTTTCCTTCATGCTCACTTGCAGTTGGTGTGAGTGTCTATTGATCTTGGGGGAGTGATGATCCTATTTTCTGCACTTGGTATCCTAATGAAAATATTCTAAGGAGTGCATAAATTATGGGGAGCTTCACTAGTGTCTTTAGAACACTCTGTTGCTATGTCGTGAGGTTCTATTGATCTTGGGGGAGCGACGATCCTATTTTGTGCTCATTGTATCCAAATACAAAACTAAATTGTGCACAAATCATGGGGAGCTTCTCTAGTTTCTCTAGAACACTCCCTTGCTCTTATCATAATATCTTTTATTCATGTGGCATGTAGGATCATTGGTCTAGTTGGTTCAATTGGTATCTTTTGATAGCTTGCTTCAATTGGTATCTTTAATTGCTTGGTTGCTTGTTCCTCTCTTTGTTATGTCTTTGTGGCATATCATTCTTTTGCAATCTTTGGGCCTCAATATAGTTTGTCTTCCTCCAAGTATTTACCGTTGGATATGTGTATTGCATTCCACTTTCTTGTTGAGAAATACACAATTTATGGAGGAACACAATTTATATTGGCCTTCTAAGCTTTTCTCCCATTTTGGCAATCGATGCCAATGGGGGAGAAGTTTCAGAGAGTTTAGTTTTTTGAGGAAGTTTAGAGAGTTGTCTCTTCTCTCTTCTTGCTTTGGTTTTGTTCCTAAGCTTTTGCTTCTCATGCGCATACATTATTGTTGCATGGTATGGTGATGCATAATTCCTTATATAAACTCTCTTGAAAGTGATTGTCATCAATTACCAAAATGGGGGAGATTGAAAGAACATGCGGTGCCCCCATGTATGGTTTTGGTAATTGATGACAATCTCTATGGACTAATGGTTGCCTTGAGTTATATTTGAAGGGTTTGTCCATAGGCTTTTCTTGAAGTTCATTTGTTGGTTTCAAGGAGAGTTTGTGATGACCAAGGTGCTATTAAGGAGTTGTCCAAAGATTGGTCTTGTGGGTGTTGAGCTTATTGCAAGCATGTCTTGAAGAAGAAGAGTTTGTGATCATTTATGTTTACCTTCAAGACATCATCCAAATGAAGAGAGTTGGAAAGATTCAAGGTTGATCAAAACTAAGTCAAAGAATGAATCAAGTTGATCAACACACAAAGTGTAGAAGATGTACCGAGAGGGATCAAGCAATCCCATGGTATGGTAAGCATTGTCAATCATGCTTTGTGTACTAACCCATGGTCTTTGTGAGAGTTCTTTGTGGGGTTAGGTTGCGGTGTGTAAGTTCAACTGGAGCATCACGAAGATATCAAGTGCTTGAAGCTTGCCATCCATTGTGGTGATAATGGACTTGTGAAGATATGCCGAAGAGTGGTTCACCCATAGTGGAGTATGGGGGAGCAATCTACTAGTCTTCACCAATACAACGCAATCAAGAAAGGTGGTCCAACTTGAGGAAGTCAAGATCGTCTACATCTAGCTCAACTGGACTTTGTGCAAAGCAAAGGTTTGCCCTTGATAGGTTTTCTATTTTACCGGTCTCGTGTTGGTAGTTGGGAGACCGGGTTATAGGATCGTTTGCCGTACTATCAAGGGGGGCTCTCAAGTTGGTAGCTTGATCGTATCGTTAGTAGAGAGCTCAAACCATTGCATCCTTGCATCATCTTTATTGGTTCTTGTTTGGTTCTTCTCCTTGTGAGATTTGGAGCTTATGGTCATCTTGATGACAAGCTCGAGTTCATCGAAAATGGAGTTCACTCATGTATCTTCTATGATGTTTTCGATGTTGGGGTTTTTTCGGTTCTCTTTGTGAGTCTTAGAGCTTATGGTCATCTTGATGACAAGCTCGAGTTCATCAAGCTTGAGTTTGCTCAATTCGGAGCTCATTTGAAGAAGTTATGGCAGTTCGGGGTTTTATTGTTGCTCCTGCGGTGGTACCGCTGGGCCGGAGCGGTAGTACCGCTTATAGCCGCAAGCGGTAGTACCGCTGGTTCACAGCGGTAGTACCGCTTATGGCTACATGCGGTAGTTCGGCTCCGGTTCCGCGCTAGTATCGCCTCGATTCAAGACCACCGTTTTTCGTGTCGGGTTGGGCGGCAGTGGGAGCGGTAGTACCGCTTATAAGCAGTAGTACCGCCCCACCACCGCTTCTAGTACCGCTCCGGGGCTCTTTCTCTTTGTTATTCTCTCTTTGGCGCTGTGTGTGGTCCGAGCGGTAGTACCGCTGCAGCCGAGCGGTAGTACCGCTGCAGCCAGCGGTAGTACCGCTCCGTAGAGCGGTAGTATCGCTCACTGCGGGCTGGTTGGTGGGGATAACGGTTGGATTTCCCCCCACCTATAAAAGGGGGTCTTCTTCCTAATTGAACCTAATCCTTTGAGCTCGTGTTCTTCCCCCATTGTTGACCTTCTTCGAGCTTGCTATCTCTCAATCCCTCCATGGATTCTTGCTAGTTTTAGGGGGAAAAGAGAGAGGAGATCTAGATCCACATTTCCACCAATCACTTTCTCCTCTTTGTGAGGGGAACCCTTTGGATCTAGTTCTTGGAGTTCTTCGTGTTCTCTTCTCCGTTCTTCCTCTCATTTCCCTCCCTAGCATTAGTTGCTTTGGTCGGATTTGGGAGAGAAGGACTTGGGCACTCCGTGTAGCCTTGCCATTGCATTTGGTGCAGCGGTTTGAGTTCTCCACGGTGATACGTGGAAGTGAAGTTTGATAAGCTTATTACTCTTGGGTATTTGGGCACCCTAGAGCTTGTTCCTCTTGGGTGCCTTGGCGTCCTAGACGGTTGGTGTTGTTCGAAGCTCAATCATTGTGGTGTAAGGCTTCGGGCAAGCATCGAGGTCTCCAATTAGGTTGTGGAGATTGCCCCGAGCAATTTGATGGGTACCGGTGACCGCCCCCAAAGGTTGCCAAAGTGTACGGGTTCGGTGACCGCCCCCAAGGGTTTCCATTTGTACGGGTTTGGTGACCGCCCTCAAGGGTCCCTTAGTGTAATCACGGCATCTTGCATTGTGCGAGGGCGTGAGGAGATTACGGTGGCCCTAGTGGCTTCTTGGGGAGCATTGTGCCTCCACACCGCTCCAAACGGAGATTAGCATCCGAAAGGGTGTGAACTTCGGGATACATCGTCATCTCCGCGTGCCTCGGTTATCTCTTACCCGAGCCCTTTACTTATGCACTTTACTTTGTGATAGCCATATTGTTTCTTGTCATATATCTTGCTATCACCTAGTTGTTTATCTTGCTTAGCATAAGTTGTTGGTGCACATAGGTGAGCCTAGTTTGTGTAGGTTTTGTGCTTGACAAATTAACCTCTAGGTTTATTCCGCATTTGTTCAAGCCTAAACCGTAATTATTTGAAAGCGCCTATTC
>LR738709.1:50272331-50339051 GCA_902687465.1 Secale cereale | reverse complement strand
CCCCCCCCTTCTAGGCGACATCCACGATCTTTCAGAGGGGAAGGAAATGGAGGGCACATCGGGGCTGGTCGTCGGTGGTGAGGTGCTCCGTCGTGGTGGCATGGAGGCGCGGGGGAAGACCGGTGAGCTCCTAAACGCCAGCAACACGAGGAGGCGGTCTCGTTGGGTGCCATGGAGGAGGAGGTGTGCTTGGGCAGGAGCACCATGGGAGAGCCTATGGAGAGAGGGGGGAGAGTGACGGGAGAGAGGAGGGATTCGGGGGAGGATATGGGGACTTCAGGGCTGTTAACCTACCTTTACTTAGTAGTAACGCGGGGTTATACCCCTCGCTACTACTATCAACTTAGTAGTAGCGCGGGGCAATATAGCGCGCTACTAGTAAGTAGGAGTAGCGCGGGTCAATATAGCGCGCTACTAGTAAGCGGCTACCTATAAGCTTTTCCCTGGTAGTGTTATAGCAACCATCATTAATTTCACTAACTACATGCTCATCTCACAAAGTATCATTTAGAAATAAATGCACTTTCAATCATCAAAGAGACTACAAAGTTAAAGGTTAAAGTAGGTGATTTTGTATTTCATTTCAAGAGAAGAGAGGACAATAGTGATGCCCCAGCAGAAGGACAGCATGTCTGCCTGGTGGCGCATCGGGCAATGTAAAACGATCTTTTATTGATGGACAGCTCGGGTGATCTTTCTCAAAAAAAGGCCTGATTTGTTGGGTTGTCTTTCAAGAAAAGGTGTGATTTGTTGGTTTTTCTCTCATAAAGAGGTGCAATTTGTTGGTTTTTCTTTTCTCACTTTTAGTTTCTTTTCTCAACTTGTACTTTCAATTCATTATTTTTTTTGTCCCAACTTATTTTCACTTCATTTTTATTTTGCTCAATTTAATTTAGTTTTGAAAATGTCTACTAGTTTGAAAGAACGTTGTCAAATTTGAAAAAAAAATCATAAATTTTGGAATGTTTTTGAAGTAGAAGATGTCCATGAATTTGAAAAAACTATCATTAAGTAAAAATATATTAGAGGATTTTAAAAGATTCACGAACTCAAAATTACCTGAGTTCAAAAAAAATTGTTTGTCAATTTGAAAATTTATTCACAACTTAAAAATATGCACACAGTTCTAAAAATAGTTAGAATTCAGAATACAATCACAACTATGAAAATATACTTCCACTTTGTAAATGTTCAAGAATTTGTAAAATATTTGTGAGTTTAAAATATGTTCGTGACCTAGAAGCTGTTTGCAAATTGGAAATTCGAAAAAAAAAATCAGGAATTTATTTTTTATTGAATTTGAAATCATGTTCATGAATTTTAAATGTTCACAAATATTGAAAATTTTCAGGAATTCAAAGAATGATTACAAATTCATTTTTACATGAACTTAAAAATATTAGTCAATTTTGAAAATGTTCCCAAATTCAGAATTTATTAATGTATGTAAAAAATGTTCCTGGATTTTAAAAATGACAGCGAATGGATCCCCCCCATCCTCCCCTGCAAATTCTGTTAATGTTTATAAATATGATACATATTCATGATTTCAAAAAATAATCATGAATACCAAATGTAAGGTGATCACATATTCAAACAATATTCCCAGTTTATAAAAATATCCGTGGAACTAAAAAATGTCCGCAAATTTTAAAATTGATCATGAATTCATCAATTATTTACGCATATGAGAAATAATTGGGAAATCGAAACGGGGCGCAGCAGGCATGGGCGCCGGGCGCCTAACCGGTCGCGCCAACGCCAGGCCCCGGCGCGGCCCAACGGAGACGGGCGGGAGCGGCCAGGCGAGGCCGCTGCGCAGCCCCGGCAGAGGCCGGCGGGAGGCCCCAGGGCGCGCGGAGCAGCGGCGGCTGCTGCGGCACCGGCGCTGGCCAGAAAGGGCCGCGACCGCGGCGAAGGGCGCCAGCTTCGGGCACGGGACGGCCCCAGGGCGCGACCTCGTCGACCAACGGCGGAAGAAGGCGAGGTCGGCGAGCTGCGGGGATGCCGGTGCAGCGGTGGCCCGAAAGAGGGGGAGGGGCAGAGGTAGTTGTCCGGCGGTGAGCCCGTGCCCAGGCGCGGGCAGGGGACCGGCGCGCGGCTGGCGCGGGCGGGCTGCAGCGGCTGCAGGCGGCATTGGCTAGGAACGGCGGCAAGTAGCAGCAGCAAAGCAACAGCACTAGCGGTAGCGGTAGCTGAGCAGCAGCAAAAGCAGCGGCGCATGAGCATGACCGCCGGCGCGCAGCGGCGACGAGAGCGTAGCAGCGGAGCCCACAATGCAGGCTGGACACGGGCTTGGCGCGGTCACGGTTGCGGTGACCGTAGCCAATGGCCGAATCTGGGGCTGCGCAGGGCGGCGTCATATGGTGTCGGGATGAGGGGTGGAGGGGGGAGTGAGCGAAGGCTCACCATGGGGAGGCCGGGGACGAGCTCGTCGAGGCCAGGAGGCACTGGCGATGGAGATCCGGGGCGGGAAGGGTCGGTTGCGACGAGTCGAAAGGCGAAGTCCGGCGGGGCAGAAGTTGAAGACGACCTCGATCCAGTCGAAGCAGAGGCGCCTGATACGTCTCCAACGTATCTACTTTTCCAAACACTTTTGCCCTTGTTTTGGACTCTAACTTGCATGATTTGAATGGAACTAACCCGGACTGATGCTGTTTTCAGCAGAACTGCCATGGTGTTGTTTTTGTGCATAAATAAAAAGTTCTCGGAATCGCATGAAAATCAAAGGAGATTTATTTCAGAAAATATAAAAAATACTGGCAAGAAGATCCACACCTGGGGGCACACGGGCCGTCCTCGAGGGTGGGGGCGCGCCCCCCTTCCCAGGGCGCGCACCCTGCCTCGAGGGCAGCCCGGTGCCCCACCGACGTACCCCCAGGTCCTATATATTCCGTTTCGTGCAGAAAAAAATCAAGGAGAAAGAATTATCGCGTTTTACAAGACGAAGCCGCCGCCAAGCCCTAATCTCTCTCGAGAGGGCTGATCTGGAGTCCGTTCGGGGCTCCGGAGAGTGGAGATCGTCGCCGTCATCATCATCAACCTTCCCGCATCACCAGTTCCATGATGCTCACCGCCGTGCGTGAGTAATTCCATCGTAGGCTTGCTGGACGGTGATGGGTTGGATGGGATCTATCATGTAATCGAGTTAGTTTTGTTAGGGTTTGATCCCTAGTATCCACTATGTTCTGAGATTGATGTTGCTATGACTTTGCTATGCTTAATGCTTGTCACTATGGTCCGAGTGCCATGATTTCAGATCTGAACCTATTATGTTTCCATGAATATATGTGTGTTCTTGATCCTATCTTGCAAGTCTATAGTCACCTACTATGTGTTATGATCCGGCAACCCCGAAGTGACAATAATCGGGACCACTCCCGGTGATGACCTTAGTTTGAGGAGTTCATGTATTCACTATGTGTTGATGCTTTGGTCTAGTACTCTATTAAAAGGAGGCCTTAATATCCCTTAGTTTCCAATAGGACCCCGCTGCCACGGGAGGGTAGGAGAAAAGATGTCATGCAAGTTCTTTTCTATAAGCACGTATGACTATATTCGGAATACATGCCCACATTGCATTGATGAACTGGAGCTAGTTCTGTGTCACCCTAGGTTATAACTTCTACATGATGAATTGCATCCAACGTAATTTCCCATCACCGATCCAATGCCTACGAGCTTTACCTATATTGCTTGTTGCTTATTTACTTTTCCGTTGCTATTATCACAAAAACTACAAAAACACTATTTTTACTTTTACCGCTGCTACCACCACTATCATATTACTGTGCTACTAAACTATCTTGCTGCAGATACTAAGTTTCCAGGTGTGGTTGAATTGACAACTCAGTTGCTAATACTTAAGAGTATTCTTTGGCTCCCCTTGTGTCGAATCAACAAATTTGGGTTTAATACTTTACCCTCGAAAACTGTTGCGATCCCCTACACTTGTGGGTTATCAAGACTATTTTCTGGCGCCGTTGCCGGGGAGCATAGCTCTATTCTTTAAGTCACTTGGGATTTATATCTGCTTATCACTATGAAGAATTTGAAGGACTCGAAAACCAAGATCTTGCCCTCAACTACGTGGGGAGGTAAGGAACTGCCATCTAGCTCTGCACTTGATTCTCCTTCTGCTATGAGTAAACTTGCGACACCTACTCCTGCTATTGAATCTGATATGTCGTATGTTCTTGATGATGCTACTTCTGCTATGTATGATGAAACTACCTCTATGCCTGATAATATGCCACGAGGTGAATTTCTAGATGAACAAATTGCTAAGGTTAGGGAGAGTGCAAATGTTGATGATATTTATGAAAGTGATGATGAAACTACTCCCAATAGATATGAATTGCCTGTTGTGCCTGAGGGTTATGTTATGGATGAAGAAACTGCTAGAGACTTTCTTGCTTGCAATGATAGATATGATCTTAAGAAGTTATTAGCTAAGTTGAAGGAAAAATCCTTGAATGCTAGAATGAAACATGACCCTCCTTTTGCTACTTCACCTATATGTGTCATTGATAAGGATTATGAATTCTCTGTTGATCCTGAGTTAATTACTTTGGTTGAATCTGATCCTTTCCATGGCTATGAGTCTGAAACTGTTGTGGCACATCTTACCAAGTTGAATGATATAACCACCCTGTTTACCAATGATGAAAAGATTCGTTACCGCTATATCCTTAAGTTGTTTCCGTTCTCGTTAAAGGGTGATGCTAAGACTTGGTTTAACTCTCTTGATCCTGGTTGTGTGCATAGCCCCCAGGATATGATGTATTACTTTTCTGCTAAATATTTTCCCGCTCATAAGAAACAAGCTGCCTTATGGGAAATATATAACTTTGCTCAAACTGAAGAAGAGAGTCTCCCACAAGCTTGGGGGAGGCTTCTCCAGTTACTTAATGCTTTGCTTGATCATCCTCTTGAGATGCATGATATACTTGATCTCTTTTATAATGGACTAACCGATGCTTCCAGAGACCACCTGGATAGTTGTGCTGGTTGTGTTTTCAGGGAAAGAACGGTGGAACAAGCTGAATTACTATTGAATAATATGCTAGCCAATGAAAATAATTGGACACTTCCTGAACCAGCCCCTAAGCCAACTCCTAAGAAAAGAGGTGTTCTATTTCTTAGTCCTGAAGATATGCAAGAGGCAAAGAAATCCATGAAAGAAAAAGGTATTAAAGCTGAAGATGTTAAGAATTTACCTCCTATTGAAGAAATACATGGTCTTGATAACCCTACACATGTAGTAAAGGTAAATTCTCTTTATAGATTTGATGAAAGTGATATTCCTCGTTATAAGTCTGCCAGCCAATGCTTAGATGAGTTTGACAATTTTATTGTGAAACAAGAAAACTTCAATGCTTATGTTGGTAGACAATTACAACACAATGCTCATATGATTGAACGCTTGAGTGATTATCTGTCTAGTGCTAAAGATGAACTGAAACTCATTAGTATAAATGCTTCTATGGTTACCACTCAAGTAGAACAAGTACTTAAGGCTCAGAATGATTTGCTCAATGAATTAAATAGTAAGAATAATGACTATGATGTTAGAGTTGCAACTAGGGGTGGTAAAATGACTCAGGAACCTCTGTATCCAGAAGGACACCCTAAGAGAATTGAGCAAGATTCTCAGAGAGAGTAAGCAAGTAGTTCGTACCGCGAACAACGTCTATTCGAATAGATTGATAACCCTGCAGGGGTGTACTTCTTCACACATGTTTTCACCACTTCGCGTTTGCACACGACATGTGCTCGGCAGACTTCAAGCGAAAGCCGACGTGGTTGTAGACCACGACCTAACCAACCACTCAAGTCTCTCGTCCAGGTTTATCGCCTATTTGGGTTCCATCCGTGGGGAGATCCGGCTGGGGTGTCGCTCACGGCCCCAAACGATGTGTACAGGGTTCCCGAGTCACCAAACGGGCAACCGGTACACCGTGCCACGTACCTGTCGCATCACAGCCCACCCCGAGGGTCAGCGCTGTGCACGACCACCAGTAAACTACAAACACCAGAAACTAGTTGCAACTCCTGGACAGAGAACATGGCAGTCGATAAGTCGAGCGGGGTCATATTTCAGGGCCCAATGTGTGGTAGTAACTGTAACTTGAATCACACACACAGATCTCGGGTCCTATGGACGATTCCAATGAAACAACCCACCACGTACTCCTACATGGCCTTTCATCGATACATTTACCAAGCATATTCCACACTTCCTTCTCTTTATCGATATGATCATTTCACTCTGATCCATCACCCAAATGAACCAGACCAGACACAACTCTAAGCATAGCAGGCAACATAAGCAAATAGCATGGTGGATCACACATCACATGGCTCAATCAACTCCTACACATGCTAGTGGGTTTCAACTATTTACTGTGGCAATGACAGGTCATGCAAGGGAATAGGGTTCAACTACCGCAGCAAGTAGCAGTTCACACGATGTTGCCTTAATGCAGTAAAAGAGAGCAGGAGCGAGAAGATGGGTTTGTATCGGAATGATCAATGATTGCTTGCCTAACAGAGTGGTTGTCGGGTACTGCCCTTCATCTGGATACGCAGAAGTATCCTCGGGAGCAGGACCTAACACGGAGAATACCGGCGATACAATCATTAAACAAACAAATGCAACAATATGATGCATGCTCATGACATGGCAAGATGCTTGTTTTTTGGCTAATGCAACTATAATCAGAAGGATTAGAGCCTATTTGAATCAAAGATTCAAATTGGAATTCAAACTATTATTTAATTAAGTGCATTATCATGTTTTAATGTATACAGCAAGGTTAACTTGCTCGAACATGCATGAAAACAGTGCCATTGGAAAGATTGGATTTTTCTGATCATTTTTCATATATAACTTATTTCCATCTAAGCTACGGTTGATTTTATATGATTTTTAGAAGTTTTGAGTATTTTCTGAAATTCATAAATCAATTAAGATTTATTTTAAATTCCAGAAACACTTTACTGCGTCAGCATGACCTCATGCTGACGTCAGCAGGTCAACAGGAGCTGGTCCAGGTCAAACATGACATGTGGGCCCGGCATGTCAGTGTCATAGCTAATTAGCAAAGTTAATTAGTGTTAAGCTAGGAACTAATTAGCTGTCAGTGGGGTCTGGGCCCACAGTCAGTGACTAACCTAACTAACTGATTTAATTAATATTTACTTAATTAAACTAGCTAATTAGGGGAGGGGTGGCCCACACGTCAGTGACCCAGGGGTGGTCAACCCCCCGGTCAAACGAGTCAAACTCGCCGGCGAAGTGACGCCGGCGAGGCCAAACGCGGCGGCGAGCTTCGGAAATCGCCTACAGGGCACGGTTCGAGCTGCGCTTGGGCGCGTTGGAGAGCCCTTGCTGCCGCGCGTCGAGAGGTGGTAGCCGTCGGGCCTGTTGTGGCCGGAGGCGACGGCGACGAGCTCGGCAGCGGCGGCCGGCGTTCGGGCGTGTGTGGAAACGCGGTTACGGTGGCCTAGGCGATTGATACGTCCAAAACGTATCTATAATTTCTGCTTGCTCCATGCCTCTTTTGGGTGATATTGCTATGTTATTTATACACTTCCATACACTTTTGATCATATTTGGACTAACCTATTAACTCAGTGCACCCTAGTGCCAGTTTCTGTTTTCGGCTGTTTTTGTATTTCAGGTTTTCACATTACGAGAAGTGCCAGAAAAATCCAGAAAAATCATATAAAAAATCAGCGTTCCAGAAGCTACCAGGCACCCGAAGCACAGCCGGAGGGGGGCCACCAGGGCCCCAGGCGCCCTGGCGGCGCCCCCCCCCCCCTGGGCCGCGCCGGGGGGGGCGCCTGGGCCCCCCGAGCCTCGTCTGATGCCCCCCTTTGGCATATATTTAAAGCGTCTCCCGAAACCCTCGAGACGGGAACTCTTTTTCGCGATCTCATCTCTGTTCCGCCGCCGCCGCCACTTCCAAGATCAGGAGCACCAGGAGAACTCTTCCCGGCACCCTGCCGGAGGGGAGGATCACCACCGGGAGCTTCTCCACCACCATGGACGCCTCCCGGATGAGTTGTGAGTAGTCTCCCTTGGACCATGGGTCCATGACCAGTAGCTATGTGATGTTCTCCTCCCGTTCTTGTGCTTCACTAATTAGTCCTTGTGAGCTGCCCTACATGATCGAGGCACATATGTAATCCTTATGCTGTTGCTATGATGAGTTTGCTGGGATCCGATGGATTATGAGATTATGTTCAGATTGTGTTTGAGTAATATATTTGATTCACCTCTTTTATATTTATGTTCGTAAGTAATTCTTGCATGTTCCCCGTTGTTATTTATTGCTTTGGCCAAGTAGTAGGTAGTGACTCCAAGAGGGAACGTTATGCTTGATTGTGGGTTCATGCCCCTCGATGACTAGTTTGAGTGACAGAAACATGAGTCTAGGGGATGTGCTGTTGCCACAAGGGGGAAAACAACGGTGCTTGTGCCCGCGGGTGCAAGGATTGTTTACTTTACGCAAAGTTCTTTTAATGCAGTTGTCTGTTGCTTTGAGTTTACACTATGGGTGGGACTCGCAACTTAATACCAGCGAGATGTTCTGGATAGATATCTCCAGGTGGATGATTAGTAGTAGATGCAGATGAATTTCGGTCTACTTACCTCGGCGTACCGCCCATGCTTTGAACCTCTACCTTTCTTGCAATATAATTAGCATTGGTTTGCGCACATAATTCTGTCAATTGCCCAGCTGTAATTCGTTTACCTCACATAGCTGTTTTATCGTCTTTTGGGAGAGAGACATCACTAGTGAACATCATGAGACTCCGGTCCATATTACCATCATTGATCACATCCGCTATTTACTTTTCCGCTTTTTACTTACTATTGCAATTATATCTATCACTACTATCATTTGTGTTTGATCCTTTGTAAACTACAAGGCCGGAGGGATTGACAACCTCTCTGTACTCGTTGGGAGCAAAGTTATTTGTATCTGTGTGCAGGTCCACGTTGATTTCTAATATCCGGCGCCATTAGCAGTTGACACCTTCTTGTTGAAACTAGGAGTCTCAGGGGAATCGATCCTTGGTATTGCCAAGGGAAATCTTCTGCTACGCTGCATCTCAAACCTTCCACTTGGGGTAACCAACGAGGGGTGAGAAGTCACCTAGCAAAGCAATTTCTGGCGCCGTTGCCGGGGACTCCACTCTTCAGGATAGGGGAGTTGCACGCTATCTTTTACCTTTGCTTTTAGTCTTGTTAGTTTACCTTTCAGTTTTTGCTTTAGTGTCTTCTATCAAAAATTACAAAAAAATTTATTTGCTTTTCTGCTAGTAGTCCTTTCTGTTTAGTCAAGCATGTTAGGATTTGGTGCTTTGAGGGAATCTGAAGTCCTAGATTTCCATCAAAAGGATGGAGAAATATGAAGAAGGCATGGGACAGAATTTCTGATGCACATAGGAGAATTATGCCTTGGATACCTATAAAAAATGTGCTTAGAAATTTTTACCATGGTCTTTTTAAATGGTGTAAACACTCTCTTGATATTATAGCCGAGGGAGATTTCCTAGAGTGTGATGAAGCTAGAGCTCTTGAAATTATACATGGTCTATCTAGTTACTTTGTTTATGATCATAACTTTTATACTGTCATAGATAGACTTGCTACTATTGAGAAGAGAATGGATGCTCTAGACTTGATGAAGGTAGAGAAACCCAAACCCAATAAGAAAGACATTTTGGAAGTAGACAATGATTGGGAGCCTTTTGTTAGGATTAGCATCTCTAATCAAGACTTCCTTGCTTATTGTGATATTGGATCTATGGTTTCTACTATGCCAAAAATTGTTCATGATTCTTTAAAATTTAACATGGATAGATTACCATCTTATCATGAACACACTAATGGAGATATTTCTGAAATCCAGGGAAGAATAAAAGACGTGCCAGTTAAATTCCTTAAAGGGATTGCAATGATTGATTTCTTCATCATGGAGCCAAACCAAGGAAATATAGTGCTTGGAAGGGACTTCCTCCGAGCAGTAAAGGGCTTCATCGATATAGGTAAGGGACAAATCCGCTTACGCGGGAAGGCAAAAGGTGTGTACCCCTTTCCTAGAAGGAACAAGAGTGAACTTGTTGAGCAACCATATGAAGCAATCTATAGCTCTGATTATTATGATGGTTATTGATTCCTCTATGCATTATGCCTAGCTTAAAGGCATAAAAGAAAGCGCTTTTTGGGAGGCAGCCCAATGAATAAATTTTATTTTGCTTTTGTTGTGTCTTGATGTTATTACTACTGTAGCATCATCATTGTATCTTTGCTTTTCAATTTTGTGCCAAGTATAGCCTCTGATTGCAAGAAAGTTCAAAAGTTGTGACGTGCTGTCCAGGAAACAGATTCTGTCCTTGGATAGAAAAATTCGTATAAAATCACCAGATCATCTTTTTGGTCTGAATTTTTTCGACAGCGTGCTATATATAATTGTCTTTCGTGCGTCTGTTTTGAGTTTTTTGATTAGAGTTGCAGAAGTGCCCCGAAAAAATCATTTACTACCTGCTGTTCTGTTTTTCACAGATTCTGTCCTGTTTTGCCTTTCCTTCATTTTGCAAACCCTGAGCTTGCTTTTTCTTTACAAAAACCTTTTGGCAATCTTGAGAAACAGTAGAACTTCAAGAATATCTTTATTTCCAGCAAGGAACAATTATTTTATTATGGGTACTAACCTCGCTAATCAGATTATGATGAGTTATGTATGAAGGGAGTTTTCAAGTGTGCGAGGGAAGATGATAAAAAGATTCAGGAGTGTCAAGCGCTCAAGCTTGGGGATGCCCCCGTGCACCCCCAAGAAATATTCAAGGAGACTCAAGCGTCTAAGCTTGGGGATGCCCCCGTGCATCCTCTTCTCCATCAACATTATCAGTTCGTCTTTCGTTCCACTATATTTTTATCACTTCATGTGTTATGTGCTATGCTTGGAGCGTCTTGCTTTTAGTTTCCTTTTAAATTTTCTTTAGCTTTTCATAACGAGTCGTAACTTAGCTTTCTTTATGTGGGAGAGAAACACGCTCCACTTCTACCTAGAACATAACATAGAATTTTCATGTCTATCTCTGCTGTGTGTGTTCTTTGTCTTTTAATAGCTACTATCATGCTTAGCTCTTAACTTTCATGCTTATCTTTTTAAAGAGCTTTCGTTTAGTTGGTTGCTTGAACTCTCTTTAGTCATCATGCTTATCTTATTAAGATAGTTTGCTTCCGTTGCATTGGTTGATATGTCTATGATAAAGATGCTACGTGCATAATGGCGCTTAGTAGTTCAGGTTTTCTTATGGTTAATCCCAAATAGCTGGGGGGTTCCCAATGTGTTATTGGAGTACCAACATGATTTGTTTGCCTATGATGTGGTATGGTTTAGTAATATCTTCCTTCAAAGAATTTATTTTGATTGACTTGGCATATGCTCACGCATATTTAAGACTGTAAAGAAAGTCTGTCAAGCCTTGATGATCTTTTGTTTCTGAGTAACGATATAACTTCCATGCCTGATTCAATGTTGCTTTGTCGCTCTGCATGATTATGACCATCATTGCCCTCTTAGTTGGTCGCTCCCAGTCTTTTGCTAACCTCCACCTGTACTAAGCGGACTGACTGCTTGTGCATCCACATCCTTTATACCAGTTATGCCATATGAGTCCACCATACCTTCCTACATGGGATTTACCTGCCATTCCTAACGGAGACTTGCATGTACCATCTCGAAATTATTCAAAGAAAAAAGCATTCCTATTTTGTGCCTCTGTTGTAAGTTCATGAGGAAGTAGTAGTTAATTCATAATCTTTTTAAGTTGGACAAGCTTCACCCCGGGATTGCATGTATAATGTGCAGACCCATAATACGAGAAGGAACTAGCATTGAGTGCGCCCGGCTCAAAATTAATATAACAAACAAACCCTCCTTCACGCTTTGTTCATGAGAAATCAGAAAACTTTGGCAGTGATATACAAAGGAGATTAAGAGGATGTGATCGTCCTCATTCGGGAGCCGTTCCTCGAAACTTGTCCATCTCAAGAAGTAATTGAGTTATCTGCTAGCATTCCTTGACGAAACATGCATGATCTAAAAAAAATTATTACCTCTGTTTTAAAACCAAGAGCTCTGGTACATGTTTTGTCTTTGTTTCCGACTACGGGTTTTCAACCTTGCCAACAAAAGCCACGGTTCGAGAGTCTCCACCTTCTTTTAAAAGCACCAACTACTGAGAGCATGATTGTCATTCTGAGTGTAATGTGCATTGTCCCAAAGTAGCATTGTCTTTTGCATGATTGTGATATCGTTTATTCTGAAATCATTGAATCTAGTCATCACTTAAACCTTGGAGGTGCCCCTGCATTTATGTTTTGCTTCACTAAAGGGGGCAAGCGAGATATCACTTTATCATATTTGCACACCATGTTCATTACAAATCTATTTGATGTTTCAGTATCATATTGTAAAACTTTCAGTTCTTTGTGATTTTCTCATGAGGCAACTTAACTACTATAGATTCATTGTCTCAGTAAGCTTTTGTCATGTGACTATGAAAAAGTCCTATATGGTTAATAGCATGTCACCACAGAAATTATTCTTGTTATCATTTACCTACTCGAGGACGAGCAGGAATTAAGCTTGGGATGTTGATACGTCCAAAACGTATCTATAATTTCTGCTTGCTCCATGCCTCTTTTGGGTGATATTGCTATGTTATTTATACACTTCCATACACTTTTGATCATATTTGGACTAACCTATTAACTCAGTGCACCCCAGTGCCAGTTTCTGTTTTCGGCTGTTTTTGTATTTCAGGTTTTCACATTACGAGAACTGCCAGAAAAAATCCAGAAAAATCATATAAAAAATCAGTGTTCCAGAAGCTACCAGGCACCCGAAGCATAGCCGGAGGGGAGCCACCAGGGCCCCAGACGCCCTGGCGGCGTGCCCCCCCTGGGCCGCACCGGGGGGGCGTCTGGGCCCCCCGAGCCTCGTCTGATGCCCTCCTTTGGCATATATTTAAAGCGTCTCCCGAAAGCCTCGAGACGAGAACTCTTTTTCGCGATCTCATCTCTGTTCCGCCGCCGCCGCCGCTTCCAAGATCGGGAGCACCAGGAGAACTCTTCCCGGCACCCTGCCGGAGGGGAGGATCACCACCGGGAGCTTCTCCACCACCATGGACGCCTCCCGGATGAGTTGTGAGTAGTCTCCCTTGGACCATGGGTCCATGACCAGTAGCTATGTGATGTTCTCCTCCTGTTCTTGTGCTTCACTAATTAGTCCTCGTGAGCTGCCCTACATGATCGAGGCACATATGTAATCCTTATGTTGTTGCTATGATGAGTTTGCTGGGATCCGATGGATTATGAGATTATGTTCAGATTGTGTTTGAGTAATATATTTGATTCACCTCTTTTATATTTATGTTCGTAAGTAATTATTGCATGTTCCCCGTTGTTATTTATTGCTTTGGCCAAGTAGTAGGTAGTGACTCCAAGAGGGAACGTTATGCTTGATTGTGGGTTCATGCCCCTCGATGACTAGTTTGAGTGACAGAAACATGAGTCTAGGGGATGTGTTGTTGCCACAAGGGGGAAAACAACGGTGCTTGTGCCCGCGGGTGCAAGGATTGTTTACTTTACGCAAAGTTCTTTTAATGCAGTTGTCTGTTGCTTTGAGTTTACACTATGGGTGGGACTCGCAACTTAATACCAGCGAGATGTTCTGGATAGATATCTCAAGGTGGATGATTAGTAGTAGATGCAGATGGATTTCGGTCTACTTACCTCGGCGTACCGCCCGTGCTTTGAACCTCTACCTTTCTTGCAATATAATTACATTGGTTTGCGCACATAATTCTGTCGATTGCCCAGCTGTAATTCGTTTACCTCACATAGTTGTTTTATCGTCTTTTGGGAGAGAGACATCACTAGTGAACATCATGAGACTCCTGTCCATATTACCATCATTGATCACATCCGCTATTTACTTTTCCGCTTTTTACTTACTATTGCAATTATATCTATCACTACTATCATTTGCGTTTGATCCTTTGTAAACTATAAGGCCGGAGGGATTGACAACCTCTTTGTACTCGTTGGGAGCAAAGTTATTTGTATCTGTGTGCAGGTCCATGTTGATTGCTAATATCCGGCGCCGTTAGCAGTTGACACCTTCTTGTTGAAACAGGGAGTCTCAGGGGAATCGATCCTTGGTATTGCCAAGGGAAATCTTCTGCTACGCTGCATCTCAAACCTTCCACTTGGGGTAACCAACGAGGGGTGAGAAGTCACCTAGCAGCGATGCGTGTGTGGCACCTAACTCATCTACGTGCTGCGGCGAGCAAAACGGGCATGTGTCCGAGACCAAATGGTCACTGGAGCATCGCCGGCGGCAATCACGGCGGCGGTGGGTTTCGGTGATCAGCGGAGTAGCAGCTACGCGGCGCAAACGAAGCAGAGGAAGGAGGGATTCGTCGTAGGGGCTCACAGCGGTGCTAGCAAGCTCGAAGGAGAGGTCGGGGACGCTCTGCCGCTCCTTAATCGACGGCGAGGAGCTCCGGCGATCCGAGGAGGGGGACGACGGCGTGAAGGCGTTGCAGGGCTCCCGGCGATCCGTGGCTCAGCGAGGAGGAAGAGGGCGTCGCGGCGATCCTTCTGGACACTCTTCCGTATGAACATAGCAGGCAACATAAGCAAATAGCATGGTGGATCACACATCACATGGCTCAATCAACTCCTACACATGCTAGTGGGTTTCAACTATTTACTGTGGCAATGACAGGTCATGCAAGGGAATAGGGTTCAACTACCGCAGCAAGTAGCAGTTCACACGCTGTTGCCTTAATGCAGTAAAAGAGAGCAGGAGCGAGAAGATGGGTTTGTATCGGAATGATCAATGATTGCTTGCCTGACAGAGTGGTTGTCGGGTACTGCCCTTCAGCTGGATACGCAGAAGTATCCTCGGGAGCAGGACCTAACACGGAGAATACCGGCGATACAATCATTAAACAAACAAATGCAACAATATGATGCATGCTCATGACATGGCAAGATGCATGTGTTTTGGGCTAAAACCGGGCCCACATGTCATGTTTGACCTGGACCAGCTCCTGTTGACCTGCTGACGTCAGCATGAGGTCATGCTGACGCAGTAAAGTGTTTCTGGAATTTAAAATAAATCTTAATTGATTTATGAATTTCAGAAAATACTCAAAACTTCTAAAAATCATATAAAATCAACCGTAGCTCAGATGGAAATACGTTATATATGAAAAATGATCAGAAAAATCCAATCTTTCCAATGGCTCTGTTTTCATGCATGTTTGAGCAAGTTCACCTTGCTGTATACATTAAAACATGATAATGCACTTAATTAAATAATAGTTTGAATTCCAATTTGAATCTTTGATTCAAATAGGCTCTAACCCTTCTGATTATAGTTGCATTAGCCCAAAACACATGCATCTTGCCATGCCATGAGCATGCATCATATTGTTGCATTTGTTTGTTTAATGATTGTATCGCCGGTATTCTCCGTGTTAGGTCCTGCTCCCGAGGATACTTCTGCGTATCCAGCTAAAGGGCAGTACCCGACAACCACTCTGTCAGGCAAGCAATCATTGATCATTCCGATACAAACCCATCTTCTCGCTCCTGCTCTCTTTTACTGCATTAAGGCAACAGCGTGTGAACTGCTACTCGCTGCGGTAGTTGAACCCTATTCCCTTGCATGACCTGTCATTGCCACAGTAAATAGTTGAAACCCACTAGCATGTATAGGAGTTGATTGAGCCATGTGATGTGTGATCCACCATGCTATTTGCTTATGTTGCCTGCTATGCTTAGAGTTGTGTCTGGTCTGGTTCATCTGGGTGATGGATAAGAGTGAAATGATCTGTTGGGGAACGTTGCATGGGAAACAAAAAATTTTCCTACGTTCACCAAGATCAATCTAGGAGATGCATCTACGAGGGGAGAGTTGGATCCACATACCCTTGTAGATCGCTAAGCGGAAGCGTTCAAGAACGCGGTTGATGGAGTCGTACTCGCCGCGATTCAGATCGCCGAAGATCCAAGCACCGAAGCAACGGTGCCTCCGCGTTCTTCACACGTACAGCTCGGGGACGTCTCCTCCTTCTTGATCCAGCAAGGGGGAAGGAGAGGTTGATGGAGACACCGGCAGCACGACGGCGTGGTGGAGATGGTGGTGGAGGATTCCAGCAGGGCTTCGCCAAGCACCGCGGAGTTGACGAAGATGGATGTGGGAGAGGGAGGGCAGCGCCGAGGCACGAACGTGTGTGGCTGCCCTCCCTCTGCCTCTCTTTATATAGGGGGGAGAGAGGGGAGGGGGCGCCCTAGGGTTTCCCCCTAGGGGCGGCGGCCAAGGGGAGATGGGAGGGGGCGGCGCCCCAGGGTTAGGGTTCCCCCCCCCCCCAAGTGCCTTGCCCCCCAAGCCTAGGGGGGTGCGGCAGCCCTAGGGGGGGCCAGCCCCCTTGGCGCATGAGGAGAGGGCCCAGGGGGGGCGCACAGCCCCTAGTTGGCTGTTGTGTCTCCCTCTCATGGCCCATGGGGCCCGTAACACTTACCGTGCCCCCGAAACACCTTTCGGTACTCCCGATAGCTCCCCGATACTCCCCGGAACACTTCCGGACTCCGATCACTCTCATCCTATATATCAATCTTCGTCCCCGGACCATTCCGGAGACCCTCGTCACGTCCGGGATCTCATCCGGGACTCCGAACAACCTTCGGTTACCATGCACTGTTCTCACTAACAACCCTAGCGTCACCGAACCTTAAGTGTGTAGACCCTGCGGGTTCGGAAACTATGCAGACATGACCGAGACACTCCCAGGCCAATAACCAATAGCGGGATCTGGATACCCATATTGGTTCCCACATGTTTCTCGATGATCTCATCGGATGAACCACGATGTCAAGGATTCAGGCAATCCCGTATACAGTTCCCTTTGTCTCGTCGGTATGTTACTTGCCCGAGATTCGATCGTCGGTATCTCCATACCTAGTTCAATCTCGTTACCGGCAAGTCTCTTTACTCGTTCCGTAATACATAATCCTGTGACTAACTACTTAGTCACTTTGAGCTCATTGAGATGACGTATTACCGAGTGGGCCCGGAGATACCTCTCCGTCACACGGAGTGACAAATCCCAGTCTCGATCCATGTCAACTCAACAGACACCTTCGGAGATACCTGTAGAGTACCTTTATAGTCACCCAGTTACGTTGCGACGTTTGGCACACACAAAGCACTCCTACGGTGTCAGTGAGTTACATGATCTCATGGTCATAGGAACTTATACTTGACATGCAGAAAACTATAGCGATAACTGATACGATCAAAAGCTATGTTTAACGTTTGGGTCTCGTCCATCACATCATTCTCCTAATGATGTGATCCCGTTATCAAATGACAACTCATGTCTATGACCTGGAAACCGCGGTCATCTTTGATCAACGAGCTAGTCCTGAAGAGGCTTACTAGGGACACAAAGTTTGTCTATTTATCCACACATGCATTTAAGTTTCCAATCAATACAATTATAGCATGGACAATAAACGATTATCATGAACAAGGAAATATAATAATAACTCTTTTATTATTGCCTCTAGGGCATATTTCCAACAGTCTCCCACTTGCACTAGAGTCAATAATCTAGCATTACAAGGTAATGAATCTAACACCCATAGAGTCTTGGTGTTGATCGTGCTTAGCCCGTGGAAGAGGCTTAGTCAACGGATCTGCAACATTCAAATCCGTGTGTACTTTGCAAATGCTTATGTCCTCCTCCTTGACTGAATCGCGGATGGAATTGAAGCGTCGCTTTATGTGTCTGGTCCTCTTGTGAAACCTTGGTTCCTTGGCTAGAGCAATGGCACCAGTGTTGTCACAAAACAGAGTCATTGGGTTCAATGCACTAGGCACAACTCCAAGATCTGTCATGAACTCCTTCATCCAGACACCTTCCTTTGCCGCCTCCGAGGTAGCTATGTACTCCGCTTCGCATGTAGAATCGGCTACCACGCTTTGCTTGGAACTGCACCAGCTTACCGCTCCCCCGTTGAGAATATATACGTATCCGGTTTGAGACTTAGAGTCATCCGGATCAGTGTCAAAGCTTGCATCGACGTAACCCTTTACGACGAGCTCTTGATCACCTCCATAAATGAGAAACATCTCCTTAGTCCTTTTCAGGTACTTTAGGATATTCTTGACCGCTGTCCAGTGATCCATACCAGGATTACTTTGAAACCTTCCGGCCATACTTATGGCAAGGCTGACATCTGGTCTTGTGCACAGCATTGCATACATGATAGAGCCTATGGCTGAAGCATAGGGGATGACACTCATCTTTTCTCTATCTTCCGCAGTCACTGGGCATTGAGTCTTACTCAACTTTGTACCTTGCAATACCGGCAAGAACCCCTTCTTGGATTGATCCATTTTGAATTTCTTCAAAACTTTATCAAGGTATGTACTTTGCGAAAGTCCTATCAAGCGTCTCGATCTATCTCTATAGATCTTGATGCCCAATATGAAAGCAGCTTCACCGAGATCCTTCATCGAAAAACTCTTGTTCAAATACCCCTTCACGCTATCCAAAAATTGTATATTGTTTCCAATCAGCAATATGTCATCCACATATAATATTAGAAACGCTATAGAGCTCCCACTCACTTTCTTGTAAATACAAGCTTCTCCGTAAACTTGTACAAACCCAAACGCTTTGATCACCTCATCAAAGCGAAGATTCCAACTCCGAGATGCTTGCACCAGTCCATAAATGGAACGCTGGAGTTTGCAAACTTTGTCAGCATTCTCTGGATCGACAAAACCTTCCGGTTGTATCATATACAATTCTTCCTTAAGAAAACCGTTAAGGAACGCCGTTTTGACATCCATCTGCCAAATTTCATAATCGAAATATGCAGCTATTGCTAACATGATTCGGACGGATTTAAGCATCGCTACGGGTGAGAAAGTCTCATCGTAGTCAATCCCTTGAACTTGTGAAAAACCCTTTGCCACAAGTCGAGCTTTATACACGGTGACATTGCCGTCAGCGTCCGTCTTCCTCTTAAAAATCCATTTATTCTGAATGGCCTTCCGCCCTTCAGGTAATACTTCCAAAGTCCATACTCTGTTTTCATACATGGATCCCATCTCGGATTTCATGGCCTCTAACCATTTGTCGGAATCCGGGCCCACCATCGCTTCTCCATAGCTCGTAGGTTCACTGTTGTCCAACAACATGACCTCCAAGACAGGGTTACCATACCACTCAGGTGCAGTGCGTACCCTTGTCGACCTACGAGGTTCGGTAGTAACCTGATCAGAAGCTTCTTGATCATCATCATTGGCTTCCTCTTCAACCGTCTCAGGCTCCACAAAAACATCTTTCTGTGCTGCGCCACTCTCTGGTTGAAGTAGAGGTTCAATAACCTCATCAAGTTCTACCTTCCTCCCACTCAATTCTTTCGAGAGAAACTCTTTCTCGAGAAAGGACCCGTTCTTAGCGACAAACACTTTGCCCTCGGATCTGAGATAGAAGGTGTACCCAACCGTTTCTTTTGGGTATCCTATGAAGACACATTTGTCCGCTTTGGGTTCGAGCTTTTCTGGCTGAAGCCTTTTGACATAAGCATCGCAACCCCAAACTTTGAGAAACGACAACTTAGGTTTCTTACCAAACCATAGTTCATACGGTGTTGTCTCAACGGACTTAGATGGAGCCCTATTTAAAGTGAATGCAGCTGTCTCTAACGCATATCCCCAAAACGATAGTGGCAAATCGGCAAGAGACATCATAGAACGCACCATATCCAATAGGGTTCGATTACGACGTTCGGACACACCATTACGCTGTGGTGTTCCAGGTGGCGTCAACTGTGAAACAATTCCACATTTTCTTAAGTGATTGCCAAACTCATAACTCAGATATTCTCCCCCTCGATCAGATCGTAGGAACTTGATCTTCTTGTTACGATGATTCTCAACTTCACTCTGAAATTGCTTGAACTTTTCAAAAGTTTCAGACTTATGCTTCATCAAGTAAATATACCCATATCTACTTAAGTCGTCAGTGAAGGTGAGAAAATAACGATATCCACCGCGCGCCGTGACACTCATCGGACCACACACATCAGTATGTATGATTTCCAATAAGTCACTTGCCCGTTCCATTGTCCCTGAAAACGGGGTCCTTGTCATCTTGCCCATGAGGCACGGCTCGCATGTGTCAAGTGATTCAAAATCAAGAGACTCCAAAAGTCCATCAGTATGGAGCTTCCTCATGCGTTTCACGCCGATATGACCCAGACGGCAGTGCCACAAGAAAGTGGTACTATTGTTATCAACTCTACATCTTTTGGCATCAATGTTATGAACATGCGTATCATCACTATCGAGATTCAATAAGAATAAACCCCCTACTTCGGGTGCATGACCATAAAAGATATTACCCATATAAATAGAACAACCTTTATTCTCTGATTTAAATGAGTAACCGTCTCGCATCAAACAAGATCCAGATATAATGTTCATGCTTAACGCAGGCACTAAATAACAATTATTCAGGTTCATAACTAATCCCGATGGTAATCGAAGAGCGAGCGTGCCGACGGCGATCACATCAACCTTGGAACCATTTCCCACGCGCATCGTCACTTCGTCCTTCGCCAGCCTCCGTTTATTCCGCAGTTCCTGTTTGGAGTTGCAAATGTGAGCAACCGAACCGGCATCAAATACCCAGGCACTACAACGAGAGTTGGTAAGGTACACATCAATAACATGTATATCACATATACCTTGCTTGTTGTTGTTGTTGGCCCCCTTCTTGTCTGCCAGATACTTGGGGCAGTTCCGCTTCCAGTGGCCGTTCCCCTTGCAATAGAAACACTCAGTCTCTGGCTTGGGCCCAGCCTTGGGTTTCTTCACTGGATGAGCAACTGCCTTGCCACCCTTCTTAGAGTTACCCTTCTTGCCCTTGCCATTCTTCTTGAAACTGGTAGTTTTATTGACCATCAACACTTGATACTCCTTCTGGATGTCTGCCTCAGCGACTTTCAGCATCGAAAACAGCTCGGCGATGGTTTTGTTCATCCCTTGCATGTTATACTGCTGCACGAAGCTCTTGTAGCTAGGTGGGAGTGACTGGAGAATTCTGTCAATGATAGCCTCCTCCGGGAACACAAGTCCCAGATCAGCTATGCGGGTATAGTACCCAGACATCTTCAGTAAGTGCTCACTGACAGACGAATTCTCCTCCATCTTGCAAGCAAAGAATTTATCGGTGGTCTCATACCTCTCGATCTTGGCATTCTTTTCAAAGATGAACTTCAACTCCTGGAAGATCTCATATGCTCCATGACGTTCAAAACGCCTTTGAAGTCCTCCTTCCAAGCTATACAACATGGCACACTGCACTACTGAGTAGTCATCCGAACGCGACTGCCAGGCGTTCATAACGTCCACAGAGGCCTGAGGAGCGGGGGGTTCACCTAGCGGTGCATTTAGGACATAAACCTTTTGGGCAGCTGTGAGGATGATCCTCAGATTGCGGAGCCAGTCCACAAAGTTGCTCCCATCATCTTTCAGCTTAGTTTTCTCTAGGAACGCATTAAAATTCAGGGGAGCTACTGCGCGAGCCATCTACAACAAAAGATTTGCAAAGACATCTTAGACTATTGTTCATGATAAGTGAGTTTTAACTAATCAAATTACTTATAACTCCCACTCAAATTGACATCCCTCTGGTCATCCGAGCGTGACATGATCTAAATCCACCAACCCAAGTCCGATCATCACGTGAGATGAGGTGGTGTCAATGGTGAACATCTTCATGTTGATCATATCTACTATATGACTCATGCTCGACCTTTCGGTCTTCCGTGTTCCGAGGCCATGTCTGTACATGCTAGGCTCGTCAAGTCTAACCCGAGTGTTCTGCATGTGCAAAACTGGCTTGCACCCGTTGTATGCGAACGTAGAGTCTATCACACCCGATCATCACGTGGTGCTTCGAAACGACGAACCTTCGCAACGGCGCACACTCGGGGGGAACACAATTTTTATCTTGAAATTTTAGTGAGGGATCATCTTATAATGCTACCGTCGTCCTAAGCAAAATAAGATGCATAAAAGGATTAACATCACATGCAAATCATAAGTGACATGATATGGCCATCAACTCGTGCTTTTGATCTCCATCTCCAAAGCACCGGCATGATCTCCATCGTCACCGGCGCCACACCATGATCCCCATCATCATGATCTCCATCATCGTGTCGCCATCGGGGTTGTTGGCGCCCACCATGCTCTTACTACTATTGCTACCGTTTAGCGATAAAGTAAAGCATTACAAAGCGCTTAATGATTGACACGCAGGTCATACAAAAATTAAAGACAACCCTATGGCTCCTGCCGGTTGCCGTATGCATCGACATGCAAGTCGATATTAACTATTACAACATGATCATCTCATACATCAAATATATCTCATCATGTCATTGGCCATACCATATCACATACATACCCTGCAAAAACAAGTTAGACGTCCTCTAATTTGTTGTTGCATGTTTTACGTGGCTGCTATGGGTATCTAGCAAGAACGCTTCTTACCTACGCAAAGCCACAACGGTGATATTTAAGTTGCTATTTAACCTTCTACAAGGACCGCCTTGTTCTGTTCCGATTCAACTAAGATAGGAGAGACAGACACCCGCCAGCCATCTTATGCAACAAAAGTCACATGTCTGTCGATGGAACCGGTCTCATGTACGTGGACATGTAAAGTTGGTCCGGGCCGCTTCATCCCATAATACCGCTGAATCAAGAAAGACTAAGGAGGGAAGCAATCTAAACATCAACGTCCACAAACCCTTTTGTGTTCTACTCGTGAAAGCATCTACGCAAGATCCTAGCTCATGATGCCACTGTTGGGGAACGTTGCATGGGAAACAAAATTTTTTTCTACGTTCACCAAGATCAATCTAGGAGATGCATCTACGAGGGGAGAGTTGGATCCACATACCCTTGTAGATCGCTAAGCGGAAGCGTTCAAGAACGCGGTTGATGGAGTCGTACTCGCCGCGATTCAGATCGCCGAAGATCCTAGCACCGAAGCAACGGTGCCTCCGCGTTCTTCACACGTACAGCTCGGGGACGTCTCCTCCTTCTTGATCCAGCAAGGGGGAAGGAGAGGTTTATGGAGACACCGGCAGCACGACGACGTGGTGGAGATGGTGGTGGAGGATTCCAGCAGGGCTTCGCCAAGCACCGCGGGAAAACGAAGATTGTTGTGGGAGAGGGAGGGCAGCACCAAGGCACGAACATGTGTGGCTGCCCTCCCTCTGCCTCTCTTTATATAGGGGGAGTAGAGGGGAGGGGGCGCCCTAGGGTTTACCCCTAGGGGCGGCGGCCAAGGGGAGGTGGGAGGGGGCGGCGCCCCAGGGTTAGGGTCCCCCCCCCCAAGTGCCTTGCCCCCCAAGCCTGGGGGGGTGCGGCAGCCCTAGGGGGGGCCAGCCCCCTTGGCGCATGAGGAGAGGGCCCAGGGGGGGGCGCACAGCCCTATGAGGGCTGTTGTGTCCCCCTTTGTGGCCCATTAGGCCCGAAACTCTTTCCGGGACCCGAAAACCCTTTTCGGTCATCCGCCGTCTTCCCGATACTCCCCGGAACACTTCCGGACTCCGAACACTCTCATCCTATATATCAATCTTCGTCCCCGGACCATTCTGGAGACCCTCGTCACGTCCGGGATCTCATCTGGGACTCCGAACAACCTTCGGTAACCATGCACTGTTCTCACTAACAACCCTAGCGTCACCGAACCTTAAGTGTGTAGACCCTGCGGGTTCGGAAACTATGCAGACATGACCGAGACACTCCCAGGTCAATAACCAATAGCGGGATCTAGATACCCATATTGGTTCCCACACGTTCCTCGATGATCTCATCGGATGAACCACGATGTCAAGGATTCAGGCAATCCCATATACAGTTCCCTTTGTCTCGTCGGTATGTTACTTGCCCGAGATTCGATCGTCGGTATCTCTATACCTAGTTCAATCTCGTTACCGGCAAGTCTCTTTACTCGTTACCGTAATACATAATCCCGTGACTAACTACTTAATCACTTTGAGCTCATTGAGATGATGTATTACCGAGTGGGCCCGGAGATACCTCTCCGTCACACGGAGTGACAAATCCCAGTCTCGATCCATGTCAACTCAACAGACACCTTCGGAGATACCTGTAGAGTACCTTTATAGTCACCCAGTTACGTTGCGACGTTTGGCACACACAAAGCACTCCTACGGTGTCAGTGAGTTACATGATCTCATGGTCATAGGAACTTATACTTGACATGCAGAAAACTATAGCGATAACTGATACGATCAAAAGCTATGTTTAACGTTTGGGTCTCGTCCATCACATCATTCTCCTAATGATGTGATCCCGTTATCAAATGACAACTCATGTCTATGACCTGGAAACCGCGGTCATCTTTGATCAACGAGCTAGTCCTGAAGAGGCTTACTAGGGACACAAAGTTTGTCTATTTATCCACACATGCATTTAAGTTTCCAATCAATACAATTATAGCATGGACAATAAACGATTATCATGAACAAGGAAATATAATAATAACTCTTTTATTATTGCCTCTAGGGCATATTTCCAACATGATCATGCCGATAAAGAGAAGGAAGTGTGGAATATGCTTGGTAAAGGTATCGATGAAAGGCCATGTAGGAGTACGTGGTGGGTTGTTTCATTGGAATCGTCCATAGGACCCGAGATCTGTGTGTGTGATTCAAGTTACAGTTACTACCACACATTGGGCCCTGAAATATGACCCCGCTCGACTTATCGACTGCCATGTTCTCTGTCCAGGAGTTGCAACTAGTTTCTGGTGTTTGTAGTTTACTGGTGGTCGTGCACAGCGCTGACCCTCGGGGTGGGCTGTGATGCGACAGGTACGTGGCACGGTGTACCAGTTGCCTGTTTGGTGACTCGGGAACCCTGTACACATCGTTTGGGGCCGTGAGCGACACCCCGGCCGGATCTCCCCACGGATGGAACCCAAATAGGCGATAAACCTGGACGAGAGACTTGAGTGGTTGGTTAGGTCGTGGTCTACACCCACGTCGGCTTTCGCTTGAAGTCTGCCGAGCACATGTCGTGTGCAGACGCTAAGTGGTGAAAACATGTGTGAAGAAGTACACCCCTGCAGGGTTATCAATCTATTCGAATAGTCGTTGTTCGCGGTACGAACTACTTGGTTACTCTTACAGTTCATAGACAAGTTGATGGATACTACTAAAAGCCTCAAGATAAGTGTGAGTGCCATGGATGGCCCTTCCGTAGGATGACGGAAGAGGATCCTCGGTAGTGTATTGTTGTGGTGAGTAGAGGACTCATGTTCGTAATAACATCTTGCAATCCGTTGAGAGTTGTAGTATAGGTTAGCCAAGAGTCAAAGCTGGCTTTCTGCTATGAACTCCACTACCCCTTTGATAATGTTGCATGTATGATAGGTTATGTGGTAAGACTTGCTGAGTACCTTTGTACTCATGTTTGCTTAATAACTGTTGCAGAGGAGAACCCTGCCCCTGCTGATGGGTTCTACATAGACATTGACATCGACGAGTAGCTTGACACCCAGACGGAGATCTGGAGCTTGTGAAGAGCCTTGTAGATAGTCAGGCTACACCAAGCCTGTTTTATTTTTTAAGTTGTCTGTACTCAGACATGTAGCTTCCGCTTGTGCTTGTATGACTGTATGACTTGAGTGTTGGGTCATGTGACCCCTATCTGTATGGATATGTTATGTATGGCTCTTGGAGCCTCTTAAATAAAGTACTTTGAGTCATAGAGTTCTGTTGTGATGCAATGTTGTATTTGCACATATCGAGCATATTGTGTGTATGATTGAAATGCTTGAAATGCTTGGTATGTGTGGGATTCGACACCTAGTTGTTTTCCTTTGGTAGCCTATCTTACAGGGAAATGCCTCCTAGTGTTTCCAATGAGCCTTGGTAGCTTGCTACTGCTCCGAACACGTAGGCTGGCTGGCATGTGTCCTTCTTCGTTCCTGTGTCTGTCCCTTAGGGGAAATGTCACGCGTTGTTCCTTTAAGTCCATGTAGCTTGCTACGACTTGGGTTCATACGTTGATGACCGACATGTTCGTTGCTGGGTCATGGATGCCTGTCTCTGTAATTTAGTGCCACTTTTGGTTTATAACTAGCCATGTCGGCCCGGGTTCTCTGTCATATGGATGCTAGCGACACTGTCATATACGTGTGCCAAAATGCGCAAACGGTCCCGGGCCAGGTAAGGTGGCACCCGTGGGGTTACCGTGCGTGAGGCCGCAAAGTGATATGACGTGTTACAGCTAGATCGGTGTGACTTAGGATCGGGGTCCTGACAGCGTTGGTATCACATCCCTAGTTAGCACATGCATTAGGACTAGCTAGAGTGTGCATCATGTTTACTTATCAAAGAAATTTGAAATGGGAATGGCAGAAACCCCAGCACCCCACTTCTAACAACTAGGGTTTGATAAAATCTTTTCCAATGTAACCAAAATGCCCTTCAAAAATATTTATCATTTCTGCCTTGGTCCTAAACCTCTGCCAAAAATGGTGCACAATTTTCTAGGACATCTAAGGTCTTTGGATTAAATCATATGGTATTTGTATTTGGGCATTTAATTGCTATAAAATATTTTAAATGCTCAAATAATCATAAACTATAATGTTCCATACTGTTCATATCTAACATTCTTAAGAAGTTGCTCCCCACTTCTACCTATTCTCTCAACATGCACAATGTCCACATCATCACCATTGCCACATCATCAATACTAAATAGGAGCAATCCACTAACTCATCCTATATACCTAAGAAGTTCATCCCCACTAACTATTTATCTAAGCATGCAAGCTATCCACCTCAGCATAGCTGCCAACTCAGCGAAAAGAGAATTACTCTACGTGCCAGGTCGTCCTTTCCCTGCCGCAGCCCGTCGTGAAGGAGTCGTTTGCCTTCCCCTGAACACATTGGCGTCAACAATGCCACATGTGTTCAGTTACCAGCGTAAAAAATGAACCGTCTCCATTTCCAGGCAGTGCATACTTATGGTCCCCTTAATTACTCTCCATCGATTGTTTCTACCATTTCTGTTCACCTTCCCCACTAAATGTCTTTCCATTATTTTGCAACTGACGGATCTATGTTTCCCTATACATCTTCTCCCCGATGGCTCTCCTTTTAAACAGTTGCTTCATTCCTGTCCCCTACACCAAAGAGAGTACTACCAGTATCCCTCTTGAAGATTTGCTAGGTTTGGCCTCGAAATCATTTGCTTGAGGGAGGAATATGAAGCCAAGGTTGTCATCGCTCGTCGCCTGCTGGTACTGCACTACTGCCCCTTCGGACGCATTCCCCTCGCCGTCGAAGACACCTCCGGGTCCCGATTCCCGAGCACCCACTGACCGTGGCCTTCTTCTTTAGTTTCATTGTATTGCGAGATATGCGTCAATTATAGCATCGTGTCTAAATTTTGCAGCACCGCCCGCCCAACTGATCTGATTATTGAATGGCATGCGCCGGATGCAGTGGTACTGACGGATGCTCTGAGACACTGAACGACTCGGTTTATTCTGCATTTCTAGCTCCAACACATCCAGGTGATGTTGCCTACATCCCCCCATTCTCGGATTGGTGGTGCTAGATTGAACGGGTCATCATTTTTTCTTGCAGGTGATGTTACTTTTGTGTGGAACTGTCGATCATGTGAAGGCGCTGGTGATCCTGGTGGGGATTCAAGATGGGCCTAATTGATGAACTACAGGGTGCCACGGTGCTCGGCGGCTGATGTTGTTTCACGGCCTGTGGTGTACTGGTGTCTCCGCTATAAACAATCACATATTTATCACTGCTGCATCATGAACAAGTCCCCGATGGTTTGACGGTGCCGAGAAATTTTCCTTATACTCCAATTGATCTACAATTAAATCCCCTCATTAAACTCGCCCTGTCTTGGTTTCACTCTTCCTGCATGGTCAAGTCTTTTTCTACAAGTGGTGATGAGCAGGATGAATTTGGATTCCCTGCTACTGCTGGTACCTACTCGCGAGTCGCGACATTATGTTGCCATTTCTGATTCCCCCATGGCTCCATTCCTAAATCATTCTCTACCATCTTGCTTCATCTTGACACAGTGGCCGAGATACAAGGAGAAATCTGGGCACCGTGACACAGTGGCGGAGATACAAGAAGAAATCTGGGCGAGCTAGAGAGCAATAGAAATTTTAAATATGCAGCATGCAGGCATGCATGCAGATTCAGGCCTGCTACCTGTATCACCTCGTGGAGTCGTGCGTCCATGGCCATGGGACCTCTCGGAGACTGGGAGCACTAGGCGGCCAACGTGTGCGGTGTGCCGGTGGTCAGAAGCCATCGCCGCGGCGGCCGGCCTCTGTTGTGTGCCTCTGCCGCGGGGGTGGCGACTCGCGACTGCTCCTCTTCTTCAGTGGCGCGCTGCAACGACGTGAGCTTTGCTGGGCTGATGCGTGTGGTCTATGGCTCTATGCCAGCAGTTTTGGGCTGGGCTAGGTAGATTTTTTTTTTCATAACCTGGGCGGGCCACGATCCAATCGGCCAGTGACCGTAAGGTTATATCTACGACCATAGGTCCCCTCAAAAAAATATCTACAGCCATAGATTCTGTAATATGTTCATATATGAGTGAACGTTTGCATTACTTGCCATCTAAGAATGCTATTTGTTGGTCTTTAGAATGTCAAAATGTGCTTTCCAATTTCCTACCAGAACAACGAAGCATACATTATTGGTGCATAGATAATGGATTTAACTTACTGGATGAAAATGATGTAAGATCGCTGCTCACTCTACCTCTCCTATCATATAGCCATAACTATTTTTTCTTATCCAGTTGCTACAACTTGGCTGTAAGAATTTTAACATTTGCATACAGGTGAATAAATGCTTCTTTTGCAGTCACTACAAGCCAATTAAGTGTACTAGCATTATTTCAATGGTTTTACAATACTAACGTGAATATTGAGGATGGGAATTCCAGATAATGCCACTCTTTGCAAGTTTGCACTTAAGTGTATTCGTTGAACCTAAATATCAATATTTCATTGAATATTTAATTGCCATTTTTTTATTTGATTGTTCTTTTTGTTGGAACTGCTTATTGAAGGCAAAAAGTTCCGCGGCAACGCGCGGGGTATTATCTAGTTATATACAGTGGGCATGACTAGTTTTATGAGATATAAAAATGTTCTGGCATTTTTATTAATTAAACAAAGTTGCAAAAGAAATGAAACAGAAAAGAAATAGGAAAGAAAAGAAAGAGAGAAAGAACTTACCTTGAGCCCAGCACTGTTGCAGGCCGGCCCAGCCCACCAGCGCCGCTCCTGTCGCCTTCCACCTCGCGCCAGTATGTTGGGGAACGTAGCAGAATTCAAAAAAATTCTACGCTTTCACCAAGATCCAACTATGGAGACATCTAGCAACGAGCAAGTAAGAGTGCATCTACATACCGTTATGTAGATCACGAGCGGAAGCTTTCGAAGAAGCGTGGATGAAGTAGTCGTACTCTTCGCGTTCTTCGTCACCGATGATCTAGCGCCGAACGGACGGCACCTCCGCGTTCAACACACGTACGGTGCAGCAACGTCACCTCCTTCTTGATCCAGCAAGGGGGGAGGAGAAGTCGTCAGAGATCCGGCAGCACGACGGCGTGATGACGGATGCAGTGGAGATCGCAGCAGGGCTTCGCCGGGCGCCCTGCGTGGGAGTATGGAGGTGTGACGGGAGGGGGAGAGGCGCCAGGGCAAGGGTGCGGCTGCCCTCTCCCCTCCCACATATATATAGGGGGCAGGGGGTGCGCCAGGGCCCCTGCAGATCCAATCTGCAGGGGGGCGGCGGCCAAGGGGGGGTTCCTTGCCCCCCAAGGCTAGTGGGGCGCCCCCTCCCCCCTAGGGTTTCAACCCTAGGCGCATGGGGAGGTGGGCCCCTAGTGGTGCTCCAGCCCATTAGGGCTGGACACTTCCCCTCGCAGCCTAGGGGCCCCACCGGGATGGGTGGCCCCACCCGGTGGACCCCCGGGGCCCCTCCAATGGTCCCGGGACGCTCCCGGTGACCCCCGGAGATCACCCGATGGCCGAAACTGGACTTCCTATATATCAATCTTTACCTCCGGACCATTCCGGAACTCCTCGTGACGTCCGGGATCTCATCCGGGACTCCGAAGAACTTTCGGGTTTCCACGTGCATTTATCTCTACGACCCTAGCGTTACCGAACCTTAAGTGTGTAGACCCTACGGGTTCGGGAGACACGTAGACATGACCGAGAGCACTCTCCGGTCAATAACCAACAGCGGGATCTGGATACCCATGTTGGTTCCCACGTGTTCCTCGATGATCTTCATCGGATGAACCACCGTGTCAAGGATTCACTTAATCCCGTACGTTATTCCCTTTGTCCATCAGTACGGTACTTGCCCGAGATTCGATCGTCGGTATTCCCGATACCTTGTTCAATCTCGTCATGGCAAGTCTCTTTACTCGATCCGTAATCCATCATCCCGTGACTAACTACTTAGTCACATTGAGCTCATTATGATGATGTCTTACCGAGTGGACCCAGAGGTACCTCTCCGTCATACGGAGTGACAACATCCCAGTCTCGGTTCGTACCAACTCAACAGACACTTTCGGAGATACCCGATGCGTACCTTTATAGCCACCCAGTTACGTTGTGACGTTTGGCACACCCAAAGTATTCCTACGGCATCCGGGAGTTGTACAACCTCATGGTCTAAGGAATAAATACTTGACACCGAAAAGCTTATGCATTACGAACTATACGATCTCGTGTTATGCTCAAGTTTGGGTCTTGTCCATCACATCATTCTCCTAATGATGTGATCCCGTTATCACTGACATCCTATGTCCATGGTCAGGAAACCGTGACCATCTGTTGATCAACGAACTGGTAACTAGAGGCCTACCAGGGACTCATTGTGGTCTATGTATTCACACATGTATCGCTGTTTCCGTACAATACAATTCAAGCATGAATAACAGACAATTATCATGAACAAGGAGATATAATAATAATGCTTTTATTATTGCCTCTAGGGCATATCTCCAACAGTCTCCCACTTGCACTAGAGTCAATAATCTAGTTACATTGTGATGAATCGAACACCCATAGAGTTCTGGTGTTGATCATGTTTTGCTCGTGAAAGAGGTTTAGTCAATGGGTCTGCGACATTCAGATCCATATGCACTTTACAAATATCTATGTCTCCATCCTGAACATAATTCCGGATGGAGTTGAAACGGCGCTTGATGTGCTTGGTCTTCTTGTGAAACCTGGGCTCCTTGGTAATAGCAATAGCACCAGTGTTGTCACAGAAGAGAGTCATCGGGCTTGACGCGCTTGGAATGACTCCTAGGTCGGTGATGAACTCCTTCATCCAGACTCCTTCCTGCGCTGCTTCGGAAGCAGCTATGTACTCCGATTCACATGTAGACGCTGCCACCACGCTCTGTTTGCAACTGCACCAGCTGACTGCCCCT
This sequence comes from Secale cereale, assembly GCA_902687465.1. Taxonomy (NCBI): domain Eukaryota; kingdom Viridiplantae; phylum Streptophyta; class Magnoliopsida; order Poales; family Poaceae; genus Secale; species Secale cereale. The sequence goes on along the minus strand of LR738709.1, from coordinate 50,307,370 downwards.
CCATTCAAAATATATATGTATCCGGTTTGAGACTTAGAGTCATCCAGATCTGTGTCGAAGCTAGCATCGACGTAACCCTTTACGACGAGCTCTTCGTCACCTCCATAAACGAGAAACATATCCTTAGTCCTTTTTAGGTACTTCAGGATGTTCTTGACCGCTGTCCAGTGTTCCGTACCGGGATCACTTTGGTACCTCCCTACCAAACTTATGGCAAGGTTCACATCAGGTCTGGTACACAGCATGGCATACATGATAGAACCTATGGCCGAGGCATAGGGAATGACACTCATCTTTTCTCTATCTTCTGCCGTGGTCGGCGACTGAGCTTTGCTCAATCTCATACCTTGCGAAACAGGCAAGAATCCTTTCTTTGACTGATCCATATTGAACTTCTTCAATATTTTGTCAAGGTGTGTACTTTGTGAAAGACCAATGAGGCGTCTCGATCTATCTCTATAGATTTTGATGCCTAATATGTAAGCAGCTTCTCCAAGGTTCTTCATTGAAAAACTTTTATTCAAGTAGGCCTTTACATTTTCCAAGAATTCTATATCATTTCCCATCAGCAATATGTCATCCACATATAATATGAGAAATGCCACAGAGCTCCCACTCACTTTCTTGTAAATACAGGCTTCTCCATAAGTCTGTATAAATCCAAACGCTTTGATCACTTCATCAAAGCGAATATTCCAACTCCGAGATGCTTGCACCAGCCCGTAAATCGAGCGCTGGAGCTTGCATACCTTGTTAGCGTTCTCTGGATCGACAAAACCTTCCGGTTGCATCATATACAACTCTTCCTTGAGGAAGCCGTTAAGGAATGCTGTTTTGACGTCCATTTGCCATATCTCATAATCATAGAATGCGGCAATAGCTAACATGATTCTGACTGACTTCAGCATCGCTACGGGAGAGAAAGTCTCATCGTAGTCAATCCCTTGAACTTGTTGATAACCCTTAGCGACAAGCCGAGCCTTATAGATGGTCACATTACCATCCGCGTATGTCTTCTTCTTAAATATCCATTTGTTTTCTATGGCGTGCCTATCATCAGGCAAGTCCACCAAAGTCCATACTTTGTTTTCATACATGGATTCTATCTCGGATTTCATGGCTCCAAGCCATTTATTGGAATCCGGGCCCGCCATCGCTTCTTCATAGTTCGAAGGTTCACCGTTGTCTAACAACATGATTTCCAGGACAGGGTTGCCATACCACTCTGGTGCGGAACATGCCCTTGTGGACCTTCGAAGTTCAGTAGTAACTTGATCTGTTTCTTCATGACCATTATCATCAACTTCCTCCCTTGTCGGTGCAGGCACCTCAGGAACAGTTTCCTGCGCTGCGCTACTTTCCGGTACAGGAGGGGTGACTGTCACCTCATCAAGTTCTACTTTCCTCCCACTCACTTCTTTCAAGAGAAACTCTTTCTCCAGAAAGCATCCATTCTTGGCAACAAAGACTTTGCCTTCGGATCTGTGGTAGAAGGTGTACCCAATCGTTTCCTTTGGGTATCCTATGAAGACGCATTTTTCCGATTTGGGTTCGAGCTTTTCAGGTTGAAGTTTCTTGACATAAGCATCGCAACCCCAAACTTTTAGAAACGACAGCTTCGGTTTCTTGCCAAACCAAAATTCATACGGAGTCGTCTCAACGGATTTCGACGGAGCCCTATTTAAAGTGAATGCGGCAGTCTCTAAAGCATAACCCCAAAAAGATAGCGGCAAATCGATGAGGGACATCATAGATCGCACCATGTCCAACAAAGTACGATTTCGACGTTCTGACACACCGTTACGTTGAGGTGTTCCCGGCGGTGTCAATTGTGAAACAATTCCACAGCTCCTAAGGTGTGTGCCAAATTCATGACTTAAATATTCACCCCCACGATCCGATCGCAAGACCTTTATTTTTCTGTCACGTTGATTCTCAACCTCATTCTGAAATTCCTTGAACTTTTCAAAGGTCTCAGACTTGTGTTTCATCAAATAGATATACCCGTATCTACTCAAGTCATCTGTGAGGGTGAGAACATAACGATAGCCTCCGCGAGCCCCAACACTCATTGGACCGCACACATCGGTATGTATGATTTCCAACAAGTTGGTTGCTCGCTCCATTGTTCCGGAGAACGGAGTCTTGGTCATCTTGCCCAAGAGGCATGGTTCGCACGTGTCAAATGATTCATAATCAAGAGACTCTAGAAGTCCATCTGAATGGAGCTTCTTCATATGTTTGACACCAATATGACCAAGGCGGCAATGCCACAAGTATGTGGGACTATCATTATCAACTTTACATCTTTTGGCATCTACACTATGAATATGTGTATCACTACGTTCGAGATTCATCAAAAATAAACCATTGACCAGCGGGGCATGACCATAAAACATATCTCTCAAATAAATAGAACAACCATTATTCTTTGATTTGAAAGAGTAGCTATCTCGCATAAGACGAGATCCAGAAACAATGTTCATGCTCAAAGCTGGTACTAAATAACAATTATTGAGGTTTAAAACTAATCCCGAGGGTAGATGTAGAGGTAGCGTGCCGACGGCGATCACATCGACCTTGGAACCATTCCCGACGCGCATCGTCACCTCATCCTTCGCCAGTCTCCGTTTATCCCGCAGCTCCTGTTTTGAGTTACAAATATGAGCAACTGCACCGGTATCGAATACCCAGGAGCTACTACGAGTGCTGGTAAGGTACACATCAATAACATGTATATCATATATACCTTTGACGTTGCCGGCCTTCTTGTCTGCTAAGTATTTGGGGCAGTTCCGCTTCCAGTGACCCGTTCCCTTGCAATAAAAGCACTCTGTTTCAGGCTTGGGTCCATACTTTGGCTTGTTCCCGGCAACAGGCTTGCCAGGCGCGGCAACTCCCTTGCCGTCCTTCTTGAAGTTCTTCTTACCCTTGCCTTTCTTGAACTTAGTGGTTTTATTGACCATCAACACTTGATGTTCTTTCTTGATGTCCACCTCCGCTGATTTCAGCATTGAATATACCTCGGGAATGGACTTCTCCATCCCCTGCATATTGAAGTTCAACACGAAGCTCTTGAAGCTTGGTGGGAGCGACTGGAGGATTCTGTCAACGACCGCTTCATCTGGGAGATTCATTCCCAGCTGAGACAAGCGGTTGTGCAATCCTGAAATCTTGAGGATGTGCTCACTGACAGAACTGTTCTCCTCCATCTTACAGCTGTAGAATGCGTCGGAGACATCATATCTCTCGATTCGGGCATGAGCTTGGAAAACCATTTTCATCTCTTCGAACATCTCATATGTTCCGTGGTGCTCAAAACGTTTTTGGAGCCCCGACTCTAAGCTGTAAAGCATGCCGCACTGAACCAGGGAGTAATCATCACTACACGACTGCCAGACGTTCAAAACGTCTTGGTCCGCGTCGGGAGCAGGTGCATCACCTAGCGGTGCTTCTAGGACATATGATCTCTTGGCAGCTATGAGGATAATCCTCAGGTTACGGACCCAATCCGTATAGTTGCTACCATCGTCTTTCAGCTTGGTTTTCTCTAGGAACGCGTTGAAGTTGAGGGAAACTGGAGCGTGGGCCATTTGATCTACAAGAGATATTGTAAAGAATTTAGACTAAGTTCATGATAATTAAGTTCATCTTAATCAAATTTTAATGAACTCCCGCTCAGAATGACATCTCTCTAGTCATCTAAGTGATACACGATCCGAATCGACTAGCCCGTGTCCGATCATCACGTGAGACGGACTAGTCATCAACGGTGAACATCTTCATGTTGATCGTATCTTCTATACGACTCGTGTTCGACCTTTCGGTCTTCCGTGTTCCAAGGCCATGTCTGTACATGCTAGGCTCGTCAAGTGAACCCTAAGTGTATCGCGTGTGTAAATCTGTCTTACACCCATTGTATGCGAACGTTAGAACGTATCACACCCGATCATCACATGGTGCTTCGGAGCAACGAACTTTAGCAACGGTGCACAGTTAGGGGAAACACAATACTTGAAATTTTAGTGAGAGATCATCTTATTTACTACCGTCGTTCTAAGTAAACAAGATGCATAAACATGATAAACATCACATGTAATCAATTAAAGTGACATGATATGGCCAATATCATCTTGCTCCTTGGATCTCCATCTTCGGGGCACCATGATCATCTTGTCACCAGCTCGACACCATGATCTTCATCATCATGATCTCCATCATCGTGTCTTGAAGAAGTCGTCACGCCAACTATTACTTCTACTACTATGGCTAACGTTTAGCAATGAAGTAAAGTAATTACATGGCGTTATTCAGTGACACGCAGGTCATACAATAATTAAGAAAACTCCTATAGCTCCTGCCGGTTGTCAAGTTCATCGACATGCAACTCGTGATTCCCTATTACAAAAACATGATCAATCTCATACATCACATATATCATTCATCACATCTTCGTTTTTGGCCATACCACGTCACATAGCACATGCTGCAAAAACAAGTTAGACGTCCTCTAATTGTTGTTGCAAATTTTTACGTGGCTTCTATAGGATTTCTAGCAAGAACGTTTCTTACCTACGCCAAAACCACAACGTGATTTGTCAACTTCTATTTACCCTTCATAAGGACCCTTTTCATCGAATCCGATCCGACTAAAGTAGGAGAGACAGACACCCGCCAGCCACCTTATGCATCTAGTGCATGTCTGTCGGTGGAACCAGTCTCACTTAAGCGTACGTGTAAAGTCGGTCCGGGCCACTTCATCACACAATACCGCCGAATCAAGATTGACTAGTAACGATAAGAAATTTGAACAAACTCAAACGCCCACAACTGCTTTGTGTTCTACTCGTGCAAGATGCTACGCATAAAACCTAGCTCTGATACCACTGTTGGGGAACGTAGCAGAATTCAAAAAATTTCTACGCTTTCACCAAGATCCAACTATGGAGACATCTAGCAACGAGCAAGTAAGAGTGCATCTACATACCGTTATGTAGATCACGAGCGGAAGCTTTCGAAGAAGCGTGGATGAAGTAGTCGTACTCTTCGCGTTCTTCGTCACCGATGATCTAGCGCCGAACGGACGGCACCTCCGCGTTCAACACACGTACAGTGCAGCAACGTCACCTCCTTCTTGATCCAGCAAGGGGGGGGGGAGAAGTCGTCAGAGATCCGGCAGCACGACGGCGTGATGACGGATGCAGTGGAGATCGCAGCAGGGCTTCGCCGGGCGCGCTGCGTGGGAGTATGGAGGTGTGACGGGAGGGGGAGAGGCGCCAGGGCAAGGGTGCGGCTGCCCTCTCCCCTCCCACATATATATAGGGGGGCAGGGGGTGCGCCAGGGCCCCTGCAGATCCAATCTGCAGGGGGCGGCGGCCAAGGGGGGTTCCTTGCCCCCCAAGGCTAGTGTGGCGCCCCCTCCCCCCTAGGGTTTCAACCCTAGGCGCATGGGGAGGTGGGCCCCTAGTGGTGCTCCAGCCCATTAGGGCTGGACACTTCCCCTCGCGGCCTAGGGGCCCCACCGGGATGGGTGGCCCCACCCGGTGGACCCCCGGGGCCCCTCCGGTGGTCCCGGGACGCTCCCGGTGACCCCCGGAGATCACCCGATGGCCGAAACTAGATTTCCTATATATCAATCTTTACCTCCGGACCATTCCGGAACTCCTCGTGACGTCCGAGATCTCATCCGGGACTCCGAACAACTTTCGGGTTTCCACGTGCATTTATCTCTACGACCCTAGCGTTCCCGAACCTTAAGTGTGTAGACCCTATGGGTTCGGGAGACACGTAGACATGACCGAGAGCACTCTCCGGTCAATAACCAACAGCGGGATCTGGATACCCATGTTGGTTCCCACGTGTTCCTCGATGATCTTCATCGGATGAACCACCGTGTCAAGGATTCACTTAATCCCGTACGTTATTCCCTTTGTCCATCGGTACGGTACTTGCCCGAGATTCGATCGTCGGTATTCCCGATACCTTGTTCAATCTCGTCATGGCAAGTCTCTTTACTCGATCCGTAATCCATCATCCCGTGACTAACTACTTAGTCACATTGAGCTCATTATGATGATGTCTTACCGAGTGGGCCCAGAGGTACCTCTCCGTCATACGGAGTGACAACATCCCAGTCTCGGTTCGTACCAACTCAACAGACACTTTCGGAGATACCCGATGCGTACCTTTATAGCCACCCAGTTACGTTGTGACGTTTGGCACACCCAAAGTATTCCTACGGCATCCGGGAGTTGTACAAACTCATGGTCTAAGGAATAAATACTTGACACCGAAAAGCTTATGCATTACGAACTATACGATCTCGTGTTATGCTCAAGTTTGGGCCTTGTCCATCACATCATTCTCCTAATGATGTGATCCCGTTATCACTGACATCCTATGTCCATGGTCAGGAAACCGTGACCATCTGTTGATCAACGAACTGGTAACTAGAGGCCTACCAAGGACTCATTGTGGTCTATGTATTCACACATGTATCGCTGTTTCCGTACAATACAATTCAAGCATGAATAACAGACAATTATCATGAACAAGGAGATATAATAATAATGCTTTTATTATTGCCTCTAAGGCATATCTCCAACACAGTAGGCAGCGCGCGTGGCCACCGCGCGTCGGCACGCGCCCGGCCACCTCCAGCATGCCTGCCTGCGTCCCCGACGCCTTGGATGCCTCCATGCGTCGCCACGCAGCTGCCCCGACCCCTCTCTCCCTTCCCCTCGTCCTCATCTCCTTCCCTGGCTCTCTCCCTCTCACCACCGAGGCCGCCCGTCGCCGCCGTTCGCCGTTGCTGCACTTAGAGCCTCCCCCTCGTCCCGTGAGAGTGTCCAGAAGGATCGCCACGACGCCCTCTTCCTCCTCGCTGAGCCACGGATCGCCGGGAGCCCTGCAACGCCTTCAGGCCATCGTCCCCCTCCTCGGATTGCCGGAGCTCCTCGCCGTCGATTAAGGAGCTGCAGAGCGTCCCCGACCTCTCCTTCGAGCTCGCTAGCACCGCTGTGAGCCCCTACGTCGAATCCCTCCGTCCTCTGCTTCGTTTGCGCCGCGTAGCTGCTACTCCGCTGATCACCGAAACCCACCGCCGCCGTGCTTGCCGCCGGCGATGCTCCGGTGACCATTCGGTCTCGGACACATGCCAGTTTTGCTCGCCGCAGCACGTAGATGAGTTAGGTGCCACACACGCATCGCCTAGGCCACCGTAACCGCGTTTCCACACACGCCCGAACGCCGGCCGCCGCTGCCGAGCTCGTCGCCGTCGCCTCCGGCCACAACAGGCCCGGCGGCTACCACCTCTCGACGCGCGCCAGCAAGGGCTCTCCAACGCGCCCAACCACAGCTCGAACCGTGCCCTGTAGGCAATTTCCGAAGCTCACCGCCGCGTTTGGCCTCGCCGGCGTCACTTCGCCGGCGAGTTTGACTCGTTTGACCGGGGGGTTGACCACCCCTGGGTCACTGACGTGTGGGCCACCCCTCCCCTAATTAGCTAGTTTAATTAAGTAAATGTTAATTAAATCAGTTAGTTAGGTTAGTCACTGACCTGTGGGCCCAGACCCCACTGACAGATAATTAGTTCCTAGCTTAACACTAATTAACTTTGCTAATTAGCTATGACACTGACATGCCGGGCCCACATGTCATGTTTGACCTGGACCAGCTCCTGTTGACCTGCTGACGTCAGCACGAGGTCATGCTGACGCAGTAAAGTGTTTCTGGAATTTAAAATAAATCTTAATTGATTTATGAATTTCAGAAAATACTCAAAACTTCTAAAAATCATATAAAATCAACCGTAGCTCAGATGGAAATAAGTTATATATGAAAAATGATCAAAAAAATCCAATCTTTCCAATGGCACTGTTTTCATGCATGTTTGAGCAAGTTAACCTTGCTGTATACATTAAAACATGATAATGCACTTAATTAAATAATAGTTTGAATTCCAATTTGAATCTTTGATTCAAATAGGCTCTAACCCTTCTGATTATAGTTGCATTAGCCCAAAACACATGCATCTTGCCATGTCATGAGCATGCATCATATTGTTGCATTTGTTTGTTTAATGATTGTATCGCCGTTATTCTCCGTGTTAGGTCCTGCTCCCGAGGATACTTCTGCGTATCCAGCTGAAGGGCAGTACCCGACAACCACTCTGTCAGGCAAGCAATCATTGATCATTCCGATACAAACCCATCTTCTCGCTCCTGCTCTCTTTTACTGCATTAAGGCAACAGCGTGTGAACTGCTACTTGCTGCGGTAGTTGAACCCTATTCCCTTGCATGACCTGTCATTGCCACAGTAAATAGTTGAAACCCACTAGCATGTGTAGGAGTTGATTGAGCCATGTGATGTGTGATCCACCATGCTATTTGCTTATGTTGCCTGCTATGCTTAGAGTTGTGTCTGGTCTGGTTCATCTGGGTGATGGATCAGAGTGAAATGATCATACCGATAAAGAGAAGGAAGTGTGGAATATGCTTGGTAAAGGTATCGATGAAAGGCCATGTAGGAGTACGTGGTGGGTTGTTTCATTGGAATCGTCCATAGGACCCGAGATCTGTGTGTGTGATTCAAGTTACAGTTACTACCACACATTGGGCCCTGAAATATGACCCCGCTTGACTTATCGACTGCCATGTTCTCTGTCCAGGAGTTGCAACTAGTTTCTGGTGTTTGTAGTTTACTGGTGGTCGTGCACAGCGCTGACCCTCGGGGTGGGCTGTGATGCGACAGGTACGTGGCACGGTGTACCGGTTGCCCGTTTGGTGACTCGGGAACCCTGTACACATCGTTTGGGGCCGTGAGCGACACCCCGGCCTGATCTCCCCACGGATGGAACCCAAATAGGCGATAAACCTGGACGAGAGACTTGAGTGGTTGGTTAGGTCGTGGTCTACACCCACGTCGGCTTTCGCTTGAAGTCTGCCGAGCACATGTCGTGTGCAGACGCTAAGTGGTGAAAACATCTGTGAAGAAGTACACCCCTGCAGGGTTATCAATATATTCGAATAGCCGTTGTTCGTGGTACGAACTACTTGGTTACTCTTACAGTTCATAGACAAGTTGATGGATACTACTAAAAGCCTCAAGATAAGTGTGAGTGCCGTGGATGGCCCTTCCGTAGGATGACGGAAGAGGATCCTCGATAGTGTATTGTTGTGGTGAGTAGAGGACTCGTGTTCGTAATAACATCTTGCAATCCGTTGAGAGTTGTAGTATAGGTTAGCCAAGAGTCAAAGCTGGCTTTCTGCTATGAACTCCACTACCCCTTTGATAATGTTGCATGTATGATAGGTTCTGTGGTAAGACTTGCTGAGTACCTTTGTACTCATGTTTGCTTAATAACTGTTGCAGAGGAGAACCCTGCCCCTGCTGATGGGTTCTACATAGACGTTGACATCGACGAGTAGCTTGACACCCAGACGGAGATCTGGAGCTTGTGAAGGGCCTTGTAGATAGTCAGGCTACACCAAGCCTGTTTTATTTTTTAAGTTGTCTGTACTCAGACATGTAGCTTCCGCTTGTGCTTGCATGACTGTATGACTTGAGTGTTGGGTCATGTGACCCCTATCTGTATGGATATGTTATGTATGGCTCTTGGAGCCTCTTAAATAAAGTACTTTGAGTCATAGAGTTCTGTTGTGATGCAATGTTGTATTTGCACATATCGAGCATATTGTGTGTATGATTGAAATGCTTGGTATGTGTGGGATTCGACACCTAGTTGATTTCCTTTGGTAGCCTATCTTACAGGGAAATGCCTCCTAGTGTTTCCAATGAGCCTTGGTAGCTTGCTACTGCTCGGAACATGTAGGCTGGCCGGCATGTGTCCTTCTTTGTTCCTGTGTCTGTCCCTTAGGGGAAATGTCACGCATTGTTCCTTTAAGTCCATGTAGCTTGCTACGACTTGGGTTCATACGTTGATGACCGACACGTTCGTTGCTGGGTCATGGATGCCTGTCTCTGTAATTTAGTGCCACTTTTGGTTTATAACTAGCCATGTCGGCCCGGGTTCTCTGTCATATGGATGCTAGCGACACTGTCATATACGTGTGCCAAAATGCGCAAACGGTCCCGGGCCAGGTAAGGTGGCACCCGTGGGGTTACCGTGCGTGAGGCCGCAAAGTGATATGACGTGTTACAGCTAGATCGGTGTGACTTAGGATCGGGGTCCTGACAGCGTTGGCATCAGAGCTGGACTGCCTGTAGGTTTCTCAAGCCAAACTATTCGATGTTGAGTCTAGAAAAATTCTTAGTTATATGTAGGGGAATTGATTGTGGAAGGGAACGTAAGGCTCTTTTTACTCCTTTACCTTATGCCCTTCTGATCTGAGTCAGTCTATTCTTTCTATGGGGATTTAGGACTAGGCCTCTTATCCTTACTAGGTTCACGCGTTACTAATCCGTAGACTCTTAGGATTGTTGGTTTCGAGCCTCAGTTCAGTTTCTACCCTTTTAGTATGATGATTGTTGGACCCGGAACCTTGATATGGAATTGTTGAGTGGCTATGCTATCATTTGTATGATGTCTCAAATCTTTGTTTGAGCATTTACAGTTGTTATGTTGCCCGATTTCTTCCAGAAACACTAATGCCTTTGCATTATTTCGTGTTTCAGATGTCTGGCCGCACCCCTCACCAAGTGGTTCGTTTGACTCGGTGCATTAATGTGCCTGGTCACACGGCCATGCTAGTCCGTGCACTGACTGAGACCGGTTATCGCTGGTATCCTGAGTACACCGTGGAGGAACAGTACCGGGATTTCAATCAGAGTCAGCATTTCTGCACAGTCCAAATATACCCCTCATATCCCGGAGCTAACGACCCCATCCATTGGTCTTATGGACTCGGGGTTACCATCGAGATGGCAGTACAGGAAGCCGCCTATTCGATGATGACCATTCTCCAGGCTAGGCATGCCCTGTTGCTGAACACTGAGTTCTGTTACATGCCAGCCTCACTTCCCGGAGAGGAAGGCTACTACACTGGTCTGTATACTGATGCTGCTCATGAAGAGCCACTGCTTCAGACTACTGTTCAGATGCTGGAGGATAGGGACCGTGAGGTCCGTGCCCTCCGAATGGAGCTGTATAACACTCGAGCCGCCCATTGGACTAATTTGACACGGCTTGCACCTGCTGTGCACGCCGGATATCTGGACATGCGGGATTTGTACCCCGTGCGGACTCGTCTGCCTGATCGCATGGATTGGCGTGACGTTGGGGGTATTACACCTCCACGTGGGCGTCGGTTACCACCAGCATTGGGACCGAGGCCACATCCATGTCCCTATGGTCCACAGCCTTCGAGTGCTCGCGAGTTTCAAGATCCGTCTGTTCCACTTCCAGGCTACGGTGGTAATCTTTACGAAGATTACTACGGGAATGTCTGAGCTAGATCGTGGTAGTAGTAGTATTGTAGTAGTTGTATTTCCACAGTCCTGCGCGTCTTGTGGAATATGACTTAGTGTGTACTGAGTTCCGGAGGTGTAGTTAAATAATGTATAGGAGCTTGGAATGCCTCTGATGGGATGTATCGTCTTTCACCGTAGTTGTACTTTAGCCTTGGCTTGTACTAAACTATGTATGGTGTGTATGACCACTGGTGGATATATAGCAGTTTCTATATTACCATGTCGTACGGATGAACATCTCTGCATTCCGTGTCATCCATTACATTCTGCACTTCTGTGTCAAATTTTTGCCATCCTTGTCTAAACCGTTGTTTTGTTTTCTTAGGATGGTCAACACTCGCAACACTCCTGCTGCCCAGGAGCATGGTGAGGCTAGTGGGGCTAGAGATGGGAATCTGCCCCAGCCACCCTCCTTGGCGGAAGTTATGCTCGAGGCAGAACGGAACAAGAGAGAGACCGACCGTCTGCTGGAACGCATAGAGCAGAACACTGGGTTCCGCCAGAGGAATGATGTGGTGTCAATCAATGACTTTATCAAGATGTGCCCACCGAAGTTCCATCACTCCACTAAACCTCTGGATGCGGATGACTGGCTACGTAGTATCACCCACAAGCTACACTCAGCCCGTGTGGCTGAAGTTGACAAGGTTACCTACACCGCCTACCATCTTGAGGGCCCTGCCAGTCTTTGGTGGGAAAACTTTGAAGCTATGCGTCCTGCTGGCCAAATCACTACTTGGGTTGAGTTCAGTGAGGCATTCCGTGAACATCACATTTCGGAAGGTCTCATGGATCGCAAGCGGGAGGAATTCTGTAACTTCACCTAGGGCCGGTTAACTGTGGATGGCTATAGTCGCGAGTTTGGCAACTTGGCACGCTATGCACCTGAGGAAGTATCCACCGATGCCAAGAAGCAGGCGAGGTTCCGCAAGGGACTCAGCCCTGAACTCCGCCGAGATCTACGTCTGCACGAGTGCACTTCCTTCCAGAAGTTGGTAAACAAGGCTATCAGTGCTGAAACAGGCCAGACCGACTTCGAGGCCACACGCAAGCATACTCGAGACTTTGGTTCCTCATCCGGCTCTGGCTCTCACAAGCGCCGTGTGTGGGTTCCTAACACTGCTCTGCCACCCAAGTACACACCGAGGCCATCCTATGAGGCGCCTCGCCCAACTCAACAGTATGCACCTGCCAAGACTTATGGAGGACCACCTACCAACTTTGCTCCACGCACTAGCACTGTGACATGCTTCAAGTGTGGAGAACCGGGGCACTACATGCGTGAGTGTCCTCAGAACCAACCAGGAAAACCTGTTGGCCGTGGTAAGCCAACCGGCAAGGTGAATTATGTCAAGCCAATCCCCACTGCACGTGGTCATGTCAACTATGTCTCTGCCGAGGAAGCTTATGAGGATCCTAACGTCGTCCTTGGTACGCTTCTCGTTAACTGCCATCCGGCATCTGTTCTTTTCAATACTGGAGCATCCCATTCGTTCATATCTGAGAGCTATGCTCGAATGCACAACATGACTTTTTGTGACATGCCTACTTCCATGGTTATTCAAACTCCTGGTTCAAAATGGCAAACCTCTAGGGTAAGCCATGGAAATGAAATCCTTGTCGATAGACTTGTTTTCCTTGCATCTCTAATCGCTCTCAAGTCCTCGGACATAAACATCATTTTGGGTATGGATTGGATGACAACTCATTACGCCAAGATTGATTGCTATACTAGGACCGTTCAACTTACACACCCATCCGGCAAGATAGTCAATGTCTTGACCCGAATGGCTGAGCGTCAGCTCTACTCTCTTAATGCCAGCCCTCTACCAGAACTCGAAGATATCCTGGTAGTCCGTGACTTCCCGGATGTTTTTCCAGAAGAACTGCCAGGAATTCCACCTGACAGAGATGTCGAGTTCGTGATAGATCTTATCCCTGGAACTGTCCCAATCTCTAGGAGACCTTATAAGATGGCACCCCTAGAATTAGTTGAGCTTAAGAAACAACTCGATGAGTCCTTGCAAAAAGGTTTCATCCGTCCTAGTTCTTTCCCTTGGGCTTGCCCAGTCCTCTTCGTCAAGAAGAAGGATGGAACGGAGCGGATGGTCGTAGATTACCGACCTGTCAATCTGGTCACCATAAAGAACAAGTATCCGCTCCCCAGGATCAACGACCTGTATGATCAGCTCGCTGGATCCTCAGTCTTCTCTAAGATGGATTTGAGGTTGGGTTACCATCAAATAAAAATCAAGAACGGGGACATTCCTAAAATGGCTTTTGTTACTTGTTATGGCCAATATGAGTACACCGTCATGTCCTTCGGGTTAACCAATGCCCCAGCTACCTTTTCCCGGCTAATGAATTCTATATTCATGGAGTACTTGGATAAATTCGTCGTGGTATACCTCGATGATATACTCATCTATTCCAAGAACAAGGAAGATCATGCCGAGCATTTAAGGCTGGTATTGACGAAACTTCGAGAGCACCGCCTTTATGCCAAATTATCTAAATGTGAATTTTGGTTGCCGGAAGTAACCTATCTAGGTCATGTGATCTCTGGCAAGGGTATTGCTGTCAATCTCGAGCGAGTTCAAGCCGTCCTTGATTGGACTCCCCCTGAATCGATCAAGCAAGTTAGGAGTTTTCTTGGCTTAGCGAGCTATTGCCGACGCTTCCTCGAGAATTTCTCCAAGGTTCCTAAACCTCTAACTGAGCTCCTCAAGAAAGATAAAAAGTTTGAGTGGACCCCACAATGCGAGTCCAGTTTTCAGGAACTGAAAAGACGCCTGACGTCTGCACCCGTACTGGTACCCCCAAACTTCTCCAAGGATTTTATAATCTATTGCGACGCCTCGCGACAAGGACTAGGTTGCATACTCATGCAAGATCGTCAAGTGATTGCATACGCATCTCGACAGTTGCGTCCACATGAGGATAACTATCCTACTCATGATATAGAGCTTGCAGCTGTAGTCCATGCACTCAAAACATGGCGACATTACCTCCTTGGTAATCGCTGTGAAATCTTTACTGATCATCAAAGTTTGAAGTACATCTTCACCCAACCGGATCTAAATCTCAGGCAAAGACGTTGGGTTGAGTTGCTCACAGACTACGACTTAGGAATCACTTACACCCCTGGGAAGGCCAACGTCATGGCCGACGCACTAAATCGTAAGTCTTATTGTAACAACTTGATGTTACAACAAGGGCAACCACTTCTCCACGAGGAATTTCGTAACCTTAACCTTCACATTGTTCCTCGAGGATTCCTTTCCACCTTGGTGGCGAGACCTACCCTTATGGATCAAATTATAGCTGCCCAGAAGCGTGATAAAGGTATATCCCGACTCCAAGAGAGCATTGCTAGCGGACTCGCTAAAAGCTTCTCTATGGATGATCGAGGTGTTGTTTTCTTTGAGAACCGTGTAGTGGTTCCCAAGAACCACCATCTACGGCAGTTAATCCTTAAGGAGGCTCATGAATCTCCTCTCACAATTCATCCCGGTAGTACCAAAATGTATCAGGACCTACGTCAGAGATTCTGGTGGACTAGGATGAAGAGAGAAATCGCTCAATTCATTGCTAACTGCGACATTTGTCGTCGAGTCAAAGCAGAGCATCAACGGCCTGCTGGCACCCTTCAACCTTTAGCTATTCCTGAATGGAAATAGGACAAAGTCGGTATGGACTTCATTACCGGGTTTCCCAGGACCAGGAAAGGGAATAATGCTATCTTCATCGTTATCGACCGCCTCTCTAAAGTAGCTCATTTCCTGCCTGTTCGAGAGAGTATTACCGCTAGCCAGCTAGCAGACTTGTATGTCTCTCGGATAGTATCACTTCATGGTGTGCCGTTGGAGATTAACTCAGACCGTGGAAGTATTTTCACTTCACGATTTTGGGAAAGTTTCCAGAATGCTATGGGAACTCATCTCTCTTTCAGTACTGCCTTCCATCCCCAGTCAAGTGGTCAAGTGGAACGAGTCAATCAAATTCTGGAAGACATGCTTCGAGCCTTTGTCATTTCTTTCGGTATGGAATGGGAAAAGTGTCTTCCATTTGCCGAATTCGCTTATAACAATAGTTATCAAGCCAGCTTGGGCAAAGCTCCCTTCGAAGTTCTATATGGACGAAGGTGTCGAACACCTCTTAACTGGTCAGAAACCGGGGAAAGACAATTCTTTGGCCCGGATATGATCCAGGAAGCAGAAGAGCAAGTTCGCATCGTTCGTGAGAAATTGAAAACAGCCCAGTCTCGCCAGAAGAGCCAATATGATAGTCATCATAAGGCTGTGACTTTTGAAGTCGGCGATAAGGCTTACCTTCGGGTTACCCCTCTTAAGGGAACCCATCGCTTAGGTATCAAAGGCAAATTGGCCCCTCGTTACATCGGTCCTTTTCGCATTCTGGCCAAACGAGGAGAAGTTGCCTACCAACTGGAACTACCTCCGCACCTCTTCAGAGTTCATGATGTCTTCCACGTTTCTCAACTCAGGCGTTGCTTCTCGGATTCTATCCGCGGAGTGGACCACGAAACGCTTGATCTCCAGGACAATCTCACATATCGAGAATACCCCGTTCGTATTCTTGATCAAACCGAGCGCACCACTCGACGCCACAATATCAAGTTTCTCAAGGTTCAATGGTCACATCATTCCGAGAGTGAAGCTACTTGGGAAAGGGAGGATCGTCTTCGACTTGAGTACCCCACCCTCTTTTCGGAGGAACCCGAATCTCGGGACGTGATTCTTTTAAGTGGGGGTGAGTTGTCACATCCCTAGTTAGCACATGCATTAGGACTAGCTAGAGTGTGCATCATGTTTACTTATCAAAGAAACTTGAAATGGGAATGACAGAAACCCCAGCACCCCTCTTCTAACAACTAGGGTTTGATAAAATCTTTTCCAATGTACCCAAAATGCCCTTCAAAAATGTTTATCATTTCTGCCTTGGTCCTAAACCTCTGCCAAAAATGGTGCACAATTTTCTAGGACATCTAAGGTCTTTGGATTAAATCATATGGTATTTGTATTTGGGCATTTAAATGCTATAAAATATTTTAAATGCTCAAATAATCAGAAACTATAATGTTCCATACTGTTCATATTATATACAGTGGGCATGACTAGTTTTATGAGATATAAAAATGTTCTGGCATTTTTATTAATTAAACAAAGTTGCAAAAGAAATGAAACAGAAAAGAAATAGGAAAGAAAAGAAAGAGAGAAAGAACTTACCTTGAGCCCAGCACTGTTGCAGGCCGGCCCAGCCCACCAGCGCCGCTCCTGTCGCCTTCCACCTCGCGCCAGTAGGCAGCGCGCGTGGCCACCGCGCGCCGGCACGCGCCCGGCCACCTCCAGCCTGCCTACCTGCGTCCCCGACGCCCTGGACGCCTCCATGCGTCGCCACTTAGCTGCCCCGACCCCTCTCTCACTTCCCCTCGTCCTCATCTCCTTCCCTGGCTCTCTCCCTCTCACCATCGAGGCCGCCCGTCGCCGCCGTCCGCCGTTGCCGCACTTAGAGCCTCCCAATCGTCCCGTGAGAGTGTCCAGAAGGATCGCCGCGATGCCCTCTTCCTCCTCACTGAGCCACGGATCGCCGGGAGCCCTGCAACGCCTTCACGCCGTCGCCCCCCTCCTCGGATCGCCGGAGCTCCTCGCTGTCGATTAAGGAGCTGCAGAGCGTCCCCGACCTCTCCTTCGAGCTCGCTAGCACCGTTGTGAGCCCCTACGCTGAATCCCTCCTTCCTCTGCTTCGTTTGCGCCGCGTAGCTGCTACTCCGCTGATCACCGAAACCCACCGCCGCCGTGCTTGCCGCCGGCGATGCTCCGGTGACCATTTGGTCTCGGACACATGCCCGTTTTGCTGGCCGCAGCACGTAGATGAGTTAGGTGCCACACACGCATCGCCTAGGCCACCGTAACCGCATTTCCACACACGCCCGAACGCCGGCCGCCGCTGCCGAGCTCGTCGTCGTCGCCTCCGGCCACAACAGGCCCGGCGGCTACCACCTCTCGACGCGCGCCAGCAAGGGCTCTCCAACGCGCCCAACCGCAGCTCAAACCGTGCCCTGTAGGCGATTTCCGAAGCTCGCCGCCGCGTTTGGCCTCGCCGGCGTCACTTCGCCGGCGAGTTTGACTCGTTTGACCGGGGGGTTGACCACCCCTGGGTCATTGACGTGTGGGCCACCCCTCCCCTAATTAGCTAGTTTAATTAAGTAAATGTTAATTAAATCAGTTAGTTAGGTTAGTCACTGACCTGTGGGCCCAGACCCCACTGACAGCTAATTAGTTCCTAGCTTAACACTAATTAACTTTGCTAATTAGCTATGACACTGACATGCCGGGCCCACATGTCATGTTTGACCTGGACCAACTCCTATTGACCTGCTGACGTCAGCACGAGGTCATGCTGACGCAGTAAAGTGTTTCTGGAATTTAAAATAAATCTTAATTGATTTATGAATTTCGGAAAATACTCAAAACTTCTAAAAATCATATAAAATCAACCGTAGCTCAGATGGAAATAAGTTATATATGAAAAATGATCAGAAAAATCCAATCTTTCCAATGGAACTGTTTTCATGCATGTTTGAGCAAGTTAACCTTGCTGTATACATTAAAACATGATAATGCACTTAATTAAATAATAGTTTTAATTCCAATTTGAATCTTTGATTCAAATAGGCTCTAACCCTTCTGATTATAGTTGCATTAGCCCAAAACACATGCATCTTGCCATGTCATGAGAATGCATCATATTGTTGCATTTGTTTGTTTAATGATTGTATCGCCGGTATTCTCCGTGTTAGGTCCTGCTCCCGAGGATACTTCTGCATATCCAGCTGAAGGGCGGTACCCGACAACCACTCTGTCAGGCAAGCAATCATTGATCATTCCGATACAAACCCATCTTCTCGCTCCTGCTCTCTTTTACTGCATTAAGGCAACAGCGTGTGAACTACTACTTGCTGCGGTAGTTGAACCCTATTCCCTTGCATGACCTGTCATTGCCACAGTAAATAGTTGAAACCCACTAGCATGTGTAGGAGTTGATTGAGCCATGTGATGTGTGATCCACCATGCTATTTGCTTATGTTGCCTGCTATGCTTAGAGTTGTGTCTGGTCTGGTTCATCTGGGTGATGAATCAGAGTGAAATGATCATACCGATAAAGAGAAGGAAGTGTGGAATATGCTTGGTAAAGGTATCGATGAAAGGCCAAGTAGGAGTACGTGGTGGGTTGTTTCATTGGAATCGTCCATAGGACCCGAGATCTGTGTGTGTGATTCAAGTTACAGTTACTACCACACATTGGGCCCTGAAATATGACCCCGCTCGACTTATCGACTGCCATGTTCTCTGTCCAGGAGTTGCAACTAGTTTCTGGTGTTTGTAGTTTACTGGTGGTCGTGCACAGCGCTGACCCTCGGGGTGGGCTGTGATGCGACAGGTACGTGGCACGGTGTACCGGTTGCCCGTTTGGTGACTCGGGAACCCTGTACACATCGTTTGGGGCCGTGAGCGACACCCCGGCGGGATCTCCCCACGGATGGAACCCAAATAGGCGATAAACCTGGACGAGAGACTTGAGTGGTTGGTTAGGTCGTGGTCTACACCCACGTCGGCTTTCACTTGAAGTCTGCCGAGCACATGTCGTGTGCAGACGCTAAGTGGTGAAAACATGTGTGAAGAAGTACACCCCTGCAGGGTTATCAATCTATTCGAATAGACGTTGTTCGCGGTACGAACTACTTGGTTACTCTTACAGTTCATAGACAAGTTGATGGATACTACTAAAAGCCTCAAGATAAGTGTGAGTGCCGTGGATGGCCCTTCCGTAGGATGACGGAAGAGGATCCTTGGTAGTGTATTGTTGTGGTGAGTAGAGGACTCGTGTTCGTAATAACATCTTGCAATCCGTTGAGAGTTGTAGTATAGGTTAGCCAAGAGTCAAAGCTGGCTTTCTGCTATGAACTCCACTACCCCTTTGATAATGTTGCATGTATGATAGGTTCTGTGGTAAGACTTGCTGAGTACCTTTGTACTCATGTTTGCTTAATAACTGTTGCAGAGGAGAACCCTGCCCCTGCTGATGGATTCTACATAGACGTTGACATCGACGAGTAGCTTGACACCCAGACGGAGATCTGGAGCTTGTGAAGGGCCTTGTAGATAGTCAGGCTACACCAAGCCTGTTTTATTTTCTAAGTTGTCTGTACTCTGTACTCAGACATGTAGCTTCCGCTTGTGCTTGTATGACTGTATGACTTGAGTGTTGGGTCATGTGACCCCTATCTGTATGGATATGTTATGTATGGCTCTTGGAGCCTCTTAAATAAAGTACTTTGAGTCATAGAGTTCTGTTGTGATGCAATGTTGTATTTGCACATATCGAGCATATTGTGTGTATGATTGAAATGCTTGGTATGTGTGGGATTCGACACCTAGTTGTTTTCCTTTGGTAGCCTATCTTACAGGGAAATGCCTCCTAGTGTTTCCAATGAGCCTTGGTAGCTTGCTACTGCTCGGAACACGTAGGCTGGCCGGCATGTGTCCTTCTTCGTTCCTGTGTCTGTCCCTTAGGGGAAATGTCAGGCGTTGTTCCTTTAAGTCCATGTAGCTTGCTACGACTTGGGTTCATACGTTGTTGACCGACATGTTCGTTGCTGGGTCATGGATGCATGTCTCTGTAATTTAGTGCCACTTTTGGTTTATAACTAGCCATGTCGGCCCGGGTTCTCTGTCATATGGATGCTAGCGACACTGTCATATACGTGTGCCAAAATGCGCAAACGGTCTCGGGCCAGGTAAGGTGGCACCCGTGGGGTTACCGTGCATGAGGCCGCAAAGTGATATGACGTGTTACAGCTAGATCGGTGTGACTTAGGATCGGGGTCCTGACAAGATGCACCTAGTTCTTCTAAGAAGAAGAAAAAGAAAAATGATAGAAATTTGCATGCTTCTAGTGAACCTGTAGCTCACCCACCTGAGAATCCCAATGATATATCTGTTTCCGATGCTGAGACACTATCTGGTAATGAACATGAACCTAGTGATAATATTAATAATGATGTTCATGATGATCCTCAACCTAGCAATGATAATGATGTAGAGATTGAACCTGTTGTTGATCTTGATAACCCACAATCAAAGAATCAACGTTATGATAAGAGAGACTTTGTTGCTAGGAAGCACGGTAGAGAAAGAGAACCATGGGTTCAGAAACCCATGCCTTTTCCTCCGAAACCTTCCAAGAAAAAGGATGATGAGGATTTTTAGCGCTTTGCTGAAACGATTAGACCTATGTTTTTGCGTATGCGTTTGACTGATGTGCTTAAAACAAATCCTTATGTCAAGTATATGAAAGATATTATTACCAACAAAAAAAGATACATGAAGTAGAAATCTCCACCATGCTTGCCAATAACACTTTTGAGGGTGGAATGCCTAAGAAATTAGGAGATCCAGTAGTACCTACTATACCTTGCTCCATTAAGAGAAACTATGTTAAAACTGCTTTGTGTGATCTTGGAGCCGGTGTTAGTGTTATGCCTCTCTCTTTATATCGTAGACTTGACTTGAATAAGTTGACACCTACTGAAATATCTTTGCAAATGGCCGATATATCAACTGCTATACCTGTCGGTATTTGTGAGGATGTGCATGTCGTAGTTGCAAATGTCACTATTCTAACGGACTTTGTTATACTTGATATTCCCGAGGACAATAGTATGTCTATTATTCTTGGAAGACCTTTTTTGAATACTGCAGGGGCTGTTATTGATTGCAACAAAGGCAATGTCACTTTTCATGTCAATGGTAATGAGCATACGGTACACTTTCCGAGGAAACAACCTCAGGTTCATAGTATCAATTATATTGGAAAAACTTCAACTATCACTATTGGAGGTTTTGAGTTTCCTATTCCTACTATCAAGAAGGCATATGACATACTTATTGTTGGGGACATACATATCCCCATTGAGGTAACATAGTGTTATTCGAAAATTCTCCGGTTTCATATTACTCGGAAAGAGTTTATTAACAAGACCTGATCAACCTTGTTAATGGATTCCTTTTGATGAACATGGGATGGGTGAATCTAGATAGCACAAACCTTATGTACCCTCCTTCTACTTTCTGTTAATTAGATTAAATAAAAGAAAATTAGCATTATCTGTCTATTTCCAGACTTATCCGTGCAATAAAAAAATATCCCAAAAATAAAAGTTCTCCAAATGCCATGAAAATGAAATATGATTTTTTTTCTAGAATATTTAAGAAAATATGGCACTGAACACACAGCGAGGGGAGCCAGCACTTGGCCTCGAGGGCACAGGGCGCGCCCCCCTTCACACGGCGCGCCCCCTGCCTCGAGGGCCCCACGTGGCCCCCTCCACTTATCCTTTCACCCATTCCCTTCTTCTTCCTCCCAAAAAAATCCCCAGCCAGCTCAAACCCGAGTTCTAGCTCGTTTTGCTACCATTTTCGATCTCCTTGCTCAAAGCACCATTCACCAAACTGTTTGGGGAGATTGTTCCTTGGTATGTGACTCCTCCATCGGTCCAATTAGTTTTTGTTCTAGTGCTTTATATGTTGCAAATTTGTGCTGATGTGGTGACCTTGTTCTTGAGCTTTCATGTCAAATTTTCTTGGTCCTAAGTAGTTTTAATGCATCATATAGCCTCTGGGCACTTGTAGGAGTTGTTGTTATCATTCTTGTTGAGTTTGGTTAACTTTTATTGTGAGTTACTAAAAATTTCAGAAAATTTCAGAAAAATGTCTAGGAAAAACTTCCAATGTGGTCCTTTAAGGAAGCAATGACCAAGGCCCGCGTTTCGTGAGTCGGATGATGAACCACCGAGGGATGCTGATGTACGGCCTTGTGAATGGCCGTCAGATGAATTTATGAGTCAATCGGGTATCAAAGACGAATTTTACGCATATGTGCGTAACGCTGACCTCGAGGACTTCATGCAAGATAAGTGCCTCCAGTACCGTGGCTTAACTGATAGCTTTGTGAGAAGGTTTAAATTTTCATCTTCACGTAATTCTCACATTGTCTTGTTTGATCTATATGATAAATCTTATACCATGGACTTAAAGGATTTTAATGAGGCGTGCAAGCTCCCACAGTGGGGAAGTATGAGTGATCCTCGTAAATCTGAATTTAGAGAATTCCTAGCTAGTATTACAGTGGGGGAATCCAGGGACATCACACAAGCCACCACTGGGAGCATACATTTTCCTGCTATTCATTACTTTGCTCTCTTAATCGGTAGATGCTTAAATGGTAAAGATGAGGCTTGTCACATGTGTGTCCCTGATCTTAGCGTTCTCAGGAGTGATGTACTAGGTGATAGGCAATATAATCTGGGAACTATTGTTGCACGTAGGCTACACCATAATGGTTCTAATGGAGATTTATTTGGTGGGATCTATGCTACTCGCATAGCCCGCTATCTTGGTGTGTCTGTGCACCCGTATGATGACCCCTTACCTACTGCTTATGTAGACTGTAATGCTATGGCTAGTCACTGGTTTATAGAATGGGATAATCAAACTCTCAAATATCGACTAATCTTTAACCGGTAGCATGCCATCCCTATTGTTCTTCCTGCCCCTACTTTGTTTAACTTTCAGGGAAAGGGGAGATACACTATAACTATGGAGGAGGCAAATGCCCATTATAACATGACGGAAGCAGCCCGCCTTCGAGCTGCAGCTCAGCAGGCAGCAACTGCTGCATCTCAGTACGACCCCAACTACAACTTTGGATATCCATCAGGCCAGTACTGGCCATAGACCAACTTAGGCCAAAAGCCTAAGCTTGGGGGAGTACGTGTTTCTCACTGACTTACATTCATGTTCACACACTTATTCTAGTTGTCGGTGCTCACACTCTTTCACTATACCATCCATGCTTAGTTAAATTTATTTTTCTTAGTATTTTTCTTGTGTCCTAGAAAAACCCAGAAAAACAAAAAAATGTTTGTTGTAGCTTCCAGCTACTTTCTTT
The DNA here is from genome assembly GCA_902687465.1 of Secale cereale. Classification (NCBI taxonomy): domain Eukaryota; kingdom Viridiplantae; phylum Streptophyta; class Magnoliopsida; order Poales; family Poaceae; genus Secale; species Secale cereale. The sequence goes on along the minus strand of LR738709.1, from coordinate 50,283,909 downwards.
GCTTGTAGTAGTAACTAAAAATAAAAAAATAAAAAAGATTTATCGTTCTTCTTTGTCTTGTTGGGAGCTTTCCCGTGTAAATAGTTTCTTTTCTTTTCTTTAGGGGTTAAGAGTAGAAGACCAAGATTAAAATGTTTGTTGGCTCTCATATGCTTTGTTGTTGATTTAACCTTGAGCCATGTTACCTTGTCTTCTCTCTTGTATTAAATGCCTGCAGATTCCAGCTTAGTCCAATGCACGTGCACTATTATTATTTTCCACACCGTTCGGTCATGCGAGTGAAAGGCAATAAGGATGATATATGATGAACTAATTGAGATGAGAAAAGCTGGTATGAACTCGACCTCTCTTGTTTTTGTAAATATGATAGCTCGTCGTTCTTGATTCAGCTTGTTATGAATGAAACATGTTTGCAATAACAATTAGAGATCATAGCTGCTTATGCCATGCTTAATTAGCTGAGAGTTTATAATGGTTTATCTTGCATGCCAACATGATAATTAAAATGGTTGTGATGTGGTATGATGGGTGGTATCCTCCTCTGAACGATTTAAGTGACCTGATTTGGCACATGTTCACGCATGTAGTTGAAACAAATCAACATAGCCTTCACGATATTTATGTTCATGGTGATTTATATCCTACTCATGCTTGCATTCATTGTTGATTAATTTTAATGCATGTTCATGACCGTTGTTGCTCTCTAGCTAGTCGCTTCCCAGTCTTATTCTAGCCTTCACCTGTACTAAGTGGGAATACTGCTTGTGCATCCACTTCCATAAACCCCAAAGTTATTCCACATGAGTCCACCATACCTTCCTATATGCGGTATTTACCTGTCGTTCCAAGTAAATTTGTATGTGCCAAACTCTAAACCTTCAAATGAAATTCTGTTTTGTATGCTCGAACAACTCATGTATCAACTAGGGTTGTCTATATCTTCCATGCTAGGTGGGTTATTCTCACGATGAGTGGACTCCGCTCATCATTCACGAGAAAATGGCTGGTAATCGGGATGCCCAGTCCCATGCTCTAAATCATAATAATTAAACAAAACTCCCCCATGGTTGTTGCTTGTTTGGACGGTAACCCGTGGATTTGGCTGGCCGTGGAGTGTGCTTGTTGGTGGTTGGGGGAGTATAAACTTTTACCATTCTGTTTGGGAACCGCCTATAATGTGCGTAGCATGGAAGATATCGAGATTCTTGGTTGTTATGTTGACAATGAAAGTATACCGCTCAAAATGTTATTCAATCTCTATTTAAAAATCGAGCTCTGGCACCTCTACAAATCCCTGCTTCCCTCTGTGAAGGGCCTATCTATTTACTTTTATGCAGAGTCATCATCCTCTTATCAAAGAGCACCAGTAGGAGAGCACCTCTGTCATTGCATGTATTATTATTAATTTTCATTGAGTATGATCATGACTGGTTCTCTTTTACCATGAATTACAATGTCTAGTCAGTCCTTGATCTTTAAAGGTGCTCTGCATTTATGTTTTGCGGTCTCAGAAAGGGCTAGCGAGATACCATCCTGTTATATCATATCATGATTGTTTTGAGAAGTGTTCTCATCGAGGTTTATTATTAATGCTCACTAGTTGATTATGCCATTGATGTGAGTAGTCTTGAGACCTAAAAGTTATTGTGAATGTGGTTAGTTCATGATCTTGCTGAAAACCTGAATGCTAGCTTAAATATTTTCAACAACAAGAGCAAATAGAGTTTGTCAAAGTATTTCTTTATCACTTTCAGTTTATCAACTGAATTGCTTGAGGACAAGCAAAGGTTTAAGCTTGGGGGAGTTGATACGTGTCCAACGTATCTACTTTTCCAAACACTTTTGCCCTTGTTTTGGACTCTAACTTGCATGATTTGAATGGAACTAACCCGGACTGACGCTGTTTTCAGCAGAACTGCTGCCATGGTGTTGTTTTTGTGCAGAAATAAAAAGTTCTCGGAATCGCCTGAAAATCAACGGAGATTTATTTCAGAAAATATAAAAATTACTGGCAAGAAGATCCACACCTGGGGGCCCACGGGCCGTCCTCGAGGGTGGGGGACGCGCCCCCTTCCCAGGGCACACCCCCCTGCCTCGAGGGCATCCCAGTGCCCCACCGACGTACCCCCAGGTCCTATATATTCCATTTCGTGGAGAAAAAAACAAGGAGAAAGAATTATCATGTTTCACGAGACGGAGCCGCCGCCAACCCCTAATCTCTCTCGGGAGGGCTGATCTGGAGTCCGTTCGGGGCTTCGGAGAGTGGAGATCGTCGCCGTCGTCATCATCAACCTTCCTCCATCACCAATTCCATGATGGTCACCGTCGTGCGTGAGTAATTCTATCGTAGGCTTGCTGGACGGTGATGGGTTGGATGGGATCTATCATGTAATCGAGTTAGTTTTGTTAGGGTTTGATCCCTAGTATCCACTATGTTCTGAGATTGATGTTGCTATGAATTTGCTATGCTTAATGCTTGTCACTAGGGCCCGAGTGCCATGATTTCAGATCTAAACCTATTATGTTTCCATGAATATATGTGTGTTCTTGATCCTATCTTGCAAGTCTATAGTCACCTACAATGTGTTATGATCCGGCAACCCCTAAGTGACAATGATCGGGACCACTCCCGGTGATGACCTTAGTTTGAGGAGTTCATGTATTCACTATGTGTTAATGCTTTGGTCTGGTACTCTATTAAAAGGAGGCCTTAATATCCCTTAGTTTCCAATAGGACCCCGCTTCCACGGGAGGGTAGGACAAAAGATGTCATGCAAGTTCTTTTCTATAAGCATGTATGACTATATTCGGAATACATGCCTACATTGCATTGATGAACTGGAGCTAGTTCTGTGTCACCCTAGGTTATAACTTCTACATGATGAATTGCATCCAACGTAATTTCCCATCACCGATCCAATGCCTACGAGCTTTACCTATATTGCTTGTCGCTTATTTACTTTTCCGTTGCTATTATCACAAAAACATCAAAAATATTGTCTTTACTTTTACCGCTGCTACCACCACTATCATATTACTGTGCTACTAAACTATCTTGCTGCAGATACTAAGTTTCCAGCTGTGGTTGAATTGATAACTCAGTTGCTAATACTTAAGAGTATTCTTTGGCTCCCCTTGTGTCGAATCAACAAATTTGGGTTTAATACTTTACCCTTGTAAACTGTTGCGATCCCCTACACTTGTGGGTTATCAGCGCCCGACTCGATTTGATGCACCAAGACGATTTAGTGGTCGCCGTCGAACCTCCCGCACACGGCGGAGCTGTGAATGGTGGCTAGTGGCCACGGCTACGTCGACGACGCGGCCATGGACGCACATGGGTGATGTCGGGTGGAAGAAAACGACGAGGGGAAGGGGAAGAATGGTCTAGGGTTCGGTCGAGGATGCTCTTATCCACAAGGTGGCCGGGGCGATGACCGCACGTGGCTAGGGGACGGCCACGGCCGCGGCATGGCCGCCACGCCCTCCCCTATCTCCTGTAGCGAGAGGAGGGAGATGAGGGGAGGTGGGCTGGGCCATAATTCATTGGGTGGGCTGGGCCACTGTAGCACTAGGTTAGGTGCACTGTGTAACCTTTTAACATATCCTTTTTCTGGTTTGTTTTGCTCTTTTCTTTTTACAGAAAATGATTTGCAATATTTGAGTTGCCAAAAAGATTCTGTAAAATGTGGGACTTGGCCACATAAATAGCTTGCATTATCTAGCACAACCACAAAACGTTTGGGAGGCTTTGGAGTATTTTGAATTTTTCATTAATGGAAAGGCATTTAAATATGTTGTTCTAGCACTGTTTAAATTAGTTCAGTGCATTAATCCACTTAATTAAAATACTAGTTCACCACCATAATTAGTTATGGAATATATGCCACAAGATGAACATTTTAGATTTCATGTCTGACAAATATGAATTTTTGACTTTAGATTGGATTTGAAATGGAATTGTGATCTGGATCAAGTGAAGATTAGCAACAGTAATGTGATGACATGGCACCATTAACAGGGGATTACTGTAGCATGACACTAGGGGTGTTACAAATCTCCTCCACTACAAGAAATCTCGTCCCGAGATTTAAGTGGGGAAGTAAGGGTAGAAGACTCGGGAATGACGGAGCTCACAAGATAGGTACCTGGGGCCTATCTTAGTGAACGTGGCATGGAGGCACCTCTCGAGTCAAAATTCAAGAAAGACGTATAGAGCAAGGTAAGGAGGTGCACTAAGAAGCTTCAACTGGGTAGGCAATCGTTCGTTGCCTGAAACAGAGGGTAAAAGGGGTTGAGACCAATGGGAATAAGTATTGCGTCTGATGCCAGAATAGATCACTAGGAATGTGGCTCGTGATTTACATATGAAGCCAAGTGCGAGGCCAAATTTTGGAAAACATGGATTTATAGGAGAGTTAGGTTTCGATCCTGAGGAATTGTGGGCTATGGGCCCATCATGTGGGTTAAAAGTAGGAAGGGCGATGATAGCAAGGCATGTCAGAGCATAGACCTTCAGTTATGTTGGAAACAACGTTGGTACCAAGGGCGAGGGACGAAGAGAACCATTTTTCCTTCTCGTTGGAACAAGGCGGACCAAATAGGCAAAGTTCTCGTCCATCGGTGGTTACCGAGATGCTATCAACAATAGTAACAGGGTCTTACTGACAGAGTTGTACACCAAGGTGTTTACATAGGCAGAAATTATTACTGCTTAGATTATATGTAGATCAAAGAAAGGTTAAACAAACAAATGGAAAGGAAAATGTGTTTGAACACAATGAATAAGAGTATATCATTCCCAAGATTAAGTAGGGCATGATATACGTGTCAGGAGATCAAAGTCCTGACCATATAGATAAAAGGGGTCAGAAGAATTATGATGTGTACCCACACAACGATGTTGGATAGTAGATCAAAAACATTTAGCATTGTGCTTACCATGTTCTTGTGGATCTTCGGAGTATCACAGACATGCTTCGAGATAGCACCGACATGATCATTGGGTAAAGATCCGATTTTGAATACACAAAGGATCCATCAGGAACAACTTATGGAATAAGTCTTACATTTTCATCAAGGAAAAGATGAGGATGTGGCTGACAGGTTCAGGTGCAATCCATCGTCATGTCAAAATGGATGTAATCCCAAAATTATATGAACATGTTTGTGTTGGGGCGAAGGCATAAATGTTGTCGATGATAACACAAATCATCGAGGGGCAAGGATGGTATTTCCCATCATGAATTCGATTCACAACTTGGAAGAAGGCAAATCATTGTTGATGGTGATCACGACACATTTGTTGAGAGATTTCATTAGGATGTAATCGGTCGGCGATGACATCAAGTCAATGAATGATGGAGCGAAAGGCTAGTGAAACCAATAGTACAATACAAACTTGAAATCAAGCTAGTTGTTCGAGGCGAAATGATATGCCGAGGAAGATCGACGTAAGCTTAGCTCATTGCCGAAATTGTGCTCCGTGAAGAAGGACCAGGTAGCACAGTTAAAAAGATGCACGATAATGATATAGCCGATGAGGCTAGATATAACTTGAAGAATTAATAAACTCATAAGCAATGGAGATTACTTAGAGCTACTGAATCAGAATGCGGAATTGATTCACTTATTGGGGTCCTTGAGTGTCAAACAACTCATAACTCGGGGAAAATTGGAATCGGTGAGAAGCAGCTTGAAGAAGAACTCATAAGAAGTAATATGGTTCTGTGACATTATCGAGATACCACAGGGTAATACTCGAAGGTAGATCATAATAGAGGTTGGACAGGCGCATTGACCTGCAGAGGACAAGTGGTTTAACTTGTCCGAGAAATGGTATTTAAAGGGGAGCATGGTCGGAACCACGATTGCAAAAGGCCAGATCCCAGTTATAAGATGAACTTATATCAAGGGGATAATTAATTTAAGAGAAGCTTTAATGATAAGATCTACATCGTGTCCATGGGAATGAACATAAAGTTCAAGGTTGACTCCCACTTCTTCAATGCATAAGCTTTCATTCACTGCTCTAATAAAAATGAATTGATTGCGAAGACTTGCCTGGTGAATTACCAGAGGAGTATGAACCTTGGAAAACTTTCGGGTTCGCATAGATTAAGGAAGGCGTAAGTTCAACCCATCGGGGCATCTTAGACTCTTACTACGCAAACTTCAGGAGGAAATTATACAAGCTCGAAAGCAAAGCATGGTTGAGAAAGCAGATGATATATTTTACCCAAGGCATTATATATCATGGAAGAACTCACAGGGTATTAGAATATGAAGGACGTTGTCAAAAAATACCAACAAAGGACCCGGTGGTCTACAAGGGATCTGATGTGAGCATCGGTACTCAACCAGAAGAAGAAGGAATGCAAGGATATTATTTTATATAAACAACTGACTATTTCAAAACTCAAATGCAAAAGGAATTACGATTTCCGCATCAAGGGATCCGAAGCAAACACTCTGACTAAGGATGGGTAAGTTGAAATGACTTAGGGGTGCAATCGACGACAATTTGGTTGGTCGAGAACCAGCTCATATTTGGAATGACGTTTGAGCTAGAGGAACGAATTCTAGTTTGACTGATTATGGCGAGTATTTGCAACCTATTGAATCAATAAGATCATAAAGTCAATCACAAAGGATTTTAACGAATATTGCCATACATATGGAATTAACCATAACGCAAGCAGGTAAAACTTTCCAGAGCAATAGGTTGCTGAGGATTTTGGAAGATTGAATAGCGTTTCGAAGACCTTTGCGAAACGCATGAACAACTGGGGATGAACGAATCCCCAGTGAGTGTGCGGAATTATTCATGCATGTATTCATGCGAGAAAAGGAGTTGCGCGGGCACAAAGGATTCTCGGAATATCCGAAGTATTTCAGGGTATCTTGTAATAACAAGATCAATTGAAATGAAGGTATGGACGACAAGGGTATGCAACTATCCTTAGGGTTTATCGGTGATATCGAATTGCAATGGAGAAGGGCACAAGGGTCTCGGAAAAACATCGAATATTATCTCCAGAATCTTCTGATGAAGCGAGCGACCATCTTAACTCAAGGGGCTCTCCGGGACGAAGTATTTTCGAGAACCTAAAGTAAGATTTTAGCAAAATCATTTAACCCGAATAGAAGAGAGGTAAGAATCCTAGAGTAAAGACGAGGAATAAAAGATCCTAATACCACCCAATTGGCGACGTGGGCCCGTAAGCCACACAGCCATGTTAGTAAAACAAGTTTTCAAAGACTAGACTCAACTTCGGCCAAGGAGTTGGAAAGGGGGTTCCTACAGGCAGTCGGCTCTGATACCAACTTGTGACGCCCCCGATTTGACCGTACACTAATCATGCACGCAAATGTGTACGACCAAGATCAGGGACACACTCGAAGATATCACAACACAACTCTGGACACAAATTAAAATTAATACAAGCTTTATATTACAAGCCAGGGGCCTCGAGGGCTCGAATACATAAGCTCGAATACACAAGAGTCAGCGGAAGCAATAATATCTGAGTACAGACATAAGTTAAACAAGTTTGCCTTAAGAAGGCTAGCACAAAAACAACACGATCAAAAAGGCAAGGACTCCTGCCTGGGACCTCCTAACTACTCCTGGTAGTCGACGGTCTTCACGTAGTAGTAGCCTCCATCGGGGTAGTAGCAGGCGTCAAAGGTGACTTCTGGCTCCTGGACTCGACCATCTGGTTGCATCAACCAGCAAGAAGAAAGAAGGGGGGAAATGGGGAGCAAAGCAACCGTGAGTACTCATCCAAAGTACTCGCAAGCAAGGATCTACACTACATATGCATCGGTATCAATGAAAAGGGTAGTATCTGTGGACTAAGCTGCAGAATGCCAGAGTAAGAGGGGGAGAAGCTAGCCCTATCGAAGACTAGCATCTTCTGGAAACCACCGTCTTGCAGCAACAGGGGGAGTAGAGTAGTATATCATAAGTCATATTTATGTTGTTGTTCCAACGCTCCGGGATCCTTTCTCGACTCCCGAAGCAACATATCCAAACAATGCCTCAACATCCAGTTCTAGTTGTAGCGATCGGGATACAACTCCAAGTGTCCGTTACCGTAGGACATGCTACCGATAGATGTTTTCTTCCCTGCAGGGGTGCACCAACTTACCCATCACGCTTGCTTAACTCCTGCCGGACACACCATCAGGTCATGCCCGCCCTTGGCCAAACAATACGTCGCAACCCGACCTAAGCTTATTAGAGAGGTCATGCACACCGGACTAAACCCTATGCCCCCAGGGGTCATGGTCCAATCACCCCGGGAACTCCTGCATGTTGCGTGGGCGGCCGGTGAGCAGACCTAGCTACCTCCTTAAAATGGTAGGTACATAACCAGTCCAACCCGGCGCGCACCGCTCAGTCGCAATGACGTCAGTTAAGCTTTGGCTGATGCATACGACGCAGAACGCCCATACTATGCCCACGTGATGGTTAGCGCTATCAGGCCAGAGGCCCCTTGGATCAAATATCCAAACTGTTTAGTGTCTTGGGAACGCGGTAACGAGCAGAGACTCACGAAAGATGTGACCCCGTCGCCCCGTCTCGAGGACTTGCGGCAAGGGCTGAGAATGCTCGGCCACGCCTCGTATTCAACTCCCGGGTACCCTCCAGGTCAACCCGTCTCCACATCACTCGCGGGTACCCCTCAGGGTCGACCCGCCTTTCCAAGTAACAGTCGTAAAGTCATAGTAACCATAGTAACTGTGTGTCTAACACCAAAGGGAAAACCTGAGGAAACCACCCTTGATGGAATTCCACCTGATGTTTATCGTCAAGGTGAACGAAAGAGGAGTCACCCTCGAGGTCCACTCTTGAAGAGTTGCATGACAGTGTCGTTATCGGGAGTGTTGAAAGAGGAATCACCCTCGATGACCATAACCGATGAACTAACCTACAAGGTTACATCAGAAGTGCTGCTGAGGTGTCACCCTCGGCACTCGATAGTAACCCAATATTGTCGAGCAACTAAGGGGAAAGTGATGTGCGGTGCCGGGGCCTGGTGTAATGCCCAGGATGGGACTATACCTCCTACGTGTCGAGGCACGACTTAAAGGTATAAGCCCATCCTAGAATGATCTCAAGTTTGGTATCTTTGCACGACTCATGTAAAAGAGGGATTAAATTGCAAAAGGAGATAGTTGGCTTACACTCGCCACTTCACACAATACATTACATAAGCAATACATCAATCAAAACATCACAACCCGACTACGGGTGAAGAACCAAAGAAAGATACCAAAACAACATAAAGCCACAGGTCAGGATCGAATCCTAGTAGAAACCACTACTGATCGTCGAAGCGCCACAAACAAACAGCCAAACTCTTCATCGAGCTCCCGGCGAAGAACTGAACCAACTCCTGCATCAAACTCGGCTGAACCTGCATCTGGTGTGGTGAAGTAACTGTGAGCCACAGAGGACTCGGCAATCCCGTTCCCGGGTAACAAGACTATTTAAGCCTTGGGTGAGGACAAGGCTGAAGAAAGAATAAGAGGTGAAGGAACAAACAAGAGTCTGCAGCAGCAACTAGCACTAACTTACGTGAAAGAGAGCGAGAAGAGAAGAGCATCGGTCGAAAGATGATCACGAAGTGATCCTAGCTAAAGCCGGTCAAACATAACCCCGCCGTGTTCAACTCCCGAATCCCTATTCGGAAATTGACAGTCACGGTACACACGCTGGTAGTGTATTGGAAACATTGTGTCAAGTTATCTACAACCGGAATTAACAAGCTCCCATCTGCCACATAACCGCGGGCACGGCTTTCGAAAGTTCAAACCCTGCAGGGGTGTTCCAACTTGGCCCATCACAAGCCCACGATCCGCGAAGTCGCAACTCCATAGGTGGGAAGACCCGAGTATTCTCGGAATCCCGTGCTCAAGTTAAACCGAACTAAGGTAAGGCTAATCCAGCAAATCCTCCCGGCGTGCCGACACCCTGATAGTAGCCGCGCGTATCTCGTCTCAGGCCACGACCGGATGGGACAAGCTACGGGTTTTTACCAGACCTTGAGTTTCCTCGAGGTGGCCCCGCAGGTTGCCCAGTTCGGACCAACACTCATGTGGAGCACTGGCCCGGGGGGTTGAATTAAAATAAAAGGGATAGCTAGTCCACATGCAAGTTTTTATTAGTTTGTTATTAGGCAAATAGTACCAATGTTGGGACTTGCTGGAAAAGGCTTAGCACTTAGCGGTTTATCAAGGGGGTCCCATACACCCCAACCGTGTTAGGAACGCATAATCAAGGAACATAACACCGGTTTATACGGTTCCTAACGGCATGAGTGGAACAAATCACCAAGCAAAAGGCTTAGCCTTCCACCCTGCCAGTATATAGATGATTTCATTTTTAAGCATTTATATAGTGTGATATAACCCAACCAAACTTCAACATGAAGCAAGCATCTTCAATCTTCACCTGCAACTAACAATGCTATAAGAGGGGCTGAGCGAAGCGTACTTAGCCAAGCAACGGTTTGCATAGGTAGGGTGGTTAAACATGGCAATTGGTTACAAGTAGGAGGCTGACAAGAAAGACATGGGCATCGAGGCAAAACTATAGATCGGAACTACTAGCAATAGGCAAAGATAGTAATGGTATCCGGGTTCGGTCATCTTGCCTGGAATTCCACGAGGGAGAAGAACGGATCCAAGAAGAAGACGGAGCAACAGTCGAGCGGATCCTCACAACTCCGGAACGAAACCGAAGCTAACAAGAGAAGCAACCGGAAAGAAGAAACAACACGGTAAACACACAAGCATCAACAAGGCATACGATGCACATCCAAATATGATGCATGTCCGGTTAAATATGCATGGCATGGCAAAGTGCACAAACAATACTACAAGTTAAGAGGAGATCAATATGCAACGAGTTGCATATTGACGAAACACCACATGAATTTATTTAGTTGACTCTTGTTTATTTACAAGACAAGATTAAATGTTTTTAACATGGCAAGAGGTGAAGCATAAAGAAACTACACTATTAAGACATTTTAAATGAGGCCGGAAATAACAACAACATATTCCGGAAAATCCTCATGAGCATGTTTAATAATTATAAAGCAACAACAATTAAAATTTTAGTGTTGTTAACATGATGCGGATGACATGATCAAATTTTATGCAATTTTTATTAAAAGGTTGACTTAAAAGAGATATGAAGTATTGTCACCGTGGTGGAATGAAAAGGGTGCCACGGCAACGAACCGAAAATGATGCAACGCAACATATCGGTACCGGTAACTCGTTGAGAGTCCGGTGCAAAAGATAGATGGCGTGGGTGAGTCAAACGAGATGAAAGGTGGAATGATCCCGTTACCGGGTTCCCACGAGTCGGTGACTAGGCAACCGAGGAACAACAAAAGGGACGAAACGGACACGGAGCACACACGGGAGACATTTCATACAACACAACAAGCATCACACGGGTCATCCACGGGGTCGTCTCGTTATACCTTTGAAGCGTGCGTTTCGGGGCGGTTCGAGACGTAGAGGAAGAAGTCGTTCTCGTTCCGAAGAGGAAGTAGCC
>LR738709.1:50254041-50272214 GCA_902687465.1 Secale cereale | reverse complement strand
CCGGCGCTGGATTCCCGCGGCGACGGGAGGACGAGGGGCCGCCGGCTGGATGACGCGGGAGGCCAGGGTGCAGAGGAGGCGGCGGACCCGGCCTGCCTTGGCGTCGAGGACGGAGGGAAGGGGCGCGCTGAGGCGCTCGGCAGGAGGCCTCTTGGCCGCGGCTGCTGTGAAGAAGGCGCGGCGAGGCAGGATGCAGCGCTCGGGGCCGCCGCGGCGCTGCGGGATCCGGCCAGAGGGACGACGAGGGCGCTCGGACGTCGTGACTTCTGGCCGCGGCTGCGCGGCCTGGTTGCTCCAAGGCGCTCGGGAGGACGACGCGCTCGCGGGGCAGGGCCGAAGCGGGCTCGGGCGCTGCTCCTTCCTGGCCTCGCGGGAGAAGGGAGCGGGATGGGATCGGGCCGTCGGGGTCGGGCGCCATGGCGCTGAAGGAGGCAGAGGGCGAGGCGAGGGAGGAGGGGATCCCCGCGGCCGGCCTGGTGGAGACGGGGAGGACGAGCGCGGCCAGCCTCCTGGCGCTGGCCGGCGGGGCGTCGCGAGGGAGAGAGCGCTCGGGGAGGCTCGTCCTGGCGGCGTCGATCGAAGGAGGGAGGCGGGGCTCCTGCGCGTAGGGAACGGGTGCTGTCGGGGCAGAGCGAAGGAGAGAAGGAGGGAATCGGGGGGAGAGGGTGCGAGCGAGAAGGTGGCGGCGGCTGAGAGGGAAACGAGGGGAGAGGGTGCGAAGGGAGTTAGGGTTTCGGTGGTGAGGCCGGGGCTAAGGGGCCAGGAGGGAGGAGATGGGCCAGGGAAGGCCTAGGGAGGCCCAAGAGGCGGGTTGTCTCTTAATAAAGAGAGAAAGAAAAGAAAATAGATACAAAGAAATAAAGAAAAAGATAAAGGGGTTAGGGGCAGAATTAGCACACGAGGTCAAAATCCCCGGGCTCACAAAAATGTCAGGGATTTAATAAAATTATTGGAGGGGTTTTTGGAGGAAACTCGATGAACGAGAAAAGAAATAAAGGGAGGTTTGAGGCCAGGAATGCGAAGACAAGGCATGGGGAAAAAATGCAAGTGTGTTGGGGTAATTCCAACAATGGAATAATTATTAATATAGCTCCATAATTATTAGGAGGCTTTTATATGTTATAAAGAGAAGTCACCTTCCCTCGATTTAAATGGACCGAAGGTCCACACGGTTTGTTTAGGTTGAGATGCAAAATAAAAATATGACATGATGACATGATGACATGATGCAGTGCAAAAATAAATAACACAGCAGAACTGAAACACACGGGCAACCCGGAACATCTGGAATCTTCTGGAATCTTCTGGGACGTCGGTCTCGGGCGTCACAACTCTCCCACACTAACAGAGGATCTCGACCCGAGATCCTAGAGATATCACCGGGTAAAAACGGAAGAGGAAGAGGTAAAACAAAGTTGCTTCTTTGACAAACGAGTAAAACCAAAGAACCTTGAGAGGTTAACCAAGTTGAAAGGAAGAATACAACGGAGATGAACGAAGATGAAAGCACTCTGTTAGAAAGAGGAACAATGAACATTACAAGAACCTTGAAGGTTGAAAGACATGAAACAAGAGCTCACAGACCAAAAGAATATGAAACTGCAAGGGTATAGCCAAGGAATAAGAATGACAGAATTTAGACAGCACTCCGTCTGAAAATGGAAGGAATTAACAAGAACTAGAGGAGATGGAGTGATACTTGATGAAAACAACAACATATTGCCTCCGAAACAATTAAAAGAATGGCACAAGGTTAAGAAGAATTCAGACAGCACTCCGGTTAAAAAGACAAGCAAGAGAGAATATGATCTTGATAAAAACGAGATGATGGTTAAAGAGAGCAATATCACAAGGCCTCCGGAACGAAAGAATAGCATATAATCAAAGAAAGAAATGAATGGAGAAGAAAATGACAACATCTCTCAAAATGAATTTGAAAGAGCATCCTTACGAAGAATAGTTGAACGGAGTTGTTGGAAATTCAACAACGAAAGAATAAGCTTGATGTGGGCTTATGGAAAAAATCTCAAAATTAAGAGGTGATAACCAGCCACTAACAGAACGAATTGCTTGGATTGAGATCAACAAGGAGACGATAAACTTAATTCACCGGAATGATAAATGAAGATCTTGGGACATTTATAAGCACCATAATTAGCAACAATCCTTAGGGAAAGCTTTTAGGTGAAATACAACCCAAGATAACTCCAATGAATAATTGAAGGGTTGAAAAGATCTCCTGAACAAAGAAAATGATGGGTTTAATTATCTCATTCTTAATAACTCGTGAATCATGAAACATGAAGGAATTAACAAGAATGACATAACACCATCTGAAAAGATAAGGTAGAAAGAATTGCAATTGGAAAGCATGATGAAGAAATGCTTGAGCTCCAACAAGAATCTAGATGAAGACTTCGAGGATGAATTAAAACATGATGAACCACCATGAAAACTCCGGTAATGAAACATGAGAAGTGAAAGATGAAAAGAATAAGATTCAAGGCCTGCGATGAATTAGATGGAGCTTTGAAATGCTATAATTGAAATAACTTGGAGCTCCGGAAAACAAGATGAATAACTTAGAACCGAGAATATGATATGATGAACAGCTCCAGACAAAAGAATTAAATCACCTTGAAGGAATAAGAATAAGAATTATGTCATGCATATCCTTCATCAATTTAAATTGATGACAACCAAAGGATTTGGCATACTACTTATTCTTCTAGAAAAGGATTGGAGAGAGATATAGCCAAACTGAGAATAGTCTTGAACGACTCACCGGTCGGATTATGAAAAGAACGAGTGAATTAAAATGATAACAACGGAAGGGTAATCTTGAAAGAACCACCGTAAGAATATGGAGACGAACGAAGAAACATCAATGAAGAATATTTGAAGAACGAAGTTGAAAACTGAGAACGAAGAAATATTCTGAAATGATGGCCTTCGGAGGATCACAAGAAAAGAATTCATGAAATGCTTCAGATGGTATGAAAATAATTCCACACAATCGAAACAATAATGAGGATGGCATGAAGCTAGAACCACGAATCTTCAAGAGAAGGGGCCAAGATTAAGAGAAAACACTTCTCCGGTCTTCAAATGTTGAGAATGAAGGCGAGAAATGCCATAAGGATTGTTGAGCACTCCGGAATGAAGAATTAAAAAGGTTGAACCAATGATGAAAAGAATTTGAAAGTAACTTGGAGAAGGCATATGACTGATGGAAAACATTCTTACGTCACACTTTGAAAAGAATTTGAGTATAACTCCGGAAAAAAAAAAGAGTCAGGTAAGATCCTGGGAAAAGACCTGTGGGTTAGGGCCCACTCAAAGAAACCACCGTTGGAAAAGATTGCTTAAGGGATATTGCACCGGTTGAATTAAATGGCTTGAATAAGATAACAATCCTCAAAATAGCTGAACGGATTAAGAATGGAATTATGAATCTTCAGCACTCCGGATATGAATAGCAAGAGGAGAATGATTAATTGGTGCACCGGAATAAGAAAGCATTGTGAAAAGAGGAAAAGGATAAGATCAACACCGAAATCTTGAATTACATCCACCGGCAGAATTGAGAACAAAAGAATGATGAACTTGAAGCTCTTGAGCATCTTCACAATAAAGCACCGGATAAGAACATTGGAGGAAAAGAATGAAGAAATATCACATGAATAAAATGGATACTTCATTTGAGAATTTCTAGCTCCAAGAAGAAGAAGGGCGGGAGGGTGGGGAAAACAAAGACAACTTGGGATGAACAAAATGGACACCGGTTGAAAAAGAATTTAACATGACCATCTTGATGATCAAGAAGGACCTGCATTCCCATAGAAATATGAGAATACCGATTAGTAAAGGTATGGAATCAACATTTGACATCGAAGCAACTCGAATACCAGAATCAAAACAAAAACAAAGGATAGATATGCAACATGATCTTCACAATATCTTCCGAACAGAGAATTGAACGAATGAATTCCGTAGGTACATCAACTAGACGAGAAGCCACTTAGGAGAAGGAAAAGGTAAATAAATAAAAAGGAACAAGGATCAGATAGAACAAATACAAGATAGAAGCTTCGTTCGACATCTTCGTGCTGAAAGCTCATGGAACTTGTTACAAAAGGGTTTTGTCATCCCCGGATCAGCATAGCCAAGGACCCTTTAAGATGCAACTCCCGATCAGAACAAGTCCATAAAACCACTTCACTCAATGCAGAACCCCAAACTTCATATCGAGCATCCGTTGGAAGAATGCCTAGAACTACTAGATGAACCCACCTATAGATTTCCGAAAGTTTCCAGTTATGCAATCAGGTGTTGGGGATACACGGGAAGCACCGCGCAATCAACTCTAAACCTACATCCAGGTGTATCCATCCTTCAACACATAACCAGTCTTTCTCGGAAACTGTGTACCTCGGACCTTCGAAAAGCATCCACTATAACAAGCTATGGCAATACTCTCGAACTACCTCCCCAGTACTGGGTGATGTCGGGGTTATCTTGCCACTGGCCGTATAGGAGAGATTTTCGATGTCGGCCGTCTTAAGTATTTAGTACTGCCGCGATATGCTTGTCACAATGATACCCCGAAGCTCAACTCCTCGGTAACAGGAGGCATCGGGAACAATATCCTTGTCACAAGAACATCGAAACAATCCCAGAATACTCGCGGGATCCTAAAAAAATTTTGGTGCAATTTTTGAAAGTAGAAGAGAAAAGAGTAATCGTCAGGAGTCCTCACCAGAGAGAAAGGGGATGAGAAGCAAAGAAAATCCTACTCTCCGATATAATATAGGACTCAAAAAGTTTTCAGTGTGTGCCTAGACTCAACCGTCAACGATTCGATCAATCAGTGGGGGCTTCTAGGTCGGAGAAGGCTCTGAATACCAAATTGTAATGCCCAGGATGGGACTATACCTCCTACGTGTCGAGGCACGACTTAAAGGTATAAGCCCATCCTAGAATGATCTCAAGTTTGGTATCTTTGCACGACTCATGTAAAAGAGGGATTAAATTGCAAAAGGAGATAGTTGGCTTACACTCGCCACTTCACACAATACATTACATAAGCAATACATCAATCAAAACATCACAACCCGACTACGGGTGAAGAACCAAAGAAAGATACCAAAACAACATAAAGCCACAGGTCAGGATCGAATCCTAGTAGAAACCACTACTGATCGTCGAAGCGCCACAAACAAACAGCCAAACTCTTCATCGAGCTCCCGGCGAAGAACTGAACCAGCTCCTGCATCAAACTCGGCTGAACCTGCATCTGGTGTGGTGAAGTAACTGTGAGCCACAGAGGACTCGGCAATCCCGTTCCCGGGTAACAAGACTATTTAAGCCTTGGGTGAGGACAAGGCTGAAGAAAGAATAAGAGGTGAAGGAACAAACAAGAGTCTGCAGCAGCAACTAGCACTAACTTACGTGAAAGAGAGCGAGAAGAGAAGAGCATCGGTCGAAAGATGATCACGAAGTGATCCTAGCTAAAGCCGGTCAAACATAACCCCGCCGTGTTCAACTCCCGAATCCCTATTCGGAAATTGACAGTCACGGTACACACGCTGGTAGTGTATTGGAAACATTGTGTCAAGTTATCTACAACCGGAATTAACAAGCTCCCATCTGCCACATAACCGCGGGCACGGCTTTCGAAAGTTCAAACCCTGCAGGGGTGTTCCAACTTGGCCCATCACAAGCCCACGATCCGCGAAGTCGCAACTCCATAGGTGGGAAGACCCGAGTATTCTCGGAATCCCGTGCTCAAGTTAAACCGAACTAAGGTAAGGCTAATCCAGCAAATCCTCCCGGCGTGCCGACACCCTGATAGTAGCCGCGCGTATCTCGTCTCAGGCCACGACCGGATGGGACAAGCTACGGGTTTTTACCAGACCTTGAGTTTCCTCGAGGTGGCCCCGCAGGTTGCCCAGTTCGGACCAACACTCATGTGGAGCACTGGCCCGGGGGGTTGAATTAAATAAAAGAGGGTTTGCAAGACCCTTATGCATGTTTTATTAGTTATTAGGCGAATAGTACCAATGTTGGGACTTGCTGGAAAAGACTTAGCACTTAGCGGTTTATCAAGGGGGTCCCATACACCCCAACCGTGTTAGGAACGCATAATCAAGGAACATAACACCGGTTTATACGGTTCCTAACGGCATGAGTGGAACAAAACACCAAGCAAAAGGCTTAGCCTTCCACCCTTGCCAGTATATAGATGATTTCATTTTAAGCATTTATATAGTGTGATATAACCCAACCGAACTTCAACATGAAGCAAGCATCTTCAATCTTCACCTGCAACTAACAATGCTATAAGAGGGGCTGAGCGAAGCGTACTTAGCCAAGCAACGGTTTGCATAGGTAGGGTGGTTAAACATGGCAATTGGTTACAAGTAGGAGGCTGACAAGAAAGACATGGGCATCGAGGCAAAACTATAGATCGGAACTACTAGCAATAGGCAAAGATAGTAATGGTATCCGGGTTCGGTCATCTTGCCTGGAATTCCACGAGGGAGAAGAACGGATCCAAGAAGAAGACGGAGCAACAGTCGAGCGGATCCTCACAACTCCGGAACGAAACCGAAGCTAACAAGAGAAGCAACCGGAAAGAAGAAACAACACGGTAAACACACAAGCATCAACAAGGCATACGATGCACATCCAAATATGATGCATGTCCGGTTAAATATGCATGGCATGGCAAAGTGCACAAACAATACTACAAGTTAAGAGGAGATCAATATGCAACGAGTTGCATATTGACGAAACACCACATGAATTTATTTAGTTGACTCTTGTTTATTTACAAGACAAGATTAAATGTTTTTAACATGGCAAGAGGTGAAGCATAAAGAAACTACACTATTAAGACATTTTAAATGAGGCCGGAAATAACAACAACATATTCCGGAAAATCCTCATGAGCATGTTTAATAATTATAAAGCAACAACAATTAAAATTTTAGTGTTGTTAACATGATGCGGATGACATGATCAAATTTTATGCAATTTTTATTAAAAGGTTGACTTAAAAGAGATATGAAGTATTGTCACCGTGGTGGAATGAAAAGGGTGCCACGGCAACGAACCGAAAATGATGCAACGCAACATATCGGTACCGGTAACTCGTTGAGAGTCCGGTGCAAAAGATAGATGGCGTGGGTGAGTCAAACGAGATGAAAGGTGGAATGATCCCGTTACCGGGTTCCCACGAGTCGGTGACTAGGCAACCGAGGAACAACAAAAGGGACGAAACGGACACGGAGCACACACGGGAGACATTTCATACAACACAACAAGCATCACACGGGTCATCCACGGGGTCGTCTCGTTATACCTTTGAAGCGTGCGTTTCGGGGCGGTTCGAGACGTAGAGGAAGAAGTCGTTCTCGTTCCGAAGAGGAAGTAGCCATTCACGTAGAGGTACATGGCGCATCCATCGTTTCCGCGGCGACGGTAGTGGTACTCGGGGCGACGGTAGTCGAACTTGACATCGGGTGTCGAGGTACTCATTCATGTAGTAGTCGGACTTGACGGGTCCCGTGAAGTAGTCGAACTTGGAGCTCGTTCCGGTAGAGGTTCGGGTCGTCGTGGTACTTGGGCCTTCCGGCGAGGGTAGTTGTTCACGTTTCCGTAGCCGTTCATGTCACGTCGTCTTGTGTCGGCGTTCTCGTATTGTAGAGGTACACGCGGTCTTCGGCGACGGTAGATGTACTAGTCGTTTCGCCGTGTAGAGGTACTTGTCGGGGCCGTAGGGGTACTCGGTCGGGTCGCCGTATACTCGTTCGGGTCATCTGACACGTTAACATAACAAGGCAGCACACAAAACAAAAAAAACAAAAAAAACACAACACAACAGCCTCGGACACGGCTGAGGCAGCAAAGGAGGATGGCCGCGGCCGGCGCTGGATTCCCGCGGCGACGGGAGGACGAGGGGCCGCCGGCTGGATGACGCGGGAGGCCAGGGTGCAGAGGAGGCGGCGGACCCGGCCTGCCTTGGCGTCGAGGACGGAGGGAAGGGGCGCGCTGAGGCGCTCGGCAGGAGGCCTCTTGGCCGCGGCTGCTGTGAAGAAGGCGCGGCGAGGCAGGATGCAGCGCTCGGGGCCGCCGCGGCGCTGCGGGATCCGGCCAGAGGGACGACGAGGGCGCTCGGACGTCGTGACTTCTGGCCGCGGCTGCGCGGCCTGGTTGCTCCAAGGCGCTCGGGAGGACGACGCGCTCGCGGGGCAGGGCCGAAGCGGGCTCGGGCGCTGCTCCTTCCTGGCCTCGCGGGAGAAGGGAGCGGGATGGGATCGGGCCGTCGGGGTCGGGCGCCATGGCGCTGAAGGAGGCAGAGGGCGAGGCGAGGGAGGAGGGGATCCCCGCGGCCGGCCTGGTGGAGACGGGGAGGACGAGCGCGGCCAGCCTCCTGGCGCTGGCCGGCGGGGCGTCGCGAGGGAGAGAGCGCTCGGGGAGGCTCGTCCTGGCGGCGTCGATCGAAGGAGGGAGGCGGGGCTCCTGCGCGGAGGGAACGGGTGCTGTCGGGGCAGAGCGAAGGAGAGAAGGAGGGAATCGGGGGGAGAGGGTGCGAGCGAGAAGGTGGCGGCGGCTGAGAGGGAAACGAGGGGAGAGGGTGCGAAGGGAGTTAGGGTTTCGGTGGTGAGGCCGGGGCTAAGGGGCCAGGAGGGAGGAGATGGGCCAGGGAAGGCCTAGGGAGGCCCAAGAGGCGGGTTGTCTCTTAATAAAGAGAGAAAAGAAAAGAAAATAGATACAAAGAAAGAAAGAAAAAGATAAAGGGGTTAGGGGCAGAATTAGCACACGAGGTCAAAATCCCCGGGCTCACAAAAATGTCAGGGATTTAATAAAATTATTGGAGGGGTTTTTGGAGGAACCTCGATGAACGAGAAAAGAAATAAAGGGAGGTTTGAGGCCAGGAATGCGAAGACAAGGCATGGGGAAAAAATGCAAGTGTGTTGGGGTAATTCCAACAATGGAATAATTATTAATATAGCTCCATAATTATTAGGAGGCTTTTATATGTTATAAAGAGAAGTCACCTTCCCTCGATTTAAATGGACCGAAGGTCCACACGGTTTGTTTAGGTTGAGATGCAAAATAAAAATATGACATGATGACATGATGCAGTGCAAAAATAAATAACACAGCAGAACTGAAACACACGGGCAACCCGGAACATCTGGAATCTTCTGGAATCTTCTGGGACGTCGGTCTCGGGCGTCACACCTGGTCTTCAATCCCGTTGAACGGGTCTTCTGATAATCCAGCGGGGCAGTCGGGAAAATGTGGGGGTCACTAGTGGATCTCTAACCAGCCTATACTAAGCAGTTTAGTATAAACATGTAAGGTATGAAAGCAGGTATCAACAACAGGCTATGCATCAGAATAGGATCATACAAAAAGCAGTAGTAGTTCTAATGCAAGCATAAGAGTGAAGAGAGTGGGCGATATCGTAATGATCAAGGGGGGTGGCTTGCCTGGTTGCTCTGGCAAGAAGGAGGGGTCGTCATCGATGCAGTCGATCACCGAGGTAGCATCAGTCTCGCGGTCTACCGAAGAGAAGAGGGGGAAGAAACAATAAATACAAAGCATACAGATGCAACAGAGACGCACGACATGTCAACACGCAGTGCTAGGGTGCTCTAACGCGGTGCTATACGGTATTGGCGAAGAGGGATAACATCCCGGAATGTTTTCCCAGTGTTAGGCATTTTCGGACAAGCGAACCGGAGAGGGATTGTTGCATGTTCGGCATGATAGGGATGTGTGGCGGACGAACGAACGGCGTATTCGGATTCGTCTCGTCGTTCTGGGCAACTTTCATGTATAAAACTTTTGCATCCGAGTTACGATTTATTTTATATGATTTTCTACAGTTTTAGCAATATTCTGAAATTGTTATTAATTTAAAAGGACTTATTGCATCAGCATGACGTCATGCTGATGTCAGTAGGGTCAACAGTCAACTTTGACTGGTTGACTGGTCAAAAGGGGCAGTGGAGCCCACTGTCATAGACTAAGGCTAATTAACCTAGATTTATCAGAGTAATTAGATAGGTTAATTAAGTTAATTTAATTAATATGTTAATTAATTAATTAAACTTTTAATTATTGTTATTTTTTAAACATTTTTAAAAAAAAAGAGGGGCTGGGGCCCCAACGTGAGTGGCCCCTGGGGGGGCTTAACGGGGCGGAGCGGGCATGGGCGTCGGGCGCCTGCCCGGTCGCAGCAACGCCAGGCCCTTGCGCGGCCCGAAGGAGACGGGTGGGAGCGGCCAGGCGAGGCCGCTGCGCAGCCCCGGCAGAGGCCGGCGGGAGGCCCCAGGGCGCGCGGAGCAGCGGCAGCTGCTGGGGCACCGGCGCTGGCCAGAAACGGCCGCGGCCGCGGCGACCGGCGCGGGACGGCCCCAGGGCGCGACCTCGTCGACCAACGGCGGAAGAAGGCGAGGCCGGCAAGCTGCGGGGATGCCGGTGCAGCGATTGCCCGGAAGAGGGGGTGGGGCGAAGGTAGTTGGCCAGCGGTGAGCCCGTGCCCAGGCGCGGGCAGGGGGGCGGGACGCGGCCAGCGCGGTTGGCGCGGGCGGGCTGCAGCGGCTGCGGGCGGCATTGGCTAGCAACGGCGGCAAATAGTAGCAGCAAAGCAACAGCAGTAGCGGCAGCTGATGTCAGGACCGGATTTTTGGGTTATCGATTTCCTAGAAAATGGCCCTTGTGCTCACCAGCCCCAGGATTACTGTTAGCTGATGAGGCACCAACTTGATACAGAAATTCCAAGCAAAGTACATAACATGTAGTACAAGACCATTCCGGCCTGTGAGTACAACACAAGGTTTCTAGTGGCTGATGGCGGAAGCGGTTTGTGGTTCATCAGTGTCTATGGGACTCCATTTCCCATAGGAACAGCTGACCAGGATAACTCCTATCTTCGTGAGGCTGCTATCACCATAGCGTAGGTTCCGGGGTTGTCATCGCAACGCTCCTCTCCATGCAAGAAATCTGGCCAAGACAATAGCCAGGGACAAGCCAGTGAGTACTTCGAATGTACTCGCAAACATTATGAACACAGGTATAACATAACAAATGATAATCATGCTCTGAAATATTTTATGATCACAATATCAGTCACAAAATAAAAAATCCATGATGCACGCAAGCAGGTTATTCATATACAACATGAATAGGCAATAAGGGAGTAGAAGTAGAATGCACCGATTGGGTGTCTGAAGCGACGCCTCGAAAGGATGATAATATAAAGCATGCCTTAGTCGGGCGTCTAAGCGACACCACATAAAGGGCTTATAAGTAAAAAAATAACAAGCATGCCACAGTCCGGCGTCTGTGCGACACCACATAAAGGGCTTATAAGTAATTTAAATAACAAGCATGCCATAGTCGGGAGTCTGAGCGACCACATAAAAGGGCTTATAAGTAATTTAAATAACAAGCATGCCACAGTCGGGCGTCTGAGCGACACCACATAAAGGGCTTATAAGTAATTTAAATAACAGCATGCCACAGTCGGGCGTCTGTGCGACACCACATAAAGGGCTTATAAATGAAATAAATGACAAACATGCCACAGTCGGGCGTCTGTGCGACGCCACATAAAGGGCTTATAAGAGGATAGTCACAGTGAATATCCAGGAGGTAGAACCGTCCCGGGGATACTCAATAACTCAAATAATACAAATGGTTAGTCCATAATAAGAATAATAATAATAATAATCATATGTCACAGGTCATGATCAAAGTTCTGGTTTAGCAGTTTTTCCTCCGAAGACCGACACTAAGACCGACACTTGACCCATCCCAGACTGTAGTCCTTAACCATGGACACGGCTATTCGAATAGATATAATCTCTGCAGAGGGTGTACTCTTTACCCACGAGTAACGAATTCCTTTAGTCCATCGGGACTAATTCCATTTACGGTCTTTTAATAGAAAACACACCTGACCTGCACACACCAGCTTAACTTATCGGTGTCTGGAATCACCCACGACACATGTTAAGCAAAACTCTAAGTGTGGAGGCTACAACCTCTAATAGCATGGGATCAAATTTATACCGCGCGCTACTAAGGGATGCCCCTGTCAGGGATATTGCTAGCAGGTGTAAACCGGCTAGTATAAACCGGATTATGATAATATAGTTGAATAGTTATAAGCTTAGTAGAAATTACGGCCCATGAAGGTTTAGGGCCCATATGTAAAGTTACGGTTTGTAAACCGTCCGATCATGTAAACTTGAGAGTCAAGGAAGAAAGAACAGAGACCGAGGCGGACACAAATATGAGCCGGCCTCGGGACTCTGTAAACCAGACCGGGCGTCGCCTCTATATAAAGGGACGACCCGGCGACGGTTCAAGGACAAGCCACAACCCGTTGAGACGCAGGCAAGCAATCAGCTCCCTGTTCATCGACGCCCAAGCAATACCAAACCAAACTAGACGTAGGCTTTTACCTTCATCGAAGGGGCCAAACTAGTATAAACCCTCTGCGTTCTTTGTGTGCTTTTAACCCCTTCAAGCTAACCCGTGCGATGGTTCCATCACTAAGTCCGTTAAACCGGACATCTGCCGTGCTAATTCCACGACAGTTGGCGCCCACCGTGGGGCCTCCGCACGTTGGTTTCGAGTTCTTGAAGGGCAGCTTTGAAGGACTCAAGGGCTACGCGGTCAGCCGGATGACCAAGAGTCGCCGCGGCCGGATCTACATCGACGACACCGGTTGGGGCCCGGAGGCCGATTCAATCGAATACGGATACCGGGTTCCCTTCGGCGACATCCATGTATTCATCGGCAAGATTGGTGAACCGGGGCCTGAGCCGGACATCTTTTCCGACATCATCAGGCCGGCTCAGCGTGCGAGATCGGCCCGGATTCAGCCTGCCATGAAGCGCGTTTTCGTAGGAGCAATACATGGAGTCCAAGCCGAGGACAGATCGGATTCTGGTGGCGAGACAGTTGTCTATTCCGACGATGAATCCTCATCCGAAGAGACTAAATCCCTGTATCTGTTGCGGGATGGCCGATCCGAGGGTATGTCCGATGGAGACAGTATTCCGGACCCCTTTGATCTGCCAAACCGGGTGGCTGTCTTTATGGCCGGATCACAACCCACGCCGCAGGCCACAGTGAACGGGGCAGCAGAAGCTGGTACAGGGGGGAGCAGCCATGCCCCCTCGCCCTCTGACGCTCTATCCGCCTTGGTAGAGGAGTTGACAACCCGGGCAGTAGCAGTGGTGGCTCCAGCAGACAAGGCGCAGCACGATGCAGAACTCCTTCGGCTGAGGGGTCGGATCAAGCAAGCAAGAGAGGATCTAAAGGCAGAGAAAGCTATGATAGCAACAAGGCAGGCAGAGCTGGATTCTCGGGCCTTCCAGCTGAGGATGGAACAGGCCTCCGCGCAAGGAGTAAGGACTCGAAGGTACCAATCTCGTTTACCGCCGGTCTATGAGGCGATGAATCTTTTCGGGACGCCAGGAGCGGGAGCCAGCAATGATCCAGAGGTAAACCGGAGGGCAGCCCCAGTGAGGGGTGAGCCAGTTCAACAGCCCACTACGGAGCAAGATCGACGGATTATGCCCACGCCTCACATCCCCATTCCTCCGGGTCATTACTCAAACCCCCTGGATAACATTGTCGCCGCCGCTTCACGCCTAGCCGCTTTACCCATTGAGGGGACATCCCCCGTGGCAATGGAAGCACGCAGGGTCAAGGATCTACTCAACACGGCATTGACACGGCAACAGGCGTACTCCTACAGCAGGGAGAGGCTTCATTCAACACCCCGCCACAGCCGGAGTTATACTAGGCATTGGGATGAACCGGAGGTGTCCAGTAGTGAACGGAGGCGACACCGTCACAGACAGGACAATCCAGTGGGCGCAGAGGCACAAGCCCAGGAGGCGGTAAACCGGGCTAGACCTACGGCCCGCGAGGAGATCCGCCAAACGACGCCGATTCACACAACCGCAGTGGAGACGGGAGTCACGGCGAGTTCTTTTGGAGTGCAGTGTCTTATTCCCGCTTTACGGAGCGTGAAGTTGCCCAAGGATTTCAAGGATCCGCGTAAGGTGCCTAACTACACAGCCGATTTGGCTCCAGAGGCTTGGATTGAGAGTTACGAGATGGCTATGGAGATGCTGGACGTGGATGAAGCGGCTTGCGCGAAGTACTTTACCATGATGCTTGAGGGTACAGCCCGGACCTGGTTAAAGGGCTTACCACCTAACTCCATCGGATCATGGGGTGAGTTGCGCCGCCAGTTTATCAAAAAATGCAAGGACACGTGCAAGCAGCCGATGTCAGTAGTGGACCTAGCGGCATGTATACAAGGAGAGCAGGAGCCTACGAGTGCATGGGTCCGGCGAGTGTCAGAAATCCTGCACTCTTCGAACGGTATCAGCCCCAGTACGGCGATAGTAACACTAGAAAACAATTGCCGGTTTGAGTCTCTAAAGTTGAAGCTAGGACGGCTCAAACGGGATTGTAATGACATGGGAACTCTCATGAGCGCTTTGGTAAAGTATGGGGACTCCGACAACACTAAGTACCCAGAAGCGGATGGAGATAAATCTGGAAAGGCAAATAAACCCGGTAAACCGGCGCAAGCTAATCCAGTCGGAACAAGCTTCTTAGGAAAGAGAAAGGCAGAGGGTGGCTCTGATTTCGTGGCCAATACCCATGTTCAAGGGAGCTTTCAACGCAACAAGGGTAAACCGCCTCTACAAAACGGCGGGGGGTTCATTAGTTGGGAGCAACAATTGAACGAGCCTTGCCCGAAACATGGAACAAAGGAACATCCAGCTAAACATACCTGAGGAGAATGTCGGGACATGATGGAGGCCATGAACCGGGCCAGATCGAACAACGGGCCACCAGGCGGCAGTTCAGGCCCCGGGTTTTATGGTCCGGGTCATCAGGGGAACGGCTCTGGATCAGGATATCGTGGAAACAACAATGGCTACAATAACCAAGGCAATCATCAATATGGTCAGGGCGGTTACAATAACCAAGGCAGCCATCAGTATGGTCAGGGCGGTTACAATAGCCAAAACAACCAACAGCAAGGCCAGGGTAATAACAACAATCAAGGCAATCAGCAGCATCAACCACAGCAGCAATCTGGATATCAGAGTAATCCAAAGGAGCTGAGTAGTGGACAGTATCATGTGTTCACTACGAGTTTGTGCAAACGGGGTCAAAAAGTCTTAAAGCGGGCGGTCCACGCGGTTGAACCGGCAACGCCACGATTCCTGCGCTGGTCGGAGCAACCTATTGTGTGGAGCAGAGAGGATCACCCGCCGTGAGTTGATAATCCGGGCCAATTGGCCTTAGTGGTAGCACCACAGGTGGGTGGCTACAAATTCACCAAGGTTCTCATGGACGGCGGCAGCAGCATCAATATCTTGTATTATGAGACCTTCTGTCGCATGGGGCTGACGGATAAGAAGCTAAGACAGTCCAACACGG
This sequence comes from Secale cereale, assembly GCA_902687465.1. Classification (NCBI taxonomy): domain Eukaryota; kingdom Viridiplantae; phylum Streptophyta; class Magnoliopsida; order Poales; family Poaceae; genus Secale; species Secale cereale. Next base: position 50,256,713 of record LR738709.1, on the reverse strand, counting down.
TGTTTCATGGAGTCGTGCCAGGTAAATCAGCTTACCCGGTTGGGAAAATTGACCTAGAAGTTACCTTTGGAGATGAACAGGATTCCAGGTCAGAGACGATAACCTTTGAGGTGGTAAAAATCCAGAGCCCATATCATGCCCTGTTTGGACGGCCGGTTTACGCCAAGTTTATGGCTAGGCCGTGCTATGTTTATCTACAGCTCAAGATGCCGGGTCACAAAGGAACCATCACGGTTCATGGAAGTCACAAAATTGCATTGGAGTGCGAAGAAGGAGACGCTGCTTATGCGGAGGCAGTATGTGCTACGGAAGAGTTGAAGTTTTACAAAGATAATGTTGATCCGGCGGATATGTCCCTATTGAAGAAGCCAACTACAGAGCATGATCTGGCATTGAAGTTCAAATCTGTAGAGGAAACCAAGCAAGTTGACTTTGTGCCAGGTGATTCATCTAAGCAGTTCACTATCAGCGCTAACCTTGTGTAACACCCCTATGTATTAACTACTGTGTCACTTTGCTAAGTATGCCATGTCATCATCATTAGCAATGCATAATCACAGTGGTTAAGCTTACAAGTTCAAAACTCCCCTGAAAATTCAAATACAAACTTCAAGTGCAAAATGAAGTTGCTCCAAAAATTATGGAAAAATGTTCACCTTGTTGCAAATATTCCATAACAAATGATGGTGTTGAAAATAACATCACCAGCAACTCAAATAATGGGCTAGGGCATCAAACAGTGCTCAAACAGCATTTTTATATGCCTTTTCATTTTTGAATAATTCAAAAATGATCCAAATTAGTCCAAACCAATTTTTGGTGTTAGGGAATATTGCAAAGAACTTTTTGGACCAACTCCCACATTTTTATAAAAGGTTTGCTGGTCCAGTCATTTATTTCCTCTCTGCCTTTGGAAATAAAAGGGAAAAGAGGGAAAAGGAAACTTACCTGGCGCCTGGACAAGGCCCAGCAGGCCCAGCCCATCTCCCCCTCCTCTACCTGCTCCCGCCGCCGTGTCGAGCGCTCTGTGGGCGCGCGCGCGCTGCGCCGGCCGCAGCTCGACACGCCGCCGCCCACCGACGGAACAGGGACGAGGAGAGGATAAGGAGGAGCTCCTCGTCCTCCCCTGCCATTTCCCCCCCTCGCCTGGCCTCTCCGCCTCCTTCTTCCCCTCCCAGATCCGCCGCCCGTGCGCCACCGCAGCCAGCCGTCGTCGTTCGCGTGGCCACCGGCGTCGAGGGGCTCGGCCGTGGTGTCCAGCAGCTGCGCGGTGGTCGACTACCTCGACCCCGACCACGTACCGGAGCCTGGAGCCTCTGCATCGAGCGCGAGCTGCTGCCCCCTTCTCTTCGGCCTCCGGCGATCTTCTCCGTCTCCGGCGCCCCCTGCAGCTACTAATCTGTCGCGGGCCTGCGTGTGTGCCTCACGGTGAGCTACGCGGCCTCTGCTCCTCCCCGTAGGTTCCCTAGCTGCCCGTAGGCGTCGCTCCTTTCGTGCCCGAGCTCAGCGCCGCGGACCTCGTCGCCGGCGAGGTTCCGGTGCCCCTTTGAGCACGGACGCTTGTCCAGTAGCTTCCTCGCGTCGAGTAGAGCATCTCTATCATCTTCGTTAGTTCGATAGCTAGCCGTAGCTCCTTTTCCGTCGCACGACCGAAAGCACCTCCGCCTTGGCTCAACGCCGGCGAGGATTCCGGCCATCTCCGGCCCGGAGACTACCGGCGTTGGATGCGCGGCTCAGTGCCCGTTCCAACGCGCTCAAGCACGCTCGAAAAGACCCCCTGTGGGGCATTTCCGACGAGGGCCGAGGCCCTCCGCCGCATTTGAGGGTCGCCGGCGGCGAAACGCCGGCCACCGCCGCTGTGGCTGACCTGGGGCCACCCCCAGGGTCACTGCCCGTGGGCCGCAGGGCCCCGTTGACTGGGTTGACCAGTCAACGTGCTGACTGGGCAGCCCCAGTCGCTGACACGCGGGCCCCACCGCGCAGTTAATTAAACTAAACTGTTTTTAAATAAAACTTAATTAGAAATATTAATAAGACACTGACATGCGGGGCCCAGCTGCTAATTAATCATAGTTTAGTTAAAATAAACCCTGTTAGTACCACTGTCTATGACAGGTGGGACCCACTGGTCAGGTTTGACCTGACCAGTGCGGCTGTTGACTGCTGATGCATTGCTGACGTCAGCATGACGCAGTAAACTCCTTTCTGTTATTTAAATAATTCCAGAAATTCAAATAAACTTTGAAAAATCATATCTTTTAAACCGTAACTCCGATGAAAATAATTTATATATGAAAATTGATCAGAATTTCGATACGAATCTAGATACGCCCTCCGTATTCCCATCAGATGCCCCTAGCTAGATGAACATGCAACTTTTGACCTGTTTTCGATAAATGAATAGTGCTCAAATTTAATAAAATAAATTCAAACAATTTCTTAAAAATAACTAAAGTGACCTAGACATGTTTTTAGGCAACCCTACACTGCACGTTAGTCTAGCACGCTCTGTGTTGCTTATGCTTGTGTATTTATCTGTTTCTTCCCCCTCTTCTCTCTCGGTAGAGTCCGACACTGACGCCGATCCAGAGACCGACGCCGTCCCGGTGATTGGTTCCCCCTCCGACGATCTTGCTTTTGCCACCGAGCAACCAGGCAAGCAACCCCCCCCC
>LR738709.1:50211347-50252439 GCA_902687465.1 Secale cereale | reverse complement strand
CTACGAGGAGCCGGCGGACGACGACCAGGAGTAGGATCGGAGGTCCCAGGCAGGAGGCCTGCGCCTTTTCGATCGTAGCTTTTATTTTGCCCCGCCTTTGTAAAAGGCCTATCTTCTTCTGTGTTGTATCTGTACCCAGATACCTAACGCTTCCGCTGACTATGTGTGAGACATCATGTTATGTATTCGAGCCCTCGAGGCCCTGGCTTGTAATATATGACTTGTATGTATTTATTTATGTTTTAGAGTTGTGTTGTGATTCCTTCACGTGAGTCCTTAGGCTTGATCGTGTGCATTTGCGTGTATGATTAGTGCACGATTAAGCCGGGGTCGTCACAGGTTGGTATCAGAGCCGACTGCCTGTAGGAACCCCCTTTCCAACTCCTTGGCCGAAGTCGAGTCTAGAGGTCCAAAAATGTTTTACTAACTTGGCTGTGTGGCTTATGGCCCCACGTCGCCACTTGGGTGGTGTAGCTTCTTTTATTCCTCGTCTTTACTCTGGGACTCTGAATCTCTCCTCTATTCGGGTTAAATGATTTTACTAACACCGACATTAGGTTCTCGTGAACGATTCCTCCCGGAGAGCCCCCTCGTTCCAGAAGATGGCATGACATCATCAGAAGACTCCGAAGATACTCCTCGAAGTTTCTCGAGACCCTGTGCCCACTGCTTTGCAGTTCCTGACCACTTATAAACTCCGAAGGATTATTACTACACCTGTCGTTCCTATATTCGTCCCAGTACCCTCGGGTTCTATCCGACATATCGTAACACTATCCGACATTTCGAGAATTCTCGGAACCTATTGCCTTGCAGTCCTGTTCCGCTTGATCACACCTATGAATAAATCCTCATACTTACCGGGGATACCTTTATCCCCAGCTGATCTGGTGTTTCAAGCAATACTTCGTAATGCCATCTGATCTCCCGAGAATTCTTTGCAGCCTATTGCTATTAAGATTCTTCTTACCTGCTTACATTATAGATAGTTCCATACGTCAAGTAATCATCGTTGATCTTTATTGTCACTATCATCCTGATTCTATTGATTCAATCTGTTGAGAATACTCGCAATCATCAGTTGTTTCCTACTAATTCCTCCTTCCGGCTCAGACGTCATTCCGGATATGAGCTGGAACTCGGTAAATCAATCCATGATTGATTGGTCATCAAATTCTATTCAGCCTATCTTTCTTTTGATCAGAGCCTTTGCTTCTGGTCCTTCGTCTTGGAATTATAATTCCCCTGTACCCAAACGTCGAATTATTCCGATGTTTCTATAATTCGATGACTTTGCATTCCTTCTTTTCTGGTTGAGTACCGATACTCACATCAGGTTCTTTACCGACCATCTGGTCCTTTGTTGGATTTTATCCGACAACGTCTTCCAATTTTCAATAACCCTGTGAGTCTTTCCTCGGATACATAATACCTTTGGTAAAATTGTATCCCTTGCCCTTGTCAACTATGCTCTGCCTCCGAGCTCGAGTTCATTACCCCTGAAGTTTGGGGTATATGTTCCTAAGTTGCCCCGATGGGTTGAACATATGCTTTCTCTAGTCTGTGAGAATCAAAAGCTTTGCGGGTTATATCTACTCGCGTTCCGTCGAATAAAATTTCGACTCTACAATTTCTTCGAAGATGAGGAGTGAATGAAAGGTAATGCATTGAAGAAGTGGGAGTCGACCTTGAACCTTGTGTTCATGCCCATGGACCCGATGTAGAACTTATCATGGAAGCTGCTCGTGTTACTTCCTTGGTACAAGTTCATCTTGTACCTGTGAATTGATCCTTTGCAATCGTGGTTCCGACCATATTCTCCCCTTGATTCCATTTCCCGGATAAGTTAAAATACTTGTCCTCAACAGATCATTTCACCCGTACAACCTCTACTCTGATTTACCTCCGGGTATTACCCCTAGTACCTGTTACTGGAAAGTCTATCACTCCATCACCTCATTCCTAGCCCGAGCGGCTATATCATCATCATGCTAAATTTTAACCGTGTTACCTGGTCTTTATGCCCAGAGCACAACTTCCGACGATGAGCGAAGCTTACGTCGATCTTCTTCAAGTTATCATTTCACCTCGAACAACAAGCTTGATTTCGAGCTTGTGCCGTATCCGTGGCTCCACTAACCCTCTCGCTTCATCATTCCTTTTATCGATGCCGTCGCTGTCCGATGGCATCCTCGTGAAATCTCTCGACAAAATGTTTCTTGATCCATTATACACACAACATCGTAAGGGTAATATCCAGATTTTTCTCTCGTCCCTTTATCCAAATGTTTTTGAACTTGCTGCCCTATCATGTATATCATGCTCCGCTCTTTCTTGCGAAATGATATACCCCTAAAACTTGTGTGTAAACACATATTTCTTTCCATTGGCGTGATTAATCAATTAATCACATTTTCCTTTCCATTTGTTTGTTTAACCTTTCTTGAGATCATTAAGACATGAGCAGGAATAATTCCCTGCTTATGAAAACATCTCGGTCTACAACTCTGTCAGTGAGACCCTGTTACTATTGTTGCTGACATTTCGGTAACCACCGATGGACGAGAACTTTGCCTTTTGGTCCGCCTCGTTCAACGAGCAGGAAAATGGTTCTCTTCGTCCCTCGCCCTTGGTACCGACGATGTTACCGACATAACTGACAGACTGCCCCCTGACATACATTGTTGTCGTGACCGGTAAGATGTCTCCGTTCCCCCCTACTCTCGATTGACACTGATCGCAGTTCCACAGAATCGTAACCTGACTCTCTTGAACATTCTTGATCTCGTAGAATCCTTTGCTCTTGGCTTGAGTGTTGTCACGATCCACCCTTCAAGAGTTAATCTATTCTCGATGCTCTGAACTCCTTTCACACTCTGTTCAGTCATCGATCGGATGTCCGTCCGCTTGAAGCTTCCTCCTGAACTGCCACACCTTGCTCTCATTGTTTTCCAAAGTTATAACTCGAGAGAAATTTCTGTCAAGCCCCTGACTAATCTGCTTCACAAAGGCGTTAAGTTTGAGTGGACAGATAAATGCCAGGAAAGCTTTCAAGCTCTTAAGGACAAGCTCGTTTCTGCTCCAGTGCTTGCTTCCCCAGATTCTCGCAAGGACTTCGTGATATATTGTGACGCCTCTCGTCAAGGATTAGGCTGTGACCTAATACAAGAACGAAGAGTGGTTGCTTATGCATCACGTCAATTGCGTCCGCATGAAGAGAATTATCCAGTGCATGATCTTGAACTTGCTGCAGTGATCTTTGCATTGAAGCTATGGCGACATTACCTTCTCGGTAACCGGTGTGAGATTTATACTGATCATCAAAGTTTGAAGTATTTATTCACTCAGCCGGACCTGAATCTTCGCCAACAGCGATGGTTGGAAACTATTTCAGAATATGACTGTGGTATTTCTTATACCCCTGGCAAGGCTAATGTGATGGCCGATGCCTTGAGTCGCAAGTCATACAGCACCAACCTCAAGGTTAAGCGAGCTCAGCCTCGTCTTTATGAGGAGCTACGCAAGCTGAATCTGCATATCGTTCCACATGGTTCGCTCAATGACCTTGTGATACAGCCGGATCTTGAGAAGGCTGTCAAGGTAGCGCAAACCAAAGATGCTTTCGTTGATGTCATAAAACAGGAACTGCATCTTCCGAAATACAGGGATTTCTCAGTATCCGAAGATGGAACCTTGTATTTCCGAGGCCGCATTGTGGTGACTCGTTACGACCTAATGACTGACAAGGTCATGAAGGAGGCACATGATACACCGCTGTCTATTCATCCTGGTAGTACTAAGATGTATCGTGATCTCCGCCAAAGGTACTGGTGGCCTAATATGAAGCGGGATATTGCTCGTCATGTTGCTGAATGCGATGTCTGTCGTCGCGTGAAGGCAGAACATCAGAAGCCTGCTGGACTTCTGCAACCTCTTCCTATTCCGCTGTGGAAATGGGATAAGGTGCAGATGGATTTCATTACTGGATTTCCTAAGTCCCAGAAGGGTAACGATGCCATTCTTGTCGTCATCGACCAACTCTCGAAGGTTGCTCACTTCTTGCCAGTCAAGGAGACTATCACTGCTAGCCAGTTAGCAGAATTGTATATCTCCCGAATTGTATCCCTCCACGGAATTCCGAAGGAGATCAGTTCGGACCGTGGCTCCCTGTTCACTTCCAAGTTCTGGGAAAGTTTTCAAGAAGCTTTGGGAACTCATATCCACTGGAGTTCAGCTTATCACCCCCAGTCCCAAGGTCAAGTTGAACGAGTCAATCAAGTGCTTGAAGATATGCTGCGAGCTTGTGTTATATCATTCGGTAAGAAATGGGAAGAATCACTTCCATATGCCGAGTTCTCGTATAACAACAGCTATCAAGCAAGCTTGAAGATGGCTCCCTTTGAAGTTCTGTACGGACGTAAGTGTCGAACCCCTCTGAACTGGTCAGAAACTGGGGAACGACAAGTTATTGGTCCGGACATTATTCAACACGCCGAAGAGCAAGTCCGTATCGTGCGTGAAAATCTCAAGGCGGCTCAGGACCGTCAGAAGAGCAACTATGATCGCAAGCGATGGGGTCTGACTTATCATCCCGGTGATCAAGTTTATCTTCGTGTCACCCCTATGAAGGGCACGCACCGTTTCGGTATCAAGGGCAAGTTAGCTCCACGCTACATTGGCCCTTTCCCCGTGGTTGCTAGGCGTGGATTCGTGGCTTACAAATTGCAATTGCCTCCGCAATTCTCGCATATCCACGATGTGTTCCATGTTTCGCAACTTCGCCGATCTTTCAAGGAATCCCCGCATCGTGCTGTGGATCACGAGATGCTCCAGCTTCAAGATGATCTTTCTTATAAGGAGCATCCGATCCGCATCCTCGATCAAACTGAACGTCGGACCCGCCAGAAGACAACCAAGTTCCTGAAAGTGCAGTGGTCAAATCATACTGAAGATGAAGCCACTTGGGAACGCGAGGAAAATCTTCGGGCGGAATACCCCGACCTCTTTGCTTCTACCTCCTAAATTCTCGGGACGAGAATTTCTTTTAGAGGAGGAGAATTTGTAACACCCCTATGTATTAACTACTGTGTCACTTTGCTAAGTATGCCATGTCATCATCATTAGCAATGCATAATCACAGTGGTTAAGCTTACAAGTTCAAAACTCCCCTGAAAATTCAAATACAAACTTCAAGTGCAAAATGAAGTTGCTCCAAAAATTATGGAAAAATGTTCACCTTGTTGCAAATATTCCATAACAAATGATGGTGTTGAAAATAACATCACCAGCAACTCAAATAATGGGCTAGGGCATCAAACAGTGCTCAAACAGCATTTTTATATGCCTTTTCATTTTTGAATAATTCAAAAATGATCCAAATTAGTCCAAACCAATTTTTGGTGTTAGGGAATATTGCAAAGAACTTTTTGGACCAACTCCCACATTTTTATAAAAGGTTTGCTGGTCCAATCATTTATTTCCTCTCTGCCTTTGGAAATAAAAGGGAAAAGAGGGAAAAGGAAACTTACCTGGCGCCTGGACAAGGCCCAGCAGGCCCAGCCCATCTCCCCCTCCTCTACCTGCTCCCGCCGCCGTGTCGAGCGCTCTGTGGGCGCGCGCGCGCTGCGCCGGCCGCAGCTCGACACGCCGCCGCCCACCGACGGAACAGGGGCGAGGAGAGGATAAGGAGGAGCTCCTCGTCCTCCCCTGCCATTTCCCCCCCTCGCCTGGCCTCTCCGCCTCCTTCTTCCCCTCCCAGATCCGCCGCCCGTGCGCCACCGCAGCCAGCCGTCGTCGTTCGCGTGGCCACCGGCGTCGAGGGGCTCGGCCGTGGTGTCCAGCAGCTGCGCGGTGGTCGACTACCTCGACCCCGACCACGTACCGGAGCCTGGAGCCTCTGCATCGAGCGCGAGCTGCTGCCCCCTTCTCTTCGGCCTCCGGCGATCTTCTCCGTCTCCGGCGCCCCCTGCAGCTACTAATCTGTCGCGGGCCTGCGTGTGTGCCTCACGGTGAGCTACGCGGCCTCTGCTCCTCCCCGTAGGTTCCCTAGCTGCCCGTAGGCGTCGCTCCTTTCGTGCCCGAGCTCAGCGCCGCGGACCTCGTCGCCGGCGAGGTTCCGGTGCCCCTTTGAGCACGGACGCTTGTCCAGTAGCTTCCTCGCGTCGAGTAGAGCATCTCTATCATCTTCGTTAGTTCGATAGCTAGCCGTAGCTCCTTTTCCGTCGCACGACCGAAAGCACCTCCGCCTTGGCTCAACGCCGGCGAGGATTCCGGCCATCTCCGGCCCGGAGACTACCGGCGTTGGATGCGCGGCTCAGTGCCCGTTCCAACGCGCTCAAGCACGCTCGAAAAGACCCCCTGTGGGGCATTTCCGACGAGGGCCGAGGCCCTCCGCCGCATTTGAGGGTCGCCGGCGGCGAAACGCCGGCCACCGCCGCTGTGGCTGACCTGGGGCCACCCCCAGGGTCACTGCCCGTGGGCCGCAGGGCCCCGTTGACTGGGTTGACCAGTCAACGTGCTGACTGGGCAGCCCCAGTCGCTGACACGCGGGCCCCACCGCGCAGTTAATTAAACTAAACTGTTTTTAAATAAAACTTAATTAGAAATATTAATAAGACACTGACATGCGGGGCCCAGCTGCTAATTAATCATAGTTTAGTTAAAATAAACCCTGTTAGTACCACTGTCTATGACAGGTGGGACCCACTGGTCAGGTTTGACCTGACCAGTGCGGCTGTTGACTGCTGATGCATTGCTGACGTCAGCATGACGCAGTAAACTCCTTTCTGTTATTTAAATACTTCCTCCGTCCCAAAATAAGTGTCTCAACTTTATACTAACTCTAGTACAAAGTTGTACTAAGCTTGAGACACTTATTTTGGGACGGAGGGAGTAATTCCAGAAATTCAAATAAACTTTGAAAAATCATATCTTTTAAACCGTAACTCCGATGAAAATAATTTATATATGAAAATTGATCAGAATTTCGATACGAATCTAGATACGCCCTCCGTATTCCCATCAGATGCCCCTAGCTAGATGAACATGCAACTTTTGACCTGTTTTCGATAAATGAATAGTGCTCAAATTTAATAAAATAAATTCAAACAATTTCTTAAAAATAACTAAAGTGACCTAGACATGTTTTTAGGCAACCCTACACTGCACGTTAGTCTAGCACGCTCTGTGTTGCTTATGCTTGTGTATTTATCTGTTTCTTCCCCCTCTTCTCTCTCGGTAGAGTCCGACACTGACGCCGATCCAGAGACCGACGCCGTCCCGGTGATTGGTTCCCCCTCCGACGATCTTGCTTTTGCCACCGAGCAACCAGGCAAGCAACCCCCCCCCTTGAGCATTCCGATATCGCCTATGTCTATTCTCTCTTATTCTTGCATTAGAATTGCTGCTACTGCTATTGCTCCTATTACTGTTGCATAGCCTGTCTTTGCTAAATTGTTGATACCTGCTATATTCATAAACTGCTTAGTATAGGTTGGGTAGCACTGCTTTGGACCCGCACTCTCGTAGTTGCCTCGCATAGTACCCTTGCCTCGATCAACCGATCGAGCCCCCTTCCCCTGACCTTCTTCACAGCACCGCACATCCCCTCCTAATATGCTCGACTCCGCAGAGTTAACATCGGGTGACGAGGGTGATACCTCCGAACTCACTTCTGATGTTGTCCCTGTATAGCTAGCTCGTTGTGGGTTACCGAGGGTGATTCCTCTTCCCACTTCCGACCTAGCTTTTGTCGTGCATCCGCTATGGTGATTACCGCCGAGGGTGATTCCTCCGGTATCACCTTATCGGGATTTGTCGTTTAGGAGTCCAACGAGGGTGATTCCTCGGATTCCTCATCGGCATGGAAACCACACGGATGTCCTGTTTCACCACACCGTGTTTAAAGACGTATCGATCCCCGAGGCCGGACGTCGCCAGGAACAAAGGCGTGCGGCCAGAGGTATCGTGCGTCTGATGACACTTTGAAGTTATTACTACACATGTTGGATGGAGGCGGGTTGACCCAGAGGGGTACCCGCGAGTGCCTTTGAGGCGTGAGCTGTGGAGTCGGGTGACCAGTGAGGGTACCCGCGAGATAACTACGAGGCGTGGCCGGTCTTTTCCAGTCCTTGTCACAAGTCCTCGAGACGGGACGACGGGGCCAACAGTATCGTAGGCTCTGCTCGTTACCGCGCGCTCCCAACACACTAAGCGATTTGGATATTTGATCCGAGAGGCCTCCGGGCCGATAGCACTAACCACCACGTGGGTGTGAGTGGGTGCTCTGCGTCGTATACATCAGCCGGAGTCGTCACGACGTCAGCGATTGAGCGGGCTGTTCGGATTGGACTTAGGATGCAACCGCGCTTGTATAAGGGGTTGCTAGGTCTGCTACCGAATGGCTACGCAACGTACGGAGCGTCCGGGGCGATGGCCAAGACCCCTGGGGGCATAGGGTTTAGTCCGGCGTGCTCGATCCTCTCTGGCGGTATCCGGTCGGGTTGCGGCGTATGGTTTAGCCGAGGGCGGGCACGACCTGATGGTGTGTCCGGCCGGAGTTAAGCGAGCGTGGTGGGTAACTTGGTGCACCCCTGCAGGGAAGAAACAATCTATCGATAGCCTGTCCTACGGTAACGGACACTCGGAGTTGTATCCACTTCGGTACAACTAGAACTGGTGACTTGAGATATGAGGTTGATGTTGCTGCAAACACTATATATTATTATGATGCAACTATTCTGTTCCCCCTCTAATTGCTGCAAGACGCTGAAGATGCTAGTCTTCGTCAGGACTAGGCTTTTCCCCTCTCTACTCTGGCTTTCTGCAGTCTAGTCCACCCACATAAAGCCTCCTTTGAAAATATGCATTGCTAGAATAGATCTGACGTAAGTCTTGCTGAGTACTTTGGATGAGTACTCACGGTTGCTTTGCTCCCTCTTTTGTCCTACCCGCATGATAAGCCAGACGACGGAGCCATGGTGCCTGCAGCCCCCGTCGATGACTACTACTACCAGCCCGAGGCTGGCTACTACTACTACCCGGCCGGCGAGTACTTCTACGAGGAGCCGGCGGACGACGACCAGGAGTAGGATCGGAGGTCCCAGGCAGGAGGCCTGCGCCTTTTCGATCGTAGCTTTTATTTTGCCCCGCCTTTGTAAAAGGCCTATCTTCTTCTGTGTTGTATCTGTACCCAGATACCTAACGCTTCCGCTGACTATGTGTGAGACATCATGTTATGTATTCGAGCCCTCGAGGCCCTGGCTTGTAATATATGACTTGTATGTATTTATTTATGTTTTAGAGTTGTGTTGTGATTCCTTCACGTGAGTCCTTAGGCTTGATCGTGTGCATTTGCGTGTATGATTAGTGCACGATTAAGCCGGGGTCGTCACACCTTGATCCTAAATAGGAAAGCGCGCTCATCGAGTTCATTCGTGAGAATCGGGATATCTTTGCATGGAAACCTTCTGACATGCCAGGTATACCGAGGGAACTCGCTGAGCACAGTCTTAACATTGATCCGAAGTTTAAACCGGTCAAGCAATATATGCGCCGCTTCAACAAAGAAAGGCGCAAGGCTATAGGTGAAGAAGTGGCCAGGCTGTTGGCTGCAGGGTTCATAGTTGAAGTGTTCCACCCGAAGTGGTTGGCTAATCCGGTGCTGGTGTTAAAGAAAAATGGAAAGTGGAGAATGTGTGTGGATTACACAGACCTAAACAAAGCTTGTCCAACCGATCATTTTTCTCTCCCCCGTATTGATCAGATCATTGATGCTATGGCAGGATGTGAGCAGCTAAGTTTTTTGGATGCGTATTCGGGATATCATCAGATCAAGATGGCAGTTAAAGATCAGGAGAAGACAGCCTTCATAACTCCTTTTGGTGCTTTTTGCTATGTATCTATGCCTTTTGGGCTCAAGAGTGCCCAAGCCACCTACCAACGTTGTGTACAGAATTGTCTTAAGGGGCAGATAGGGAGAAATGTTCATGCCTATGTGGATGATATCATGGTGAAGTCAAGGAAGGAGGAAACACTGATAGAGGACCTCAAGGAAACTTTTGATAACCTTCGGACCTATAAGATGATGCTTAATCCGGAGAAGTGTGCTTTCGGTGTTCCGGTGGGCAAGCTCCTTGGATTCTTGGTGTCCAACAGAGGAATAGAAGCCAATCCGGAGAAGATCAAGGCAATCACGTCCCTGACTAAACCGGCTTGTATCAATGATGTTCAGCGTATCGCCGGCCGGATCATAGCATTGAGCCGATTCATCAGTCGTCTAGGGGAAAAAGCAATCCCGATGTACCAAATTCTCAAAAAGACAGACCGGTTTATATGGAGTGATGAGGCAAACGCTGCGTTTGAGGATTTGAAGCGGCAGCTGGCAGAACCACCGGTTCTTGCTGCCCCCATTGATAAGGAGCCACTGCTGTTATACGTCGCTGCCAATGCATGGGCAGTTAGCGTGGCAATCGTGGTCGAGCGCAAGGAAGCAGGAAAGGAGTATCCGGTTCAACGTCCGGTTTATTATGTCAGTGAGGTTCTCATCGAATCCAAACAAAGATACCCGCATTGGCAGAAGCTAGTATATGGTGTGTTCATGGCAAACCGAAAGTTGAAACATTATTTCCAGGGCCACCCAATAACTGTTGTTAGTTCAGCTCCGTTGGGGGATATAATACAGAACAGGGAAGCCACTGGCAGAGTGGCGAAGTGGGCTATTGAGCTTAGCCCACACGGATTAAAGTATGTGCCACGCACCGCTATCAAATCCCAAGCATTGGTGGATTTCATCAATGATTGGACAGAATTGCAAGCACCAGAGGAGAAGCCGGATCATACATACTGGACTATTCACTTTGACGGTTCAAGACAATTAGAGGGCTCGGGGGCTGGAGTTCTGTTAACTTCCCCGCGAGGAGACAAGTTTTGTTATGTCCTCCGCCTAATGTTTCCTTGTACCAATAATGCAGCAGAATATGAGGCATTGCTTCATGGCCTGCAGATGGCTAAGGAGATGAACTTGAGCCGGGTCAAGTGTTTTGGCAATTCAGATTTAGTGGCACAGCAAGTATCCGGCAAGTGGGATTCTAAAGACCCTCTTATGGCAGCTTACCGACGAGAAGTTGAAGCAGTTGCAGGATATTTCAAAGGGTATCAGGTGGATCACATAGACCGGCGAAGAAATGAAGCGGCTGATGCTCTAAGCCGGTTGGGTTCTCAGCGTAAACCGGTGCCACCGAATACTTTTTTGGATGAGCTACACAGTCCATCAGTTCAGGTACCGTCGGAGGAAGACCTGGCCGTTCCTGATCCGGAAGCACAGCTAGTTGCGGCACTTCATGTTATTCCGGATTGGACACTCCCTTATTTAGTATATCTAAGCCGTGGAGAGTTGCCAGATGATGAGATTGAAGCAAGACAGATAATCCGGCGATCCAAATCCATGACAATTGTAAACGGAGAACTTCACCACCGCAGTGTTTCTGGAGTATTTCAGCGGTGTGTATCATCTGAGGAAGGTTGTGATATCCTTCGAGAGATTCATGAAGGGGATTGCGGTCATCATGCCGGTTCGAAATCCTTGGTGGCTAATGCTTTTCGACATGGGTTTTATTGGCTGACGGCCCATGCTGATGCGGAGGATCTAGTCCGAAAGTGTGATGCATGCCAGAAATTTTCACGACGTGCTCTTATTCTGGCACAGGAGCTGCGGATGATACCAATTACTTGGCCGTTTGCGACTTGGGGGCTTGATATGGTTGGGCCCTTTAAAAGATCCCAAGATCAAAAAACTCATCTGCTGGTTGCTGTGGACAAGTTTACAAAGTGGATTGAGGCAGAGCCTGTGAGCAAGTGTGATGCGGCAACAGCGGTTAAATTCATCAAAAAGGTAATTTTCCGGTTTGGTTTTCCACACAGCATCATCACAGACAATGGCACCAATTTATCTAAAGGAGAGATGGAAGAATTTTGTCAAAGGGAGCATATTCGCCTAGATGTATCTTCTGTAGCTCATCCTCAATCCAATGGTCAAGCTGAAAGGGCCAATCAAGAGATTTTGCGAGGTATCAAGCCCCGGCTTATGACTCCCTTGCAAAGAACACCAGGGTGCTGGGTTGAGGAGTTACCTTCTGTCCTCTGGAGCATCAATACTACGCCGAACCGGTCCACAGGTTATACACCTTTCTTCATGGTGTACGGTGCTGAAGTGGTTCTTCCAAGCGATATCCGCCATGATTCACCACGGGTGACGGCCTATGTTGAAGCGGCCAATGAGCAGGCAAGACAGGACAGTTTGGACCGGCTAGATGAAGAACGTGACATAGCAGCAACGCGATTCGTGATTTATCAGCAGGACTTGCGCAGATATCACAGCCGCCGGGTTAAAACTAGGACGTTCCAGGAAGGGGATTTGGTACTCCGGCTCATCCCAGACCAAACAGATATGCACAAGCTATCCCCGCCTTGGGAAGGGCCCTTTGTGGTCAGCAAGAATCTACACAACGGTTCATATTACCTGGTGGACGTTCGAGAGCACAAGGACTCACGGACATCGGAGGAAGAGACAAAGAGGCAGTGAAACATCGCCCTCTTGCGGCCCTACTATACCTGAGCCATGAGCTCTGCTGTATCCTATGTATATATTATGATTAATGAATAAACCGGCGCCCTCAGTAAATCGGGGGATCAGCCCTTTTTTCAAATATAAGAATCTTATGGGAATTCACTCAGGTGCTATCCATCTAAAGTTTATTTCTCTTGATATATATTATTTTCATTAAGAAAATAAGATGCTTTGATCGGTCTATCTGGCTATGCAGGACAATTCTACAAGGGACCAAAGAGGGTTTTTTCGCAAAGCGCAACTCCCATATAGGTACCTGTTGGGAAACGTAGTATTTTCAAAATTTTCCTACGATCACGCAAGATCTATCTACTAGATGCATAGCAACGAGGGGGGGAGTGTGTCTATGTACCCTCGTAGACCGGGAGCAGAAGTGTCAACTGACGCGGTTGATGTAGTCGAACTTCTTCGCGATCCAACCGATCAAGCACCGAACGTACGGCACCTCCGCGTTCAGCACACGTTCAGCTTGATGACGTCCCACAAGCTCTTGATCCAGTTGAGCTTCACGGGAGAGTTTCGCCAGCACGACGGCGTGGTGACAGATATGATGTATCTACCGGCGCAGGGCTTCGCCTAAGCACTGCAACGGTATGACCGAGGTGTGTTTCTGTGGAGAGGGGCACCGCACACGGCTAAAACAATTCAGCTTGTGTGTCCTAGGATGCCCCCCTGCCCCTGTATATAAAGGAGCAAGGGAGAGGCCGGCCCTAGAGGGGCGCGCCAAGTGTGGGGAGTCCTACTAGGACTCCCAAGTCCTAGTAGGATTCCCCTTTCCTTTCTGGAGTAGGAGAGAAGGAAAGAGGTGGAGAGGGAGAAGGAAAAGGGGGCTGCACCCCTTGTCCAATTCGTACCAGAGGGGGGGCGCGCGCCTCTTTCCTTTTGGCCTTTCTCCTTTATTCCCGTATGGCCCAATAAGGCCCATATACTCCGAAAAATACCCGAATCACTCGGAACCTTTCCGATGTCCGAATATAGTCGCCAATATATCGATCTTTACGTCTCGACCATTTCGAGACTCCTCGTCATGTCCCCGGTCTCATCCGGGACTCCGAACTCCTTCGGTACATCAAAACTCATAAACTCATAATACCGATCGTCATCAAACGTTAAGCGTGTGGACCCTACGGGTTCGAGAACTATGTAGACATGACCGAGACTCATCTCCGGTCAATAACCAATAGCAGAACCTGGATGCTCATATTGGCTCCTACATATTCTACGAAGATCTTTATCGGTCAAACCGCATAACAACATACGTTGTTCCTTTTGTCATTGGTATGTTACTTGCCCGAGATTCGATCGTCCGTATCTCTATACCTAGTTCAATCTCGTTACCGACAAGTCTCTTTACTCATTCCGTAATACATCATCTCGTGACTAACTCATTAGTCTTTTGCTTGCAAGGCTTATTATGATGTGCATTACCGAGAGGGCCCAGAGATACCTCTCCGACACTCGGAGTGACAAATCCTAGTCTTGATCTATGCCAACACCACGAACACTTTCGGAGACACCTGTAGAGCATCTTTATGATCACCCAGTTACGTTGTGACGTTTGATAGCACACAAGGTGTTCCTACGGTATTCGGGAGTTGCATAATCTCATAGTCATAGGAATATGTATAAGTCATGAAGAAAGCAATAGCAGTAAAACTAAACGATCATAGTGCTAAGCTAACGGATGGGTCTTGTCCATCACATCATTCTCCTAATGATGTGATCCCGTTGATCAAATGACAACTCATGTCTATGGTTAGGAAACATAACCATCTTTGATCAATGAACTAGTCTAGTAGAGGCATACTAGGGACACTCTGTTTTGTCTATGTATTCACACATGTACTAAGTTTCCGGTTAATACAATTATAGCATGAATAATAAACATTTATCATGATATAAGGAAATATAAATAACAACTTTATTATTGCCTCTAGGGCATATTTCCTTCAGTCTCCCACTTGCACTAGAGTCAATAATCTAGCTCACATCGCCATGTGATTTAATACCGATAGTTCACATCGTTATGTGAATAACACCCATAGTTCACATCGCCATGTGACCAACACCCAAAGGGTTTACTAGAGTCAATAATCTAGTTCACATCGCTATGTGATTAATACCCAAGAGTAATAAGGTGTGATCATGTTTTGCTTGTGAGAGAAGTTTAGTCAACGGGTCTGTCACATTCAGATCCGTATGTATTTCGCAAATTTCTATGTCCACAATGCTCTGCATAGAGCTACTCTAGCTAATTGCTCCCACTTTCAATACGCATCCAGATTGATACTTAGAGTCATCTGGATTTAGTGTCAAAGCTTGCATCGGCGTAACCCTTTACGACGAACTCTTTATCACCTCCATAATCGAGAAACATTTCCTTAGTCATCCAGTTACTAAGGATAATTTTGACCGCTGTACAGTGATCTACTCCTGGATCACTATTGTACCCCCTTGACAAACTCATGGCAAGGTACACAACATGTTTGGTACACAGCATGGCATACTTTATAGAACCTATGGCTGAGGCATAGGGAATGACTTTCATTCTCTCTATATTTTTCTGCCGTGGTCTGGCTTTGAGTCTTACTCAACTTCACACCTTACAAGTCAGGCAAGAACTCCATCTTTGACTGATCCATTTTGAACTACTTCAAAATCTTATCAAGGTATGTACTCATCGAAAGTCTTATCAAGCGTCTTGATCTATCTCTATAGATCTTGATGCCCAATATGTAAGCAGCTTCACCAAGGTCTTTCTTTAAAAAACTCCTTTCAAACACTCCTTTATGCTTTCCAGAAAATTCTACATCATTTCCGGTCGACAATATGTCATTCACATATACTTATCAGAAAGGTTGTAGTGCTCCCACTCACTTCTTGTAAATACAGGCTTCACCTTAAGTCTGTATAAATCTATATGCTTTGATCAACTTATCAAAGCGTATATTCCAACTCCGAGATGCTTGCACCAGTCCATAGATGGATCGCTGGAGCTTGCACATTTTGTTAGCACCTTTAGGATTGACAAAACCTTCTGGTTGCATCATATACAAGTCTTCTTTAATAAATCCATTAAAGAATGCAGTTTTGTTATCCATTTGCTAGATTTCATAAAATGCGGCAATTGCTAACAAGATTCGGACAGACTTAAGCATCGCTACGGGTGAGAACGTCTCATCGTAGTCAACTCCTTGAACTTGTTGAAAAACTTTCGCAACAAGTCGAGCTTTGTAAACAGTAACATTACCGTCAGCGTCAGTCTTCCTCTTGAAGATCCATTTATTTTCGATGGCTTGCCGATCATCGGGCAAGTCAACCAAAGTCCACACTTTGTTCTCATACATGGATCCCATCTCAGATTTCATGGCCTCAAGCCATTTTGCGGAATCTGGGCTCATCATCGCTTCCTCATAGTTCGTAGGTTCATCATGGTCCAGTAACATGACTTCCAGAACCGGGATGCCGTACCACTCTGATGCGGAACGAACTCTGGTTGATCTACGAAGTACAGCAGAAACTTGATCTGAAGTTTCATGATCATCATCATTAGCTTCCTCACTAATTGGTGTAGGAATCACTGGAACTAGTTTCTGTGATGTTCCACTTTCCAATTCGAGAGAAGGTACAATTACCTCATCAAGTTCTACTTTCCTCCCACTCACTTCTTTCGAGAGCAACTCCTTCTCTAGAAAGGATCCACTCTTAGCAACAAAGACCTTGCCTTCGGATCTGTGATAGAAAGTGTACCCAACAGTTTCTTTTGGGTATCCTATGAAGATTTACTTCTCCGATTTGGGTTCGAGCTTATCATGTTGAAACTTTTTCACATAAGCATCGCAGTCCCAAACTTAAAGAAATGACAGCTTAGGTTTCTCGTCAAACCACAGTTCATACGGTGTCATCTCCACGGATTTAGATGGTGCCCTATTTAACGTGAATGTAGCTGTCTATAATGCATAACCCCAAAAGCGATAGTGGTAGATCGGTAAGAGACATCATCGATCGCACCATATCTAATAAAGTACGGTTATGACGTTTGGACACACCATTACACTGTGGTGTTCCAGGTGGCGTGAGTAAACTATTTCACATTGTTTTTACTGAAGGCCAAACTCGCTAACTCAAATATTTTACATCTACGATCATATCGTAGAAACTCTTATTTTCTTGTTACGATGATTCTCCATTTCACTCTGAAATTCTTTGAACTTTTCAAATGTTTCAGACTTGTGCTTCATTAAGTAGATATACCCATATCTGCTCAAATCATCAGTGAAGGTCAGAAAATAACGATACCCGCCGCGAGCTTCAACACTCATTGGTCCACATACATCTGTATGTATGATCTCCAACAAATCTGTTGCTCGCTCCATTGTTCCGGAGAACGGAGTTTTAGTCATCTTGCCCATGAGGCATGGTTCGCAAGCACCAAGTGATTCATAATCAAGTGATTCCAAAAGTCCATCACTATGGAGTTTCTTCATGCGCTTTACACCATTATGACCTAAACGGCAGTGCCACAAATAAGTTGCACTATCATTATTAACCTTGCATCTTTTGGCTTCAATATTATGAATATGTGTATCACCACGATCGAGATCCAACAAACTATTTTCATTGGGTGTATGACCATCGAAGGTTTTATTCATGTAAACAGAATAACAATTATTCTATGATTTTAAATGAATAACCGTATTGCAACAAATATGATCAAATCATATTCATGCTCAACGCAAATGCCAAATAACATTTATTTAGGTTTTACACTAATCCCGAAAGTATAGGGAGTGTGCGATGATGATCATATCAATCTTGGAACCACTTCCAACACACATCGCACTTCACCTTTAACTAGTCTCTGTTCATTCTGCAATTCTCGTTTCGAGTTACTAATTTTAGCAACTGAACCGGTATCAAATACCCAGGGGTTGCTATGAACACTAGTAAAGTACACATCAATAATCTGTATATCAAAATATACCTTTGTTCACTTTGCCATCCTTCTTATCCGCCAAGTATTTAGGGCAGTTCCACTTCCAGTGACCATTTCCTTTGCAGTAGAAGCACTTAGTTTCAGGCTTGAGTTTTAGCTTTGGGTTTCTTCACGGGAGTGACAACTTGCTTGTCATTCTTCTTGAAGTTCCCCTTCTATCCCTTTGCCCTTTACTTGAAACAAGTGGTCTTGTTAACCATCAACACTTGATGCTTTTTCATGATTTCTACCTTCGCTGACTTCAGCATCGCGAAGAGCTCGGGAATTCCTTTCGTCATCCCTTGCATATTATAGTTTATCATGAAGTTCTACTAACTTGGTGATAGTGACTAGAGAACTTTGTCAATTACTATCTTATCTGGAAGATTAACTCCCACTTGATTCAAGTAATTGTAGTACCCAGACAATCTGAGCACATGCTCACTGGTTGAGCTATTCTCCTCCATCTTGTAGGCAAAGTACTGTCAGAAGTCTTATACCTCTCGACACGGGCATGAGTATGAAATACTAATTTCAACTCTTGGAACATCTTATATGCTCTGTGGCGTTCAAAACGTTTTTGAAGTCCCGGCTCTAAGCCGTAAAGCATGGTGCACTTAAACTATCAAGTAGTCATCATATCGAGCTTTTGTCAAAACATTCATAACGTCTACATCTGCTCCTGCAATAGGTCTGTCACCTAGCGGTGCATCAAGGTCATAATTCTCTATGCAGCAATGAGGATAATCCTCAGATCACGGAACAATTCCGCATCATTGCTACTAACATCTTTTAACTTAGTTTTCTCTAGGAACATATAAAAAATAAACGGGGAGCAACATCGTGAGCTATTGATCTACAACATAGATATGCTAATACTACGAGGACTAAGTTCATGATAAATTAAAGTTCAATTTAATCATATTACTTAAGAACTCCCACTTAGACAGACATCCCTTTAGTCATCTAAATGATCACGTGATCCAAATCAACTAAACCATGTCCGGTCATCACGTGAGATGGAGTAGTTTCAATGGTGAACATCTTATGTTAATCATATCTACTATATGATTCACGCTCGACCTTTCGGTCTCCAGTGTTCCGAGGCCATATCTGCATATGCTAGGCTCGTCAAGTTTAACCCAAGTATTCTGCGTGTGCAAAACTGGCTTACACACGTTGTACTTGAACGTAGAGCTTATCACACCCGATCATCACGTGGTGTCTCGGCACGACGAACTTTCGCAATGGTGCATACTCAGGGAGAACACTTACACCTTGAAATTTAGTAAGGGATCATCTTATAATGCTACCGTCGAACTAAGCAAAATAAGAAGCATAATAAGATAAAAATCACATGCAATCAAAATATGTGACATGATATGGCCATCATCATCTTGTGCTTTTGATCTCCATCTCCAAAGCACTGTCATGATCACCTTCGTCACCGGCGCGACACCTTGATCTCCATCGTAGCATCGTTGTCGTCTCGCCAACTATTGCTTCTACAACTATCGCTACCGCTTAGTGATAAAGTAAAGCAATTACATGGCGATTGCATTTCATACAATAAAGCGACAACCATATGGCTCCTGCCAGTTGCCGATAACTTTACAAAACATGATCATCTCATACAAAACCGTATATCTCATCATGTCTTGACCATATCACATCACAACATGCCCTGCAAAAACAAGTTAGACGTCCTCTACTTTGTTGTTGCAAGTTTTACGTGGCTGCTATGGGCTTAGCAAGAACCGTTCTTACCTACGCATACAAAACCACAACGATGTTTCGTCAAGTATGTGCTGTTTTAACCTTCACAAGGACCGGGCGTAGCCACACTTGATTCAGCTAAAGTGAGAGAGACAGACACCCGCCAGTCACCTTTAAGCAAAGAGTGCTCATAACGGTGAAACCAGTCTCGCGTAAGCGTACGCGTAATGTCGGTCCGGGCCGCTTCATCTCACAATACCGCCGAAGCAAAGTATGACATGCTGGTAAGCAGTATGACTAGTATCGCCCATAACTCATTGTGTTCTACTCGTGCATATCATCTACGCATAGACCTGGCTCATGATGCCACTGTTGGGAAACGTAGTATTTTCAAAATTTTCCTACGATCACGCAAGATCTATCTACTAGATGCATAGCAACGAGGGGGAGAGTGTGTTTACGTATCCTCGTAGACCGGGAGCGGAAGCGTCAAGTGACGCGGTTGATGTAGTCGAACTTCTTCGTGATCCAACCGATCAAGCACCGAACGTACGGCACCTCCGTGTTAAGCACACGTTCAGCTTGATGACGTCCCACGAGCTCTTGATCCAGTTGAGCTTCACGGGAGAGTTTCGCCAGCACGACGGTGTGGTGACATATATGATGTATCTACCGGCGCAGGGCTTCGCCTAAGCACTGCAACGGTATGACCGAGGTGTGTTTCTGTGGATAGGGGCACCGCACACGGCTAAAACAATTCAACTTG
Organism: Secale cereale; assembly: GCA_902687465.1. Lineage (NCBI taxonomy): Eukaryota > Viridiplantae > Streptophyta > Magnoliopsida > Poales > Poaceae > Secale > Secale cereale. The sequence goes on along the minus strand of LR738709.1, from coordinate 50,232,357 downwards.
TGTGTCCTAGGGTGCCCCCCTGCCCCTGTATATAAAGGAGCAAGGGAGAGGCCGGCCCTAGAGGGGGCACGCCAAGTGTGGGGAGTCCTACTAGGACTCCCAAGTCCTAGTAGGATTCCCCTTTCCTTTCCGGAGTAGGAGAGAAGGAAAGAGGTGGAGAGGGAGAAGGAAAAGGGGGCTGCACCCCTTGTCCAATTCGGACCAGAGGGGGGGCGCGCGCCTCCTTCCTTTTGGCCTTTCTCCTTTATTCCCGTATGGCCCAATAAGGCCCATATACTCCGAAAAATACCCGAATCACTCGGAACATTTCCGATCTCCGAATATAGTCGTCCAATATATCGATCTTTACGTCTCGACCATTTCGAGACTCCTCGTCATGTCCCCGGTCTCATCCGGGACTCCGAACTCCTTCGGTACATCAAAACTCATAAACTCATAATACCGATCGTCATCAAACGTTAAGCGTGCGGACCCTACGGGTTCGAGAACTATGTAGACATGACCGAGACTCATCTCCGGTCAATAACCAATAGCGGAACCTGGATGCTCATATTGGCTCCTACATATTCTACGAAGATCTTTATCGGTCAAACCGCATAACAACATACATTGTTCCTTTTGTCATTGGTATGTTACTTGCCCGAGATTCGATCGTCGGTATCTCTATACCTAGTTCAATCTCGTTACCGGCAAGTCTCTCTACTCGTTCCATAATACATGATCTCGTGACTAACTCATTAGTCTTTTGCTTGCAAGGCTTATTATGATGTGCATTACCGAGAGGGCCCAGAGATACCTCTCCGACACTCGGAGTGACAAATCCTAGTCTCTATCTATGCCAACACCACGAACACTTTCGGAGACACCTGTAGAGCATCTTTATGATCACCCAGTTACGTTGTGACGTTTGATAGCACACAAGGTGTTCCTACGGTATTCGGGAGTTGCATAATCTCATAGTCATAGGAATATGTATAAGTCATGAAGAAAGCAATAGCAGTAAAACTAAACGATCATAGTGCTAAGCTAACGGATGGGTCTTGTCCATCACATCATTCTCCTAATGATGTGATCCCGTTGATCAAATGACAACTCATGTCTATGGTTAGGAAACATAACCATCTTTGATCAATGAGCTAGTCTAGTAGAGGCATACTAGGGACACTCTGTTTTGTCTATGTATTCACACATGTACTAAGTTTCCGGTTAATACAATTATAGCATGAATAATAAACATTTATCATGATATAAGGAAATATAAATAACAACTTTATTATTGCCTCTAGGGCATATTTCCTTCAGTACCCTGCCTCTATGGTCATTAGGGGGCTTCCTGTTCAAACATAGGTCGTATTCGAACCAAAGAGAACATAGCCAAATTCACTTGGGGGCTTCCTGTTCAAACATAGGTCGTATTCGAACCAAAGAGAACATAGCCAAATTCACTTGGGGGCTTCCTGTTCAAACATAGGTCGTATTCGAACCAAAGAGAACATAGCCATTCCTGTTCAAACATAGGTCGTAATCGAACCAAGGAGAACATAGCCATTCCTGTTCAAACATAGGTCGTATTCGAACCAAAGAGAACATAGCCATTCCTGTTCAAACATAGGTCGTATTCGAACCAAAGAGAACATAGCCAAACTCACTAGGGGGCTTCTTAATCGTATTTGAATCATAGCTTAACCCCTTGTGGTCCGGTTTATATGATCATATTCGAATCATAAGCTCCTTGGATCGTATTCGAATCCATTGATTGGCTAAAATTTCAAAGCCACTGGGGGCTACACGGTCGTATTCGAATCCTAGCTTAACCCCTTTGGTCCGGTTTACTGATCGTATTCGAATTAGAAGCCTCGATTTGGAGCCTGACAGCTTGCAAAAAGCCTCGACTACATGGTCTTATTTGCAAACCTGTGTTTTTGGTGTTTATGATTTTTCATGTGTTTTTCATGGAGTTTTGATCCGGAGCGGGCCAGCTTCAAAGTTGACCACATATCTTCAAAAGTCTGGACAGAGCTCCAGCATTATTTAAACCGGTAGCTTCTGTAATCCCGGAATTATTATTGGGCAAACCCCAACGGAGCCAAGAGCTTCCTCAGAAACAACAATGTTCGCCGGATTAAGGATATCCAGCATACTTAATCACAGGTATGAAGTTATTTCTGGTATAAAACAGAGTTGTTTGATATATTTATGAGAGCACTTTAATCGGTCCGGCGGTAAACCGCTAGGACATCTTTTAAGTGTTATTTATGCAGATACAGATAATATAAAGATCAGCCATAACAGACAAGAGATTAAGATTTTTAAAAGGCCCAATCAAGCATCTGACATCCGGATCAAAACGAACAATATTTCAAGCTATCCTATTACAAGGCATAGCAAGCCTGAACGGATTAAAGTATTTCTCGACAAAGTAATACAGCAGCTAAAAGATAAACTGAGTGGCTTATGCTTCTTCCTGCTGCGAAGGTTCAGGATCAACTTGTTCCGGAGCTTCTTCATCCTCTTGAAGCGGCTGAAAATCAGGGGCGCGCCAATCGATCTTGGATAAGGCACGGAAGTACATCTCTTCAGTAATGAGATCTGACGGATCAACATCTGGGGTGAAAGTATGGGGGCGTACTGGTGGGATTAGATTTTCGGTATCATAAACCGGCCGATCCACCCGCTCATTCTTTAAGTCGTATACCGGATGATACCTGGACAGATCCGATTCATCAGCAAGCTTGCTAGCAAGCGGATGCATCTCCTTAGTCAGAGCATGAAGATCTTTTTCAGAGAAGGCCGATCCATCTTCCTTGGTGCTGGGATACCCGTTCATGGCTTCTTCCGGATCAAGGTCTGGAACCCATGCCTTGGCTCTGGTTAGCGCCACAAGAGAACCGGCTCGGGCAGCAGACTTCTTCACCTCTTCCAAGCGTACAGGCAAGATAGACAACTTCTCCAGAGTACCTTGGATAGTGGTGGGGGCCGGTTTATTAAAGGACATCGCACTTATAATCCTTTGAGCGCCGGAATACAGCTGCTCGACCAGAGTATAAGAGGCCTTGAGTTTCTTCCGCAAATCATCCCCAAGATGGGTGACGCGGCGCCCTGCATATGATTATCATAGTTAAACCGGATCGGAATAAAGATTGCAGAGATGAAAGCACGTGCAAGTTAAGTATTTACCAAAAACGGCAGAAGTCATAAGCTCTATTTGCCGCTTTAAACCGGACAGCTCTTCTGTCACCGGGTTAAGAGCTTCCTCAGCATCCTTCGCTCTCTTTTCAAGAGCATTTTTCTGCACTTCCCAGGTTGTCCGCTTCGCTTCAAAATATTTCTTCAATTGTTCAGCAGTGGTTAAGCTCAGCGCCAGATCTTTTTTTGCCTTGGCAGCAGCAGATTCAGTTTCAGCAAGTCTGTTTCGGAGCTCAGTTATCTCTTCAGCTCTCCGGGTCAAATCAGCCTGCAAAGGAAATCAAGTGGAATAAATGATAAGTTCAGACAAGTCTCAAGCACATAACCAAGGTATCTACTTGACACTTGGGGGCTAATGGGCAGTTGAAGCATCGAAAGAAAGATTCAGACGAGTCCCAGGCACATAAACCGAGTTATGCCCCTGGCACTTGGGGGCTAATGTAATATTATTTTCTCACATTTGAAAGTACCGGTTCATCTTTCAACAAAGCTAAACCGGAACTTGGGGGCTACCATGATATAGACAGAAATACAAAGAAGACAAAAGCAAAAGACAAGTAAGATACCTCGTATTTATCCTTCATCAGATTGACCAAGCCTGCTTCATAGTCCCGACTGGTATGAAGCCGGTTCAAATATCCAGAATAAAGCTCCTGGGCACTCAGATCAGCATAATTGGATAAATCGGTGCTCCATTTGCCTTTCTCTTGCTGAGGCTTCTCCGCTTTAGCAGTATGCTTGGCTAAAATGATAGGCTCAGCAGGAGCGGTAAAACCTGTACCGGTTATTTGAATATCTGGAGAAGAGGCAGCGGCCGGTTGTGGAGTAGCAGTATGAACCGGACTAGCGGGAGCCGGGCTAGTCCGAGGAGGGTTGGCCCGGACAAGACTTGCCGGTTCATGGACATCTTCAGCGTTGGGATTTTCGGGAGCAGTAGCATAATCATGACCCATAGGAGCAGGATCGTCAGGCTGAACTGTAGGCTCATTTTCCGGAGGGATCACTGTATCCGGATCAGCCGCTGGATCATCAGTGGCAGTTTCAGCAGCCGTTTTGCTGGCCTTTGCCATTTTGCTAGGTTCAGGCTTGCTGAAAGGAATTGGAAAAGAAATCAGAGTCACAAAAGCAAATACAATCGTAAGCCGGATAAGATGAAGAACTTACCCAGGAACAGTTTTCAGAACCGGGACCTGTGTGGCAGTTGATTCGCCAGAAGATGATAAAGGAGTCTCCTAGTAATTAGGATCAGACGGTTTAAGTGGTTTGCGTATAAGTCCAGCCTTGGGATGAAGAAGAGTTGGGGAAAGTAAAACCTCAGAGCGGCGCCTCCGGGCCGGAGTAAGAGATATTCCGGAAGACTCGACTACATGGCCACTATGGCGTGTAGTCTGGCGGGCTTCGTGTTGCTGTTTCTTCAAAAGAAAATTGGGGTCCAGTTGAGCGTAAGGATGAGAAAAAGGGTATTTCCGAGATGCCTTACGAATCTTGGGCACCGACGGTTCAGAATCTGAAGAAAGAGTGATTACCTCAGTTTCGGCCGCTTTATCAGTTTCAGCCAAATCCTGTGAAAAGACACTGTTAACATAAATCAGGATAAAAGAGAACAAAGCATATCAGGATTAACTCATACCTCAGAATCCGGATCATCTTCTTCAACATGTGAACCGGAGCCAGCAGCCGCCTTTTTCTTCTTAACAGCGAAGGTTTTCCGGCGTGGCTGTTTTCCTAACTTATCCTGAGGTTTCCTTTTCCAGAAAGGATCGTCGGCCTATGTAGAAGATGAGAGATAAATGGAAGATAATTTAAATGGACGGATTAGAAACAAACAAAAGAGATTAAGGCTTACCGCTGGCAGTTTGTTCTTCCTATAATATGGAGCCAATCCGGTTTTGCTACATTCCTCCAAAGAGATGTTGAGCATTTTCTTGGCAGATTCAATAACTTCCTTTTCAGGAAGCATTACGTCGGTAAACCGCTACGGATCATCCGGCTTTCTGTTATACTGATACATCAAACCGGAGCGCCGGCTCAGAGGGAGGATACTCCAGGCAAGCCAGCAGCTCATAAAATCAACTCCAGTCAATCCGTTGGCCATAAAGGCTTTGAGTTTGGCGAGTTGAGAGGCGAACCGGGGCCGCTCTGAGGAGCTAAGACGTTGCGGCAGTGGATGATCTTCAGGAACACGATGTTCGCGATAACCCGGCAGTGGGTTCTCTCCTTCAGGTGAAGTATCGTGGCAATAGAACCACGATTTGTTCCAATCCTTGGGGTGTGTATGGAGAGCAGCGTGAGGAAAGACCGCGTCTCTTCTCTTTTGAATGCTAACCCCACCCAGTTCTTGATGAGGTCCGGCAGTAAACTTAGTTCGCCGGTTCAAATGGAAGAAATCCCGAAACAAGTCGACTGATGGCTCCTCTTGAAGATACACCTCAGAGAAAACTTGAAGTCGCAGATGTTTGATATGGAATTTGGACCTATATCCTGAGGATGAAGCTGAAAAGCGGCAAGCACGTCCCGGAAGAACTTTGAACCGGGAGGACTAAAGCCCCGGGCTATATGATCAAAGAAAATAATAACTTCTCCTTCTTTGGGAGTAGGGGGGCATTCATTTCCTGGGGCCCGCCATTTCATAACTGCTTGAGGGCCTAGAGTACCAATTGCAGCAGCATTAGCTAAGTCTTCTTCCGTAATAACGGAAGGAACCCAGTTGCAAGAAACGAATTGCTTGGCAGACATATTAGCAGAAGGAAGGTGCTGAAAAAGTGAAGTATAAAATCCGGATTATTCAAGTACAGAGGCATAAACCGGATCATATATGCAAAATCACGTCGACGGTTTAGACAAGGGACTAATGGCATTGACAACCCGGAAGCAGGCGGGAAACAAGCTGCTACTGGTTTATGACAACAACAAAAAAGAAGCTAAACCGTCGGGTTCATGGTTGATGCGTTGCAGAAGCAATGTATGATTGATTAAACCGGCGAGTATCTTACAGATCTATGAAGATGAAGAAACAGTTTTCTACAAGAGGCTAAGGTAAAACAGATCTGAGCGGTAAGAAAAAGAGGAAATTTACGCAGGTCTATCACAGAAGAACTGCGGAGGTCTTATACGGGGCAGATGAATCTAGGGATTGAGTCTAAAAATGCCAAGTCTAAGCATAAGGCAACGGAGCGAGAGCAAGTTTCGAAGATAAATCTAAGGTTGAATCTACTACGAGCATGGCGTATAGGACGAACAGCCGAAGCTTTGAGGTCTAATGGCGGAAACATGGAAGAACCCTAGATTACGGATCTGCAGCGAGAGAAGGGGAGTACCTGAGGCAGAAGGAAACGGCGGCGGAGTGGCTCTAGACGCGATTCAGGTTGATGCAGCGGCCTGGTCGACGACGGCGACGAGCTCGAGCGCAGCGGAGAAGCTTCGGGCGACGGAGGAGGAAGATGAGCGGAAGGAAGAAAAGTAAGGGCGCGGCCGTATTTATAAAGGTGGAGAGACGAAACGGCAAGCGCGGGATTTGAGGAAGAAAGAGATTGGATAAAGATTCTCCTGTCGCCTCGATCTTCGGGATGGCCTTTAAACAAAGGTAACAAACAGATGTGCGCAATAAATGCGGAAGTGATGTCACGATCGAATCAAATGATTTCCAGGGATGACGTCATAGCCGGTTTACAAAAACCGAGAAGATACAAGAAAGAAGGTTATGCAAGATTTAGAAGACTGACATGAACAAGTTCAAATCATTATGGGGCCTAATGTCAGGGATATTGCTAGCAGGTGTAAACCGGCTAGTATAAACCGGATTATGATAATATAGTTGAATAGTTATAAGCTTAGTAGAAATTACGGCCCATGAAGGTTTAGGGCCCATATGTAAAGTTACGGTTTGTAAACCGTCCGATCATGTAAACTTGAGAGTCAAGGAAGAAAGAACAGAAACCGAGGCGGACACAAATATGAGCCGGCCTCGGGACTCTGTAAACCGGACCGGGCGTCGCCTCTATATAAAGGGACGACCCGGCGACGGTTCAAGGACAAGCGACAACCCGTCGTGACGCAGGCAAGCAATCAGCTCCCTGTTCATCGACGCCCAAGCAATACCAAACCAAACTAGACGTAGGCTTTTACCTTCATCGAAGGGGCCGAACTAGTATAAACCCTCTGCGTCCTTTGTGTGCTTTTAACCCCTTCAAGCTAACTCGTGCGATGGTTCCATCACTAAGTCCGTTAAACCGGACATCTGCCATGCTAATTCCACGACACCCCCCTCTCGGTCCCAACCGGAAACACCCATGCCCCCGGACCAAGTGGCATGCCTACCGGATGCACCCGGTATCTTCCACCATGGCCTCTCTGTACGGTGTGTGCCAAGAAAGGGGTTGACAACTTACTAAACCGTACCCTACTAGCGGCAGGGACAAGTGGTAGTACGAAACAAGCATGGGGGTTACTGGAGCAAGACTCGATCTATGGCCGACTCAGGAGGTTTAAGTATTCCCTGCATGATTAGCATAACAAATGTATTTCAACCAACAGGCAGAATCACCACCCATCATACCTCACCATGCCATACCGGACACAACCGTCTCGACGAGGATCTAGGGACAAGCTCGTGTCTACACAAGACAAAGGCTTTCCCGCATTCCTTTCGGTTGGCATGAAAGGCATACGAGGGTGATTACTATCACAAACATATCCATTTCCCACGACAAAGAATCTTCATTATGCACTCATGCGTATGATCATATCATCACATAAAATAACGAATGCTCCATGTCAAGGTGGTGTTGTAATCATATCAAACAACACACAAAAATATTATGCCAGGGTTCAGAATGATTGCCTTCAAGAGCAGGCAAGTGGGGGTGCACTTTTGAAAGTTGTCGTCGTCTTCAAAAATCCTATTTTACGAAAATTTGAATTAACACATAGTTTCAAAACAGTACAAAAAAGTTGTTTGGAAAATTTTCAAATAAATATGAAAATAAACTAGACAAAATTTGAGAAACAATAGAAAAAGAATCAAATCAATTGGACTTATATTTAAAAAGTTACAGCTAGTCAAAGTTTAGTCAAAATCTGTTTTTAATAAAAATCAGAAAAAGAAAATGTTTCGGCAGCACTTACGTTTTCCTCTAGCGAAGGCGTATTCGGTGGAATACGCTTCCACTTAAAACACGCTTCAGCGGGGCTGGGTCACTGACAGTGGGTCCCTTGGGCCCACTGGTCATGTTTGACCAGTCGCCCGCGCCTCCTTCCTCCTCTGGCCGAGCAGAGGCGGGGCTCCGGCGATCGCTGTCGACAAACGGTGGCTCCCCACGACATTCTGAGGGCAGGGCTGGATCCGCAATCCAGGGCGGTCCTCCCGGTAATCGACAGGCTGGCGAGGACGAAGGGAGTCACCGGCGGCGAGCTTTGCGGCGGACGGTGGCATCGGGAGGATTGGGGTCTCGAGCTACGGTGGCTCCCGATCGGGTTTGAGAGGTGGGGTGGCTCCGCAAGATCGAGGAGAAGAGGATGGTGGCACTGGATGGAGTGGGGAGGCTCTGTTTGCGATAAACGGGACCGGAGGGTGGCGGCGGCCGAATTGGCCGGAGACGGGGAAGACGGCCTCCCTCCGCCGATTGCTGGCTGTGGGAGCGCTAGGGAGATGGCCTGAGGTCGCCTGAGGGTCTGGACGAGCTCGGGGGCTCCATTTATAGGCAGTCGAGGTCGGTTCCGACGGTGGGAGAGGATAGGAACGGCGAACCGCCGTTTTGTAGCCAAGGGGCGCGTGGCAATGGCTGGCGGGGTCTGGCAGGACGAGGGGATAAGCTCGAGATGTTCCAGGGGCAGCTGGCGCGCTGGACTGGCTCGGGCGGCGCCGTCCATCGCAGGAGCCTGCTGTGGACGTCGGCGTGCCGCCAAGGGGCTCTGACGGCGGCGCTGTATTGTGCCAGGGTGGCTCTGCAATAAGGGAGGAGTCGGGGCGCGCTGGCTGTGAGTGGGGAGGGCCACAACGGGCGCGGGTAGGCGGCAGCGGGACGCGGCGACTCGGGTGCACGCATGTGCAAAACGCGCGCTCTGGCCGTGCCCAGAGCACGCATGCCATGTGTTCGGCAAAATGCCAAGGCATGCCAGGAGGCTTGGATGAGGTTGCGGATTAACAGGTCTAGGCTAGAGGTGGCTAGGAGATTAGTGGACATGCTGGTTAGGCAAAGCAAGCAGGTCCAGCGTGCAAACTAAAAACTATGCCAAATCTGGCCATGCACACAAGGTGCTTGACAGAATGCCATGGGCTTCTAGGCATCTCTTGGGGTGGCCAAAAACTCCAGATCATAGTCTCTTTAGATGATAAAGGGGGTGGCAAGGTTAGTTTGGCAAAACCATAAACTTGTTAGTGCAAAGATTTGTGAAAACCAAATCTGGACAGAAAATAAAGGTTGTTATTGCATGGACCAAAAATATTCCAATGGGTCTAATCTCCTGGACTTAATGGTTTGGTAGGGTGGACTATAAGCAGAAGAAAGATCATGGGCACTAGAGAAAAACAAAATAGGGTTGCAGTGCAAAAGTGCAAACTGGACCAGATTTGAAAACTTGGGGTAGAGCTCAAAATCTCCAAATGACTAAAAGATATTTTTGCATAAAAGTGATGTAGGAACTTCACAGGACATCCCCAAATTTTGGTGGGAATGAAATGAATTTACTTAGATGATCACTTGGTTCTTCATTGTTTACTTGCTTTCAACTATAGACAATTGTTTTGGTTCACTTTATTTCAGTTCATGTGCTTTACTATATTACTTGATCAAGATTGTGTTAGTAGCATGTCACCTCAAAAATTATCTATGTTATCATTCTACCTACTCGAGGACGAGTAGGAATTAAGCTTGGGGATGTTGATATGTCCCAAACGTATCCATAATTTTTGCTTTTGACATGCTTGTTTTGCATCATTGTCTCATGTTTATATCAAAGTTTTCTATCTTTTTAGGCATTTATTGGACTAACATACTAATGGTTTCAAAAGTGCACAATGTTCTTGTTTTACACTTTATTGTGTAGGAATTACTTGGAAATTGACAAAAACGCAAAAGGAGTCGTATTGGAGTAGGACTCTGACTTTCCTGAAATCTATCTGAGAATGTTTTTAGAAGATGGTCATGTTCTGGCCCGAAGACGACGTCAAACGGAAAAAGCCTAGTTGCGAAAGTTATGGGGAATTTCGAGAGGATGCTTCTGGATATAAAATTCGTCCAAATCGGAGTCTGGACGGCCGAGAAAAGCCCGTTTTACTGAAGCCCAAAATCTGATGACGGGAATCCGAGAGTCTATATAAAGAGAGGAAACCTAGGTCACCAAGGGCCACGAATTTTCCTCCTCCCAAGCCGCCGTCTTGGAGGGGAGGACCAGCACCATTGCAGCACCATCCACAAGGAAGAAAGGGGGCCAAGGAGCCGCTGCCCCCTAGGGCCGCCGTCGCCCCTAGGGCCGCCGCCGCCACGGCTGCCGCCGGCCGCCTCCTCCTCGCGGGGCTGCACCTCTCCATCAACACCACCATCAAGCTCCTCCTCACCATGTCCATGTGTGAGTAGTCTCCTCCGGGGCTGAGGGCTTGTACGTGTAGCTATGTGGTTATCTCTCTCTCCCATGATGTGATCTTCGTTGTGATCATAGGCTATGTTAATCTAGGGTGATCCCATGATATTTCCCCTTCCTCTATGTATTGGATTGATGTACTCACTTGTCTTTATCTAGTATAATCCCCGAGACCAAGGTGACAGCGGTCTATTGGACATGGATTAGAAGAATATTTTCATGAGTGATTTCCTCTTTTGTGTGTTTATTGAAGATTGAGAGTCTCTTGGTGCTTGTCTTTGACTATCCTTGAGATATGTTGTGGTGATTGTGGTACTCTCTTTGGATGGCCGCGGTGACATTGGGAAATCCATAGATTGAGAACTACGAACTTTGAGGCGTGCTTTTGTAGCCCTACATAATTCTCGTCCTCTCTTGACCACAAAGGAATGACCTCCGGGTGCGTCTCCATTGCATGTTTTATGGGAAATATCATGTGATTAGATTATGTAAATGTTGTTGGGAGTTGCCACTAGTGAAAGTATGATCCCTAGGCCTTGTTTTCATCAATTGAACACCGTTTACTTTCAGTTTTGTTACATGTTTGCTTGCTGCCATTTTTATTTCAGATTTACAAATACATCTTTTGCCATCCATATCACTTGCCATTTAACATCTCTTCGCCGAACTAGTGCACCTATACATCTGACAAGTGTATTAGGTGTGTTGGGGACACAAGAGACTTCTTGTATCTTGATTGCAGGGTTGCTTGAAAGGGGTACGTTCAACCTCCACTTCCCTGAGTTCGATAAACCTTGGGTTACTCACTTAAGGGAAATTTGCTGCTGTCCTACAAACCTCTGCTCTTGGAGGCCCAACACTATCTACAGGAATAGAAGCGTGTAGTAGACATCAAGCTATTTCTGGCGCCGTTGCCGGGGAAGTGAGGTAAGTCAAGGTACCTTCTCTAGATCTTGCAATTAAATCTTTTTGTTTCTTATATTTATTTCACTAGTTTTGCTTAATGGAAAACAACAAAAATATGAGAGAGCTTTATAAGCTCTACCTTGAACTTGGACATGATGTGTTTGAAGAGAAAATTAAAAAACCTTTGGAACTTTATTATTTGCATAACAATCATGATGGTGGTGATGTTATTAGTATGCTTTTTTTTAATATCAATATTGCTAATGACATGGAAAGCTCTAAGCTTGGGGATGACACGTTTGATGAACATGATATTTTTAGTCCACCTACTATTGAGGATAAAATTTATTATGATTATGATATGCCTCCTAAATATGATGATTACCATGATGGTTATGATTGCTTTACTCTCACTATTCCTAATAAGAAAGATTTTGCTTATATGGAGAGTAAGAGTGCCTTTTTGCATGTGGATCATGGTAACAATGCTTTATGTGATGCTTATATTGTTGAGTTTATTCGTGATCCCACTGAAAATTATTATGAGAAGGGAACATATGCTTATAGATATTTCAATAATATCAAGTTCCTTCTCTTTATGTTGAAGGTTTTGAAGCTGCACTTGTTTTGTCTTCCTATGCTTATTGCTTTGTGCTTCAATGAATTATTCTATTGCAATATTCCTATGCATAGGAAGCATGTTAGGCTTAAATGTGTTTGGTATTTGCTCCTTGATGCTCTCTTTTGTTCTTCAACTCTTATTCCTACGAGAGCATCATTAAAATCTTAAGCCTATCTTTATGGCTATAAAGAAAGAGCTCTAGGGAGACAACCCTTGTTATCTTTGCTTTCAGTTTGTTCTTTCAGTTTTTAGTGGTCTTGATGTTTGTTACTACTGTAGCAACATCATTGTATCTTTTCTTTTCAGCTTTGTGCCAAGTTTAGCCTCCGATTGCAAGAAAGTTCAAAAGTTGTGACATGCTGTCCAGAAAACAGATTCTGTCCTTGGACAGAAAAATTCGAATAAAATCACCAGATCATCTTTTTGATCTGAATTTTTTTGACAGCGTGCTCTATACAATTGGCTTTTGAGCGTCTGTTCTGAGTTTTTTGATTTGAGTTGCAGAAGTGCCCAGAAAAAATTATTTACTACCTGCTGGTCTGTTTTTCACAGATTCTGTCCTGTTTTGCCTTTTCTTCGTTTTGCAAACCTTGAGCTTGCTTTTTCTTTGCAAAAACCTTTTGGCAATCTTGAGAAACAGTAGCTCTTCAAGATTATCTTTATTTCCAGTAGGGAAAAATTATTTTATTGTGGGTACTAACCTCGCTAATCAGATTATGATGAGTTATGTATGAAGGGATTTTTCAAGTGTGCGAGGGAAGATGATAAAAGAAGACTCAGGAGGGTCAAACGCTCAAGCTTGGGGATGCCCCCGTGCACCCCCAAGAAATATTCAAGAAGACTCAAGCGTCTAAGCTTGGGGATGCCCCCATGCATCCCCTTCTCCATCAACAATTATCAGTTCGTCTTTCGTTCCACTATAATTATCACTTCATGTGTTATGTGCTATGCTTGGAGCGTCTTGTTCTTAGTTTCCTTTTCAGTTTTCTTTAGCTTTGCTTGCTGGTCATAAATAAGTTGCATCTGATCATTCTTGTTTGGGAGAGAGACACGCTCCGCTTTTTCATGAAACACTCATGTTCTTCACTTATATCTTTTTGAGTGTTTTAGCTACCTTGTTATATGCTTCTAGCTCTTGTTTTGCTTTCATATCATGTTCAGGGCTATTGGTTCTTTTATAGAAAGTACTCTCTTGCTTCACTTATATCTATTTGGAGAGTTGATTGGTTTGAATTGCTAAATAATATGTTGGATCTGAAAAATGCCAAGTGTGGCCGTGGTGCAAAGAATAAAAAACTTGCATAGTTTTGAAGATCATTGAGTAACTTGATCCCTATCAATTGTTTTGAGAAATTAAGTAGTGATGCCTAAACATGTAGATCATTTAATAAAGTCTTATTAGTGAAGAAATACCTTTGAAGTTTGCAATTGTTTAGTTTTTCACCATTGGTAGTTTTAAAGTTCGTGTTCTCTCTTTAGAAGTAAGTTGGTTGACAAGGAAGACAGTGTAGAAGTCTTATAATTATGCTGAAAGGATGTTATAATTCTCTTGTACCGGTTAACATGTGCTTGCTAAAAACTTGCTAAACCAAAAACTCTGTACTGAGCGGGAATGCTGCTCGTGCATCCAAATTCCATAGCCAAAATTCTGCCATATGTGTCCACCATACCTACCTATATGCATGGTATTTAATAGTCATTCCAAGTAAATTGCTCATGTGCTACCTTTAAAACCTTCAAAATTTATCCTTATTTGTGTCTCTGTTTTAGCTCATGAGGAAGTGGTAGACAGTTCATTATTACTTGTGTTGGACAGAACGACCCCTGACGTGCATGAATAATGTGCATGTCCTTAATTTTGCAAAAAGAGCTGGCAAAAGGGTATGCCCAGCCCACTTTACATGTCATCAATATCAATATCAAAAACCTCCTTCACACATCGTACCTGAGAAATCAGACAAACTTTGGCTAGTGATAAACAAAGGAGAAAGGGGAGTGTTATCATTCCTCTATGGGAGCCGCTCTTAAGTTCTGTTTGGCATGAGTAGTAGTGCATTGTTTATAACCATTCGTTGACATAAGCATACATCTCTCAAAATTGCTTTTATATCTCTATGTTTTCAAAAATAAAAAGCTCTAGCACATGAGTAATCCCTGCTTCCCTCTGCGAAGGGCCTATCTTTTACTTTTAAATGTTGAGTCAGTTTTCCTATGTTCTAATCTTCTTCCTCCACCATAAGCAAGCATCTAGTGTTAACCCTGGGTTCAAGTTGATTATGTTCAAAATTTCTGCTTAGTTATATATAATCCTTGTGCATTGAACTTATCCATGAGATAAAATGTTGAAAAGTGGAAAGCATTGCTGAAACTTTATCTTCCTTTTGTGTTAACTAGAATGCTTTTGATGAGAGAACTCCTTTGGGGCTAACAGTTGTGCTTAACTTCATAGTTTCATGTCTTCAAATTTATTATTCATGAAATGAATTTACTTAGATGATCACTTGGTTATTCATTGTTTACTTGCTTTCAACTATAGACAATTGTTTTGGTTCACTTTATTTCAGTTCATGTGCTTTACTATATTACTTGATCAAGATTGTGTTAGTAGCATGTCACCTCAAAAATTATCTATGTTATCATTCTACCTACTCGAGGACGAGTAGGAATTAAGCTTGGGGATGTTGATATGTCCCAAACGTATCCATAATTTTTGCTTTTGACATGCTTGTTTTGCATCATTGTCTCATGTTTATATCAAAGTTTTCTATCTTTTTAGGCATTTATTGGACTAACATACTAATGGTTACAAAAGTGCACAATGTTCTTGTTTTACACTTTATTGTGAAGGAATTACTTGGAAATTGACAAAAACGCAAAAGGAGTCGTATTGGAGTAGGACTCTGACTTTCCTGAAATCTATCTGAGAATGTTTTTAGAAGATGGTCATGTTCTGGCCCGAAGACGACGTCAAACGGAAAAAGCCTAGTTGCGAAAGTTATGGGGAATTTCGAGAGGATGCTTCTGGATATAAAATTCGTCCAAACCGGAGTCTGGACGGCCGAGAAAAGCCCGTTTTACTGAAGCCCAAAATCTGATGACGGGAATCCGAGAGTCTATATAAAGAGAGGAAACCTAGGTCACCAAGGGCCACGAATTTTCCTCCTCCCAAGCCGCCGTCTTGGAGGGGAGGACCAGCACCATTGCAGCACCATCCACAAGGAAGAAAGGGGGCCAAGGGGCCGCTGCCCCCTAGGGCCGCCGTCGCCCCGAGGGCCGCCGCCGCCACGGCTGCCGCCGGCCGCCTCCTCCTCGCCGGGCTGCACCTCTCCATCAACACCACCATCAAGCTCCTCCTCACCATGTCCATGTGTGAGTAGTCTCCTCCGGGGCTGAGGGCTTGTACGTGTAGCTATGTGGTTATCTCTCTCTCCCATGATGTGATCTTCGTTGTGATCATAGGCTATGTTAATCTAGGGTGATCCCATGATATTTCCCCTTCCTCTATGTATTGGATTGATGTACTCACTTGTCTTTATCTAGTATAATCCCCGAGACCAAGGTGACAGCGGTCTATTGGACATGGATTAGAAGAATATTTTCATGAGTGATTTCCTCTTTTGTGTGTTGATTGAAGATTGAGAGTCTCTTGGTGCTTGTCTTTGACTATCCTTGAGATATGTTGTGGTGATTGTGGTACTCTCTTTGGATGGCCGCGGTGACATTGGGAAATCCATAGATTGAGAACTGCGAACTTTGAGGCGTGCTTTTGTAGCCCTACATAATTCTCGTCCTCTCTTGACCACAAAGGAATGACCTCCGGGTGCGTCTCCATTGCATGTTTTATGGGAAATATCATGTGATTAGATTATGTAAATGTTGTTGGGAGTTGCCACTAGTGAAAGTATGATCCCTAGGCCTTGTTTTCATCAATTGAACACCGTTTACTTTCAGTTTTGTTACATGTTTGCTTGCTGCCATTTTTATTTCAGATTTACAAATACATCTTTTGCCATCCATATCACTTGCCATTTAACATCTCTTCGCCGAACTAGTGCACCTATACATCTGACAAGTGTATTAGGTGTGTTGGGGACACAAGAGACTTCTTGTATCTTGATTGCAGGGTTGCTTGAAAGGGGTACGTTCAACCTCCACTTCCCTGAGTTCGATAAACCTTGGGTTACTCACTTAAGGGAAATTTGCTGCTGTCCTACAAACCTCTGCTCTTGGAGGCCCAACACTATCTACAGGAATAGAAGCGTGTAGTAGACATCAAGCTATTTATGGCGCCGTTGCCGGGGAAGTGAGGTAAGTCAAGGTACCTTCTCTAGATCTTGCAATTAAATCTTTTTGTTTCTTATTTTTATTTCACTAGTTTTGCTTAATGGAAAACAACAAAAATATGAGAGAGCTTTATAAGCTCTACCTTGAACTTGGACATGATGTGTTTGAAGAGAAAATTAAAAAACCTTTGGAACTTTATTATTTGCATAACAATCATGATGGTGGTGATGTTATTAGTATGCTTTTTTTTAATATCAATATTGCTAATGACATGGAAAGCTCTAAGCTTGGGGATGACACGTTTGATGAACATGATATTTTTAGTCCACCTACTATTGAGGATAAAATTTATTATGATTATGATATGCCTCCTAAATATGATGATTACCATGATGGTTATGATTGCTTTACTCTCACTATTCCTAATAAGAAAGATTTTGCTTATATGGAGAGTAAGAGTGCCTTTTTGCATGTGGATCATGGTAACAATGCTTTATGTGATGCTTATATTGTTGAGTTTATTCGTGATCCCACTGAAAATTATTATGAGAAGGGAACATATGCTTATAGATATTTCAATAATATCAAGTTCCTTCTCTTTATGTTGAAGGTTTTGAAGCTGCACTTGTTTTGTCTTCCTATGCTTATTGCTTTGTGCTTCAATGAATTATTCTATTGCAATATTCCTATGCATAGGAAGCATGTTAGGCTTAAATGTGTTTGGTATTTGCTCCTTGATGCTCTCTTTTGTTCTTCAACTCTTATTCCTACGAGAGCATCATTAAAATCTTAAGCCTATCTTTATGGCTATAAAGAAAGAGCTCTAGGGAGACAACCCTTGTTATCTTTGCTTTCAGTTTGTTCTTTCAGTTTTTAGTGGTCTTGATGTTTGTTACTACTGTAGCAACATCATTGTATCTTTTCTTTTCAGCTTTGTGCCAAGTTTAGCCTCCGATTGCAAGAAAGTTCAAAAGTTGTGACATGCTGTCCAGAAAACAGATTCTGTCCTTGGACAGAAAAATTCGAATAAAATCACCAGATCATCTTTTTGATCTGAATTTTTTTGACAGCGTGCTCTATACAATTGGCTTTCGAGCGTCTGTTCTGAGTTTTTTGATTTGAGTTGCAGAAGTGCCCAGAAAAAATTATTTACTACCTGCTGGTCTGTTTTTCACAGATTCTGTCCTGTTTTGCCTTTTCTTCGTTTTGCAAACCTTGAGCTTGCTTTTTCTTTGCAAAAACCTTTTGGCAATCTTGAGAAACAGTAGCTCTTCAAGATTATCTTTATTTCCAGTAGGGAAAAATTATTTTATTGTGGGTACTAACCTCGCTAATCAGATTATGATGAGTTATGTATGAAGGGATTTTTCAAGTGTGCGAGGGAAGATGATAAAAGAAGACTCAGGAGGGTCAAACGCTCAAGCTTGGGGATGCCCCCGTGCACCCCCAAGAAATATTCAAGAAGACTCAAGCGTCTAAGCTTGGGGATGCCCCCATGCATCCCCTTCTCCATCAACAATTATCAGTTCGTCTTTCGTTCCACTATAATTATCACTTCATGTGTTATGTGCTATGCTTGGAGCGTCTTGTTCTTAGTTTCCTTTTCAGTTTTCTTTAGCTTTGCTTGCTGGTCATAAATAAGTTTCATCTGATCATTCTTGTTTGGGAGAGAGACACGCTCCGCTTTTTCATGAAACACTCATGTTCTTCACTTATATCTTTTTGAGTGTTTTAGCTACCTTGTTATATGCTTCTAGCTCTTGTTTTGCTTTCATATCATGTTCAGGGCTATTAGTTATTTTATAGAAAGTACTCTCTTGCTTCACTTATATCTATTTGGAGAGTTGATTGGTTTGAATTGCTAAATAATATGTTGGATCTGAAAAATGCCAAGTGTGGCCGTGGTGCAAAGAATAAAAAACTTGCATAGTTTTGAAGATCATTGAGTAACTTGATCCCTATCAATTGTTTTGAGAAATTAAGTAGTGATGCCTAAACATGTAGATCATTTAATAAAGTCTTATTAGTGAAGAAATACCTTTGAAGTTTGCAATTGTTTAGTTTTTCACCATTGGTAGTTTTAAAGTTCTTGTTCTCTCTTTAGAAGTAAGTTGGTTGACAAGGAAGACAGTGTAGAAGTCTTATAATTATGCTGAAAGGATGTTATAATTCTCTTGTACCGGTTAACATGTGCTTGCTAAAAACTTGCTAAACCAAAAACTCTGTACTGAGCGGGAATGCTGCTCGTGCATCCAAATTCCATAGCCAAAATTCTGCCATATGTGTCCACCATACCTACCTATATGCATGGTATTTAATAGCCATTCCAAGTAAATTGCTCATGTGCTACCTTTACAACCTTCAAAATTTATCCTTATTTGTGTCTCTGTTTTAGCTCATGAGGAAGTGGTAGACAGTTCATTATTACTTGTGTTGGACAGAACGACCCCTGACGTGCATGAATAATGTGCATGTCCTTAATTTTGCAAAAAGAGCTGGCAAAAGGGTATGCCCAGCCCACTTTACATGTCATCAATATCAATATCAAAAACCTCCTTCACACATCGTACCTGAGAAATCAGACAAACTTTGGCTAGTGATAAACAAAGGAGAAAGGGGAGTGTTATCATTCCTCTATGGGAGCCGCTCTTAAGTTCTGTTTGGCATGAGTAGTAGTGCATTGTTTATTACCATTCGTTGACATAAGCATACATCTCTCAAAATTGTTTTTATATCTCTATGTTTTCAAAAATAAAAAGCTCTAGCACATGAGTAATCCCTGCTTCCCTCTGCGAAGGGCCTATCTTTTACTTTTAAATGTTGAGTCAGTTTTCCTATGTTCTAATCTTCTTCCTCCACCATAAGCAAGCATCTAGTGTTAACCCTGGGTTCAAGTTGATTATGTTCAAAATTTCTGCTTAGTTATATATAATCCTTGTGCATTGAACTTATCCATGAGATAAAATGTTGAAAAGTGGAAAGCATTGCTGAAACTTTATCTTCCTTTTGTGTTAACTAGAATGCTTTTGATGAGAGAACTCCTTTGGGGCTAACAGTTGTGCTTAACTTCATAGTTTCATGTCTTCAAATTTATTATTCATGAAATGAATTTACTTAGATGATCACTTGGTTATTCATTGTTTACTTGCTTTCAACTATAGACAATTGTTTTGGTTCACTTTATTTCAGTTCATGTGCTTTACTATATTACTTGATCAAGATTGTGTTAGTAGCATGTCACCTCAAAAATTATCTATGTTATCATTCTACCTACTCGAGGACGAGTAGGAATTAAGCTTGGGGATGTTGATACGTCCCAAACGTATCCATAATTTTTGCTTTTGACATGCTTGTTTTGCATCATTGTCTCATGTTTATATCAAAGTTTTCTATCTTTTTAGGCATTTATTGGACTAACATACTAATGGTTACAAAAGTGCACAATGTTCTTGTTTTACACTTTATTGTGTAGGAATTACTTGGAAATTGACAAAAACGCAAAAGGAGTCGTATTGGAGTAGGACTCTGACTTTCCTGAAATCTATCTGAGAATGTTTTTAGAAGATGGTCACGTTCTGGCCCGAAGACAACGTCAAACAGAAAAAGCCTAGTTGCGAAAGTTATGGGTAATTTCGAGAGGATGCTTCTGGATATAAAATTCGTCCAAATCGGAGTCCGGACGGCCGAGAAAAGCCCGTTTTACTGAAGCCCAAAATCTGATGACGGGAATCCGAGAGTCTATATAAAGAGAGGAAACCTAGGTCACCAAGGGCCACGAATTTTCCTCCTCCCAAGCCGCCGTCTTGGAGGGGAGGACCAGCACCATTGCAGCACCATCCACAAGGAAGAAAGGGGGCCAAGGAGCCGCTGCCCCCTAGGGCCGCCGCCGCCTCGAGGGCCGCCGCCGCCCCGGAGGGCTGCCGCCGGCCGCCTCCTCCTCGCGGGGCTGCACCTCTCCATCAACACCACCATCAAGCTCCTCATCACCATGTCCATGTGTGAGTAGTCTCCTCCGGGGCTGAGGGCTTGTACGTGTAGCTATGTGGTTATCTCTCTCTCCCATGATGTGATCTTCGTTGTGATCATAGGCTATGTTAATCTAGGGTGATCCCATGATATTTCCCCTTCCTCTATGTATTGGATTGATGTACTCACTTGTCTTTATCTAGTATAATCCCCGAGACCAAGGTGACAGCGGTCTATTGGACATGGATTAGAAGAATATTTTCATGAGTGATTTCCTCTTTTGTGTGTTGATTGAAGATTGAGAGTCTCTTGGTGCTTGTCTTTGACTATCCTTGAGATATGTTGTGGTGATTGTGGTACTCTCTTTGGATGGCCGCGGTGACATTGGGAAATCCATAGATTGAGAACTACGAACTTTGAGGTGTGCTTTTGTAGCCCTACATAATTCTCGTCCTCTCTTGACCACAA
>LR738709.1:50194261-50211337 GCA_902687465.1 Secale cereale | reverse complement strand
ACAAAGGAATGACCTCCGGGTGCGTCTCCATTGCATGTTTTATGGGAAATATCATGTGATTAGATTATGTAAATGTTGTTGGGAGTTGCCACTAGTGAAAGTATGATCCCTAGGCCTTGTTTTCATCAATTGAACACCGTTTACTTTCAGTTTTGTTACATGTTTGCTTGCTGCCATTTTTATTTCAGATTTACAAATACATCTTTTGCCATCCATATCACTTGCCATTTAACATCTCTTCGCCGAACTAGTGCACCTATACATCTGACAAGTGTATTAGGTGTGTTGGGGACACAAGAGACTTCTTGTATCTTGATTGCAGGGTTGCTTGAAAGGGGTACGTTCAACCTCCACTTCCCTGAGTTCGATAAACCTTGGGTTACTCACTTAAGGGAAATTTGCTGCTGTCCTACAAACCTCTGCTCTTGGAGGCCCAACACTGTCTACAAGAATAGAAGCGTGTAGTAGACATCAGCGACATCTAGCGCGTAGGGCATCTAGGCCGTACTGCGGTAGTGCGTGGCGTGCTAGCTGCCGGTGTAGTGTGCACTCGCCTCGCGGGCCAGTGCGCTGTCGGCGCTGCTCGCGGATTTGCCTCCGAACACCGGCGATCGAGCGACGAGCGGCGCTGGTGGACTTCGCCCACCGTACACCGATCTCGAGCTATAAAATGACCGAGGTGCTCCTTTCTTCTTCCTCACACCTGGCCTCGCTTCTCCTTCTCCTTTCTTCTCCTCCATTTCTGTTTGCAGGAGCTCGGGACGAGGCTCTAATGGAGGAGGTGATGCCGGACTGGTGCATGATCCTGGTGTGCGGAGGGTTGGCGGCATTGCTGGGGTTCTCCGCGCTCTTGTGCACGATGATCCTCGATGATCGTCATGATGCTGCTGCTCGAGTGCTAGCTCTTCGTGGCAGCGGCGATCATGAGGATTAGGTGCTGGTGTCGGGTGCTAGCGGCTGACAGTGTGCTGTAGGCAACTTGTACCCGAATAATTACCCACAAATCTCTCCTTCAGAGACTATGGTGTGTTATGGAGGTAATCAGTTAGATGCAACATGCGCACGTGGATTTGCAATTAGTGCACGTGGTCGAGTGGTTGGAGTTGTGAGTCTGGTGTTGTGGTGCTGCGTGAATAAAAATCTATGTCGTGAAGAGACTTGTGCTGCAACAACTCAGGGAGAAATCTCACTTCAGGATTTACCGAGAGCGAATTTAGTTAATCAAAAATTAACAGCAGTAAAAACTACTCCCATTAATTGAAACCAAATATTTAATTCATCGCACAAATTTAGGATACCACGCATAAGTTGCAACTCATAAATAAATGCTGGGACAACAAACATAGCAGTGACGTCTACAATGAAAACGGTAAATAGATAGGGTCCTGGGAAAACGTCTCTGGTACTGGGGCACACTCTTCTTCTATCGGAGGAAGCGGATTGACTAGTCGATGAATGCGTCTCTCCTGTCCGGGCCTCAGTGGTCTGCCAATAGCGATCTGAGGATTTAAATCAGCGAGGCTCTGGAGATAACCCATTACCCGCTGGGTCAAATGCTCTTGAGCGGTGACATACTGGGCAAGGTTGGCCAGTACTGGGTCTCTCTCAATTCGCCCACCGGGAAAAGATGCTACTTCTCCGGGTGCTGCACGGCTCGGGAAGTAATAATACCCTCGTTCGCTGGCAAAGGGCACCGCAAATCGAAGGCGAGCAAGCGCTTCATACGCAGCAGCTTCTACGGCCATCTGCGGAGTCGGCATAGATTTCCCCACGAAGGAGACTTCCGTTGGGTCTTGGTTTGGGTTTGCGGGAGGGATGTGTACCACTGCCCAATATTTCGAGGTGGATGGGGTGATCCTCGATTTGAGCAACTCGTACTGGGGTGGATGAATGGAACTCATGGTACTGCAGGTAAAGTCCCACAATATTTTAACAAAACTACCTGGGGTGGCATCTGGGGTTCTCAGATAAATACTAGGGCTTGGCATGGCACGGAATGGCTGTGAGAGTTGTGCACAAGGTGAGGGGTACTTGGCAAGGTCACGAGGTGGCCTTTTATATAGCAACTGGGCTGGGTTATTAAATCACGGTGAGGGGCAACTAGTTTGTCGGTTCTGCTCTATGGGGTCGGGGTCAATGCTACAGATACACATATCTCGCAAAAGTGACGTATTACTGTGGGAGTCGTCGGGGGTGGTTTTTGGAAGCTATGCCTAGAATAAAAAATGCAATCGTACACCAACATACTTATGCATGGTTACTTAAAAAAAGGGGCGCACAAGCAGACCGTATTCAATTATGGTGATACAAGATCACACAATGACAGGGCGTGGACATACTAAGACTCGGCGCTACTCGGGTGCTTTAGTCTACCTCGTTTATATCTAAGCGGGCGTGCCTTGTGGATGCCGAGGCTTCTCCAAGGGCTTCACCGTCGGGGTTAGCTGGAGGGGGTTGAGGGACTTCAGGGTCGGGGTAGCGATGATGACCATCGCGGGGGTTGTTGGCCACAATCCCGTTGGAGCATGTTCCCAAAAGGCGACGAATCACTTCTGGGGACACCAAAGCATTTTGGTTGATGGCTGGGGCAGACCTCAAGGACTCGATCGGTTGTCCTAACAGCACGACTGGGTTGTCAGCGTCGGGCTCATCTTCTCCTCTTGCCGGGGCTCGGCGAACCAGTTCTCCACGAGCTGCGATCAGATCAAGAGTGATTTGATCGAACAGTTCCTCTAGTGCACTTACATAGCGCACCAGATGCAACAATGCAGGATCCGTCTCGTGATCTCCGTTGGCAACCTGGGGTGTCCTACCATACCCATCACGGTTGGGGTAGTAGTAGAACGAGCGACAGTTAACTCTGGGCGACAAGTGCCGGAGTTGAAGTATAGCCTCTCGAGCAGCTAGTTGGATGGCTTGTGGCTCAAAGGAAGTTGTCCTTCTGGTGAACCTGTAGGGGCGTTCTGGCGATAGACCCCTACCATAGACGTGCACAGTGGCCCAGAATTGACGGCTCTCACCGCCCATGGGCCCTTGGTACACAACATATTCTGGGGGATCTTCTAATGCAAAGGCACGGCGGGTGAGGTTTGCTAGCACGGACACAAAACCTCCAAGGTTGGTTGCTGTGGTTTCATTGTGAACAATGGGTCCAGGCATTATAGCTCGGTTTGGGGTAAAGGTTGTGATGTGCTGGGTTGAGGCTAGCGTGCCTTTTTTATAGAAAAAGGGGACGGAGTCTTCCTTCGCATGCTTGCGGAAGAGACTATTTAGGTGTCGGTCACTGACGCGTGATCGACAGGCTAGGCTGATAGGTTGGGCACCGACTGCAAAAAGTGCCGGGTTCACTGTGTGGCTATCTTACACGAGAAGCTTGGCCGAGGTTAGGTTAAGGTCTGGTGGGTTGGTTAACCTAGGTTTATTGACCTGGCCAAGATAGGATTAGCCAATGATCAGCCTGGCTCTGATACCAAGGTTGTCAGGACCGAATTTTTGGGTTATCAATTTCCCAAAAAATGGCCCTTGTGCTCACCAGCCCCAGGATTACTGTTAGCTGATGAGGCACCAACTTGATACAGAAATTCCAAGCAAAGTACATAACATGTAGTACAAGACCATTCCGGCCTGTGAGTACAAACAAGGTTTCTAGTGGTTGATGGTGGAAGCGGTTTGTGGTTCATCAGTGTGTATGGGACTCCATTTCCCACAGGAACAGCTGACCAAGATAACTCCTACCTTCGTGAGGCTGCTATCACCATTGCGTAGGTTCCGGGGCTGTCATCGCAACGCTCCTCTCCATGCAAGAAATCTGGCCAAGACAACAGCCAGTGACAAGCCAGTGAGTACTTTGAATGTACTCGCAAACATTATGAACACAGGTATAACATAACAAATGATAATCATGCTCTGAAATATTTTATGATCACAACGTCAGTCACAACATAAAAAATCCATGATGCACGCAAGCAGGTTATTCATATACAACATGAATAGGCAATAAGGGAGTAGAAGTAGAATGCACCGATCGGGTGTCTGAAGCGACGCCTCGAAAGGATGATAATATAAAGCATACCTCAGTCGGGCGTCTGAGTGACACCACATAAAGGTCTTATAAGTAAAAGAAATAACAAGCATGCCATAGTCGGGCATCTATGCGACACCACATAAAGGGCTTATAAGTAATTTAAATAACAAGCATGCCACAGTCGGGCGTCTGAGCGCCACCACATAAAAGGGCTTATAAGTAATTTAAATAACAAGCATGCCACAGTCGGGCGTCTGAGCGACACCACATAAAGGGCTTATAAGTAATTTAAATAACAAGCATGCCACAGTCGGGCGTCTGTGCGACACCACATAAAGGGCTTATAAATGAAATAAATGACAAACATGCCACAGTCAGGCGTCTGTGCGACGCCACATAAAGGGCTTATAAGAGGATAGTCACAGTGAATATCCAGGAGGTAGAACCGTCCCAGGGATACTCAATAACTCAAATAATACAAATGTTTAGTCCATAATAATAATAATAATAATAATAATAATAATAATCATATGTCACAGGTCATGATCAAAGTTCTGGTTTAGCAGTTTTTCCTCCGAAGACTGACACTAAGACCGACACTTGACCCATCCCAGACTGTAGTCCTTAACCATGGACACGGCTATTCGAATAGATATAATCTCTGCGGAGGGTGCACTCTTTACCCACGAGTAACGAATTCCTTTATTCCATCGGGACTAATTCCATTTATGGTCTTTTAATTGAAAACACACCTGACCCGCACACATCAGCTTAACTTACCGGTGTCTGGAATCACCCACGACACCTGTTAAGCAAAACTCTAAGTGGGGAGGCTACAACCTCGAATAGCATGGGATCAAATTTATACCGCGCGCTACTAAGGGGTGCCCTCTCTCGGTCCCAACCGGAAACACCCATGCCCCCGGACCAAGTGGCATGCCTACCGGATGCACCCGATATCTTCCACCATGGCCTCTCTGTACGGTGTGTGCCAAGAAAGGGGTTGACAACTTACTAAACCGTACCCTACCAGCGGCAGGGACAAGTGGTAGTACGAAACAAGCATGGGGGTTACAGGAGCAAGACTCGATCTATGACCGACTCAGGAGGTTTAAGTATTCCCTGCATGATTAGCATAACAAATGTATTTCAACCAACAGACGGAATCACCACCCATCATACCTCAACATGCCATACCGGACACAACCGTCTCGACGAGGAACTAGGGACAAGCTCGTGTCTACACAAGACAGAGGCTTTCCCGGATTCCTTCCGGTAGGCATGAAAGGCATACGAGGGTGATTACTATCACAAACATATCCATTTCCCACAGCAAAGAATCTTCATTAGGCACTCATACGTATGATCATATCATCACATAAAATAACGAATGCTCCATGTCAAGGTGGTGTTGTAATCGTATCAAACAACACACAAAAATATTATGCCAGGGTTCAGAATGCTTGCCTTCAAGAGCAGGCAAGTGGGGGTGCACTTTTGAAAGTTGCCTTCTTCTTCAAAAATCCTATTTTACGAAAATTTGAATTAACACATAGTTTCAAAACAGTACAAAAAAAGTTGTTTGGAAAATTTTCAAATAAATATGAAAATAAACTAGACAAAATTTGAGAAACAACATAAAAAGAATCAAATCAATTGGACTTATATTTAAAAAGCTACAGCTAGTCAAAGTTTAGTCAAAATCTGTTTTTAATAAAAATCAGAAAAAGAAAACGTTTCGGCAGCACTTACGTTTTCCTCTTGCGAATGCGTATTCGGTGGAATATGCTTCCACTTAAAACACGCTTCGGCGGGGCTGGGTCTCTCACATAGGGTCCCTTGGGCCCACTGGTCAGGTTTGACCAGTCGCCCGCGCCTCCTTCCTCCTCTGGCCGAGCAGAGGAGGGCTCCGGCGATCGCCGTCGACGAACGGCGGCTCCCCACGGCATTCCGAGGGCAGGGATGGATCCGCCAGTCCAGGGCGGTCCTCCCGGTGGTCGACAGGCTGGCGGGGACGAAGGGAGTCGCCGGCGGCGAGCTTCGCGACGGACGGTGGCGTCGGGAGGATTGGGGTCTCGAGCTACGGTGGCTCCCGATCGGGTTTGAGAGGTGGGGTGGCTCCTAAAGGTCGAGGGGAAGAGTATGGTGGCACTGGATGGACTGGGGAGGCTCTGTTTGCGAAGAACGGGACCGAAGGGTGGCGGCGGCCGAATTAGCCGGAGACGGGGAAGACGGCCTCCCTCCGCCGATTGCTGGTTGTGGGAGCGCTAGGGAGATGGCATGAGGTCGCCTGAGGGTCTGGACGAGCTCGGGGGCTCCATTTATAGGCGGTCGAGGTCGGTTCCGACGGCGGCAGAGGAAATGGCGAACCGCCGTTCTGTAGCCAGGGGGCGTGTGGCGATGGCTGGCGGAGTCTGGCAGGGCGAGGGGATAAGCTCGAGCTGTTCCAGGGGCAGCTGGCGCGCTGGAGTGGCTCGGGCGGCGCCGTCCATGGCAGGAGCCTATTGTGGACGTCGGCGTGCCGCCAAGGGGCTCTGACGGCGGCGCTGTAGGGCGCCAGGGTGGCTCTGCGATGAGGGAGGAGTCGGGGCGCGCTGGCTGTGAGTGGGGAGGGGCCAGAACGGGCGCGGGGAGGCGGCAGCGGGACGCGGCGACTTGGGCGCTCGCGCGTGCAAAACGCGCGCTCTGGCCGTGCCCAGAGCACGCACGCCATGTGTTCGGCAAAATGCCAAGGCATGCCAAGAGGCTTGGATGAGGTTGGGGATTAACAGGTCTAGGCTAGAGGTGGCTAGGAGATTAGTGGACATGCTGGTTAGGCAAAGCAAGCAGGTCCAACGTGCAAACTAAAAACTATGCCAAATCTGGCCATGCACACAAGGTGCTTGACAGAATGCCATGGGCTTCTAGGAATCTCTTGGGGTGGCCAAAAACTCCAGATCATAGTCTCTTTAGATGATAAAGGGGGTGGCAAGGTTAGTTTGGCAAAACCATAAACTTGTTAGTGCAAAGATTTGTGAAAACCAAATCTGGACAGAAAATAAAGGTTGTTATTGCATGGACCAAAAATATTCCAATGGGTCTAATCTCTTGGACTTAATGGTTTGGTAGGGTGGACTATAAGCAGAAGAAAGATCATGGGCACTAGAGCAAAACAAAATAGGGTTGCAGTGCAAAAGTGCAAACTGGACCAGATTTGAAAACTTGGGGTAGAGCTCAAAATCTCCAAATGACTAAAAGATATTTTTTTTCATAAAAGTGATGTAAGAACTTCACATGACATCCCCAAATTTTGGTGGGAATTTTAAAGAAGTATTTGAAAGGGTTGTAGTGCAAATGGAACTCTAAAACCGATGAAAAATCATTTTTGAAGAAATAAGGCTCGGGAAGAAAAATTGTAGAAATAATTCCACTGATAAAAAGAAATGGTCTTGGGAAGATATACAAGTCCAACAACATTTTTGAAAAGTTTTCTATTTGGAGGGAAAACTCCACATTCCAGAAGAAAAGAGTGGTTCTGAATCAAAAGAAAATTCAGAGAATAAAAATTAAATTTACCATGGCAAAATTTTAATTAATAAATCATGGTTAAATTTTTGGCGTGTTACAGCTGAGCAGCAGCAAAAGCAGCGGCGCAGGAGCATGACCGCGGGCGCGCGGCGGCGACGAGAGCGCTACAGCGGAGCCCACTATGCGGGCTGGACAGGGGCTTGGCGCGGTCACGGTCGCGGTGATCGCAGCCAATGGCCGAATCTGGGGCTGCGCAGGGCGGCGTCATATGGCGTCGGGACGAGGGGATGGAGGAGGGAATGAGCGAAGGCTCACCCTGGGGAGGCCGTGGACGAGCTTGTCGAGGCCGGGAGGCACTGGCGATGGAGATCCGAGGCGGGAAGGGTCGGTGGCGACGAGTCGAAAGGCGAAGTCCAGCGGGGCAGAAGTTGAAGACGACCTCGATCCGGTCGAAGCAGAGGCGCCCGACTCGATTTGACGCACCAAGACGATGTAGTGGTCGTCGTCGAACCTCCCGCACACGGCGGAGCAGCGAATGGTGGCTAGTGGCCACGGCTACGTCGACGACGCGACCATGGACGCACGCGGGTGACCTCGGGTGGAAGAAAACGACGAGGGGAAGGGGAAGAATGGTCTAGGGTTCGGTCTAGGATGCTCTTATCCACAAGGTGGCCGGGTCGATGACCGCACGTGGCTAGGGGACGGACACGGCCGCGGGATGGCCGCCACGCCCTCCCCCGTCTCCTGTAGCGAGAGGAGGGAGATGAGGGGAGGTGGGCTGGGCCACTGTAGCACTAGGTTAGGTGCACAGTGTTAGCCTTTTAACATATCCTTTTTCTGGTTTGTTTTGCTTTTTCCTTTTTACAAAAAATGATTTGCAATATTTGAGTTGCCAAAAAGATTTTGTACAATGTGGGACTTGGCCACATAAATACCTTGCATTATCTAGCACAACCACAAAATGTTTGGGAGGCTTTGGAGTATTTTTGAATTTTTCATAAATGGAAAGGCATTTAAATATGTTGTTCTAGCAATGTTTAAATTAGTTCAGGGCATTAACCCACTTAATTAAAATACTGGTTCACCACCATAATTAGTTATGGAATATATGCCAGAAGATGAACATTTCAGATTTCATGTGTGACAAATATGAATTTTTGACTTTAGATTGGATTTGAAATGGAATTGTGATCTGGATCAAGTGAAGATTAGCAACAGTAATGTGATGACATGGCACCATTAACAGGGGATTACTGTAGCATGACACTGGGGGTGTTACAGCACATGAGTGAGAAGGGGGTGACAGTGCATGAGTGAGAATGAGGTGACAGTGCTAGTGAAGCAAAATTTGTTGAAGGGTGTGAAAGGAGTTCACATCAAGAAATGTTCAGATAGTCGGAAGCAACACAAAGTTGCCTTCAAGACTCTACCTCCTCACAAGAAGCCTGAGAAGCTGGACTTGATACATTCCAATGTTTGAAAAATGTCAGTAAGTCTCTTGGTGGTGCTAAGTACTTTGTGACTTTTATTGATGACTTCTCCATGAAATTTTGGTCCTTCACTTTGAGGACCAAAGATCAAGTACTAGGTGTATTCAAGCAATTTCAAACCTCAGTTGAGAGAGAAATTGAGAAGAAGATCAAGTGCATTCGCACTAATAATGGAGGAGAGTATATTGGGACATTTGATGCATATTGCAAGCAGCAAAGTATTAGGCATCAATTTACTCCCTCGAAAACACCATAGCTGTGTAGTGTGCATATTTACCATGTCGGTGAATTTGTGCAGCGCATTGTTCCTGTCCAGCCCCAACACGATCCCCATTGTCTAATCTGATCGCCCCTCGATCCAGATCAGGAAGTGACAATGACTCGGTTTACGAGATATGCATTTTCCATTAAAGAAAATCGGTGAACACATGTTTTAGTGGGAAGTACTCTCAAGAAAAGACAAAAGTATATGGAACTACTCTATAAACGGAGAAAGTAGGATACACTTACGTGCGTGGACGTGTGCAACGTGCGAACTACCTAGCATGACCTTCTGCATCGCTGCTGTCATGTTCCCCCAAATCGCCCAATATATGGGCGGGTTTCTCTCTCCTCAAGCTGCGAACTAGCATGATCTATTTTCTCGAAAGTATCCATTATATATGTATTTATGTTTAATTATCCTGCGCATGTGCCACACGAAAGGTCTAACTTGTTTTCTAAATTATAATACAAGAGCAATTCCACGCGTCGTCGCTGTATGTACATAAATTATATACTCCCTCCGTCCCAAAATAAGTGACTCAAAAGTGACTCAATTTTGTACTAAAGTTAGTACAAAGTTGAGTGGTTTTTGAGTCACTTATTTTGGGACGGAGGGAGTAGTTCTTATATAGTTCTTGGTTGCTTGCACGGTATGGGGTTGCACTCACTCCCTCCCTCATCATGCATGATTGCTCGATCAGGTACGGCACGTTGAGCTTCGGCATATATATCGATCGGTCGGTTCGCCCGTCGTGGTCTGGTCGACGTGATGGGTCGTATGGATCGTCATGAGTCGCTGCAACTTGATGAAGTTAATATGTGACCATCATCTCGACTAGTCCATCGTCGTGAAACTAATCTGTGTGGTCTGCTGCCACCTTTATCGGTAGGAAGCGTGTGTCCAACCTAGAGCAACATTTTTGTGTATAAAAAGCTAAACTCTTATTTTTGGCTTCACTGTTCATTGTATCATATAGAACAATAGTGTCAAAAATGCTCTTATATCATTGAACGGAGCGGGTTCTCGGTTTGACATCCAAGACGACAAGTAGGGCCCACATTGCTGCAGTCACCTTCTGCAAACCCCAAAAGAACAAAACAAAAAACTCTCCTCGAGCTGAGAAGCAACAAATCAGGAGTTAATCAATACGCACTACTCCTCAGTACAATAGGGTAGTAGTACGGCGTAGACGTTGAAAACTATTGATGTTTAAGCTGGCGGGAGCGGCCAGATTGTCCTTAGTTGAATAGAGCATCTCCACTCCCCAACCCCGACCGGCAGCGGCACCCCCGTCGTCTCCCCCACGGCGCCACCCACGAGCCACGACCACGTCCATATAAACGCGTGCCACGCACGAGAAAGCCCAAATTAACCAACGCGCCAGCGCCCACCAACCAGACCAGACTAAGCGGCCAACTCCGGCAAGCAAGAAGACCGACGATGCGGCAGCAGGAGGACCGGGCGCTCCTCCCGACGACGGCCGCCGGCGGGAGCGCGGACGCCGCATCGGCAGCGTCGGCCCGGCTGCGGACGGCGGGGCTGGTGGCGGCGTGGTACGCGTCCAACATCGGCGTGCTGCTGCTCAACAAGTACCTCCTCTCCATCTACGGCTTCCGGTACCCGGTCTTCCTCACCGCCTGCCACATGTCCGCCTCGGCGCTCCTCTCCTCCGCCTTCGCCGCCGCCACCACCACCTCCGGATCGTCCCCCCGCCGGCCGCTCTCGCGCGGGCAGGCGGCCAGGGTGGCCGTGCTCGGCGCCGTCTTCTGCGGCTCCGTCGTCGCCGGCAACGTCTCGCTGCGCTACCTCCCCGTGTCATTCAACCAGGCCGTCGGCGCCACCACGCCCTTCTTCACCGCGCTCATCGCCTACGCCGTCGCCGGCCGCCGCGAGGCCCGCGCCACCTACGCCGCCCTCCTCCCCGTCGTCGCCGGCGTCGTCATCGCCACCGGGGTAACTATCTAACTAAGGCGAATGCAGCCTGAAGCAATCTAACTAGCTCAAATACATACCGGATCTTGATTGTTGGTTCCATCCAGGGCGAGCCGAGCTTCCATCTGTTCGGGTTCATCATGTGCGTGGGCGCGACGGCGGGGAGGGCGCTCAAGACCGTGCTGCAGGGGATCCTGCTCTCCTCAGAAGAGTAATAATCATCATACTTCATTGATCACGTTGACTGAAATTATTCTGTACATTTACTGAAAATGGGGCATCGGATATGATGGCGTGCAGGGAGAAGCTCAACTCCATGGACCTGCTCCGGTACATGGCGCCGGTGGCGGTCGTGCTGCTGGTGCCGGCGACGCTGACGATGGAGCCGGACGCGCTCGGCGCGGCGGCGGCGCTCGCCCGGGAGGACCCCAGCTTCGTGTGGATGCTGCTCGGCAACTCCTCGCTGGCCTACCTGGTGAACCTCACCAACTTCCTGGTCACCAAGCACACCAGCCCACTCACCCTCCAGGTTCGTCCTGCCAAGCATGGTGCTCTGCTCATTGACTGAACTTTTTGGATGAACACACACAGGTTAAGTACCGGCCGGTGATGCTCATGCGCCTTGGTCGTTGCAGGTCCTCGGGAACGCGAAAGGCGCGGTGGCCGTCGTGGTCTCGATCCTGATATTCCAGAACCCGGTGACGGTCATGGGGATGGTGGGCTACGGGGTGACCATCGCCGGCGTGGTTCTGTACGGCGAGGCCAAGAAGAGGAGCAGGTGAGCTGCGCCGCCCTGGGGAAGGGGAACAAGCCTGCTACTGTTTTCACAACTCCAGGAGATATGCCGACCGCCACATTTCACGTCTGCACATTGATCTTTCGCCGGAGCTCCGATGTGTTGATCCAAGTTCCGGCAGAGTCCTGATGGTGGGACGATGAAGACGACCAAACTCATTTGTATATTTATTATTCATTCATGCTCCAGGTGCAACCTGGGTTCCTGAGATCTGGGACTTGGTGATGTCAAGTTATCACATTTCACAAGCCGTTAGATCAGATGCATTCATGCCTGTAAATTGTTGTGTAGGCTGCAATACACATTACAAGTGACAACTGATCAATACTATTGTCAGAGATATACAGACGACATGATGATTGATGAACATGATATCCCTGTTAATACTCAGCAGGAATAATACAAACAGTAACTCAGATGATGAAAAAAGAAAACTGGAAAGCATGTACGCAAATGTGCATTTGACATAGCAGGATCAAGTGTTTCGGACACATAGAATATAACGGTTTTTTTACCATGTCCTTCCAGGGCTTGTATAACCCTCGTAGCACTCACTCTTTGAACAACTAAAAGAAACAAAAGAAAATGTAGGACAGCCTTTTGTACTAACTTCAGCTGTGGTTGCCTTCTGGATAACAAGGATGTAATCATAAAACATCCAGCAGCATGAGATTCCGAAACTCAGCTCCTCTGGCAGAATAAGACACCTAGTCGGTGGCATCCCCAAGAGAAATGGAGGACAGCTTCTGCGCCAGCAGGGTCAATGGAGTCGCGTCCCCATTAGATTGTCCTTGAGAAATGGAGGACAGCTTCTGGGTCAATGGAGTCGCGTCCCCATTAGCTTGTCCTTGAGAAATGGAGGACAGCTTCTGGGTCAATGGAGTCGCGTCCCCATTAGCTTGTCCTTGAGAAATGGAGGACAGCTTATGGGTCAATGGAGTCGCATCCCCATTAGCTTGTCCTAGAGAAATGGAGGACAGCTTCTGGCTCAAGAGAGTCACCGGAGTCATCTCCCCTATAGCCTGTGCATTTGTATGTGAGGCCAGAATGCTTCCCTTTACAGGAGTCATATGCTCTTTAGGCTGGATATTTTGATGCGAAGCCAGAATGTTCTCCTTTAATGGACTGGAATAACCACCAGGCTGGATGTTCTCTTTTGTGGTATCCATGGCTGGAATGTTCTCCTTCGCAATATCCATGGCTGCCAACACTGGGCAGGCCTGGGGCATGCAAGCTTCATGCTCAATCACCTCCACTGGTTCTACTTCCATCTTTGCAACTCCAAGAGGCAGTGCAGGTGATGCCTTAGTTTGAGAAGAAACGCTTTCCTCACAAGGTGCTGCTGTAGTTTCTGATTGTTGCTGACCAGAGCTACATGATGACAGCTCAACTGTTGATGAACTGATATCGCCGTTGGCCTGGACATTCTGATTTAAAGCTGGGATGCCCTCCTCCTCTGCAATGTCCATGGCGACCAATGGGCCAGTCGCCAGCATCTGTGCTTCATGCTCTGACACCTTTGATGTTTCCACTTCATGGTCAATCACCTCCAATGGTTCTATTTCCATTTTTGCAACTCCAAGTGGCAGAGAAGGTGATACCTTGATCTGTGAAGGGCTGCTCTCCTCGCAAGGTGCTGCTGTAGTTTCTGATTCTTGCTGACCAGAGGTACATGATGACAGCTCAACTGTTGATGACTCTACTTCACCATTAGCCTGGACATTCTCATGCAAAGCTGGAATGCCCTCCTCATCTGTAATGTCCATAGCCACCAACAGGCCAGTCTCCTGCATGTGTGCTTCATGCTCGGACACCTTTGATGACTCTACTTCACCATTAGCCTGGACATTCTCATGCAAAGCTGGAGAGTCCTCCTCTGCAGTGTCCATGGCAACCATCAACAAACCGTTCTCATTCACGTGCGCATCATGCTCAGACACCTTTGATGGTTCTACTTCACCATTGGCCTTGACATTCTGATGCAAAGCTGGAATGCCCTCCTCTGCACTGTCCATGGCGACCACCAATGGACCAGTCTCCTGCATGTGTGTTCCGTGCTCTGACACCTTTGGTGTTTCTATTTCAGTTTGCACATCTCTAATTAAAGCCACTGAAGGCGATGCCTTTGTTCCAGAAACGTCATGCTCCACCACCTTTGCTGGTTCTCCTTCAATCAGTGCAACTCTGGGAGACAGTAAAGGCAATGCCTCAGTTTGAGAAGCTTCATGCTCTGCCACCTTCGATGGGTCTACTTCAGCTTGTGCAACTCTGACGGGCAGTGAAGCCGATGCCTTAGTTTGAGAAGCATCATGCACTGTCACCTTTGATGGTTTTACTTCAGTTTGTGAAACTCTGAGAGGCAGTGGAGTTGATGCCTTGGCTTGAGAAGCTTCAGGCTCAGTCACCTTTGATTGTTCTACTTCAGTTTGTGAAACTCTGAGAGGCAGTGGAGTTGATGCCTTGACTTGAGAAGCTTCAGGCTCGGGCACCTTTGATTGTTTTACTTCAGTTTGAGCAAGTTTGAGAGGTAGTGAAGGTGACGCCTTAGTTTGAGAAGGTGCTGCTGCCCTAGATTTTGGTTCTTCTTGCTCAAAGGTAAGATGTGCAGGGATTGTCTTCGGAGTAGAAGGAATCCAAGAGTTATGTGTGGCCAACGGTGAAAACAGAACCTTCGTGGGTTGCAGTTGTGCCCGTGCACCGGCTTTTTGTTCAACAGATTTCTCCTGAAGACATAACAGAACCAGGAGTGTTAGAACAAATAAAGAACATTGGCATCATTACAAGGAAGAAAACATACAATGCACTTACGGCATCAAAATATCCAATCTTGGGTGTAGGCCTTCGTAGACCAGATGGCTTAAAACCATTTCCTTGGGTTGATGTGTCGACATTAGATTTCACATTATCAGAAAATATTCCTGAAGCCTGATCCGTAACAATAACAGGCCTCCGTAGTGTGGTTGGAGGGTGGTCATTGCTCTTTCTGGTGGAAGGGGACAATGAAGATGACCTTGTACTAAAGGTCTCAGATGTATGACTCGCTCTCCCTACAGTCGATGCTGTTGAAACCCCAGAAATCACAGAACTCATGCTGTCCACAGAGCTGCTGGGTGAAATGATCGGTGATGCACCCTCGCCGTGACTCTTATTTCTTGATGCCCTTGCTGGGTCAACCTTGCTGATATCAGATCTTGATGATGAATGAATAGGGACCCTCTGAGCAGTCCTGTTCTTGCTAATTAGGGTCGGCGACTTTGTCTTCCCACCTGCCATGGGAGCAGTATGCAAGGAAGGACTTGCTGCTGACGACAAAGCACCAGATTTTGAGGTAGAGTTGTTCTTTGTCCCCCCACCAGGCCGAGATGGCACACTAGCTGAACTGTTAGCAGACTTGCCAACTGCCTGCCTGTTGACTACACCTCCTGCGAGAGCGAAAAGGTGTATTATTAGGCTCGCAATCTATTTAACATTCATGGCAGAACAAATTTAAGTATGTTGATTCACACCGGTGCTGCTTCTTTTGTCTGAAATCCCAGAGGTGACAGCTGTGTTAGTCGGTGCTCTCATTGTAGCAACTCTTGGCAGAGCTCTGGGAGGTTTCGAGGATGGTTTTGCTTCTGCAGCTTTGGATACAGCCTTTGCAAGCAAAAAGAATAAACATGTAAGTTCAGATTAGTAATCAATGTGAACTTCAATTAAAACAAGCGATCAGCCAACTTTGTTCTCCCTAAAAGATAACAAATTGTCTAACTCAAGTTTTTTTAATTAGTTCTATGCAATTCCATAACAGGGTTTCACTGGACAAGACACAAAAGGTAATCTAATTGTTGGTAAATGCAAGAAATGGTTAGGCTCTTAAAAACAGATTCACATGGAAAATAATTACATATTACTAATTACTACAATTATAGTGCTGTATGTAGCAAGCATCACGCAGAGCATAAACCTCTAGTTAGGGGTAGACAGCTAAACTACAGAAAGATCATAGATATTCTGGAATTGCAAGCATGTAACATACCACTCTTGGAGCTGCAGGCTCTTTCAGGGTGACTTGGGGCCTTTGTTTGCTACCACCAACGGAACCATTGCTTGCTGAAGCAGTGGGCCTTATCTGAGGCAGCATTAACAAGTATTGATTAGTAATGTTTATGGATTGCAGAAAACTGGGTTTAGATTACTGAAGAATTGTGTCAACATACCTTGCTCTGAGTCTGAGGTATCCGATCAACCCCCTTTCTCGCTGGAAAGTAGCAACACAGCAACCACATTAGTAAAAAGAAAATACAGCGACAATGCTTCCTGAAGTTACAGCATAAGATATAAGCATGTTGCATCAACTTCTGAGTTTGAGGCATCAACTTACCTGTGACAGGAGGTGCCTTTGCTGTGGCCCTAGGGGTTCTTGAGCTAGCAGAAGCCACAACTGGAGCTTTATCAGGTTTCCCAAGCGTTCTCTGAATCGAAGCACGGACATTGTCAAACAGCTCAGTCTCAAGGCTTTCCAGCACAAAGCTTTCACTTTCCAGCGAGGAGGTGGTGGACTCCATAGACCTCCTCATTTCCTCTGCTATTCCTGGCAGCAACCTAGAACCCTGCGACTTGCGGAAAGTGCTGTTTACAATGCCCAATTCCTCAGTATCCAGAACACCTGCTCAGACCAGGAGGAAACATTAGCTACTAACAATCAACGCATCAGGATGACAGGTCTACTATAACAAAAGACAACTACATAGCTGGAAAGGGAAATGGGTAAGAGCTGCTATCTACCTACATCAAAATGCACAGGTCTAATATAACAAAAGACAAGTACAGAGCTGGAAAGGGAAATGGTAAGAAACTATACATCAGGGTGACAGGTATGACAAAAGACAAGTACAGAGCTGGAAAGGGAAATGGTAAGAACTGCTGTATATCTACATCAAAATGCACAGGTCTGATATAACAAAAGACAAGTACAGAGCTGGAAAGGGAAATGATAAGAACTGTTGTATATCTACATCAAAATGCACAGGTCTGATATAACAAAAGACAAGTAGAGAGCTGGAAAGGAAAATGGTAAAAA
>LR738709.1:50183572-50194135 GCA_902687465.1 Secale cereale | reverse complement strand
AAGAACTGCTGTATATCTACATCAAAATGCACAGGTCTGATATAACAAAGGATAAGTACAGAGCTGGAAAGGAAAATGGTAAAAACTGTTGTATATCTACATCAAAATGCACAGGTCTAATATAACAAAATACAAGTACAGGGCTGGAAAGGGAAATGGTAGGAAATTCTACATCATGGTGACAGGTATAACAAAAGACAAGTGCAGAGCTGGAAAGGGAAATGGTAAGAACTGCTGTATATCTACATCAAAATGCACAGGTCTAACATAACAAAAGACAAGTACAGCGCTAGAAAGGAAAATGGTAAGAACTGTTGTATATCTACATCAAAATGCACAGGTCTAACATAACAAAAGATAAGTACAGCCATGGAAAGGGAAATGGTAGGAAATTCTAACTATCTGCATCAAAATGCACAGGTACAGGCAACAGATTTTTTTTAAAACAAAGGGAAATGCTAGGAGCTGGTAGGATTGTTAGCAATCCAGATCAGGATCCATCAGCCTAGGATGTGTACCATGACACGCAGCAGTCAAGAAACAACAGAGATTTTGGCTAGTTTATTTATGGAGGCGAGGCGCGCAAACCTTCGCTGGTGAAGAAGGCTTTGTCCCAGGCGAGGCTCTTGCGGAGGTTGACGCCGCCCTTGGGCTTGGTCTTCTTCGGGGAGTGCGTCCGCTCCGGGGCCTGCTCCGCGGGATCCACGACCTGCCCGCCCGCCGCCGCCGCCGGAGGAGGAGGAGATCCGACGGCGGGCCGCTCCGAAACGGCGCCCACCACCGCAGCCCCTACAAGGCAAACGAAAAAAAGCGCAGCGCGGCGCGTCAGATCGGCGGCACCAACCCAACCGACGCGCAGATCCCCGCCGAAATGGAAACGCGCGGAGACGGGGACGGCGGACGGCGCGCTGGCTGATTCACTCACTTGGGGCGGCGCGGGGTGGCGGCGGGTCGGGGTGCTGCGGCGGCGAGGCGAGGTCGAGGAGGAAGTCGTCCTCCTCGCCGGAGACGTCGATGAGGGAGAGCGCGTCCATCGCGGCCGCGGGCGGAGGCGCGGCGGAGGGGGGCGGGGGGCGAAACCCTAGATCGCCGCGGATGGGGTGTGGGGAGGGGGCGAGCTGCTGGAGAGACGTTGGGGGCTGAGATTGGGGTGAGGGGCGGGCGGCGAGGGGGTGGAAATGGAAATGGATGGCGTGCGTATAAAAAAAAGTTGGGACGGGGGACGCGGAGCCGAGACGGGTGTGGAAGCGCGACGCGTGACGCGTTCGGGTGTGGCTGGCGGGTGGGTCCAGGCGTGGGTTTTGCGCCGGGGTTTCTTTCCGGATGCGGCTGGGGTGAAGAGCACATGGGCGGGATGGTTTGAAATTTGGGACGGGAGGGGAACGGAACGGTCTTCCAAGGCTAGGATAGTCTTTGCCTGATTTGTGACGGGAAATGATAACAGGCAAACGTTCGATGTTTCTCTGGAGAGCGCACGGCCATGAGTTTTTTTTAGTAAACTCAATGGCATTTTTACGCCTTCTTTGGTTCATGCTTCCTCCGTCACATCTCCACTACTATTAAACAATCGAGTTGTGGCAGAAACATTACATCTCAGCCATACATCTGTTATCTCTCAATGGACCGGATTGGCTCAATATTGTATCACATCATTTATCACAATCAATTAGCAATAATTACCATGATCTACGTCATCATTATTACGCAATAATTACCACGATCTCGCTCCAAACTAGGCATATTTTAATCATATCAACTAGCAAGAATTACCATGATCTACGCCATCATATTTTTTTGAAACTCAGCCTTGTGTGCTGCCTACATAGAAGGAAAAATATCAATTAACAATAATTACCATGATCTACGCCATCATTTTTTTTGAAACCCAGCCTTATGTACTGCGTACATTGAAGGAAATAAGAAAAAGACATGGCCCATGTTCACATGTAGGCAGAGATAAACGTGGAAACTAAATCGCTCGTTTCCCAATTTGTTCGGATCACAGGATCGTCGATCAGACCCGGACCTTGATTCCAATCGTTCCTTGACTTCCATCACTTTCTTCTTTTCTTTTACCTATTTGAGTGTTCGTCGAAGACGTCTTCGATGGTTCGACTCTTGGTTTGACTCTCCTGGTCTTCTCGTCCCGAGGAACGAACGACAACGACGTGGGCCTACAGCGCTACGCGGCCACGATCTAGTACGAGCACATACATTCAGTTCAAGGAAGCTTCAGGTCCTAAATGACACGATAGATCCTAACTTTGACTTTTTGCATGACCAACTTTTAGTTCAAGGAAGCTTCAGGTCTTACCTTGGAATTTTTTTGCCTCTTCCATCCAACACGGACATATTTTCCAATTATTGATTATTGACTGTACACACAAAAAAGTTCCCAATAATCTTTTCTACAATAGTCCAACATAATCAAAGGAGTCACTAAAAGCAGGTGAGAAATAACAAGGGAACCTACAGGCATGACCGCGGCAATAATCAATCCTCCTCCCTCGACATATATGCCACCGCTCCCCTTCCCGCGATCCAATTTTCTCTATATTTCATAACTCTATGATACGTGCATTGAATAGAAAATTCATAGAAAGTGACATTACACGCATCTCAATTCCTGCAGAAAAGAGGGTTGCCATCTGATGCATGGCATCTGAAATTTTCCGTTGAGTCTAGGCTAATATT
This sequence comes from Secale cereale, assembly GCA_902687465.1. NCBI lineage: Eukaryota > Viridiplantae > Streptophyta > Magnoliopsida > Poales > Poaceae > Secale > Secale cereale. The sequence goes on along the minus strand of LR738709.1, from coordinate 50,191,441 downwards.
TTTTTCCTTAAATTTTTTTACACTATTGCTCCCAGCGAACCTTCGTCCAAAATTTGCGTCCTTTGTGATTCGATGATTGGTGGTTGTATTCTTATGCAAATTTTGTCTCCCCTTATTTTCTCTTTGTTCTAGTCTAAACTATTGTACTACTCCCTCCGTCCCAAAATAAGTATCTTGACCTTAGTACAACTTTGTATTAGAGTTAGTACAAAGTTGGGACACTTATTTTGAGACGGAGGGAGTATTAAACAAGGACAGCTAGAGGTGAACAATGTGGGGGACAAGAAACCCCAGAACAACCCATGTAGTGTTTTTCTTTTCCTTTTTTTGCAAAGCACAACCCCTTTTAGTGATTGAAACTACATGATGGACAAGATGATATTCAAAAGCACACCAATGTCGGTGTTTGGTTTTACAGTGTAACCATGATTTTGATTGTACTTTTCTGTTAGATTACTTGTTTCTCCTGACATATATTCAATGTCAGGTGATGTTTTGCAATCTGCACTGGGATCGTCTTGTAGTGGATCGGAGACTGCACTGGGATCGCTTTGTAGTGGATCAAAGACTGCACTGGGATCGCTTTGTAGTGGATCGGAGACTGCACTGGGATCGCTTTGTAGTGGATCAAAGATTGCACTGGGTCGTCTGTAGTTGATCGAATACTACATTGGGATCTTGACAAGTCACTTATGACAAAAAAATGGTAATGTGAACACATTGTCCTACAATAAATAAAATGACTATACATGCAAGGATAACTACCTGGCACATAAATCATAAAAATGTTATGTGAACATCATGGCATGTACTTCCAGTAGTGATAAAAATCTTATGGAGAAAAAACATGATTGTAACAAGCAAACAGCTGAAACTCCACCTAAGAATGATGAAGCCTCGCCAATGTTGTGCTTTGGTTCCATGATGCAAACTAAATCCATGTTACGATGGAAAATTGTTAAGATGCATTCTCGCAAAAAAATGTTAAGATGCAAGGTTCCTGCAAGGGCTGGGTAATTGCATTATTTTAATCTTTTGATAAATTGTGCCTCAGGTTGTTAGTAAGTAGAAATGTCACCCCACGGCATGCATTGTAACTATTAACAAGAAGTACTGTTGTGTCTGTGTGTGTTGTCTTTCACCATGTATTTTGGGAGCAGAACACGGAGAGAAGACATTTGGATTAAACGACTATGGTAAAGTTGACACACTTGTTGTGTGATGCTACAATGAACCCTATTCTTGCGATGACAACTAATTCGTGTACTAAGGGCATTTCTACCGATCCCCTAAAGTTAAGGGAGTACATACCTTGGTGGAGTATATATACTCCACTAAAAATTTGCCAAACCTAGCCGTTCCCCTCAAGTTAGCGAAGTAAAACTAAATTCACACAAATCGAAGCTAGTTTTAACCGAATGGTGCATTTAAACATACGTTCAACATAGAAAGTCCTCGCAACCGAACATTTAACATAAATTTAAACTAAAACTGAACTTAAACTAAATTCAGCCGAAGCGGAGGTCGAGCAAGTTCTTCGGGCGAGGCCACCCTCATTGCGAGCTGGATCCGGGCCGGTGCCGTCATCGTTGTCGTTGGGGAAGACGCTCTGCCACTCCTCGACATCAATCTCCTCCCCGCCGACCACCTCGCCGCCCTTGTCATCGGAGATGACGTACTTCACCTTCATTGTCAGCGAATATCGCCCGCTCCGCCTCCACGAGCTCCAGGTACTGCCGACGAAGGTTATCCATGTAGGCCTCGTCGGCGGCCTCCACCTCGAGGCGTTCCCTTGCTTGGTGGCCCTCCCGCGCCATTCGAGCGCTCACCACCCCCTTCTTCGGCGGGACGAGGTGGACCGGAGCCGTCCCGAATGGGAAGTCGAGCATCGCGTCGCGGCCGTGGAACCAGACCTGCATCAGTCGTGCTCCATGGCCACGAGCTCAACCGTGTGGAACGAGCTGACCACTTCCGCTTCTGGGTCTTCCGATCGGTGATTTCCGCCACCCACGTCCCCCATGACCGTTGTCGGACGCCGAGGTAGTTCCTCGTTGGCGGTCGCGGCAGAGGGAGCTTTGGGAAGTACTCAAATCGGATAAGGGGCGCGGCGGCGGCTCGAGGAAGCGGCCGCAGATGACGACCTGCGAATCAGCAAAGGGGATCGACGGCCACCGTGTCTAGCCATCGGGAGGAGAGGGGGCGGGGGACGCGCCGACGACGGGGCGAGGGGGAGAAGAGGAAGCGGAGGAGAGGAAGAGAGAGAGGCAGATTTTTACTCGGCCGCCTCGAGTCGGAGTAAATATAAGGATATGAGTAGGGATGGAGTGAAAGTTTTACTCCACTAACCGGGATAAGGGATCGGCTAGGTGTGTCCTAGAGGAGAAAAAGTCAAAATTATTCCCTTACGGTTGGATAAGGGATCGGTTAGAAATCCCTAAAGATGTCATCTAAATTGTTGGATGTTATTGTCTCTTTCATTGTAAGAATTGTTCATATGAATTATAGATGATTAGAAACCTTGGATTTTCCTTCTATGTGGTTGTTTGAAACTACAATGTACCATAAACGATATAGTGTCACTAATAGTGGTGTTTGCGTTTGTGATGCAATCTCGGAACATGCCACAATGGCAATTTGTCTATAGTTATTGGAGAGTAAAGTTGATAACATGGTTTTGAGACTTTCAATGCACCATACATAAGAGTCTGTTTTGAAATTTGAGTTATCCAACGACATGCTCTGTAACTATTAGTGGATGATCAAATGTGGTAATATATACTCTCGTCACCATATACTTGGGATCACGACGCAGAGAAAGGCCTTTAGATCAAGCAAATACTTAAAGTTGCCACATTTTTGTTTGCAAATGCTACAGTGAACACTTTCCTAGCAATGATGGTTGATATTCATCCACTATAAAGATCTCATATAAATGGATGGATGTTATTGTCTCTTTAATCATAAAGATTATTCATATGAATCCTAGAGATTATTGATGTTCTGCAAGTGCATATGGTTTAGTTGCAGTTGTTTTCAAAGTAAGAGTATCGATCCCACGAAGAGTTGATAAAAATAGTCCCCCCCCCCTAGAGGTTTACCGCAAAGTGCCTGCAAGTTATCTTAGATTCCAAGGAAAAGCAGTGTGTAGAATAGCTAATTTTTCTCATGTTCTGCGATTGTTCGGTAATTCCCCTTTTTTCGTGTATCATGCAATAGCATTAAGCTATGATGTTCAAAATACATATAACAAAGAGTAAATTATAATAAGAAATAGCGACGCAAAATGGGCGTATCAACATGTAGGTGCGCAAGTGAGAAAATCTCATGACAAAAGAAATATGGGTATAACGAGCAACAACTGAAACCCATATAAAATTAGAAAAAAATCCATGAGGTTGTTTGTTTTGTTTAATAGTCACAATTACTCTAATTGTTTGTACATCTACCCTAAAAGACTTAAGATTGTATGATTTGTTATGAGCACCATTGAAATTACACAAAGGGCCAAGAAATTATCAGATAATATCGCGAGTGGTGGAGTTTTTTAAAATGAGGAGTTTTCGAAAGGTGAAGGTAATATGTTAATCTTGTCACACCTTTTTATGCAATAGTGCGGCTAACACTACTCTAACAGATAGATGAAACCCTATGCGTTGCCACCACACATTTAGTCAAACTTAGATATCTGTGAATATTACGTACATGTGAGCACACGAAGAAAAAAAAAAACCAAAACGGAAAAAATATATTAATGGAATATCACACATCAGCTAAGCTGGCGTACCAATAACTCATATGAGTGATTAATGATCACTCAAATGTTAGGTAAATGTGACATCATGTGGATTGTCAGAATACATTGCATTATGAACTTTAACAATATATACATGTTTTTCATCCAATATATATGGGCTTCTAAGTCCGCCTCAAATTACTGAAAATGACATGCTAGCATACACCTTTTAAAATAGTGTCGTCCACCTGCATCTGAATGGGGTTAGGGAATGGAATGCGTGAGCAAATACAAATTTCTCTTTGAGTTGACTGATTTTTGAAAGATCCCTTAGAGGCTTACACTAAATCATTTGATCTTGGTGTAGTCATGGTCTAAGACAAATGATTTACTTGCTCTGTGGCATAAGGCAGACCAAAATATACCTAGATATCCATTAATGAAAAGAATAATCAAGATACTAATGTACTGCCAAAATAATTAATGAAGATGTTTAAGTAGCCGCGTACTACCAAAAAAATAACACCACTAAATATTTGCATTGGCTATTAATGAAAATGTATTTATCCCTTTACCACTGATACGTCTCCAACGTCTCTATATTTTTTTATTGTTTCATGCTATTATTTATGATGTTTTGGATGTTTAATGGGCTTTGTCATACACTTTTATATCATTTTTGGGACTAACCTACTAACCCAAAGGCCCAGTCCAGATTGTTGTTTTTTGTCTGTTTCAGGGTTTTGCAGAAAAGGAATATCAAACGGAGTCCAAACGGAATGAAACCTTCGGGAGAGTTATTTTTGGAGAAAATCACGCACGGGAGACTTGAGAACCACGTCAGGGAAGCCACGAGGTGCCCACGAGGGTGGGGGCGCGCCCCCCTTCCCAGGGCGCGCCCCCTGCCTCATGGGCCCCTCGAGCGTCCCCCGGTGTCCTCCTTCCTCCTATACAAGTCTACGTACCCCGAAACCATCAGCAACAGAGAGAAAACACTAATTCTACCACCGCAACCTTCTGTTCCCGTGAGATCCCATCTTGGAGCTGATACATCCATTTTGCATCATGCTTATAAGTTGATATTTATTGCATTATGGGTTGTTTATACATGTTTTGTCACAATACTTATGCCTTTTCTCTCTTATTTTGCAAGGTTTACATGAAGAGGGAGAATGCCAGCAGCTGGAATTCTGGGCTGGAAAAGGAGCAAACTCTGGAAACCTATTCTGCACAACTCCAAAAGCCCTGAAACTCCACAGAACATTATTTCGGAAAATATAAAAAAAATCTGGCGAAAGAAACCCACGAGAGGGGCCACTGGCTGGCCTCGAGGGTGGGGGCGCGCCCCCCTTCCTCGAGGGCCAGCCGGTGGGCCCCTGATGCCCATCTTCTCCTATATGAAGCGTTTTGACGTGGAAAAAATCAAGAGGAGGCTTTCGGGACCAGACGCCGCCGTCTCGAGGTGGAACCGAGGCGGAAACCAATCTAGGGCTCCGGCAGAGCTGTTCTGCCGGGGATACTTCCCTCCGAGAGGGGGAAATCGTCACCGTCGTCATCACCAACAACTCTCCCATCTTGGGGAGGGCTATCTTCATCAACATCTTCACCAGCACCATATCCTCTCAAACCCTAGTTCATCTCTTGTATCCAATCTTTGTACCCAAACCTCAGATTGGTACCTGTGGGTTGCTAGTAGTGTTGATTACTCCTTGTAGTTGATGCTAGTTGGTTTATTTGGTGGATCCATTATGCATGTTAATACCCCTCTGATCATGAACAATATTATGTCTCGTGAGTAGTTACTTTTGTTCCTGAGGACATGGGAGAAGTCTTGCTATTAGTAGTCATGTGAGTTTGGTCTTCGTTTGATATTATGATGAGATGTATGGTGTCTCTCCTCTAGTGGTGTCATGTGAACGTCGACTACATGACACTTCACCATTATTTGGGCCTAGAGGAAGGCATTGGGAAGTAATAAGTAGATGATGGGTTGCTAGAGTGACAGAAGCTTAAACCCTAGTTTATGCGTTGCTTCATAAGGGGCTGATTTGGATCCATATGTTTCAGGCTATGGTTAGGTTTACCTTAATACTCCCTCCGTCCGGAAATACTTGTCATCAAAATGGATAAAAGGGGATGTATCTAGATGTATTTTAGTTCCAAATACACCCCCTTTTGTTCATTTTGATGACAAGTATTTTCGGACGGAGGGAGTACTTCTTTTGTAGTTGCGGATGCTTGCATTAGAGGTTAATCATAAGTGGGAGGCTTGTCCAGGTAAGGGCAGCACCCAAGCACCGGTCCACCCACATACCAAATTATCAAAGTACCGAACGCGAATCAGATGATCGTGATGAAAACTAGCTTGACAATAATTCCCATATGTTCTCGGGAGCGCTTTACCTTGCATAAGAGTTTGTCCAGGCTTGTCCTTTGCTACACAAAGGATTGGGCCACCTTGCTGCACCTTATTTACTTTTACCGTTTGTCACTTGCTACCAATTATCTTATCACTAAACTATCTGTTACCTATAATTTCAGTGCTTGCAGAAAATACCTTACTGAAAACTGCCTATCATTTCCTTCTGCTCCTCGTTGGGTTCGACACTCTTACTTATCGAAAGGACTACGATAGATCCCCTACACTTGTGGGTCATCAAGACTCTTTTCTGGCGCCGTTGCCGGGGAGTGAAGCGCCTTTGGTAAGTGGAATTTGGTAAGGAAATTTTTATATAGTGTGCTAAAATTTATTGTCACTTGTTACTATGGCTCAAAATCCTTTGAGGGGCTTGTTCGGGGTATCTTCACCCCGAGCAGAAGAGCAAAGAGTTGCTTCTCAACCTACTGCACCTATTGAAAATGTTTGCTTTGAGATTCCTTCGGGTATGATAGAGAAACTGCTAGAAAATCCCTATACAGGAGACGGAACACTTCACCCCGACTTACACCTAATCTATGTGGATGAAGTTTGTGGATTGTTTAAGCTTGCAGGTATGCTCGAGGATGTTATCAAGAAGAAGGTCTTCCCTTTATCTTTGAAGGGAGATGCATTGACATGGTTTAGGCTATGCGATGATATGGGATCTTGGAACTATAATCGTCTGAAGTTGGAATTTCATCAGAAGTTCTACTCTATGCACCAGGTTCATCGTGATCGCAATTATATTTATAATTTCTGGCCTCGCGAACACTAGTAGAAAACAGGGCATTGGACCAGCCCATTAGCCCCGGTTCAGTCTAGAACCAGGTCCAATGGAGGCACTGGACCCGGTTCGTGAGCCCAGGGGGCCGGCCGGGCCACGTGGGCCATTGGTCCCGGTTGGAGCGACAAACCGGGACCAATGGCTCTTGGTCCTGGCCCACCACCATTGGTCCCGGTTAGTGTTATGAACCGGGACCAAAGGCTCCCCTTTAGCCCCGGTTCATAGCACCAACCGGGACCAATGAGGTGCCTATATATAACCCCTCACTCAAGAGCAGAGCTCACTGCTCTGTTTTTTTTCTGGCCGAGGAGGAGAGGGGTTAGTGGTGCTCTAGCTCACCTCCTATGCACACAACGTGTTCGGTGGAATGCCCGAGCCACACTAGTTAAGCTTTTCTCCTCTCGAAGCTCTATTTTCTCCGAGATTTGTCTAGGTTTAGCGGTCCGTCACGTCCCGTCCCCGTCTTCGCCGCCGTCGATCGCCCCCGCCGATCTCGTCACCGGCACCACCGTGGTGAGCCTCTTGTTATGTCCATGCTTTTCTTACTTTTATTATTGCTTGTTATTATTGCTTTAGATAGATATTTGTCTAATTTTCTTACGTTTATTATTGCTTGTTGATACGTCCAAAACGTATCTATAATTTCTGCTTGCTCCATGCCTCTTTTGGGTGATATTGCTATGATATTTATACACTTCCATACACTTTTGATCATATTTGGACTAACCTATTAACTCAGTGAACCCCAGTGCCAGTTTCTGTTTTCGGCTGTTTTTGTATTTCAGGTTTTCACATTACGAGAACTGCCAGGAAAAATCCAGAAAAATTATATAAAAAATCAGCGTTCCAGAAGCTACCGTGCGCCCGAAGTACAGCCGGGGGGGCCACCAGGGCTCCAGGCGCCCTGGCGGCGCCCCCCCCCCCCCTGGGCCG
>LR738709.1:50165491-50176556 GCA_902687465.1 Secale cereale | reverse complement strand
GGGGGGGGGGGGGGGGGGCGCCTGGGCCCCCCGAAGCTTCCCCGATGCTCCCCTTTGGCATATATTTAAAGCGTCCTCCGAAACCCTCAGAACAGAAACTCTTTTCGCGATCCCATCTCTGTTCCACCGCCGCCGCTGCTTCCAAGATCGGGAGCACCAGGAGAACTCTTCCCGGCACCCTGCCGAAGGGGAGGATCACCACCGGGAGCTTCTCCACCACCATGGACGCCTCCCGGATGACTCGTGAGTAGTCTCCCTTGGACCATGAGTCCATGACCAGTAGCTATGTGATGTTCTCCTCCCGTTCTTGTGCTTCACTAATTAGTCCTCGTGAGCTGCCGTACATGATCGAGGCACATATGTAATCCTTATGCTGTTGCTATGTTGAGTTTGCTGGGATCCGATGGATTGTGAGATTATGTTCAGATTGATCTTGAGTAATATATTTGATCTACCTCTTTTATATTTATGTTCTTAAGTAATTCTTGCATGTTCTCCGTTGTTATTTATTGCTTTGGCCAAGTAATACGTAGTGACTCCAAGAGGGAACGTTATGCTCGATTGTGGGTTCATGCCCCTCGATGACTAGCTTGAGTGACAGAAACATGAGTCTAGGGGATGTGCTGTTGCCACAAAGGGGAAAACAACGGTGCTTGTGCCCGCGGGTGCAAGGATTGTTTACTTTACGCAAAGTTCTTTTAATGCAGTTGTCTGTTGCATTGAGTTTACACTATGGGTGGGACTCGCAACTTAATACCAGCGAGATGTTCTGGATAGATATCTCAAGGTGGATGATTAGTAGTAGATATTGATGGATTTCGGTCTACTTATTTTGGCGTACCGCCCATGCTTTGAACCTCAACCTTTCTTGCAATGTAATCAGCATTGGTTTGCGTTTGTGGTCCTGTCAATTGCCCAGCTGTAATTTGTTTACCTCACATAGCTGTTTTATCGTCTTTTGGGAGAGAGACATTACTAGTGAACATCATGAGACTCTGGTCCATATTACCATCATTGATCACATCCGCTATTTACTTTTCGCTATTTACTTACTATTGCAAAACATTATCTATCACTACTATCATTGCTTTTAATCCTTTGTGAACTACAAGGCCGGAGGGATTGACAACCTCTCTGTACTCGTTGGGAGCAAAGTTATTTGTATCTGTGTGCAGGTCCACGTTGATTGCTAATACGCGCCGTTAGCAGTTGACACCTACTTGTTTAACCTAGGAGTCTCTGGGGATTCGATCCTTGGTATCTTTGCTAAGGGAAAACACTTCTACATACTGCATCTTACACCTTCCACTTGGGGTAACCAACGAGGGGTTCGAGGCCCATCAGGAGGGGCCACCAGGGCTCCAGGCGCCCTGGCAGCGCGCCCCCCACCCTGGGCCGCACCGGGGGGCGCCTGGGCCTCCCGAGGCTCCGCTGATGCCCCCCTTTGGCATATTTTTAAAGCGTCTCCCGATACCCTCGAGACGGGAACTCTTTTTCGCGATCTCATATCTGTTCCGCCGCCGCCGCCGCTTCCAAGATCGGGAGCACCAGGAGAACTCTTCCCGGCACCCTGCCGGAGGGGAGGATCACCACCGAGAGCTTCTCCACCACCATGGACGCCTCCCGGATGAGTTGTGAGTAGTCTCCCTTGGACCATGAGTCCATGACCAGTAGCTATGTGATGTTCTCCTCCCGTTCTTGTGCTTCACTAATTAGTCCTCGTGAGCTGCCCTACATGATCGAGGCACATATGTAATCCTTATGCTGTTGCTATGATGATTTTGCTGGGATCCGATGGATTATGAGATTATGTTCAGATTGTGTTTGAGTAATATATTTGATTCGCCTCTTTTATATTTATGTTCGTAAGTAATTCTTGCATGTTCTCCGTTGTTATTTATTGCTTTGGCCAAGTAGTAGGTAGTGACTCCAAGAGGGAACGTTATGCTTGATTGTGGGTTCATGCCCCTCGATGACTAGCTTGAGTGACAGAAACATGAGTCTAGGGGATGTGCTGTTGCCACAAGGGGGAAAACAACGGTGCTTGTGCCCGCGGGTGCAAGGATTGTTTACTTTACGCAAAGTTCTTTTAATGCAGTTGTCTGTTGCTTTGAGTTTACACTATGGGTGGGACTCGCAACTTAATACCAGCGAGATGTTCTGGATAGATATCTCAAGGTGGATGATTAGTAGTAGATGCAGATGGATTTCGGTCTACTTACCTCGGCGTACCGCCCATGCTTTGAGCCTCAACCTTTCTTGCAATGTAGTCAGCATTGGTTTGCGCACATGGTCCTGTCAATTGCCCAGCTGTAATTCGTTTACCTCACATAGCTGTTTTATCGTCTTTTGGGAGAGAGACATCAATAGTGAACATCATGAGCCTCAACCTTTTGGCAATCTTGAGAAACAGTAGACCTTCAAGAATATCTTTATTTCCAGCAAGGAACAATTATTTTATTATGGGTACTAACCTCGCTAATCATATTATGATGAGTTATGTATGAAGGGAGTTTTCAAGTGTGCGAGGGAAGATGATAAAAAGATTCAGGAGTGTCAAGCGCTCAAGCTTGGGGATGCCCCCTTGCACGCCCAAGAAATATTCAAGAAGACTCCTGCGTCTAAGCTTGGGGATGCCCCCGTGCATCCCCTTCTCCATCAACATTATCAGTTCGTCTTTCGTTCCACTATATTTTAATCACTTCATGTGTTATGTGCTATGCTTGGAGCGTCTTGTTTTTAGTTTTCTTTAGCTTTTCATAACGAGTCGGAACTCAGCTTTCTTTATGTGGGAGAGAAACACGCTCCATTTCTACCTAGAACATAACATAGAATTTTCAATTTATCTTTGTTGTGTGTGTTCTTTGTCTTTTAATAGCTACTATCATGCTTAGCTCTTAGTATTCATGCTTATCTTTTCAAAGAGCTTTTGTTTAGTTGGTTGCTTGAACTCTCTTTAGTTATCATGCTTATCTTCTTAAGAGAGTTTGCTTCCGTTGCATTGGTTGATATGTCTATGATAAAGATGCTACGTGCACGATGGCGCTTAGTAGTTCAGGTTTTCTTATGGTTAATCTCAAATAGCTGGGGGGTTCCCAATGTGTTATTGGAGTACCAACATGGTTTGTTTGCCTATGATGTGGTATGGTTTAGTAATATCTTCCTTCAAGAATTTATTTTGATTGACTTGGCGTATGCTCACGCATATTTAAGACTGTAAAGAAAGTCTGTCAAGCCTTGATGATCTTTTATTTCTGAGTAGCGATATAACTTCCATGCCTGATTCAATGTTGCTTTGTCGCTCTGCATGATTATGACCGTCATTGCTCTCTTAGTTGGTCGCTCCCAGTCTTTTGCTAACCTTCGCGTGTACTAAGCGGACTGACTGCTTGTGCATCCACATCCTTTTAATCCAGTTATGCCATATGAGTCCACCATACCTTCCTACATGGTATTTACCTGCCATTCCTAACGGAGACTTGCATGTGCCATCTCGAAATATTTCAAAGAAAAAGCATTCCTATTTTGTGCCTCTGTTGTAAGTCCATGAGGAAGTAGTAGTTAATTCATAATCTTTTTAAGTTGGACAAGCTTCACCCCGAGATTGCATGTATAATGTGCAAACCCATAATTCGAGAAGGAACTGGCATTGAGTGCGCCCGGCTCAAAAAGATAATATAACAAACAAACCCTCCTTCACGCTTTGTTCATGAGAAATCAGAAAACTTTGGCAGTGATAAACAAAGGAGATTAAGAGGATGTGATCGTCCTCATTCGGGAGCCGTTCCTCGAAACTTGTCCATCTCAAAAAGTGATTGAGTTGTCTGCTAGCATTCGTTGACAAAACATGCATGATCTAAAAAAAATTATTACCTCTGTTTTAAAACCAAGAGCTCTGGTACATGTTTTGTCTTTGTTTCCGACTACGGGTTTTCAACCTTGCCAACAAAAGCCACGGTTCGAGAGTCTCCACCTTCTTTTTAAAGCACCAACTACTGAGAGCATGATTGTCATTCTGAGTGTAATGTGCATTGTCCCAAAGTAGCATTGTCTTTTGCATGATTGTGATATCGTTTATTCTGAAATCATTGTATCTAGTCATCACTTAAACCTTGGAGGTGCCCCTGCATTTATGTTTTGCTTCACTAAAGGGGGCAAGCGAGATATCACTTTATCATATCTGCAGATCATGTTCATTACAAATCTATTTGATGTTTCAGTATCATATTGTAAAACTTTCAGTTCTCTGTGATATTCTCATGAGGCAACTTAATTACTACAGATTCATTGTATCAGTAAGCTTTTGTCATATGACTATGAGTAAGTCATATATGGTTAATAGCATGTCACCACAGAAATTATTCTTGTTATCATTTACCTACTCGAGGACGAGCAGGAATTAAGCTTGGGGATGTTGATACGTCCAAAACGTATCTATAATTTCTGCTTGCTCCATGCCTCTTTTGGGTGATATTGCTATGATATTTATACACTTCCATACACTTTTGATCATATTTGGACTAACCTATTAACTCAGTGCACCCCAGTGCCAGTTTCTGTTTTCGGCTGTTTTTGTATTTCAGGTTTTCACATTACGAGAACTGCCAGGAAAAATCCAGAAAAATTATATAAAAAATCAGTGTTCCAGAAGCTACCGTGCGCCCGAAGTACAGCCGGGGGGGGGGGGCACCAGGGCTCCAGGCGCCCTGGCGGCGCGCCCCCCCCGGGCCGCGCCGGGGGGGCGCCTGGGCCCCCCGAGGCTCCACTGATGCCCCCCTTTGGCATATATTTAAAGCGTCTCCCGAAACCCTCGAGACGGGAACTCTTTTTCGCGATCTCATCTCTGTTCCGCTGCCGCCGCCGCTTCCAAGATCGGGAGCACCAGGAGAACTCTTCCCGGCACCCTGCCGGAGGGGAGGATCACCACCGGGAGCTTCTCCACCACCATGGACGCCTCCCGGATGAGTTGTGAGTAGTCTCCCTTGGACCATGAGTCCATGACCAGTAGCTATGTGATGTTCTCCTCCCGTTCTTGTGCTTCACTAATTAGTCCTCGTGAGCTGCCCTACATGATCGAGGCACATATGTAATCCTTATGTTGTTGCTATGTTGAGTTTGCTGGGATCCGATGGATTGTGAGATTATGTTCAGATTGATCTTGAGTAATATATTTGATCTACCTCTTTTATATTTATGTTCATAAGTAATTCTTGCATGTTCTCCGTTGTTATTTATTGCTTTGGCCAAGTAGTAGGTAGTGACTCCAAGAGGGAACGTTATGCTCGATTGTGGGTTCATGCCCCTCGATGACTAGCTTGAGTGACAGAAACATGAGTCTAGGGGATGTGCTGTTGCCACAAGGGGGAAAACAACGGTGCTTGTGCCCGCGGGTGCATGGATTGTTTACTTTACGCAAAGTTCTTTTAATGCAGTTCTCTGTTGCATTGAGTTTACACTATGGGTGGGACTCGCAACTTAATACCAGCGAGATTTTCTGGATAGATATCTCAAGGTGGATGATTAGTAGTAGATATTGATGGATTTCGGTCTACTTATTTTGGCGTACCGCCCATGCTTTGAACCTCAATCTTTTTGCAATGTAATCAGCATTGGTTTGCATTCGTGGTCCTGTCAATTGCCCAGCTGTAATTTGTTTACCTCACATAGCTGTTGTATCGTCTTTTGGGAGAGAGACATCACTAGTGAACATCATGAGACTCCGGTCCATATTACCATCATTGATCACATCCGCTATTTACTTTTCGCTATTTACTTACTATTGCAAAACACTATCTATCACTACTATCATTTGCTTTTAACCCTTTGTGAACTACAAGGCCGGAGGGATTGACAACCTCTCTGTACTCGTTGGGAGCAAAGTTATTTGTATCTGTGTGCAGGTCCACGTTGATTGCTAATACGCGCGGTTAGCAGTTGACACCTACTTGTTGAACCTAGGAGTCTCTGGGGATTCGATCCTTGGTATCTTTGCTAAGGGAAAACACTTCTACATACTGCATCTTACACCTTCCACTTGGGGTAACCAACGAGGGGTTCGAGGCCCATCAAGGAGTATTTTCTGGCGCCGTTGCCGGGGACTCCACTCTTCAGGATAGGGGAGTTGCACGCTATCTTTTACCTTTGCTTTTAGTCTTGTTAGTTTACCTTTCAGTTTTTGCTTTAGTACCTTTTATCGAAAATCACAAAAATAGTTATCTTGCTTGCTTGCTACTATGGGTTCCACCGAGAACACCAAGTTGTGTGACTTCACTAGTCACAACAACGATGACTTTATCAGCACACCTATCACTACACCTGCCAGTTCAGCACCTTCATATGAAATTAAACCTGCTTTACTGAACTTAGTCATGAAAGATCAATTCTCCGGTGCTGGAGATGATGCTGCTTTACACTTAAACAACTTTGTCGAACTTTGTGATATGCAAAAGTACCAAGAAATAGATGGTAATATTGTTAAGCTTAAGCTTTTTCCTTTCTCCTTGAGAGGAGGAGCTAAAATTTGGTTTCAGTCTTTTCCTAGAAATAGCATAGATTCATGGGACAAGTGCAAAGATGCTTTTATCGGAAAATACTATCCACCTGCTAAAATTATCCAACTTAGAAGTAACATAATGAATTTTAAACAATTGGATAATGAACACGTTGCCCAAGCTTGGGAACGTATGAAATCTCTTATCAAGAACTGCCCTACTCACGGTTTGACTACTTGGATGGTTATCCAAACTTTTTATGTAGGCTTGAACTTTACCTCGAGGAACTTGTTAGATTCGGCCGCGGGAGGAACTTTTATGTCAACTACACTTGGTGCTGCCACAAAGCTTCTCGGTGAGATGATGACCAACTATTCCCAATGGCACACCGAACGCGCTCCAACAGGTAGGAAGGTAAACTCTGTCGAGGAGATTTCCTCCTTAAATGAAAAAGTTGACTTAATTATGTCTCTACTTTCGAAGCAATCTACTGTTGATCCTCGTGATGTCCCTTTAAATTCTTTGATTGCTCAAGAACAAGTAGATGTGAATTTTATCTCTAGAAACAATTTTAACAACAATGCTTATAGGAGTAACTTTGGTAACAATCCTAGACCGTTCCCCTCTAATTCTTATGGGAACAACCATGCTTATCCTAGTACCAAGAACTCCACTACTGAACTAGAGATTATGCTTAAAGATTTCATCACTACCCAAAAAGCCTTTAATAAGAGTGTAGAAGAAAAACTACATAAACTAGATGATCTTTCTTTCAAGGTAGACCATTTAGCCAATGAGGTAAAGTTGCTAAAAATTGAAACTTCTCCTCTTGAGGAGAGGAAGGTCATTCCTATTAATGCTACTCAAGTGCAAATTAATGAAAATATTAGGATGATGGCTAAACTTAAAGAAAGATGGGCTAGAGAAAGGGAGGAAGAGGATAGAATTAAGAGCCTTCCTACCCACCACACTGTTGCTACTATCAAAGTTGTTGAGGATATCCAAACTCTTAGCACCCAATGTACTCCTGGTCCCAATGGACCTATTAATGGTGATGCTATGACTATAGAAACTACCAAACATGTGAACCTAAAGGACACCACTACCACTTTACTTGATGCTCGTGACCTTGATTTTGATAATTGCACTCTTACCGAAGTTATTGATTTCCTTCACAAGATGTCTAGAGACCCCCGCACTAGCACGCTTAACCTTGCCTTCACAGAGCATATCACTAATGCTCTCATCAAAGCTAGGGAGGAGAAACTTAGAGTAGAAGCCTCCATACCTAGAAAGCTAGAAGATGGTTGGGATCCTATGATAAAAATTAAATTGAATGACTTCTCTTGCTATGCATTATGTGATGTTGGAGCTAGTACCTCTGTTATGCCCAAAAGAATATATGATATGCTTAAATTGAAACCTTATGATTCTTGTTCTTTTGGTGTTCGTCTCGTTGATTCTTCCATAAAGAAACCTTTGGGGAGGATCGACGATGTTCTTATCGTTGTCAATGATAATTATGTTCCCATTGATTTTACTATTATGGATATTGAATGTGATCCTTCATGTCCAATTATTTTGGGACGTCCCTTTTTACGCACCGTTGGTGCTATCATTGACATGAAAGAGGGTAATATAAAATTTCAGTTTCCTCTCAAGAAAGGGATGGAACACTTCCCTCGAAAGAAGATCAAGTTACATTTTGAGTCCGTTGTACGGGCTAGCTATTCTTTTACTCTTGATAAAACTTGATCTATATGCATTATGCCTAGCTTAAAGGCATAAAAGAAAGCGCTTTTGGGAGGCAGCCCACATGAATAAATTTTTTTGCTTTTGTTGTGTCTTGATGTTGTTTACTGCTGTAGCATCATCATTGTATCTTTGCTTTTCATATTTGTGCCAAGTATAGTCTCTGATTGCTAGAAAGTTCAAAAGTTGTGAGGTGCTGTCCAGGAAACAGATTCTGTCCTTGGATAGAAAAATTCGTATAAAATCACCAGATCATCTTTTAGGTCTGAATTTTTTCGACAGCGTTCTCTATATAATTTTCTTTCGTGCATCTGTTCTGAGTTTTTTGATTTGAGTTGCAGAAGTATCCCGAACAGATCAATTACTACCTGCTGTTCTGTTTTTCACAGATTCTGTCCTGTTTTGCCTTTCCTTCATTTTGCAAATCAAGAGCTTGCTTTTTCTTTGCAAAAACCTTTTGGCAATCTTGATAAACAGTAGAACTTCAAGAATATCTTTATTTCCAGCAAGGTATAATTATTTTATTAAGGGTACTAACCTCGCTAATCAGATTATGACGAGTTATGTATGAAGGGAGTTTTCAAGTGTGCGAGGGAAGATGATAAAAAGATTCAGGAGTGTCAAGCGCTCAAGCTTGGGGATGCCCCCGTGCACCCCCAAGAAATATTCAAGGAGACTCAAGCATCTAAGCTTGGGGATGCCCCCATGCATCCCCTTCTCCATCAACATTATCAGTTCGTCTTTCGTTTCGCTATATTTTTATCACTTCATGTGTTATGTGTTATGCTTGGAGCGTCTTGCTTTTAGTTTTCTTTTTAGTTTTTCATAACGAGTCGGAACTCAGCATTCTTTATGTGGGAGAGAAACACGCTCCACTTCTACCTAGAACATAACATAGAATTTTCATGTCTATCTTTGCTGTGTGTGTTCTTTGTCTTTTAATAGCTACTATCATGCTCTGCTCTTAGTATTCATGCTTATCTTTTTCAAAGAGCTTTTGTTTAGTTGGTTGCTTGAACTCTCTTTAATTATCATGCTCACCTTATTAAGAGAGTTTGCTTCCGTTGCATTGGTTAATGTGTCTATGATAAATATGCTACGTGCATGATGGTGCTTAGTAGTTCAGGTTTTCTTATGGTTAATCTCAAATAGCTGGGGGGTTCCCAATGTGTTATTGGAATACCAACTTGATTTGTTTGCCGATGATGTGGTATGGTTCAGTAATATCTTCCTTCGAGAATTTATTTTGATTGACTTGGCGTATGCTCACGCATATTTAAGACTGTAAAGGAAGTCTGTCAAGCCGTGATGATCTTTTATTTCTGAGTAGCGATATAACTACCATGCCTGATTCAATATTGCTTTGTCGCTCTGCATGATTATGACCGTCATTGCTCTCTTAGTTGGTCGCTCCTAGTCTTTTGCTAACCTCCACCTGTACTAAGCAGACTAACCTTGCAATACATAGCTCATGGGAAAGTAGCTTAAAAACTATTGTGGTAAAGAATATGTTGCCTATGTATCTTATTTCTTATAAGTTGCTTGCTGAGCGGTAACCATGTTTCTGGGGACGCCATCAACTGTCACACTTTTGTTGAATATCATGTGAGTTGCTATGCATGTTCGTCTTGTCTGAAGTAAAGGTGATTTGCCGTGGGTTGAATGAGTATGCATATTGTTAGAGAAGAACATTGGGCCGCCAACCAAAGCCATGCATCATGGTGGAAGTTTTAGCTTGGACATTAATCCTCAATCTCTTATGAGAATATGCTTATCCATTTAAGAGGAGTCCATCATCTATTTTCTATGTTGTCCCGGTATGGATGTCCTCAAGTTGAGATCTATCAAAAACGAGAAATCAAATGCGATTTATCTCCTTGGACCTTTGTACAGGTGGCATAGAGGTACCCCTTTGTGACACTTGGTTGAAACATATGTAATGCAATGATAACCCATGGAAATCCGAGCTAATTAGGACAAGGTGCGAGCACTATTGGCATTCGATGCATGAGGCTTGCAACTTATAGGATGTCTTATACATGACACATATGAAGTACTACTACCGTTGACAAAATTGCTTCCATATTTTCAAAATAAAAAGCTCTAGCACATAACCATTTCTTCAAGCACCAACTACTGAGAGCATGATTGTCATTCTGAGTGTAATGTGCATTGTCCCAAAGTAGCATTGTCTTTTGCATGATTGTGATATCGTTTACTTTGAAATCATTGTATCTAATCATCACTTAAACCTTGAAGGTGCCCCTGCATTTATGTTTTGCTTCACTAAAGGGGGCAAGCTAGATATCACTTTATCATATTTGCACATCATATTCATTGCAAATCTTTTTGATGCTTCAATGTCATGTTGTAAAACTTTCAGTCATTTGTGATTTTCTTATGAGGCAACTTAATTACTATAGAATCATTGTCTCAGTAAGCTTTTGTCATATGACTATGAATAAGTCCTATATGGTTAATAGCATGTCACCACAGAAATTATTCTTGTTATCATTTACCTACTCGAGGACGAGCAGGAATTAAGCTTGGGGATGTTGATACGTCCAAAACGTATCTATAATTTCTGCTTGCTCCATGCCACTTTTGGGTGATATTGCTATGATATTCATACACTTCCATACACTTTTGATCATATTTGGACTAACTTACTAATCCAGTGCACCCCAGTGCCAGTTTCTGTTTTCGGCTGTTTTTGTATTTCAGGTTTTCACGTTACGACAACTGCCAGGAAAAATCCAAAAAAATTATATAAACAATCAGCGTTCCAGAAACTAACCTGCGTCCGAAGGGCAGCCGGGGGG
>LR738709.1:50149394-50164690 GCA_902687465.1 Secale cereale | reverse complement strand
GGCGGGGGGGGGGGGGCGCTTGGGCCACCCGAAGCTTCCCCGATGCTCCCCTTTGGCATATATTTAAAGCGTCCTCCGAAACCCTCAGAACAGAAACTCGTTTCGCGATCCCATTTCTGTTCCGCCGCCGCCGCCGCTTCCAAGATCGGGAGCACCGGGAGAACTCTTTCCGGCACCCTGTCGGAGGGGAGGATCACCACCGGGAGCTTCTCCACCACCATGGACGCCTCCCGGATGTTGGAGATATGCCCTAGAGGCAATAATAATAGCATTATTATTATATCTCCTTGTTCATGATAATTGTCTGTTATTCATGCTTGAATTGTATTGTACGGAAACAGCGATACATGTGTGAATACACAGACCACAATAAGTCCCTGGTAGGCCTCTATTTACCAGCTCGTTGATCAACAGATGGTCACGGTTTCCTGACCATGGACATGAGATGTCAGTGATAACGGGATCACATCATTAGGAGAATGATGGGATGGACAAGACCCAAACTTGAGCATAACACGAGATCGTATAGTTCGTAATGCATAAGCTTTTCGGTGTCAAGTATTTATTCCTTAGACCATGAGGTTGTACAACTCCCGGATACCGTAGGAGTACTTTGGGTGTGCCAAACGTCACAACGTAACTGGGTGGCTATAAAGGTATGCATCGGGTATCTCCGAAAGTGTCTGTCGAGTTGGTACGAACCGAGACTGGGATGTTGTCACTCCGTATGACGGAGAGGTACCTCTGGGCCCACTCGGTAAGACATCATCATAATGAGCTCAATGTGACTAAGTAGTTAGTCACGGGATGATGGATTACAGATCGAGTAAAGAGACTTGCCATGACGAGATTGAACAAGGTATCGGGAATACCGACGATCGAATCTCGGGCAAGTACCGTACCGATGGACAAAGGGAATAACATACGGGATTGAGTGAATCCTTGACACGCTGGTTCATCCGATGAAGATCATCGAGGAACACGTGGGAACCAACATGGGTATCCAGATCCCGCTGTTGGTTATTGACCGGAGAGTCGTCTCGGTCATGTCTACGTGTCTCCCGAACCCGTAGGGTCTACACACTTAAGGTTCGGTAACGCTAGGGTCGTAGAGATAAATGCACGTGGAAACCCGAAAGTTGTTCGGAGTCCCGGATGAGATCCCGGATGTCACGAGGAGTTCCGGAATGGTCCGGAGGTAAAGATTGATATATAGGAAGTCCAGTTTCGGCCAACGGGTGATCTCCGGGGGTCACCGGGAGTGTCCCGGGACCACCGGAGGGGCCCCGGGGGTCCACCGGGTGGGGCCCCTAGGCCGCAAGGGGAAGTGTCCAGCCCCTCTGGGCTGGCGCACCACTAGTGGCCCACCTCCCTATGCGCCTATGGTTAAAACCCTAAGGGGAGGGGGGGCCACCACTTGCCTTGGGGGGCAAGGACTCCCCCCTGGCCGCCGCCCCCCCTGCAGATTGGATCTGCAGGGGCCATGGCGTACCCCCTGGCCCCTATATATATGTGGGAGGGGAGAGGGCTGCCGCACCCTTGCCCTGGCGCCTCTCCCCCTCCCGTCACACCTCCATACTCCCACGCAGGGCGCCCGGCGAAGCCCTGCTGCGATCTCCACTGCATCCGTCATCACGCCGTCGTGCTGCCGGATCTCTGACGACTTCTCCTCCCCCCTTGCTGGATCAAGAAGGAGGTGACGTTGCTGCACCGTACGTGTGTTGAACGCGGAGGTGCCGTCCGTTCGGCGCTAGATCATCGGTGACGAAGAACGCGAAGAGTACGACTACTTCATCCACGCTTCTTCGAAAGCTTCCGCTCGCGATCTACATAACGGTATGTAGATGCACTCTTACTTGCTCGTTGCTAGATGTCTCCATAGTTGGATCTTGGTGAAAGCGTAGAAATTTTTTGAATTATGCTACGTTCCCCAACAGTGGCATCTGAGCTAGGTTTTATGCGTAGCATCTTGCACGAGTAGAACACAAACAGTTGTGGGCGTTTGGTTTTGTTCAACTTTCTTACCGTTACTAGTCAATCTTGATTTGGCGGTATTGTGGGATGAAGCGGCCCGGACCGACTTTACACGTACGCTTACGTGAGACTGGTTCCACCGACAGACATGCACTAGATGCATAAGGTGGCTGGCGGGTGTCTGTCTCTCCTACTTTAGTCGGATCGGATTCGATGAAAAGGGTCCTTATGAAGGGTAAATAGAAGTTGACAAATCACGTTGTGGTTTTGGCGTAGGTAAGAAACGTTCTTGCTAGAAATCCTATAGAAGCCACGTAAAACTTGCAACAACAATTAGAGGACGTCTAACTTGTTTTTGCAGCATGTGTTTTGTGACGTGGTATGGCCAAGAACGAAGAAGTGATGAATGAGATTGATCATGTTCTTGTAATAGGGAATCACGACTTGCATGTCGATGAACTTGACAACCGGCAGGAGCCATAGGAGTTGTCTTAATTATTGTATGACCTGCGTGTCACTGAATAACGCCATGTAATCACTTTACTTCATTGCTAAACGTTAGCTATAGTAGTAGAAGTAATAGTTGGCGTGACGACTTCTTCAAGACACGATGATGGAGATCATGATGATGAAGATCATGGTGTCGAGCCGGTGACAAGATGATCATGGTGCCCCGAAGATGGAGATCCAAGGAGCAAGATGATATTGGCCATATCATGTCACTTTAATTGATTGCATGTGATGTTTACCATGTTTATGCATCTTGTTTACTTAGAACGACGGTAGTAAATAAGATGATCTCTCACTAAAAAATTTCAAGTATTGTGTTTCCCCTAACTGTGCACCATTGCTAAAGTTCGTTGCTCCGAAGTACCACGTGATGATCGGGTGTGATAGGTTCTAACGTTCGCATACAACGGGTGTAAGACAGATTTACACACGCGATACACTTAGGGTTCACTTGACGAGCCTAGCATGTACAGACATGGCCTCGGAACACGGAAGACCGAAAGGTCGAACACGAGTCGTATAGAAGATACGATCAACATGAAGATGTTCACCGTTGATGACTAGTCTGTCTCACGTGATGATCGGACACGGGCTAGTCGATCCGGATCGTGTATCACTTAGATGACTAGAGAGGTGTCATTCTGAGTGGGAGTTCATTAAAATTTGATTAAGATGAACTTAATTATCATGAACTTAGTCTAAATTCTTTACAATATCTCTTGTAGATCAAATGGCCCACGCTCAGGTTTCCCTCAACTTCAACGCGTTCCTAGAGAAAACCAAGCTGAAAGACGATGGTAGCAACTATACGGATTGGGTCCGTAACCTGAGGATTATCCTCATAGCTGCCAAGAGAACTTATGTCCTAGAAGCACCGCTAGGTGACGCTCCCGCCCCGGCAAACCAAGACGTTATGAACGCTTGGCAGTCACGTTGTGATGATTACTCCCTGGTTCAGTGCGGCATGCTTTACAGTTTAGAATCGGGGCTCCAAAAACGTTTTGAGCACCACGGAGCATATGAGATGTTCGAAGAGCTGAAAATGGTTTTCCAAGCTCATGCCCGAGTCGAGAGATATGATGTCTCCGACGCATTCTACAGCTGTAAGATGGAGGAGAATAGTTCTATCAGTGAGCACATCCTCAAGATTTCAGGATTGCACAACCGCTTGTCTCAGCTGGGAATGAATCTCCTAGATGAAGCGGTCGTTGACAGAATCCTCCAGTCGCTCCCACCAAGCTTCAAGAGCTTCGTGCTGAACTTCAATATGCAGGGGATGGAGAAGTCCATTCCCGAGGTGTATTCAATGCTGAAATCAGCGGAGGTAGACATCAAGAAAGAACATCAAGTGTTGATGGTCAATAAAACCACTAAGTTCAAGAAAGGCAAGGGTAAGAAGAACTTCAAGAAGGACGACAAGGGAGTTGCCGCGCCCGGCAAGCCTATTGCCGGGAAGAAGCCAAAGTATGGACCCAAGCCTGAGACAGAGTGCTTTTATTGCAAGGGAACGGGTCACTGGAAGCGGAACTGCCCCAAATACTTAGCAGACAAGAAGGCCGGCAACGTCAAAGGTATATATGATATACTTGTTATTGATGTGTACCTTACCAGCACTCGTAGTAGCTCCTGGGTATTTGATACCGGTGCAGTTGCTCACATTTGTAACTCAAAACAGGAGCTGCGGAATAAACGGAGACTGGCGAAGGATGAGGTGACGATGCGCGTCGGGAATGGTTCCAAGGTCGATGTGATCGCCGTCGGCACGCTACCTCTACATCTACCCTCGGGATTAGTTTTAAACCTCAATAATTGTTATTTAGTACCAGCTTTGAGCATGAACATTGTTTCTGGATCTCGTCTTATGCGAGATGGCTACTCTTTCAAATCGGAGAATAATGGTTGTTCTATTTATTTGAGAGATATGTTTTATGGTCATGCCCCGCTGGTCAATGGTTTATTTTTGATGAATCTCGAACGTAGTGATACACATATTCATAGTGTAGATGCCAAAAGATGTAAAGTTGATAATGATAGTCCCACATACTTGTGGCATTGCCGCCTTGGTCATATTGGTGTCAAACGTATGAAGAAGCTCCATTCAGATGGACTTCTAGAGTCTCTTTATTATGAATCATTTGACACGTGTGAACCATGCCTCTTGGGCAAGATGACCAAGACTCCGTTCTCCGGAACAATGGAGCGAGCAACCAACTTGTTGGAAATCATACATACCGATGTGTGCGGTCCAATGAGTGTTGAGGCTCGCGGAGGCTACCGTTATGTTCTCACCCTCACGGATGACTTGAGTAGATACGGGTATATCTATTTGATGAAACACAAGTCTGAGACCTTTGAAAAGTTCAAGGAATTTCAGAATGACGTTGAGAATCAACGTGACAGAAAAATAAAGTTCTTGCGATCGGATCGTGGGGGTGAATATTTAAGTCATGAATTTGGCACACACCTTAGGAGCTGTGGAATTGTTTCACAATTGACACCGCCCGGAACACCTCAACGTAACGGTGTGTCGGAACGTCGAAATCGTACTCTGTTGGACATGGTGCGATCTATGATGTCCCTCACCGATTTACCGCTATCTTTTTGGGGTTATGCTTTAGAGACTGCCGCATTCACTTTAAATAGGGCTCCGTCGAAATCCGTTGAGATGACTCCGTATGAACTTTGGTTTGGCAAGAAACCGAAGCTGTCGTTTCTGAAAGTTTGAGGTTGCGATGCTTATGTCAAGAAACTTCAACCTGAAAAGCTCGAACCCAAATCGGAAAAATGCGTCTTCATAGGATACCCAAAGGAAACAATTGGGTACACCTTCTACCACAGATCCGAAGGCAAAGTCTTTGTTGCCAAGAATGGATGCTTTCTGGAGAAAGAGTTTCTCTCGAAAGAAGTGAGTGGGAGGAAAGTAGAACTTGATGAGGTGACAGTCACCCCTCCTGGACCAGAAAGTAGCGCAGCGCAGGAAACTGTTCCTGAGGTGCCTGCACCGACAAGGGAGGAAGTTGATGATGATGATCATGAAGAAACATATCAAGTTACTACTGAACTTCGAAGGTCCACAAGGGCACGTTCCGCACCAGAGTGGTACGGCAACCCTGTCCTGGAAATCATGTTGTTAGACAACGGTGAACCTTCGAACTATGAAGAAGCGATGGCGGGCCCAGATTCCAATAAATGGCTTGGAGCCATGAAATCCGAGATAGAATCCATGTATGAAAACAAAGTATGGACTTTGGTGGACTTGCCTGATGATAGGCACGCCATAGAAAACAAATGGATATTTAAGAAGAAGACAGACGCGGATGGTAATGTGACCATCTATAAGGCTCGGCTTGTCGCTAAGGGTTATCGACAAGTTCAAGGGATTGACTACGACGAGACTTTCTCTCCCGTAGCGATGCTGAAGTCAGTCAGAATCATGTTAGCTATTGCCGCATTCTATGATTATGAGATATGGCAAATGGACGTCAAAACAGCATTCCTTAATGGCTTCCTCAAGGAAGAGTTGTATATGATGCAACCGGAAGGTTTTGTCGATCCAGAGAACGCTAACAAGGTATGCAAGCTCCAGCGCTCGATTTACGGGCTGGTGCAAGCATCTCGGAGTTGGAATATTCGCTTTGATGAAGTGATCAAAGCGTTTGGATTTATACAGACTTATGGAGAAGCCTGTATTTACAAGAAAGTGAGTGGGAGCTCTGTGGCATTTCTCATATTATATGTGGATGACATATTGCTGATGGGAAATAATATAGAATTCTTGGAAAATGTAAAGGCCTACTTGAATAAAAGTTTTTCAATGAAGGACCTTGGAGAAGCTGCTTACATATTAGGCATCAAAATCTATAGAGATAGATCGAGACGCCTCATTGGTCTTTCACAAAGTACATACCTTGACAAAATATTGAAGAAGTTCAATATGGATCAGTCAAAGAAAGGATTCTTGCCTGTTTTGCAAGGTATGAGATTGAGTAAGACTCAGTCGCCGACCACGGCAGAAGATAGAGAAAAGATGAGTGTCATTCCCTATGCCTCGGCCATAGGTTCTATCATGTATGCCATGCTGTGTACCAGACCTGATGTGAACCTTGCCATAAGTTTGGTAGGGAGGTACCAAAGTGATCCCGGTACGGAACACTGGACAGCGGTCAAGAACATCCTGAAGTACCTGAAAAGGACTAAGGATATGTTTCTCGTTTATGGAGGTAACGAAGAGCTCGTCGTAAAGGGTTACGTCGATGCTAGCTTCAACATAGATCTGGATGACTCTAAGTTGTCCCGGTATGGATGTCCTTATGAGAATATGCTTATGCATTTAAGAGGAGTCCATCATCTATTTTCTATGTTGTCCCGGTATGGATGTCCTCAAGTTGAGATCTATCAAAAACGAGAAATCAAATGCGATTTATCTCCTTGGACCTTTGTACAGGTGGCATAGAGGTACCCCTTTGTGACACTTGGTTGAAACATATGTAATGCAATGATAACCCATGGAAATCCGAGCTAATTAGGACAAGGTGCGAGCACTATTGGCATTCGATGCATGAGGCTTGCAACTTATAGGATGTCTTATACATGACACATATGAAGTACTACTACCGTTGACAAAATTGCTTCCATATTTTCAAAATAAAAAGCTCTAGCACATAACCATTTCTTCAAGCACCAACTACTGAGAGCATGATTGTCATTCTGAGTGTAATGTGCATTGTCCCAAAGTAGCATTGTCTTTTGCATGATTGTGATATCGTTTACTTTGAAATAATTGTATCTAGTCATCACTTAAACCTTGAAGGTGCCCCTGCATTTATGTTTTGCTTCACTAAAGGGGGCAAGCTAGATATCACTTTATCATATTTGCACATCATATTCATTGCAAATCTTTTTGATGCTTCAATGTCATGTTGTAAAACTTTCAGTCATTTGTGATTTTCTTACGAGGCAACTTAATTACTATATAATCATTGTCTCAGTAAGCTTTTGTCATATGACTATGAATAAGTCCTATATGGTTAATAGCATGTCACCACAGAAATTATTCTTGTTATCATTTACCTACTCGAGGACGAGCAGGAATTAAGCTTGGGGATGTTGATACGTCCAAAACGTATCTATAATTTCTGCTTGCTCCATGCCACTTTTGGGTGATATTGCTATGATATTCATACACTTCCATACACTTTTGATCATATTTGGACTAACTTACTAATCCAGTGCACCCCAGTGCCAGTTTCTGTTTTCGGCTGTTTTTGTATTTCAGGTTTTCACGTTACGACAACTGCCAGGAAAAATCCAGAAAAATTATATAAACAATCAGCGTTCCGGAAACTACCCTGCGTCCGAAGGGCAGTCGGGGGGGGAGGCCACCAGGGCTCCAGGCGCCCTGGCGGCGCGCCCCCCCTGGGCCGCGCCGGGGGGGCGCCTGGGCCCCCCGAAGCTTCCCCGATGCTCCCCTTTGGCATATATTTAAAGCGTCCTCCGAAACCCTCAGAACAGAAACTCTTTTCGCGATCCCATCTCTGTTCCGCCGCCGCCGCCGCTTCCAAGATCGGGAGCACCAGGAACTCTTCCCGGCACCCTGCCGGAGGGGAGGATCACCACCGGGAGCTTCTCCACCACCATGGACGCCTCCCGGATGTTGGAGATATGCCCTAGAGGCAATAATAATAGCATTATTATTATATCTCCTTGTTCATGATAATTGTCTGTTATTCATGCTTGAATTGTATTGTACGGAAACAGCGATACATGTGTGAATACACAGACCACAATAAGTCCCTGGTAGGCCTCTAGTTACCAGCTCGTTGATCAACAGATGGTCACGGTTTCCTGACCATGGACATGAGATGTCAGTGATAACGGGATCACATCATTAGGAGAATGATGTGATGGACAAGACCCAAACTTGAGCATAACACGAGATCGTATAGTTCGTAATGCATAAGCTTTTCGGTGTCAAGTATTTATTCCTTAGACCATGAGGTTGTACAACTCCCGGATACCGTAGGAGTACTTTGGGTGTGCCAAACGTCACAACGTAACTGGGTGGCTATAAAGGTACGCATCGGGTATCTCCGAAAGTGTCTGTTGAGTTGGTACGAACCGAGACTGGGATGTTGTCACTCCGTATGACGGAGAGGTACCTCTGGGCCCACTCGGTAAGACATCATCATAATGAGCTCAATGTGACTAAGTAGTTAGTCACGGGATGATGGATTACGGATCGAGTAAAGAGACTTGCCATGACGAGATTGAACAAGGTATCGGGAATACCGACGATCGAATCTCGGGCAAGTACCGTACCGATGGACAAAGGGAATAACATACGGGATTGAGTTAATCCTTGACACGGTGGTTCATCCGATGAAGATCATCGAGGAACACGTGGGAACCAACATGGGTATCCAGATCCCGCTGTTGGTTATTGACCGGAGAGTCGTCTCGGTCATGTCTACGTGTCTCCCGAACCTGTAGGGTCTACATACTTAAGGTTCGGTAACGCTAGGGTCGTAGAGATAAATGCACGTGGAAACCCGAAAGTTGTTCGGAGTCCCGGATGAGATCCCGGACGTCACGAGGAGTTCCGGAATGGTCCGGAGGTAAAGATTGATATATAGGAAGTCCAGTTTCGGCCAACGGGTGATCTCCGGGGGTCACCGGGAGTGTCCCGGGACCACCGGAGGGGCCCCGGGGGTCCACCGGGTGGGGCCACCCATCCCGGTGGGGCCCCTAGGCCGCAAGGGGAAGTGTCCAGCCCCTCTGGGCTGGCGCACCACTAGTGGACCACCTCCCTATGCGCCTAGGGTTAAAACCCTAAGGGGAGGGGGGGCCACCACTTGCCTTGGGGGGCAAGGACTCCCCCCTGGCCGCCGCCCCCCCTGCAGATTGGATCTGCAGGGGCCATGGCGCACCCCCCTGGCCCCTATATATATGTGGGAGGGGAGAGGGCTGCCGCACCCTTGCCCTGGCGCCTCTCCCCCTCCCGTCACACCTCCATACTCCCACGCAGGGCGCCCGACGAAGCCCTGCTGCGATCTCCACTGCATCCGTCATCACGCCGTCGTGCTGCCGGATCTCTGACGACTTCTCCTCCCCCCTTGCTGGATCAAGAAGGAGGTGACGTTGCTGCACCGTACGTGTGTTGAACGCGGAGGTGCCGTCCGTTCGGCGCTAGATCATCGGTGACGAAGAACGCGAAGAGTACGACTACTTCATCCACGCTTCTTCAAAAGCTTCCGCTCGCGATCTACATAACGGTATGTAGATGCACTCTTACTTGCTCGTTGCTAGATGTCTCCATAGTTGGATCTTGGTGAAAGCGTAGAATTTTTTTGAATTATGCTACGTTCCCCAACACCGGATGACTCGTGAGTAGTCTCCCTTGGACCATGAGTCCATGACTAGTAGCTATGTGATGTTCTCCTCCCATTCTTGTGCTTCACTAATTAGTCCTCGTGAGCTGCCCTACATGATCGAGGCACATATGTAATCCTTATGCTGTTGCTATGTTGAGTTTGCTGGGATCCGATGGATTGTGAGATTATGTTCAGATTGATCTTGAGTAATATATTTGATCTACCTCTTTTATATTTATGTTCATAAGTAATTCTTGCATGTTCTCCGTTGTTATTTATTGCTTTGGCCAAGTAGTAGGTAGTGACTCCAAGAGGGAACGTTATGCTCGATTGTGGGTTCATGCCCCTCGATGACTAGCTTGAGTGACAGAAACATGAGTCTAGGGGATGCGCTGTTGCCACAAGGGGGAAAACAACGGTGCTTGTGCCCGCGGGTGCAAGGATTGTTTACTTTACGCAAAGTTCTTTTAATGCAGTTGTCTGTTGCATTAAGTTTACACTATGGGTGGGACTCGCAACTTAATACCAGCGAGATGTTCTGGATAGATATCTCAAGGTGGATGATTAGTAGTAGATATTGATGGATTTCGGTCTACTTATTTTGGCGTACCGCCCATGCTTTGAGCCTCAACCTTTTTGCAATGTAATCAGCATTGGTTTGCGTTCGTGGTCCTGTCAATTGCCCAGCTGTAATTTGTTTACCTCACATAGCTGTTTTATCGTCTTTTGGGAGAGAGACATCACTAGTGAACATCATGAGACTCCGGTCCATATTACCATCATTGATCACATCCGCTATTTACTTTTCGCTATTTACTTACTATTGCAAAACACTATCTATCACTACTATCATTTGCTTTTAACCCTTTGTGAACTACAAGGTCGGAGGGATTGACAACCTCTCTGTACTCGTTGGGAGCAAAGTTATTTGTATCTGTGTGCAGGTCCACGTTGATTGCTAATACGCGCGGTTAGCAGTTGACACCTACTTGTTGAACCTAGGAGTCTCTGGGATTCGATCCTTGGTATCTTTGCTAAGGGAAAACACTTCTACATACTGCATCTTACACCTTCCACTTGGGGTAACCAACAAGGGGTTCGAGGCCCATCAGGCGTGCATGAGTTTCTAAATGCGGCTGAGGCAAACAAGCAGAATGGTTTTATGTGTTGTCCATGCACTAAATGTGTGAATACGATGTCTTACTCTAACCGGAAAATCCTTCACTCCCACCTGCTTTACAAGGGTTTCATGCCACACTATAATGTTTGGACGAGGCACGGAGAAATAGGGGTTATGATGGAAGACGGCGAAGAAGAAGAGTACGATGACAACTATGTGCCCGCTGAATACGGTGATGCTGCAATGGGGGGAGCTGGTGAAGATCAAGAGGAATCAGACGATGTGCCCAATGATGCTGCAACGGGTGAAGCTGCTGAAGATCAAGAGGAACCAAATGATGATCTCCGCCGGGTCATTGTCGATGCAAGGACACAATGCGAAAGTCAAAAGGAGAAGCTGAAGTTCGATTGCATGTTAGAGGATCACAAAAAAGGGTTGTACCCCAATTGCGAAGATGGCAACACAAAGCTCGGTACCGTACTGGAATTGCTGTAGTGGAAGGCAGAGAATGCTGTGGCTAACAAAGGATTTGAGAAGCTACTGAAAATATTGAAGAAGAAGCTTCCGAAGGATAACGAATTGCCCGACAGTACATACGCAGCAAAGAAGGTCGTATGCCCTCTAGGATTGGAGGTGCAGAAGATACATGCATGCCCTAATGACTGCATCCTCTACCGCGGTGCATACAAGGATCTGAACGCATTGCCGGTATGTGGTGCATTGCGGTATAAGATCAGACGAGATGACCCTGGTGATGTTGATGGCGAGCCCGCCAGGAAGAGGGTTCCTGCGAAGGTGATGTGGTATGCTCCTATAATACCACGGTTGAAACGTTTGTTTAGAAACAGAGAGCATGCCAAGTTGATGCAATGGCACAGTGAGGACCGTAAGAAAGACGGGAAGTTGAGAGCACCCGCTGACGGGTCGCAGTGGAGAAAAATCGAGAGAAAGTACCGGGTGGAGTTTGCAAAGGACGCAAGGAACGTATGGTTTGCTTTAAGCGCGGATGGCATTAATCCTTTCGGGGAGCAGAGCAGCAATCACAACACCTGGCCCGTGACTCTATGTATGTATAACCTTCCTCCTTGGATGTGCATGAAGCGGAAGTTCATTATGATGCCAGTTCTCATCCAAGGCCCTAAGCAACCCGGCAACGACATTGATGTGTACCTAAGGCCATTAGTTGAAGAACTTTTACAGCTGTGGAATGGAAACGGTGTACGTGCGTGGGATGAGCACAGACAGGAGGAATTTGACCTAAAGGCGTTGCTGTTCGTGACCATCAACGATTGGCCCGCTCTCAGTAACCTTTCAGGACAGACAAACAAAGGATACCACGCATGCACGCACTGTTTAGATGACACTGAAAGTATATACCTGGACAAGTGCAGAAAGAATGTGTACCTGGGCCATCGTCGATTTCTTCCGACCAACCATCAATGTCGAAAGAAAGGCAAGCATTTCAAAGGCGAGGCAGATCACCGGAAGAAGCCCGCCATGCGTACCGGTGATCACGTACTTGCTATGGTCAATGATTTACACGTAATCTTTGGAAAGGGCCCCGGCGCACTAGCTGTTCCGAATGACGCTGAGGGACACGCACCCATGTGGAAGAAGAAATCTATATTTTGGGACCTACCCTACTGGAAAGACCTAGAGGTCCGCTCTTCAATCGACGTGATGCACGTGACGAAGAACCTTTGCGTGAACCTGCTAGGCTTCTTGGGAGTGTATGGAAAGACAAAAGATACAGCTGAGGCACGGGAGGACCTGCAGTTTGCACGAAAAAGACGGCATCCCTCCGAAGCAGTATGAAGGTCCTGCCAGCTATGCTCTTACGAAACAAGAGAAAGAAATCTTCTTTGAATGCCTGCTCAGTATGAAGGTCCCGACTGGCTTCTCGTCAAATATGAAGGGAATAATAAATATGGCAGAGAAAAAGTTCTAGAACCTAAAGTCTCATGACTGCCATGTGATTATGACGCAACTGCTTCCGGTTGCATTGAGGGGGCTTCTACCGGAAAACGTCCGATTAGCCATTGTGAAGCTATGTGCATTCCTCAATGCAATCTCTCAGAAGGTGATCGATCCAGAAATCGTACCAAGGCTAAGGAGTGATGTGGCGCAATGTCTTGTCAGTTTCGAGCTTGTGTTCCCACCATCCTTCTTCAATATCATGACACACGTCCTAGTTCATCTAGTCGACGAGATTGTCATTCTGGGGCCCGTATTTCTACACAATATGTTCCCCTTTGAGAGGTTCATGGGAGTCCTAAAGAAATATGTCCGTAACCGCGCCAGGCCAGAAGGAAGCATCTCCATGGGCCATCAAACAGATGATGTCATCGGGTTTTGTGTTGACTTCATTCCTGGCCTTAATAAGATAGGTCTCCCTAAATCGCGGTACGAGGGGAGACTGACTGGAAAAGGCACGCTTGGAAGGGACTCAATAATATGCAGGGACGGATATTCTTGGTCTCAAGCACACTACACAGTTCTACAGAACTCTATATTAGTGACCCCGTATGTCGATGAACACAAGAACAGTCTGCGCTCCAAACACCCGGAGCAGTGCGACGACTGGATTACACGTGAACACATCAGGACTTTCAGCAGTTGGTTGGAAACACGTCTCAGAGGTGACAACACTGTTTGTGATGAGTTGTACTTGTTGTCCAGGGGGCCATCTTCGACTGTATTGATTTACAAAGGATACGAGATAAATGGTAATACATTTTACACGATTGTCCAAGATCAAAAGAGCACCAACCAAAACAGCGGTGTCCGCTTTGATGCAACAACCGAGAGGGGAAAGGACACATATTATGGTTACATAGTGGACATATGGGAACTTGACTACGGACATGATTTTAAGGTCCCTTTGTTTAAGTGCAAATGGGTCAATCTGTCAGGAGGCGGGGTACAGGTAGACCCACAGTACGGAATGACAACAGTGCATCTGAAAAATCTTGGATACACTGACGAACCGTTCGTCCTAGCCAATGATGTGGCACAGGTTATCTATGTGAAGGACATGTCTACCAGACCGAGAAAAAGAAAAGATAAGGAAGCGAATACATCATACGATGAGCCAAAGCGCCACATAATTCTTTCAGGAAAAAGGGACACTCTGGGAGTGGAGGGCAAGACAGACATGTCTGAAGATTATGAAAAGTTTCATGAAATTCCTCCCTTCAAAGTCATGGCTGACCCAAGCATCCTGATAAACGATGAAGATTATCCATGGTTACGACGCAATAAGCAAATGACACAAGCGAAGAAAAAGTGAAGACTTTTTTCGGCAACTATTATGATGATACCATGCCAACTTTGTAACAAACGAGTATGATACCATTGTCCGTTTGTACTATTCAAATTTGCACTAACAGAAAGTTTGTAATTGGTTTTACCAGAAAGAATTAAAAAATAAAACAAAAGAAAATAAATAATGCAGAAAACAAAAAAAAAACTTGCAAAAAAAGAAAAAATAGCAACAATAAGTATTTCATTGTAAGTAGAAACAAAATAAAATAAATAAAGCAACAAAGAAAACAAATAATTTCAAATTTAAACTATTCAAATTTGAATACTACTTGCACTAACAGAAAGTTTGTAATTGGTTTTACCAGAAAGAATTAAAAAATAAAGCAAAAAACAAAAGAAAATAAATAATGCAGAAAACAAAACAAAAAAACTTGCAAAAAAAAAAGCAACAATAAGTATTTTGTTGTAAGTAGAAACAAAATAAAATAAATAAAGCAACAAAGAAAACAAATAATTTCAAATTTAAACTATTCAAATTTGAATACTACTTGCACTAACAGAAAGTTTATAATTTGTTTTACCTAAAGCAATAATATTCACAAAGAAACTCTAAATACAGCAAAAAACAACTTATAAATAAATAAAGCAAAAAAGGAAAAAATAAAAAAAATTGGGCGCTGCCCAGTGAGCCTGCAAGGCCTACAGCCCAGGATGCATCTGGACTATAAGGCCCAGCAAGCTCACAGGGCAGCGCGCAGAGTTAGGCCCAGAAGCCTGCAATTGAGAGGAGCTCGAGTGGGTGGGCGCAGCAGCGCTTATAAACCACACCCGAGCTCTCTCAACTAGCGAGGTGGGACTAAACTTCCCACCGCATCGCGCCAGCAAGCCCTTTGGTCCCGGTTGGTGGCACCAACCGGGACTAAAGGGTGGCATTAGTCCCGGTTGGTGGCTGAAACCGGGACTAATACCCCCCTTTAGTCCCGGTTGCTGCCACCAACCGGGACTAAAGACCCCTCCTTCCCGCCCTTTGGGCTGCTGAAAAGGGACCTTTAGTCCCG
>LR738709.1:50090123-50139787 GCA_902687465.1 Secale cereale | reverse complement strand
CTCCCCCTCTCGCCGCTCGAAACATTCACCGGCCGCCGCCTCTAACCCGCTCCGCCCCAGGACGTGCTCTCGCTGCCGGAGGTGGAGCTGATGTCCCTGCTCGACGCGGGCCTCGCCACCGCCCGCGACGCCGTGTGCCACGTCAGCGAGTTCGCCTGCCCTCCCTGCCAGACGGTACCCCGCCTCGCCTCTCTCGCCGTTTCGGGTCTGGGGGTTTCTGAGCGATTGATGTGGGTTTGATCTCAGCTGGCCGGGCTCGTGTTGCTGCCGATTTGCGCAGGCGCTCGCGCTGCTGGAGGAGCGGGTGAGGCTGGGGGGCGGCGGCCGGCTGGCCACCACGCTCTGCGGGCTGGATGAGGCGCTGGGCGGAGGTATCCCCCTGGGGAAGCTCACCGAGGTCGTCGGGCCCTCGGGGATCGGCAAGACGCAGGTGAGACCAAGCTTTTCTGTGTAGCAGCTCTGTAACCATATGAGTTTTTGCCGTGCATATGCAGTGTGGGCTTGTGTGTTTCTGAATGCCACCTAATTCTGTACCCTTATGCAACAGAGAAGTATAAGGAATGCACCTTGTGTGAATTTATGTTTTCCGGCAGTGGTTACGATTTTATTGTGGGCTAATTGATGATTACTAGTGGTTTGGACCTCGTGATTGCGGTTTCTTAGTCAGAATTTTTTGTTTGCATTACAGAGACACTTTTTTGTGAATGCATGTTCAGTTAACCAAATTGAGTTCAAAGAAACATTCATGTGGGTCACTTGACAATTTCCCTCCCAAGTGAATCCCAAGTATGTCAAATTGATATGTCAAATTTGAAGCCTACTTTCTCCTGAGTGTGTGCTGCTTTGCTGTACATGTTTAGTCTGTATAAATTTGCTGAAAGTTTTGCACACTCTGCAGTTTTGTCTGAAGCTTGCGCTGTTAGCAACTTTACCAGAATGTTACGGGGGCTTAAACGGTCGAGTTGTGTATATTGACACTGAATCCAAGTTCTCTTCACGGAGGTAGCTTAGTTTCAGCAAGTCCCAAGCATGTTATTTAAGAAGTATGTGTAGTCATCAACCTTCATGACATATTGCAGGATGATCGAGATAGGTCAGAAAAGCTTTCCTCAAATATTTAGGCAAGAAGGCTTAGCACAAAAGGTTATTGTAATTCATTTTCTACTTACCTATACCAGGCAATGCTTAATCTTTCAGTTTAACATTATACATGACTTCTTCGGCTGTTGTTTCAAACCTTCTATTTTTTGTGCAGATGGCTGGAAGGATCCTAGTGATGCGACCAGCATCATTATCTGATTTCACAAAGAGGTATATTGTTCTGTCAATCAACCAGTGGATCGTGGAAGGCTGATGTCTAGTGATTGTCCTTCTGAGGTTCCATGAATGATAGAAAACTTTCATTAATGATTCTTGAAATGCTCCTCTTCTGCGGGCTGGATGCTCCTCAAAATTTACATGTAGAAGAAATTCATCATGCTGCACAAAACGCCTGAATGTTCTTTTTGATGTTTTTCTCACCCTTCTACAGTTTGGAACAGATGAAGGTGACTCTCCTCCAAAATGATGTGAAGTTACTCATTGTTGATAGCGTGGCTGCTTTCATGTCATCGTAAGATATGCACACTAGATTTTTTATTTATTTGCTTTTGACTTCACACAATGATAGCTTTTTTTAAGTACGAGGAGCCAATGGTAGTTTCCACAGTGAGTTCTTCTCAGTTGCTTAGCATATTCCATTGTTCACAAATTTAGAAAGTGATCTGGCTTAACATAATAACTTTAATCAAACACTGGGTTGGCAATTCATGGCTATGTGCCAAACTGTTGATAACTATGAATCTCTGTCTTACATTACTGAAAACTTTGAAATACTAAATTATAAATAAAAATTAAAAATGGCCGAGCCAATACTAAGCCCTTGGCAGCTTTTCTTAATAGAATGGTGACCGAACAGACAAGGGTGAACAGCTTGCACACCCACAGAACTAGCCAACAGAGCGTTGTTTGGTTCTTGAAATATTAAATTAACACAAGTTCTTGAAACATGGCCAGAGCTTTGGTGGAGTGTTAACAATCCGAACGGTGTGCATAGTTTCTTTTATATACAGCTATGAGTTAAATAGCTTTGCAGTGCTTTTTATAATTATTGCTCATGGTTTCAACTATGAAGACTACTCTTTTCAATAGCTGACAAGGGTCTTGGACTATGGAACTAGTATGTACTGGTTCGTTGTTGCAGTGCTGGAGGCTTGTGCTGAACTGTGTAGCGGTGCTTTAGCATGAATAATTATCATGTTTCAAGATCATCTAATTATTGCATGCTAGTGTTTCTTCTTCTACTATGGTTCATTTTTTTGTTAACAGCATAATATTTAATCTTCTAATATTCTACTTCAACATACATGTGGCAGGGAGAAGGAAAGAGGTACAACAGGTTTCACACAACACCCTCTAAGATGGGCTCTTTCATTTCTTAAGTGAGCTTCCTAGATCCTAAAATTCATAGCATTCCTTCTACATTTTTTGGTTACACTGTTGATTCTACTGAAGTGCTTTGGGTTTCCTTTCTGTCCTGCAGGTCTATAGCAGAGTTGACAAGAATCCCAGTTGTAGTTTCAAACCAGGTCCGCAGCCAAAGTAATGATGATGGTTATCATTACTCGTTTGAAGGTTTGTACTTTGTTCCAAGGAAACATATTATCTGTTGTGCATCTTGAACTTCATTTAATGTTCCTATTAATCCTCTGCAGTAAAAAGGATGGGTGATGGCGATGGTGCTGAAAGACTCGAATCTCATCTTGTTGCTGCTCTAGGAATCCAGTGGGCTCATGCTGTAACTATCCGTCTAGTCTTCGAGTCTCACTCAGGTTTGTATGCTTACTTGTATCATTAATCAACTTACCTTTTATCTTAATCATGTAGTCTACTACTGTTGACCTACACAACAAGTGTCAATACAGTTTTGGAAAGCATTTTTTAACTGAATTTTTTTAACCTGAAAATACAGTTTGGAAAGCTTTCAGTGAGCAATTCTGT
Source organism: Secale cereale (assembly GCA_902687465.1). Classification (NCBI taxonomy): domain Eukaryota; kingdom Viridiplantae; phylum Streptophyta; class Magnoliopsida; order Poales; family Poaceae; genus Secale; species Secale cereale. The sequence continues at coordinate 50,136,748 of LR738709.1, read as the reverse complement.
TTTCTCAGCGAAAACTGGCTGCCTTTTGTTTCTACAGTGAGATTAACTAGAGGGGTTTAGGCGAGTGAAACCAAACCAGTTTTCCAGAAACCAGTTGCAGGCAAGTTTGGGATCTTTAGTTGGTAACCCACCTTTTCCTGTTGTTTTTGGAACCCTGAGCGGCACAGTCAAACCTTGATAAAAAAGAGAGGTTCTAAAAACCTGCTGAAACCAGCTGCTCGTTGAATGAGTAGAAGTAACTAAAGATGCCACTCAGCAGAACTGATTTTACTGCATGTATGAGTTGAGACAGATTGGCCAAACCCATTTTGAACAGCCATAGCCAGACCTGAGGAATTGCAACATTGCTTATTGGCTTTTCAACTTTTGTAATAGCTGTAGCTGGAATTCAGTATAACTCTTTCAATCACTAAAATTAGTGATCTGATGGCAGTTCTGGTAAAAAATGGTAGGAATACGCATAATTATGAATTAACATCTTTGTGTTACCAATGATGTCAAAATGCCTGCTGTCTCTATGTTCCCTTTCTATTTGATCTCTTTTATTATTGCATGTAGGTTTATGAACCCACATAGCAGTGTTGCATTTACTGTTGTGCTATTTTTTTGTGACCGCTATGAACTACGTACATTGCCCACAGGTCAGAGGTTCATCAAGGTGGCGAAATCGCCCATGTCTCCAGCAGTAGCATTTCCTTTCATTGTGGAATCATCAGGCATTACATTGTTAAACGATGAAGGCATTGATGTGTCGGGTCCCGAGATAACCTCGATTCGCTGTCAAGGTACGATTCATATTGTCAACACACACTAAGCTCAAGCCTGCAGTCTTCCTTCGATTAGTCGTTCTAACAAACACCTTTCTCAGGGCAAAATTTGTTGGGTCTGTTACCATTTGAAAACTGAGGATGATTTCACAGGTGTGCTTGTGGATCGGCAGGAGATAATCAGAGAGGATCTTAAGTATGCTACTGAGAGTATTTATGCTCCTTCCACTTGTCATGACAGAAAGCGGAAGCAAGCAATGTACATAGTAGACAACCACTGTTTCTTCGGAACCACATGCCTTGTTTTATATTAATTCTTTCTTACTTGTTTATGTTTCTGGATGGGGATTAGTTGCTAGAGATATAACTCTAATTTTCTACCTCTAGTTAGATTAATTTTCCGTGGCCTACTTTGATCCTTGCAAGTTGTTTTGTACTCCCTCTGATCCAAAATAAGTGTCGCACTTTTTAACTAAGGTTAGTTCAACCTTAGATCAAAATTGTAACACTTATTATGGATCGGAGGGAGTATTATCTGCCCGGAGTTTGATTGAAATTCTTGTCACCGGATGGGGTAACACTAATGAGTGCGCATATCAGAATGCCTCAAAAAAGGATATAAAACATCAACTCGGATTTGCACCAGAAGTAGCTGATTAGAAGAAAATATCCAGTGCTCCTAGCCTTAGGATACTCCCAATGCTCCAACGTCAAAAAACATTTTTAAATGTTTCAAAAAAATTAGGAGAAAAATGAGAATGTTCACAAAGAATGTCACTGCATATCCTAAAAATTTCAGGTCCAAAATCAAAATGTACATTGAGAAACAAAAAAGAGAAATCCAGATCTGAATAGTGTCAATGTTGCTTTTGTCCTTTCTGTACACTATTCATGGTAGATTTCACATTTTTTTTCTGAATGCGTGTTTTGAGTTTGGACCTGAAATTTTTAGGGCTATTAGTCACATTTATTGTGAACATTCAGATTTTTTTTCGAATTTTTTTGAAACATTTAAAAAATATTTTTTAACATTAAAGTACCAGGAGTACCCCAAGGCTGGGAGCACTGGATACTTCCCCCTGATTAGAATGTATGAACACACTAAAAAAAGGCAGCAAAAAAAGGTGTAACCGAAGCCATTAATTCACTATGTAGCAATTGACCACAACTTTGCATATTTCCTAGCAGTGTGCGTGCCTTTTTAAGATCTTAGAAAATAAAATAAAATAAAATAGCAAAATATTATTTTGTTTTCTGAGTTAAAAAAAGAAAGTAAAGTTAGACACATTTTGAAAGTTTTATTTCAAGCAATTGGATTACACGGAGATCTTAAACCATAGTTATATTTTTTGCTTTTTAATTGAGACTAGGCCACTTATTCTCTTTTTTTTGAGACGCTGTCTTCGCATGCTGACTTGCCTTGAGTACGGCATCATCATCAGTTCTTTTTCTGAAGCACCCCGCCTCTTTTCATGCGATGTTGGTTTACCTCAATAAGCCAAAGGGAAAAAAGGTTTATGAAATTTGAAGGTGGTGGAGAAGATAGTGACCTCCAGATGCACCGTTTTTTTTCTAAAATTTGATGTCCAGATACAAAACATTTTGACATCATAGTTTATTTTTCACCAAAACATATGTCACTTTCTATTGATACACCTACGACAAACTATTTTAAAATGTAGTTAATGAGAATAACACCGCAAACTCGCTATATTTTGGTGCATATCTTCATAAATGATTAATGCAATTTTTTTGTTTATTTATGAATACGCATAATTATGAATTAACATCTTTGTGTTACCAATGATGTCAAAATGCCTGCTGTCTCCATGTTCCCTTTCTATTTGATCTCTTTTATTCTTGCATGTAGGTTTATAAAGCCACATAGTAGTGTTGCATTTACTGTTGTGCTATTTTTTGATGACCGCTATAAACTACGTACATTGCCCACAGGTCAAAGGTTCATCAAGGTGTCGAAATCGCCCATGTCTCCAGCAGTAGCATTTCCTTTCATTGTGGAATCATCAGGCATTACATTGCTAAGCGATGAAGGCATTGATGTGTCAGGTCCCGATATAACCTCGATTCGCTGTCAAGGTACGATTCATATTGTTGACACATACTAAGCTCAAGCCTGCAGTCTTTCTTCAATTAGTCATTCTAACAAACACCTTTCTCAGGGCAAAATTTGTTGGGTCTGTTACCATTTGAAAACTGAGGATGATTTCACAGGTGTGCTTGTGGATCGGCAGGAGATAGTCAGAAAGGATCTTAAGTATGCCATTGAGAGTGTTTATGCTCCTTCCACTTGTCATGACAGAAAGCGGAAGCAAGCAATGTACATAGTAGACAGACAACCACTGTTTGTTCGGAACCACATGCCTGGTTTTTTTTTTCTTATTTTGTTTATGTTTCTGTATGGGGATTAGTTGCTAGAGATATAACTCTAATTTTCTCCCTCTAGTTAGATTAATTTTCCGTGGCCTACTTTGATCCTTGCAAGTTGTTTTGTACTCCCTCTGATCCAAAATAAGTGTCCCACTTTTGAACTAAGGTTAGTTCAACCTTAGATCAAAATTGTAACACTTATTATGGATCGGAGGGAGTATTATCTGCCCGGAGTTTGATTGAAATTCTTGTCATCGGATGGGGTAACACTAATGAGTGCACATATCAGAATGCCTCAAAAAAGGATATAAAACATCAACTTGGATTTGCACCAGAAGTAGCTGATTAGAAGAAAATATCCAGTGCTCCCAGCCTTAGGATACTCCCAATGCTCCAACGTCAAAAAACATTTTTAAATGTTTCAAAAAAAATTAGGAGAAAAATGATAATGTTCACAAGGAATGTCACTGCATATCCTAAAAATTTCAGGTCCAAAATCAAAATGTACATTGAGAAACAAAAAAGAGAAATCCAAATCTGAATAATGTCAATGTTGCTTTTGTCTTTTCTGTACACTTTTCATAGTAGATTTCACATTTTTTTCTCAATGCGTGTTTTGAGTTTGGACCTGAAATTTTTAGGGCTATTAGTCACATTTATTGTGAACATTCAGATTTTTTTTCGATTTTTTTCGAAACATTTAAAAAATATTTTTAACATTGAAGTACCGGGAGTACCCCAAGGCTGGGAGCACTGGATACTTCCCCCTGATTAGAATGCATGAACACACCAAAAAAAGGCAGCAAAAAAAGGTGTAACCGAAGCCATTAATTCCTAGCAGTGTGCGTGCCTTTTTAAGATCTTAGAAAATAAAATAAACTAAAATAGCAAAATATTATTTTGTTTTCTGAGTTAAAAAAAGAAAGTAAAGTTAGACACATTTTGAGAGTTTTATTTCAAGCAATTGGATTACACGGCGATCTTAAACCATAGTTATAATTTTTGCTTTTTAATTGAGACTAGACCACTTTTTTTTTTTTTTTTTGAGACGCTGTCTTCGCATGCCGACTTGCCTTGAGTACGGCATCATCATCAGTTCTTTTTCTGAAGCACCCCGCCTCTTTTCATGCGATGTTGGTTTACCTCAATATAAGCCAAAGGGAAAAAAGGTTTATGAGATTTGAAGGTGGTGGAGAAGATAGTGACCTCCAGATGAACCATTTTTTCTAAAATTTGATATCCAGATACAAAACATTTTGACTTCATGGTTTATTTTTCACCAAAACACATGTCACTTTCTATTGATACACCTACGACAAACTATTTTAAAATGTAGTTAATGAGAGTAACATCGCAAAACTCGCTATATTTTGGTGCATATCTTCATAAATGATTAATGCAATTTTTTTGTTTATTTAGTTTGGCATATAAGGTAAAAAAAATCATCGCCCTAATACATAAGCGTGTCATGATTAGTTAACCCCACAAATTAGTTGATGCTCCTAGTATTTATAATGCACTTATATGTGTATTTGCTTATAGTGTTCTTAAATATCTAGATAACTTGGTAGAGAGTGTTAGATTTATGAATCTAAAAAAAAAGATTTTTGAGAGGTTTGCAAATTATAAATACTGCCTTGTTTCAGTGTGAAATAGAGAACTCCAGTTTATGAGGTAATAACATGCAATTTCTCCTTGAAACCCCTCTTGGTCAACATAGTTCTTTTTTTCACATGCATCTGGTATTGAGACCATGTCGTGATACCGACTGTAATATACATGTTCTTAAATACAAACTTATTAATGTTACTCGGAAAAAAAAAAAACTTATTAATGTTGTCGTGTTGTTTGTTTGTTTTTTTTACACAAGGAAGTAATGTAAGCTGCCTAAATTGTGTACCCAACCTGGAGATACAAGCAACTTAAAGCCTCTCAAATTAGCATGAAACTGAGCTTCTAAATGTAGACTGATATGACTCATATCTGAACATATGTGGCTTGTCGGATATAACATATCATTACAAAAATTCATTTGCATACAATTCGATCGGCATGGCCAATGTTTAACACTATATCTCCACATGACCACATATATGTAGATGGAAGATATTCTTTCCTTTCTAAAACATTGTAAATAATATTATACATTTATAAAGACATTCAGTTATCAAACTTATGTATAATCTTTGTAAGGATACATGTCTAATATATTTTCTAATGTTACATTAAAGATTGCATGAGTCTTTCTACTTTCCAAATCAGAGTTAGTTATAAACATGGATTCACTTATTTGTTATGCTCAAGCACTTTTATCGTGCAGTTTATTTGTTGTAATGAGGCACAATATGGACAAGAATAACTTACAACACACAAATATTTTCCCGCTGCAACTGCATAGACATATATACTCCCTGTGTTCCAAAATATTTGAATTTTTAGGTTTGTCCTAAGTCAGACATCCTCAAGTTTGACCCAGTTTACATGAAAATTTACTAATATCCACAACATCAAATCTATATAACATGATTTTTGAAGGAAATATGCCCAAGAGGCAATAATAAAGTTGTTATTTTATATTTCCTTATTTCATGATAAATGTTTATTATTCATGCTAGAATTGTATTAACCTGAAACTTGATACATGTGTGGATACATAGACAAAATACCAAGTCCCCAGTAAGCCTCTATTAGACTAGCTCGTTAATCAAAGATGGTTAAGTTTCGTGACCGTAGACATGTGTTGTCATTTGATGAACGGGATCACATCATTAGAAGAATAATGTGATGGACATGACCCATCCGTTAGCTTAGCATATTGATCGTTTAGTTTTATTGCTATTGCTTTCTTGATGTCAAATACATGTTCCTCCGGCTATGAAATTATGCAACTCCCGGATACCGGAGGAATACCTTGTGCGCTATCAAACGTCACAACATAACTGAGTGATTATAAAGATGCTCTACAGGTATCTTCGAAGGTGTTTGTTGGGTTGGCATATATCAAGATTAGGATTTGTCACTCTGAGTATCAGAGAGGTATCTCTGGGCCCTCTTGGTAATGCACATCATAAGAAGCCTTGCAAGCAATGTGACTAATGAGTTAGTTGCGGCATGATGCATTACGGAACGAGTAAAGAGACTTGTCAGTAATGAGATTGAACTAGGTATGAAGATACCGACGATCGAATCTCGGGCAAGTAACATACCGATGACAAAGGGAATAACGTTCCCCGCAAAAAAAGGGAATAACGTATGTTGTCATTACGGTACGACCGATAAAGATCTTCGTAGAATATGTAGGAGCCAATATGAGCATCCAGCTTCCGCTATTGGTTATTGACCGGAGAGGTGTCTTAGTAATGTCTACATAGTTCTCGAACCCGTAGGGTCCACACGCTTAACGTTCGATGATGAATTTGTATTATATGAGTTATGTGATTTGATGATCGAATGTTGTTCGGAGTCCCAGATGAGATCACAGTCTCAAAATGGCCGAGAGGTAAAGATTCATATATAGGACGATGATATTCGGACACCGGAAGTGTTCCGAGGGTACCGGGTACATATCGGGTCACCGGAAAGGAGTTCCGGGCACCCCCGGCAAAGATATGGGCCTTATGGGCCAAGCGAGGGACATACCAGCCCCTAGTGGGCTGATGCGTCCCCATATAGACCGAATAGGAGGAGAAGGAAGGAGGAGAAGGAAGGAGGGGAAGGAAGAAGGAAGGAGGAGGATTCGGCCTCTCCCCCTCTCTTTCCTTCCCTCTACACAAAATAAGGAAGGGGGGGGGGGCGAATTGGGGTGCCAACCCAAGTAGGATTCGGCCTACTTGGGCGCCCCCTTGGCTGCCTCCTCCCCTCTCCAACCTATATATATGTGGGGAGGGGGGCGCCTAGAACACACGAACATCATTGTTAGCCGTGTGCGGCGCCCCCTCCACCGTTTACTCCCACGGTCATAATCTTGTAGTGCTTAGGTGAAGCCCTCCGTGGATCCCTTCATCACCGTCACCATGCCGCCGTGCTGACGGAACTCATCTACTTCCTCGACACTTTGTTGGATCAAGAGTTTGAGGGACGTCATCGAGCTGAACGTGTGCAGAACTCAGAGGTGCTGTACGTTCGGTGCTTGATCGGTCGGAACGATGAGAAGTTCGACTACATCAACCGCGTTGTCAAATGCTTCCGCTTTTCGTCTACGAGGGTACGTGGACACACTCTCCCCCTCTCGTTGCTATGCATCTCCTAGATAGATCTTGCATGGCGTTTTTTTTTGAAATTGCATGCTACGTTTCCCAATAGTGGCATCATGAGCCAGGTCTATGCATAGATGATATGCATGAGTAGAACACAAAGAGTTGTGGGCGGTGATCGTCATACTGCTTACCACCAATGTCTTATTTTGATTCGGAGGTATTGTTGGATAAAGCGGCCCGGACCAACCTTAGATGACCACGTTCATGAGACCGGTTCCACCGACAGATATGCAACTAGTTTTGCATAAAGGTGGCTGGTGGGTGTCTGTTTCTCCTGCTTTTGTTGAATCGAATTTGACTGCGGCCGGTCCTTGTTGAAGGTTAAAACAACAAACTTGATAAATCACCGTTGTGGTTTTTGTGCCGTAGGTAAGAACGGTACTTGCTAGAAGCGTGTAGCAGCCACGTAAAACTTGCAACAACAAAGTAGAGGATGTCTAACTTGTTTTTGCAGGGCATGTTGTGATGTGATATGGTCAAGACGTGATGAGTTATACGTTATTATACGAGATGATCATGTTTTGTAAGATATCTGACATCCAGCAAGAGCCTTATGGTTGTCTCTTTATTGTATGAAATGCGTACACCATGTAATTGCTTTACTTTATCACTATGAGTTAGCAATAGTCGTAGAAGCAATAGTTGGCGAGAGGACCACGATGCTACAATGGAGATCAAGGTGTCAAGTCGGTGACGATGGAGATCATGACGGTGCTTTGGAGATGGAGATCAAAGGCACAAGATGATGATGGCCATATCATGTCGCATATTTTGATTGCATGTGATGTTTATATTTTTATGCATCTTATTTTGCTTAGTACGGCGGTAGCATCATAAGATGATCCCTTACAAAAATTTCAAGGTATACGTGTTCTCCCTAAGTATGCACTGTTGTGACAGTTCGTCGTGCTGAGACACCACGTGATGATCGGGTGTGGTAAGCTCTACATTCGCATACAACGGGTGCAATACAGTTTTGCACATGCGGAATAATCAGGTTAAACTTGACGAGTCTAGCATGTATAGACATGGCCTCGGAATACTAGAGACCGAAAGGTCGAACGTGAATCATATAGTAGATATGATCAACATAGAGATGTTCACCATTGAAAACTACTCCATCTCATGTGATGATCGGACATGGTTTAGTTGATTTGGATCACGTACCATTTAGATGACTTGAGGGATGTCTATCTAAGTGGGAGTTATTTAGTAATATGATTAACTAAACTTAATTTATCATGAACTTAGTCCTGATAGTTTTTGCATATCCATGTTGTAGATCAATGGCCTGTGCTACCGTTCCCTTGAATTTTAATGCGTTCCTAGAGAAAGCTAAGTTGAAAGATGATGGTAGCAACTACACGGACTGGGTCCGTAACTTGAGGATTATCCTCATTGCTATGCAGAAGAACTATGTTCTTGATGCACCACTAGGTGAAAGGCCTACTACAGGAGCAGATGTTGATGTTTTGAACATCTGGCAAGCTCGATCTGATGACTACTATATAGTTCAACATGCCATGCTATACGACTTAGAATCGGGACTTGAAAGACGATTTGAACGTCATGGAGCATATGAGATGTTCCAAGAGTTGAAGTTAATATTTCAAGCAAATGCCTGAATTGAGAGATATGAAGTCTCCAACAAGTTCTATAGCTGCAAAATGGAGGAGAATAGTCAGTGAACACATACTCAGAATGTCTGGATATCATAATCACTTGACTCTGCTGGGAGTTAATCTTCCAGATGATAGTGTCATTGACAGAGTTCTCCAATCACCTGCCACCAAGCTACAAAGGCTTTGTGATGAACTATAATATGTAAGGGATGGAGAAGACAAATCCCGAGCTCTTTGCAATGCTCAAAGGTGCGGAGGTAGAAATAAAAAGGAGCATCAAGTGCTGATGGTTAACAAGACCACTAGTTTCAAGAAAAAGGGCAAGGGAAAGAAGGGGAACTTCAAGAAGAATGGCAAGCAAGTTGCTACTCCCGGGAAGAAACCCAAGTCTGACCCAAGCCTGAAACTGAGTGCTTCTACTACAAAGGGACTGGTCACTGGAAGCGGAACTGCCCCAAGTATTTGGCGGATAAGAAGGATGGCAAAGTGATCAAAGGTATATTTGATATACATGTTATTGCTGTGTACCTTACTAATGCTCATAGTAGCGCCTGGGTATTTGATACTAGTTCGGTTGCTCATATTTGTAACTCAAAACAGGGACTATGGATTAAACAAAGATTGGCTAAGGACGAGGTGACGATGCGTGTGGGAAATGGTTCCAAAGTCGATGTGATCACCGCCGGCTGATGTCTACTACGCAACCTTCTTCTTGTAGACGTTGTTGGGCCTCCAAGTGCAGAGGTTTGCAGGACAGTGAAAGTGCGTTATATCGACTAGAGGGGGGTGAATAGGCGATTTTTATGAATTCTTCACTGAGGAATTTGCGGGTGAGGAAATTCCCTAGCGAAGAACTACTTGCAGCGGAATAAGTATTCAAAAGTAAACATAACATAACACAAGCATGGTCATCATGATGAACTGAAGACAAGCACAGAGTACAGAAAGCGTAAACACATGATAACACAGAATAAAGACAAAACATACTGAAGAAATTGAACTGAGGAAATAGAGAAAGTCTTCAGTCAAAGTCTTCAAACAGATATGAACAAGCACACAACACAGATATGAGGAAATCAAAGAGTTGACGAAATAGAACCAGTAAGCTTGGTGAAGACAATGATTTGTTAGACCAGTTCCAACTGCTGTCTCAGTTGTACATTTGGTTAGGGCGGCTAGGTATTTAAACCTGAGGACACATAGTCCCGGACACCCAGTCCAAGACACCAAGTCCACACCGTATTCCCCTTGAGCTAAGGTCACACAGACCTCTCCCAATCACTCGTGGTAAGTCTTCACAGGTGACTTCCGAACCTTCACAAACTCAGTCACTCGGCGATCCACAATTCCTCTTGGATGCTCTAGACCATGATGCCTAACCGTCTGGAAGAAGCACAGTCTTCAAAGGTAACAAGCGTCGAATCCCTTCAGTGATGCTCAATCACTTTTGGGTTTGTAGGTGTTTGGGTTTGGTTTTGGGTTTTTCCTCACTTGATGATTTTTGCTCAAAGTCCTCGGAGGATGGGTTGCTCTTATGACAAGTGTCAGTTTCTCTCGGAGCAGCCAACCAACTAGTGGTTGTAGGGGGCGGCTATTTATAGCCTAGGGAGCAGCCAGACATGATAAGACATAAATGCCCTTTAATGATATGACCGTTAGGTAGTTAGATATTATGGGACAGCTGGCGCGTAGCACAACAACGGTCGGAAATTTGAGTATCAAATTCCTCAGGGCTATCATGTTCCTCAATTGTAGGAAATCTGCACTGGCGAATTCCTAACTCCTCAGTCAGAGCAAATTCCTCAGAGACCAGAAGAACTTCGTCTGTGTCATTGAAGAATATGACTGAACTGTATGAGATTTCCAATGGCTTCACTCGAAGGGATTGGTAGGTGTAGGATTTTGAGTTGAGCATCAAATGGAAATTTTTCCTTAGTATTTCCTCGACCCCCTTTAACAGTACGGTGTTTCCTATGACTCAAGAAAGAGAAAAAGAAACTACAAAAACAAAAATCTTCACGCTTCATGTTCCTCAAATGAATACCAAGTCTTCAAGGTCACACCAATTTCTTCACTTTCAAAGTCTTCAGAAAGTCTTCAGAAATCCAAAGTCTTCAGTCGAAGAACTTCATTTTTAGGGCTCGACTTTCTCTGTAAATATCAAACTCCTCATAGACTTATAGAACTGTGTACACTCATAAACACATTAGTCCCTTAACCTATAAGTCTTCAATACACCAAAATCACTAAGGGGCACTAGATGCATTTACAATCTCCCCCTTTTTGGTGATTGATGACAATATAGGTTAAGTTTTCAACGGGGATAAACATATGAAGTGTAAATACTGATATTGAGGAATTTGATTGCAAGATATAGAAGAACTCCCCCCCTGAAGATGTGCATCATGAGGAATTTGCTTTTGAAGCAATGCACACTTGAAGAGTAATATCATGGATACCCCCCCCTATATCTTGTAATTCATACACGCATTTGACATATAGTATGAAGAATTTGAGATGCATGATGAAATACGGTGACTGATGTAATTCAGCATGCGTGCATAACATTAATGAGGAATAAGCATGCACAAACACCACAACAAAAGTATCAGGTCACCATAGAGTTTAAGTTTACAACTCGACCCAGCTAAGTCATCCGAAGAACGAGAGTTGTAACTTAGCAAAAAATGCCAATATATATAGACCCGCTTGAAGACTAACTCAAATTTCTCCCCCTTTATCATCGAATGACCAAAAGGATCAAAACTGAGGACTAATGCCCCTGAAGAATCTCAAGATGATGAAGGAGTGCCATCGTTGTTGGGGTCGATGGTTGATGTAGGGCCTGCCGTAGTGTCGTCCAAGTCTTCATACTCGTCGGTTTCGCGCGATGAAGAATAGGAGCTGGCCACCAAGGGAGGAACCTTGACCTTCTTGTATTTCTTCGGTGGAGGAGCAGACCAGTCAAAGTCATCCTTGAGACCCATTTTCTTCAGATCTTCTTCGCCGTAAAGATGAGACAGAACAACCCAGGTGCGGTTGAGGGTTTCATGGAGGTAGTAATGGTTTTTATTCACTTCATTGTGTGTAGAAGTCATGTTATGAAGAATTGAACCAAACTGACGCTTGACCCATTTGTGATTGCGATCAACCTTCTGGTGAAGACTGAGGAGGAGCTCACAATCAGTCATCACCCTGGGAGCTGTGCCTTGAGGATTTTGCTTGGGAGCGTTGGCGGCAGAGTCATGGGTGGCAGAGTCATCATTGGTGGAGTAGGATGCAGCTTTGCGAATTTTACCATCCAATGGACGAATGCCTTCATAAATAACAGCAGAAGCCTTGCCCTTGTCATCAGCTGAGGAATATGTCCGTTTGAGGACTTCAATCGGGGGCAAGTAGCTGCAATGATTTAGAGTGTTAGCTTTGTAGTTCACTGAAGACCTTGTCCTGATGAATCTCATAATCCACAGAGCATAAGGCTTCAGGTTGAAAGGGGACAGTGCAACATTTGCCATAGTCCTCATGAAGAAATCATGGAAGTTGACGGGAACGCCGTGGATGATGTTGAACAGCAGATTCTTCATGATGCCAACAACTTCTTCATCATTCGAGTCGTGGCCCTTGATTGGACTCAATGTCTTCGTCAGAATGCGATAGACAGTCCGAGGCAGAAACGACAATTCCTTCACGAGGAATTTGGTCCTTGGGGCTTGACCTAGCTTCAAAGGCTTCATCAGCACTTGCATGTAGTGATCTATAAGTTCTGTTTCTTCATACATGCAACGAGCTGCTTCAGTGGGAGGACTAAGTGGCAAAGCTTGAAGTAATTCAGAAGTTGGTGCCTTGTAGCGAGTGTTTTCGGACATCCAGTCCAGCACCCATGAATTCACATCTTCAGAATTTCCGGTAATGTGCAGCGTTGCATAGAATTGAAGAATAAGTTCGTCATTCCAATCACAGATATCAGTGCAGAAACCCAACAGTCCAACGTCGTGAAGAACACTGAGGACTGGCACGAAGCACGACAGAGATTCCATATCCACGTGAGGAATGTGCTCATGATCGAAGACTTTGTCTTTGTTGAATAGCACTGAGGAATAGAAATTTGCCTGACTGGCAGTCCAGAAACGCCTCTTCCGAATGCGAGCAGAGTCATAGGGGTTGTATTCAGTGAAGAACACGTGCTCGTGGAAGAAATCAACCTTCTTAAAGGTTTGCTTCCATGAGAATGGATCCTTTGGTTTGGGTTGAGGAGTGTCAGTCAATTGCATCACAACCTCAGGACTGACAATCTCAGGTTCTTCAGGATGAGGAATTTCTGGTTCCTCTTCAGTGGCAGTCTTCATAGATTCAGCAGCAGCAGCAGTTTCTTCAGCACTAGTGGCTGGAATGTCTTCATGGACAAACTATGTGGGATGAGTTTCTTCAGAGCCCAATGGAACAGTTTGTGCTGGGGACTGATGAATTTGTTGCAGTGGCGTGAACAGAGGGGAGTTGGGATGCTGACTATCCCAAAATTCATCATTCATCAACGGTGTGGCACTCCCAATGTCCACGTCAGATTCTTGTCCATCCAATTCCTCAACGCTGACCTCTTCAGCAGTGAACTGAGGCACAGGCGAGGAGATGATTGGGGTTGAAGGGATTGCACCCGCTTCAATTTCTTCATCCGTCTGCTCTAAGGAAGCAGCAGAGGGAATGTCTCCATCTGATTCACTGGGAATCACATATTCTTCATCAAACGGAATAAGTTCTTTTGATTGCATGGATGAAATGGGAACGACATCGATTGGGTTGTCAGCTGAGCTTGTCAAAGGCTTCATCTCCTTCGGAGCTTAAGAATCTGATGAAGTTGATGCCTTCCGTTTGTTCACGGCTGCATGCTCTGCAGCCTTGGTTTTCTTCACATCTGATGCAGATGGAAGGATCGGAGTTGGAGTAGGCGCAGGAGGTGCAGAGGAATCTGGTTGAATTTCTTCAGGCACAACTGATGCAGTTGCCCTGACTTCTTCATGTTCTTCAGGCACAGCTTTTGGAGCTCCAGCTGGCCTGGCATTTTCTTCAGGCGCAACACTAGAGGTTGCCCTGGCAATTTCTTTAGCGGCTGGAATGCAGTCATCAACCCTGGTATTTTCTTCAGTAGCCTGATGTTCTTCAGCGGTGCTGGCATGTCCTTCAGTAGACTGAGCAGATGCTTCATCCTGAGGAATTTTCAATGTGCGTTTGACGAGCAACACTTGAAGAAAAACCTTTAGTCAAATTAACAAATCTGACTTTGGCACCCATCCAGTCTGCGCGATATGCGTCGAATTCATCACCGAGGGTTTTGATTTCATCCTGAATCTTTACAAGTTCTTCAGTTGTCATGTTGACAACATTCTTCTTCAGGAAGCGCTCCTTCTTGTACCGCGCTTTCTTCGTCTGCCTGGCCTTTTCAAATTTCCATTTTTCTTTGCCTATGAAGGCGGTCAGCATGTGACTTTGGCCAGGAGTCAGGTTGAAGTCAGGCATAGGAGTGTTGGGATCCTGATGCCAGAGATCAATAAAGTCGAGGATCACTTTTGGATCCAAAAGCAGTGGCACGGTGCTTCCTTTGGCTCTAGCGGCCCTTTCTTGCCTGTCTCTAATGATTTGAACAAGTTCTTCATCATTAGCTTCGTCATCAGACGGCACTTGGAAAGCAACCTGTTTCTTGTGAGGACTTGGGCGAGAACCTCGTCTAGCAGTGGTCTTTTTCTTCAGCAGAGAGGGACCAGCTGAGGAACTTGGAGCAGCTGAGGAACTTGTAGAGGCTCCTGAGGCAATGGATATGCCCACAGTCCTTTGACATGTGGCAAGATGCACAGGTGAAGATGACTTTGTCGGAGCATCTAAAGACTTTGACAGAGGAGCTGAGGACTTAGGAGGAGCAGGAGCAGTTTGAGGAGTTGGCCGTGAGGGCTTTGAGGAATCTGGCCGTGAGGGAATTGCTGAGGAACTGGGCCGTGAGGGCATTGCAGATGAAGCACTTAGCTTATGTGCAATCTTCTTTGCCATGACCTTCTTCGGCTTGGAAGCAGAGGCCTCAGCAGTGGCAGCAGCAGCAGCAGAGTCTTCATTGAATTTCCTCACTGCTTCTTTAGCTTGTTTGGCCAACTTGGCCTGGCGCTTAGCCCATTCATCAGGATAGTCCTCACCGCGCTTAAGGCTAGTGGGATCAGCAACTTGGCCATGTGCCAGTGGAGGTCTTGGGCATGGAGGATTGAGTGCAAATTTCTTCATGTATTTGGGAGTTACATACCTGTACTCCCTCCACTCTCTTGCCCATCCCCTCTCTATTCTTTGTATGCACAGCTTGCACTGATTCTTGTCCTCTTTTCCGTACTTTGCCTCATCAGGAGTGCAATAGTCAGCATATATGTCTTCATGTATTTCGAAAGCAGTGTTGACCACATGCCTCTTTCCTCCCTTCTGTGGCTTCTTTCCATCAGCCATTTTCTTCAGACGAGGAATTTGAACAATTGAACTCTTTGAGGAAGTGTGCAACTTTTCTTCGAGGAACGCTACAAATGAGTTAAGTTGATGAGAACCTAGTGATTCAACAGCGGACATGAGTACCTGTGAACATAGTATAGTTGCGAGGAATTTGTAGAGGTCATATGCGTTCTTAGAAGGTTTTGTAAAAAGAACAAGTTTGAGGAATTTGACCAGATGAGTCTTGAAGAATTTCACAAAGCGTTCTTTGTCTTAGGTTCCAGAGTTGTATGGATTGAAAATCCACACAAATGAGGAATCTTGAAGAAAAACATAGCTTAGAGAAATTGAATCAAGAACATATGTCATGTGAGGTGTTTAGTGTGTGAAGATTTGAAGAAAAACACCTTTGAGAATTTTTGTAGAAAACATTCGAATCAAGGAGGGCAGTAAAAGTAACTTTTAATTACCCTGGATGAAGAACACGACGAACTGTGAGGTGGAGAAGTGAAGTTCGTCAGTGCAGATCTTCCACGCCCTAACTTGGCTGAGGACGACAGCTACGGCGGCGGTGGAGTGAAGAAATCCGCGACCGGCGCGAGTACAACGGCGACGAGGTCGAGACAGTGAAGCTCTTCCTCACCGGCGACGATGAAGTAGTGGCGGTGCTAGGGTTGGAGAAGCTCGAGCGGGAGAGAGAACGAGCGGAGTAAAAAGTGAAGTGAGGAAGGGGAGGGTATTTATAGCGGAGATAAATAACCGTTCGCCCGAAGAATTTGGACGAACGTGCCCCTGACCCTTCTCATTCGCTCGACATGTGTCACCCACGTACTGAGAGGTGGAGATCGTGTGAGATCGTGGGTGAATAGATAAGTATTGTTGTGGGATGCGGAACGATTTGAGCGGCAAAACCGAAAATTTTGGAAAAGAAGTTTTAGTGTTGCGTTCGCAATTTCTTCAACTGACAAGGACACAGTGAAGATTTTGAACTAGTTTCAAATAGAACGCATATGAAGAATTTGTGAATAGAATGGGTTGAGTTTAGCATAGAGGGGGAAGGGTCCGATCACATTCACTTAGCAGGAAAAGCAACTTGAAGAAATAGCAATAAGTGAATGCTGTAGAGGACATAAACTCATATATAGCCAATGAAGAAAAGAGATAGAAAAGGTGAAGACAATGCAAAGTTGAAGAATATGAACAACTGAGGAATTTTAGAAAGACTCAAATTGAAGATTTTCAACTTTGGTGGTGGCGTGACCCACCATATAAGAATGATGATTTCAGACACCGCGTACAATTGTCGTAGGGTTCTAAGAATCAAATTCTTCATTAATTTCTTCACACTTAGAGAATTATTCTTCATTGATTGAATAAAAACATTTCTTCATGTGTTGCACATCTAAGTCATCAATTTTGCATAAGTGTTAGGATGAGTGTCCTATTCAAAGAACATTCGAAGATTCTAAGATATTTTGCTCACACCGCAACTTGTTAAATCTCTTCTCATCCAAGGATTTGTGAGGATATCGGCTAGCTATTCTTCAGTCTTCACATGCTCAATAGAAATGTCGTCCTTCAACACATGATCACGAAGAAAATGATGACGAATCTGAATGTGCTTTGTCTTCGAGTGATGAACTGGGTTGTGAGCAATCTTCATGGCACTCTCATTGTCACAGAAGAGAGGCACATTCTTCACGTTGACGCCATAGTCCTTGAAAGTTTGCTTCATCCAAAGCAATTGAGCACAACAAGAACCAGCAGCAATATACTCAGCTTCAGGAGTAGACAGTGATACGCAATTCTGTTTCTTCGAAGACCAATAGACCAAAGATCTTCCGAGGAAGTGACATGTACCAGATGTTGACTTGCGGTCCACACGATCACCAGCATAGTAAGAGTCTTAATATCCAATGATATCAAAAGCCGAGCCCTTGGGGTACCATAATCCAAGTGTTGGTGTGTGAGCTAGATATCGAAGAATATGTTTCACAACCTTATGGTGTGATTCCTTCGGTGTAGCTTGAAATCGGGCACACATGCAAACACTAAGCATTATATATGGCCCGAATGCACATAACTACAATAAAGAACCAATCATGGAGCGGTATACCTTATGATCGAAGTTAATGTTGGGGAACGTAGTATTTCAAAATTTTCCTATGATCACACAAGATCTATCTACTAGATGCATAGCAACAAGAGGGGAGAGTATGTCTACGTACCCTCGTAGACCGGGAGCGGAAGCGTCTAGTGACGCGGTTGATGTAGTCGAACTTCTCCGCGATCTAACTGATCAAGCACCGAACGTGCGGAGCCTCCGTGTTCAGCACACGTTCAGCTTGATAACGTCCCACGAGCTCTTGATCCAGTAGAGCCTCACGGGAGAGTTTCGTCAGCACGACGGCGTGGTGACGGAGATGATGAAGCTACCGGCGCAGAGCTTCGCCTAAGCACTGCAACGGTATGACCGAGGTGTGTTTCTATGGAGAGGGGCACCGCACACAGTTGGGAGAGATCAACTGATCAACTTGTGTGTCTATAGGGTGCCTCTACCCCCGTATATAAAGGAGTGGAGGAGGGGGAGGGCCGGAGCCCTTCCAAGTAGTAGGTGTAGGAGAGAAGGAAAGGGAAAAGAGAAGAGCAGGAAGGAGGGGGCGCAGCCCCTCCCCTTAGTCCAATTCGGACTAGGCCTGGGGGGGGGGGGCGCAACCTTCCTCTTCTCTCTTTCCCCTAAAGCCCAATAAGGCCCATATACTCCCCGGCGAATTCCCGTAACTCTCCGGTACTTCGAAAAATACCCGAATCACTCGGAACCTTTCCGATGTCCGAATATAGTCGTCCAATATATCGATCTTTATGTCTCGACCATTTCGAGACTCCTCTTCATGTTCCCAATCTCATCCGGGACTCCGAACTACCTTCAGTATAGCAAAACACATAAACTCATAATACCGATCGTCATCAAACGTTAAGCGTGCGGACCCTACGGGTTCGAGAACTATGTAGACATGACCGAGACTCATCTCCTGTCAATAACCAATAGAGGAACCTAGATGCTCATATTGGCTCCTACATATTCTACGAAGATCTTTATCGGTCAAACCGCATAACAACATACGTTGTTCCCTTTGTCATCGGTATGTTACTTTCCTGAGATTCGATCGTCGGTATCACCATACCTAGTTTATCTCGTTACCGGCAAGTCTCTTTACTCGTTCCGTAATAAATCATCTCATGACTAACTCATTAGTCATTTGCTTGCAAGGCTTATTATGATGTGTATTACCGAGAGGGCCCAGAGATACCTCTCCGACACTCGGAGTGACAAATCCTATTCTTGATCTATGCCAACACCACTAACACCTTCGGAGACACCTGTAGAGCATCTTTATAATCACCTAGTTACGTTGTGACATTTCATAGCACACAAGGTGTTCCTCTGGTATACGGGAGTTGCATAATCTCATAGTCATAGGAACATGTATAAGTCATGAAGAAAGCAATAGCAGTAAAACTAAACGATCATAGTGCTAAGCTAACGGATGGGTCTAGTCCATCACATCATTCTCCTAATGATGTGACCTCGTTGATCAAATGACAACTCATGTCTATGGTTAGGAAACATAACCATCTTTGATCAATGAGCTAGTCTAGTAGAGGCATACTAGGGACACTTTGTTTTATCTATGTATTCACACATGTACTAAGTTTTCGGTTAATACAATTCTAGCATGAATAATAAACATTTATCATGATATAAGGAAATAACTTTATTATTGCCTCTAGGGCATATTTCCTTCAGTCTCCCACTTGCACTAGAGTCAATAATCTAGTTCACATCTCCATGTGTTTTAATACCGATAGTTCACATCATTATGTGAATAACACCCATAGTTCACATCACCATGTGACCAATACCCAAAGGGTTTACTAGAGTCAATAATCTAGTTCACATCGCTATGTGATTAACACCCAAGAGTAGTAAGGTGTGATCATGTTTTGCATGTGAGAGATGTTTAGTCAAGGGGTCTGACACATTCAGATCCGTATGTATTTCACAAATTCCTATGTCTACAATGCTCTGCATGGAGCTACTCTAGCTAATTGCTCCCACTTCAAATATGCATCCAGATTGATACTTAGAGTCATCTGGATTAGTATAAAGCTTGCATTGGCGTAACTCTTTACGACGAACTCTTTATCACCTCCAGAATCGAGAAACATTTCCTTAGTCATCCAGTAACTAAGGATAATTTTGACTGCTGTCCAGTGATCTACTCCTGGATCACTTTTGTACCTCCTTGCCAAACTCATGGTAAGGTACACAACAGGTTTGTTACACAGCATGGCATACTTTATAGAACCTATGGCCGAGGCATAGGGAATGCCTTTCATTCTTTCTCTATCTTCTGCCGATGTTGGGATTTGAGTCTTACTCAACTTCATACCTTACAACTCAGGCAAGAACTCCTTCTCTGACTGATCCATTTTGAACTACTTCAAAAACTTGTCAAGGTATGTACTCATTGAAAAAACTTATCAAGCGTCTCGATCTATCTCTATAGATCTTGAGGCTCAATATGTAACCAGCTTTACCGAGGTTTTTCTTAAAAAAACCCTTTCAAACACCCCTTTATGCTTTCCAGAAAATTCTACATCATTTCTGATCGACAATATGTCATTCACATATACTTATCAGAAAGGCTGTAGTGCTCCCACTCACTTTCTTGTAAATACAGGCTTCACCGCAAGTCTGTATAAAACTATATGCTTTGATCAACTTATCAAAGCGTATATTCCAACTCTGAGATGCTTGCACCAGTCCATAGATGGATCGCTAGAGCTTGCACACTTTGTTAGCACCTTTAGGATCGACAAAACATTCTGGTTGCATCATATACAACTCTTCTTTAAGATATCCATTCAGGAATGCAGTTTTGACATCCATTTGCCAGATTTCATAATAATAAAATGCGGCAATTGCTAACATGATTCGGATAGACTTAAGCATCGCTACCGGTGAGAAAGTCTCATCATAGTCAACTCCTTGAACTTGTCTAAAACCTTTCACAACAAGTAGAGCTTTGTAAACAGTAACATTACCGTCAGCGTCGGTCTTCCTCTTGAAGATCCATTTATTTTTGATGGCTTGCCGATCATCGGGCAAGTCAACCAAAGTCCACACTTTGTTCTCGTACATGGATCCCATCTCAGATTTCATGACCTCAAGCCATTTTGCGGAATCTGGGCTCATCATCGCTTCCTCATGGTTTGTAGGTTCATCATGGTCTAGTAACATGATTTCCAGAACCGGATTGCCGTACCACTCTGGCGCGGAACATACTCTGGTTGATCTACGAAGTTCAGTAGTAACTTGATCGAAGTTTCATGATCATCATCATTAGCTTCGTCACTAATTGGTGTAGGAATCACTGGAACTAGTTTCTGTGATGTACTACTTTCCAATTCGGGAGAAGGTACAATTACCTCATCAAGTTCCACTTTCCTCCCACTCAGTTCTTTCGAGAGAAACTCCTTCTCTAGAAAGGATCCATTCTTAGCAACGAATATCTTGCCTTCGGATCTGTGATAGAAGGTGTACCCAACAGTCTCTTTTGGGTATCCTATGAAGACACATTTCTCTGACTTGGGTTCGAGCTTATCAGGTTGAAGCTTTTTCACATAAGCATCGTAGCCCCAAACTTTAAGAAACGACAACTTTGGTTTCTTGCCAAACCACATTTCATAAGTCGTCGTCTCAATGGATTTTTAGATGGTGCCCTTATTAAACGTGAATGCAGCTGTCTCTAATGCACAACCCTAAACGATAGTGGTAAATCGGTAAGAGACATCATAGATCGCATCATATCTAATAAAGCACGGTTACGACATTCGGACACACCATTATGCTGTGGTGTTCCGGATGGCGTGAGTTGTGAAACTATTCCCCATTGTTTCAAATGAAGACCAAACTCGTAACTCAAATATTCACCTCCACGATCAGATCGTAGGAACTTTATTTTCTTGTTACGATGATTCTCTACTTCACTCAGAAATTCTTTGAACTTTTCAAATGTTTCAGACTTGTGTTTCATTAAGTAGATATACCCATATATGCTCAAATCATCAGTGAAGGTCAGAAAATAACGATACTCGCCGCGAGCCTTAACACTCATCGGTCCACATACATCAGTATGTATGATTTCCAATAAATCAGTTGCTCGCTCCATTGTTCCGGAGAACGGAGTTTTAGTCATCTTGCCCACGAGCCATGGTTCGCAAGCACCAAGTGATTCATATTAAGTGATTCCAAAATTCTATCAATATGGAGTTTCTTCATGCGCTTTACACCAATATGACCTAAACGGCAGTGCCAAAAATAACTTGCACTATCATTATTAACTTTGCATCTTTTGGCTTCAATATTATGAATATGTGTATCACTACGATCGAGATCCAATAAACTATTTTCATTGGGTGTATGACCATCGAAGGCTTTATTCATGTAAACAGAATAACAATTATTATATGACTTTAAATGAATAACCGTATTGCAACAAACATGATCAAATCATATTCATGCTCAACGCAAATTCCAAATAAAATTTATTTAGGTTCTACACTAATCCCGAAAGTATAGGGAGTGTGCGATGATGATCATATCAATCTTGAAACCACTTCCAACACACATCGTCACTTCACCTTTAACTAGTCTTTGTTCATTCCGCAACTCTCGTTTCGATTTACTAATTTAGCAACTGAACCGATATCAAATACCCAGGGGTTGCTATGAACACTAGTAAAGTACATATCAATAATCTGTATATCAAATATACCTTTGTTCACTTTGCCATCCTTCTTATCCGCCAAGTATCTAGGACAGTTCCAGTTCCAGTGACCATTTCCTTTGCAGTAGAAGCACTTAGTTTCATGCTTAAGTTTAGCTTTGGGTTGCTTCAAGGGAGTGACAACTTGCTTGTCATTCTTTTTGAAGTTCCCTTTCTATCCCTTTGCCCTTTACTTGAAACAAGTGGTCTTGTTAACCATCAACACTTGAGGCTCTTTCTTGATTTCTACCTTCGCCGATTTCAGCATCGCGAAGAGCTCGGGAATTACTTTCATCATCCCTTGCATATTATAGTTCATCACGAAGTTCTACCAACTTGGTGATAGTGACTAGAAAACTTTGTCAATTACTATCTTATCTGGAAGATTAACTCCCACTTGATTCAAGCAATTGTAGTACCCAGACAATCTGAGAACATGCTCACTGGTTGAGCTATTCTCCTCCATCTTGTAGGCAATGTACTGTCAGAGGTCTTATACCTCTCGACACGGGCATGAGTATTAAATACTAATTTCAACTCTTGGAACATCTCGTATGCTTCGTGGCGTTCAAAACATTTTTGAAGTCCTGGTTATAAGCCGTAAAGTATGGCGCACTAAACTATCAAGTAGTCATCATACCGAGCTTGTCAAACGTTCATAACGTCTACATCTGCTCCTGCAATAGATATGTCACCTAGTGGTGCATCAAGGACATAATACTTCTGTGCAGCAATGAGGAAAATCCTCAGATCACGGAACAAGTCCGCATCATTGCTACTAACATCTTTCAACTTAGTTTTCTCTAGGAACATATCAAAAACATAGGGGAGCTATAACGCGAGCTATTGATCTACAACATAATTTGCAAATACTATCAGGACTAAGTTCATGATAAATTAAAGTTCAATTTAATAATATTACTAAAGAACTCCCACTTAGATAGACACCCCTCTAGTCATCTAAATGATCACGTGATCCAAATCAACTAAACCATGTCCGATCATCACGTGAGATGGAGTAGTTTTCAATGGTGAACATCTTATGTTGATCATATCTACTATATGATTCATGCTCGACCTTTCAGTCTCCAGTGTTCCGAGGCCATATCTACATATGCTAGGCATATGCTAGGCTCGTCAAGTTTAACCCGAGTATTCTGCATGTGCAAAACTGTCTTACACCCGTTGTATTTGAACGTAGAGCTTATCACACCCGATCATCACGTGGTGTCTCGGCACGACAAACTTTCGCAACGGTGCATACTCAGGGAGAACACCTATACCTTGAAATTTAGTGAGAGATCATCTTATAATGCTACCGTCAATCTAACCAAAATAAGATGCATAGAAGATAAACATCACATGCAATCAATATAAGTGATATGATATGGCCATCATCATCTTGTGCCTTTGATCTCCATCTCCAAGGCACCGTCATGATCACCATCATCACCGACGCGACACCTTGATCTCCATCGTAGCATCGTTGTCGTCTCGCCAACTATTGCTTCCACGACTATCGCTACCGCTTAGTGATAAAGTAAAGCAATTACATGGCGATTGCATTTCATACAATAAAGCAACAACCATATGACTCCTGCCAGTTGCCGATAACTTTACAAAACATGATCTTCTCATACAATAACGTATAACTCATCACGTCTTGACCATATCACATCACAACATGCCCTGCAAAAACAAGTTAGATGTCCTCTACTTTGTTGTTGCAAGTTTTACGTGGCTGCTACGGGCTTAGCAAGAACCATTCTTACCTATGCATACAAAACCACAACGATATTTCGTCAAGTATGTGCTGTTTTAACCTTCACAAGGACCGGTCGTAGCCTCACTTGATTCAACTAAAGTTGGAGAAACTGACACCCGCCAACTACCTGTGTTGAAGCACGTCGGTAGAACCAATCTCGCGTAAGCATACGCATAATGTCGGTCCGGGCCGCTTCATCCAACAATACCGCCGAATCAAAGTATGACATGCTGGTAAGCAGTATGACTAGTATCGTCCACAACTCACTTGTGTTCTACTCGTGCATATCATCTACATATAGACCTGGCTCATGATGCCACTGTTGGGGAACGTAGTATTTCAAAATTTTCCTACGATCACGCAAGATCTATCTACTAGATGCATAGCAACAAGAGGGGAGAGTATGTCTATGTACCCTCGTAGACCGGGAGCGGAAGCGTCTAGTGACGCGGTTGATGTAGTCGAACTTCTTCGCGATCCAACCAATCAAGCACCGAACGTACGGAGCCTCCGCGTTCAGCACACGTTCAGCTTGATGACGTCCCACGAGCTCTTGATCCAGTAGAGCCTCACGGGAGAGTTTCGTCAGCACAATGGCCTGGTGACAGAGATGATGAAGCTACCGGCACAGGGCTTCGCCTAAGCACTGCAACGGTATGACCGAGGTGTGTTTCTGTGGAGAGGGGCACCACACACAGTTGGGAGAGATCAACTGATCAACTTGTGTGTCTATAGGGTGCCTCTACCCCCGTATATAAAGGAGTGGAGGAGGGGAGGGCCGGCCCTCTCTATGGCGCACCCTAGGGGAGTCCTACTCCCACGGGGAGTAGGATTCCCCTTTTCCTAGTAGAACTATGAGCCCTTCCAAGTAGTAGGAGTAGGAGAGAAGGAAAGGGAAAAGAGAAGAGAAGGAAGGAGGGGGCGCAGCCCCTCCCCTTAGTCCAATTAGTACTAGGCCTTGGGGGCGCAGCCTTCCTCTTCTCTCTTTCCCCTAAAGCCCAATAAGGCCCATATACTCCCCGGCGAATTCCGGTAACTCTCCGGTACTCCGAAAAATACCCGAATCACTCGGAACCTTTCCGATCTCCGAATATAGTCGTCCAATATATCGATCTTTACGTCTTGACCATTTCGAGACTCCTCTTCATGTCCCCGATCTCATCTGGGACTCCGAACTACCTTCGGTACATCAAAACACATAAACTCATAATACCGAACGTCATCAAACGTTAAGCGTGTGGACCCTACGGGTTCGAGAACTATGTAGACATGACCGAGACTCATCTCTAGTCAATAACCAATAGCAGAACCTGGATGCTCATATTTGCTCCTACATATTCTACGAAGATCTTTATCGGTCAAACCGCATAACAACATACGTTGTTCCCGTTGTCATCGGTATGTTACTTTCCCGAGATTCGATCGCCGGTATCACCATACTTAGTTAATCTCGTTACCGGCAAGTCTCTTTACTCGTTCCGTAATACATCATCTCGTGACTAACTCATTAGTCATTTGCTTGCAAGGCTTATTATGATGTGTATTACCGAGAGGGCCCAGAGATACCTCTCCGACACTCGGAGTGACAAATCCTATTCTTCATCTATGCCAACACCACGAACACCTTCGGAGACACCTGTAGAGCATCTTTATAATCACCCAGTTACGTTGTGACATTTGATAGCACACAAGGTGTTCCTCCGGTATACGAGAGTTGCATAATCTCATAGTCATAGGAACATGTATAAGTCATGAAGAAAGTAATAGCAGTAAAACTAAACGATCATAGTGCTAAGCTAACGAATGGGTCTAGTCCATCACATCATTCTCCTAATGATGTGACCCCGTTGATCAAATGACAACTCATGTCTATGGTTAGGAAACATAACCATCTTTGATTAATGAGCTAGTCTAGTAGAGGCATACTAGGGACAGTTTGTTTTGTCTATGTATTCACACATGTACTAAGTATCCTGTTAATACAATTCTAGCATGAATAATAAACATTTATCATGATATAAGGAAATAACTTTATTATTGCCTCTAGGGCATATTTCCTTCAGTTAATAACATTTTCATCAATGCACAGATGGCCATTTGTGGGCATAGGAATTTGGATGCCTTTGCAATCGTGCATGCTGAATTTCCTCAGTAGATCCTTGAGGTATTTCTCCTGAGATATGAATATGCCATTGCGTTGTTGACGAATTTGAAGACCTAAGAAGAATTTCAATTCTTCCATCATTGACATTTGATATTCTTCACTCATCATGTAGGCAAATTCATCATGGGTTTGAAGCCTTTCTTCATGAGGAATTCCTTCAAAGTATCATACCACGCCCGAGGGGCCTGCTTGAGGCCATAGAGGGCCTTATTGAGTCTGAAGACTTTGTCAGGATTCTTTGGATCTTCAAAACCCGGGGGTTGAGCAACATATACTTCTTCCTCAAGCTTACCATTAAGGAATGCATGTAATGCCCAGGATGGGATTATACCTCCTACGTGTCGATGCACGACTTAAAGGTATAAGCCCATTCTAGAATGATCTCAAGTTTGGTATCTTTGCACGACTCATGTAAAAATAGGGATGAAATTGCAAAAGGATAGTTGACTTACACTCGCCACGTCACACAATACATTACATGAGCAAATCATCATCCAAATAACATCACAACCCGACTACGGGCGAAGATCCAAATGAAAGATACCAAATACATAAAGCCACAAGGTCCGAATCACCCCTAGTAGAAACCACTACTGATCATCGGGATAGTGCACATAGTATCGACTACGTTCTTCATCGAACTCCCAGTACAGCTCCGTGCCGTCACCTGAGTAGTCCACCATAGTACCTGCATCTGGTGTTGTGTAGAATCTGTGAGCCACGGAGGACTTAGCAATCCCGTTCTCGGGTAGCAAAACTATCTAAGCCTTGGGTGTGGAACAAAGTTGAAGAAAGATAAAGGTTGCAGCTGCACTAGCACTAGCTTATGTGTTTAGAGCGAGAAGAGAAGTGCCACGAGCGTCAAAGTGATCACGAAGTGATCCTATCTAAGCACGTCAATCATAACCCCACTGTGTTCACTTCCCGAACCCCTTTCGGAAAATGACCGTCATGGTTACTCACGCTGGTAGTGTGTTTAGAACATGGTGACAAGTTTTCTACAACCGGATATTAACAAATTCCCATCTGCCACATAACCGCGGGCACGGCTTTCGAAAGTTCAAAACCCTGCAGGGGTGTCCCAACTTAGCCCATGACAAGCTCACGATCTGCGGAGTCGCAACTCCAAGGTGGGAAGACCCGAGTATTCTCGGAATCCCGTGCTCAAGTTATTCCGACTAAGGTAAAACTAATCCAGCAAATCCTCCCAGCGTGCCGACACCCTGATAGTAGCCGCGCGTATCTCGTCTGAGGCCACGACCGGATGGGCGATTCTACAGGTTTTTACCAGCCCTTGAGTTCCCTCGAGGTGGCCCCGCAGAACCCCCAGTTTGGACCAACACTCATGTGGAGCACTGGCCCGGGTTGTTGATTAAGAAGAGGGTTTATAACTCCCTATGCAAGTCTTAGTTATTTAGGCAAATGTAGTACCAATGTTGGGACTTGCTGGAAGAGTTTTAGCGTTAAGCGGGTTATCAAGGGGGGCCCATAAACCCCAACCATGTTAGGGACGCATAATCAAGGAACATAACACCGGTTTATACGGTTCCTAGGGCGCCATGAGTGGAACAAATCACCAAGCGAGAGGCTTAGCCTTCCACCCATTACCAATATATAGATGATTTAGTTTAAGAGTTTATATAGTGTGATATCCCAACAATAACTTTAACACAGGGATGGAGCTGCCTTGTACGGATTGGGGTCAATTGACCCCAATGGAATTAGCAAATCCTTCACAAACTAAGTACTAATCACTATTCATTTATAGAAGATGACCTCATTGTCATAGACATGACCCCAATGAATTTTTTTTCTGGCTTCGTCCCTGCTTCAACATGAAGCAAGAATCTTCAAATATTTTCCTGCAACTAACAATGCTATAAGAGGGGCTGAGCAAAGCTTACGTAGCCAAACAATGGTTTGCTAGGTTGGGTGGTTAGACAGATTCATGGTTACAATAGGAGGCTGACAAACAAACATGGGCATCGAGGCAATAAGCTAAAGAGCGAGACATCTAGCGAAAGGTAAAGATAGTAATGATATCTGGGTCAGGTCATCTTGCCTGTTGAGTCGTCGATGGGATTGTAAGACGGCTCCTCGTAATCAACCTTGGTAGTAACCTCGTTCTCGGTCTCGGTCTCGGCTTCCGGCTCTACTCAACACAAGAACACAACGAGGCACGAAATCAAACAAGGTGCAATTGCACAATCAACATGATGCACGGCTGATGCATGTATGAATCAATACATGTCAAAGGATGAAGCACACAAGAACAACACAAGACAACAAGTTTAAATGAGGCCGGAATCCACATAAAGCGAATCCGTAAGTCCTCATATGCATATGTTGAAAAATGGCCCAGATCTGAACAAACCTTAAGTTAGAGTTGTTAAACAGCAAGTTAACATGCACCATGATGATCTACACGAAATTCTAGTCAAGTTTCATATAAAGTTTGTTTAATTCGGAGCTACGGTCTAGAAGATATGAGCAAAATAAGTTAAGCATGGCAACGGTGCAAGATGCACCCAAACATCAGGCCAACATACTCCAAACATGTAAAAAAGATGATATTATGATTCTACATGCAAAATCACACAAGTTTCATGTAGGACATGTTCAAAACGGAGCAACGGTTCAACACATACACACGAAACAAGATACAAAGCAAAGCTGAAAATAACAGCCACATAGCAACTTTGGAGCAAGAAATATATACTCTACATCACTCAAAATGGTGACAAAAAGCATGGACATGAAGTAGACATATCCTACAGCAAACAACTCCATTGGAGCAACTCCATAGGAGGCATGAATCAATAGCAACAAGCTACAACATTTTGATCATGACGTTAAAAACCTGACAGTTATATTTTATAGCAACTTGGGAGCAAGAAATAAATAAGCTACAACAACCCATATGAGCAAGTGAGGACATGGATGGATAGAAAACAACATCTACAACAAGGAATGATCAACGGTCACCCCAAAACTAACATGGATTTGCCTAGGGCAGCAAACAAACATAGCATCAGGATATGACTGATCCCAGACTTAGTAGAAATTTCACTAAGTATAAAACAGTTAAGTTGGCATGGCATGTTTGCAAGCATGTTTAAGTCACCTCAAGGCATAACATGGAAAATGGTTTGCACCACAGCAAAGACCACATGATGGAGATTCTAAAACATATTGACATGTGACAAGGGGACAAACACATCAATAGCAACGAGCACTTCAAATCAACATCTCATAACATGTTACAAAACTTAGCAGCCACATGCACTTTTGCAACAGAGATTAACATGACAATATGAACCCTATCATGCATGCTACAGCAACCATCATGTAAAGCATCTCATGATGAACATTTTGACATCTCATTTGCTTCATTTGGATAAACATGCACCAAGTTATCATATCTCAAACATGGCATGAAAATAACAAGTAGCAGCAGTTTAAATCAAGTAGCATTCTTGCAACATAGATTAGGACCTCTAGATGAACTCAAACAAGCATGACACAATGGAACAAAACGTAGTACACATCACCACGGTCATTTTGACATATCATACACTCAAAACGGACAAGTATGCACAAAGTTACAGCCACTAGAAGTATGCAACAAAATAAGCAAAACTAGGACTTAGAGAAAAAAGACAGAAACTACCTCGCGGATCGGGTCCACGGGGCGGATCGGGTCAACGGGCGAAGCGGGTCGGAGCGGGGACGCGGGCGCCGACCCGTTAGGGTTTTGGCCTGGCGGTGGATCTGGATCGGCGCGCGGGGCGGCTGCCCTCGTCTCCGGCGAGGAGCTTGGCCTCCGGCGGGGAGAGCGGCTCCGGCCGGCCGGCGGTGGTCGCGGTGCGGGCCGACGGGCGGAGGACGATCGGGCGCGGCGGCGGCGGTGCTTGAGGTCGACGACGAGTTCTCGGGCTCCGGCGGCGAAGATCACGCTGAGGCTCGGGACCGGCGGCGCCGGGCGTCGGGAAGACCGGCGGGAGGAGGCACTGCGGCTCGGGCCACCGGAGGCGGCGGCGACGAAGCGGTGCGGCGCGGGAGGCGCGGCCCGGATCGGCCCGGGGGCGGGCCGGATCTGGGCCCGGCGCGGCGGCGGAGATCCGGCTGACGTGGCGTGACATGAGTGGTCAAGGGGGCGGCGGCGGATGCGTCCGGTCTGTCCGGACGTGTCCGGCGGTGGTGGAGGTGGAACTATGGTTTTGGACGCGAAAATGGGGGGTGTGGACATTTTTATAGGCACAAGGAGCTAGGAGACTCCAAATGGGGAGCAGTTTTCGGCCACGCGATCACAATTCGACGACCGAGATGATGGGAAGGGTTGTGCTGGGTTAGTGGGCTGTTGTGGAGGGGGTCTTGGGCCTTAAAGAAGAGGTTCTTTTAGCCCACTAGGTTAACCGTTGGAGTACCAAACGAACTCCAAACGCGACGAAACTTGACAGGCGGCCTACACGTACCAAAAAAAACATCGCACGACAAGTCTCACGTCATTCCGGAAACGTTAC
The DNA here is from genome assembly GCA_902687465.1 of Secale cereale. Lineage (NCBI taxonomy): Eukaryota > Viridiplantae > Streptophyta > Magnoliopsida > Poales > Poaceae > Secale > Secale cereale. The sequence goes on along the minus strand of LR738709.1, from coordinate 50,105,977 downwards.
ACAGCCACACACGAAAGAAGGACTCTGGGATGCCACGGCACGTGTGAGAGCGCCGGAACTCGAAACGGACAACGGGAAGAGACGAGTGGGACCGGATGCAAGTGACAACACAAATGCAATGCAATGCACATGACAACATGACATGGATGAAATGTACACACGCACACGATAAAAACGAAGAACCCGAAAAGAAAGAAGAGCCCGGAAAGGAATTGATGAAGCCAAAGTTTATATATTGCCATATTGGGGAAGTGTTACATCTGGGGCATTACAATGCACTTTTCACATCCATTTTATCAAGAGTGATATCATGATGGTTAGCATAAGCAAGTAATATGCAAATAGCCTCAAGTCTAGCAACACGTGTAAATGTTTCATCGAAATCAATTCCTTCAACCTGTGTGTAGCCTTGAGCTACAAGTCATGCCTTATTCCTTACCACAAGGCCATTTTCATCTTGCTTGTTGTGGTAGATCCACTTTGTGCCAATGATATTGTGCTTGCGAGGATCTGGAAGTTTGACCAGTTCCCAGACGTTGTTGAGCTCGAATTGATGTAATTCTTCTTGCATGGCTTGAATCCACTCAGGCTCCAGAAATGCTTCATCTACCTTAGTGGGCTATGTGATAGAGACAAAAGCAAAGCGCCCACAAAAGTTAGATAAATGTTAAGCTCTTGAGCGCGTGAGAGGACCTGGTATTTTGATGTCGCTGATGATTTTGTCAATCTGCACTTCTTTTGCAACACGAGGATGAGCTGGTTGTCGTCGAGGAATTTGATCAGCATTGTCTTCAGCACCATTTTCTTCAGGTGCATTAGCTTGACGTTCTTCACGTCCTGGAATGAATTCTTCAGCAGATTCTTCGGTAGGAATGACATCTTCAGTAGCCTTGAACTTGATAGTTTCCTTAGGTGCTGGTTCATCTATCACAGTAGGCAGGTGCTCTCTTTGCGAGCCGTTAGTTTCATCGTACCGCACATCTACAATTTCAACAACCTTGTGAAGAACGTTGTTGAAGACTCTGTAGGTGTGCGAGTCCTTTCTGTAACCAAGCATAAACCCTTCATGTGCTTTCGGTGCAAATTTTGAGTTGTGATGAGGATCTCTAATCCAACATTTAGCACCGAAGACTTTGAAATAACTCACATTGGGTTTCTTGTCAGCGAGGAGTTCATAGGCAGTCTTCTTGAAGAATTTGTGAAGATATACTCTGTTGATGATGTGGCACGCAGTATCAATTGCATCAATCCAGAAACGACGAGGCGTTTTGTATTCATCAAGCATAGTGCGAGCCATCTCAGCAAGAGTCTTGTTCTTGCGCTCCACGACGCCATTCTGCTGAGGAGCAGAGAAGTCATGAGTAATACCAAGTTCATCAAGATAGTCATCGAGATCAGAGTTCTTGAACTCAGTTCCATTGTCACTTCTGATATGCTTGATCTTCACACCAAAGTTGGTTGAAGCCCTCGAGGAAAATCGTTTGAAGACTCCCTTCACTTCATGTTTGTAAGTAACAATGTGTACCCATGTATATTGAGAGTAATCATCAACAATAACAAAGCCGTATTGAGAAGCATCATTTGAAACTGCAGAATAATGATTAGGACCGAAGAGATCCATGTGAAGCAATTCAAATGGTCGAGTAGTAGTCATGATAGTCTTTGCTGGATGCTTGGCCTTGGTCATCTTTCCAGCTTCACAGGCTCCGCATAAGTGATCCTTGAGGAATTTGACATTCTCAATGCCAATGTCATGCTTCTTCTTCGCAAGCGTGTGCAAATTCCTCACGCCTGCATGACCAAGTCTTCGATGCCATAGCCATCCTTCTAAAGCTTTTGCAAGTAGACACACAGCTGGTTGAGGTCCTGTAGACAAATCAACAATATACAAGTCTCCTCTCCTAAAGCCTTCGAAGACTTTGGAATTGTCAGATTCCTTGACCACAACACAACGATACTTGCCAAAGATTACAACCATATCAAGATCGCAAAGCATTGAGATAGACATGAGGTTGTATCCTAAGGACTCGAAAAGCATGATTTTGTCCATGTGTCGATCCTTTGAGATCGCAACCTTACCTAGACCCAATACCTGACTTTTGCCTTTTTCAGTGAAGATGATATGCTTCAGATGAGATGGTGATAAAGGAGCATCCATCAATGGATTCTTGTCACCAGTCATGTGCTTTGTACATCCACTATCGAGGACCCACTCAAAGGCTTTGGGTTGATCATCCTGCAGATGAATTAGTGCAGCTTACAAACTCATATACTTCATCAGTGAAGAATATGACATCAAATCATCAGATCAATTTCATCAAGCAATGCAACAGATAAAGCAGTATGAGGACGTGAGAAATGAGAGTTCATTTCTTCATGATTAGCCTGCGTCCTTTCAGGCATTTTTCAGGTCTTCAGCAAATTCTTCAGACGTTTGAGCACGTCTAGAGAACTGACCCTGCAGAAGAGATTAGTTCTTTTTCTTCACCACCCACATCTGAAGGGGTGGCAAAGAGTTCATCACTCTGCGAGCTTCATATGAGAAAGGTGGCATAGAAGCCAACCCATTTCGTTTCACATAAGAGGAGTTAGGATAAGCATATGAATAAGCAGAGTAATTCTTTGAGGACTTATGAACATAATGGTTAGAAGAATAATGCTCATATTCATAGCCCTTAGCTTTTCCCTGCGAGACAGAGTTGTTAGCACGATGATATTCATATGAGGACTTTGATCCTTTTGAGGAATTTGATCCGTGTGAGGAATTTGGTCCGTATGAGGATTTGAATCCATCTGAAGATTTTGATCCATATGAAGAATTGGATCTGGGGTTCCTATTCCTCACACGAGGTGTCATGAGGACATTCACTTGAAGATTTTCAAGGTGCCTCTTAGGGACCCAGATTTTCTTCATAGGGGGACCATTCCTGCAGTTAGTTCCAACATATCACTAATAGGAAAAGGCCTACTAATGGCGCACCTATTTTGGCCATTAATGGCGCATTAGTGGTGCGCCATTAGTGCCACTCCATTAGTGCCACTCAATTAGTATATTTTACTAATGGCGCACCTCTGGTGCGCCATTAGTATCTGGTATACTAATGGCGCACCTCAGATGCGCCATTAGTATATACCACGATGCGCCATTAGTATGCCTCCCAGGGGGCCATATATACCCAGGTGCTTTGGCATACTAATGGCGCACTGCTTAATGATGCGCCATTAGTAACTTTGGTATACTAATGGCGCACTGTTTAATGATGCGCCATTAGTATCCTTTGGCATACTAATGGCGCACTATGATGTGATGCGCCATTAGTATGAATATTAGGTTATTTATTTATTTTTTAATTTTCTGTTTTTTGCACAGGTTACAAAATGTATTATTTGACAGAATATAGACAGCACACATCAACAACAGATAAATCGAATACAATAGAAGATTAGTCTCTGAATACAATTCATCATATTAGTCTCCGAATACAATTCATCATATTAGTCTCCGAATTGAAAAGACCGAACAAAGATAGAACATTATATTAGAAGTCTCGAGACCGCGAGTAGCGAGTTTGTCTTCACATTACAAGTCGATATCGATCATCTAAACTACCATCACATAGAAAAGAGCTGCGGTCATCACGATGAGCATCATCATGATGAAACTCGTCTTCATCCGGTTCCTCCAACGCTCCCTCCCCTCTCCCGCTAGATAGCAGGCGTATCTAGATTCCGCCTCGGCCCTAGTGGTGTACCCTTTGTAACTGTTACCGCTGAGTCGGTGAACCTGTCTCCGACACTCCTCCCAGTCGTCGTAGACTCCGGGAACCTTACCCTTGTACACGACATACGACGGCATCGCTATGCACTAGCCAAATGAAACGTTAGTACCAATTCACAGACAATACATAAGCAATATATAAGTATGCAACAGAAAGATCGGAAGAGAAAAGCAAGACATTAATAGCATCGATTACATCTAAGTTGAACGACAGTCGAAACCAAAGAGACATACTACAAGTTCATTAAAGTTTAATTACAACATGAGCCAATCGATGTTTCAGAACTAGACACATCATCACTACTTTCGACTCGACTCAAGGGACCGGAGCGTGGATGAAGCCGCCGTCTATCGTGGGAGTCATGAAATCGCGGGCGTTGTCAGCCTGCATTTGTAGCATTGTGTCGATGTCACTGTTGGACGGTTGATTTCTGAGGTAGAACTGGCCCGAGGTACGAAGGACATCTTGATGGATGATTTCCGCAAACTCCGACTGGATGCGAAAGAATTCTTGTCTGATGTCCGCGTCCTGGATTGCCGACACGCTCGCGGCCCAATCTTTGAGTTTACTCGGTAGCAGAAGTTGATGATGGTCTCGTACGATCGCCCGCATGTGATGGATGGCGTAGTAGGCACCCTTCTGACCGCCAGGCGGCTGCTTGACGCAGCAGAACGTCGTATTGTGGGAGAACACGTGCTTGCCGGTCTTACGAATAGGCCTGGTGAAGGTGCCTCCAGATTTGGCGTAGCCAGGGAGAACATCAATCAGAACCTTCTTGACATTTGTGTAGTCTACGTTCAACTGACGGTCCGAGTCGAAATACGTGGCCATGGAATATTTGGGGCTTAGGAGGATGAGCGTGCAATGTGTGTCACTGCAGAAAACACGGAATGTTAAAAGAAAAACGATCGAAATCTAAGAATTCATATGTTACGGGGCGGTTGAGGGGAGGACTTACTCGGGAAAGTAAGGCACGAGGAAGTTATCCTTATCTCAGTTTGCCAGAATGACGCCTTCGAGGTAAGAACTCGCGACTTGCCGGTCCCCAGCGCTGCCCAAGATCTTGGCACGCATGTAGAAGGGGTCGACTATCACGATGTCCGGGGTCTTGTCGCGAATGATCCGCATCTCCATACTCAGCGAAAATAGCCAAACAAAGGTGTAGTGCAGCGGATGAAGGTTCAACATAGCGTAGATGTCATCAAGCTGCAGGACGATCGTACCCCCTATGGAGTTATCCACAAAGCCCTTGCCCTCTGGCACCTTGGCCGCGAAAACCGGGTATGCCACATCCTTCTCTCTGAGACGCCGCTTCTCCAAAGAAAGAACACTGTCATGCAGACTCCGTATAGCACCGGTTGCAGCATCGAGCATATTTTTCGGTAGCATCGGCCTACCCGCCACATGCACCCTCCTCATTACATCCTCAGGTGAAGGTGGCCCGTCCTGAGCACGGATCGTACTCGGTGCCGGCTGGCTCGCACCCTTGTTAGTCTTTCTTTTGCGTGCCTTCTTCTTCTCCTGTAATGGGACCGAGTTCTGCTCACAGACCGCCTTCTTGAGTGTGTTGGGGCTGATAATATTTTGCACCTCGCCTATCTGAGGCTCGTTGAAGTCGGCAGCTAGAGGCGTCTCCTGAGAACTGAACGGAAGACGACGCCTGTTGCAACTTGGTTTCTCCGCGGTACCAGCTAGATCGCGCACGTCTTTTGTAGGGTTGGGTTCTTGAGAAGGAGGCCCCATGAAGTCGCCACCGTACCCATGATCGGCAAAGTACTGATCGACGTTGGCAAATGTATCGTCGTCGTTGTCGTCGTCGTCGTTCTGATCTTGTGCCATATGCATGTTTGGATCCAGTGGCATAGGGATGTCCGGCACCGTTGCGGCGGTCTTGCCATGGGGCCGACTTGGCGCCGGCACGACTGGCGGTGTTGTCTTTGGGGTGGTGTCTCCCGCCCCCAAACGAATCAGGCTCTTCGACCAAAGTAGGGGCCAGCTCAGGCAGGCGCTGAGGGTCATCACGTCATCATCGTCGGCCCCGACGGGTCGAATCGGAGGTAACAACTCGTCGCAGCCTGGCAGCACCCGAACCAGTTGAACCCTAAACAAGTTGGGTGGCATCCTAGTACCGTGGAACATGGGGTTGCCCAGTTGAACGATTTTGCCCTTGGCGACATCGACCAACTCGTTGTTCACGAAGTGCAGGAGAGTGCACGGAATGTCGGCGGCGCCCTGCGAAAACATGTAGGGCCTCAGGGATGCCCAGTCAAAGGCAAGGAGATGAAGTCCTCGGCCGAGAGAGGCTTAATTAGTTACCGTGATGGTGGCGCCGAGCTCCGCTAATGTCGAGGCACCGCCAACGGCGGGCGTGCAGTTGACGGAGGGGCCGCTTGCTACAGAGGTGCCGGCCGGTGTACACCCGGGTGCATTAAGCTCCCGTGCCGGCGTCGGAGACACCAATGCCGCCTCCGCCGGAGACACCAATGGCCCCGCCATCGCGTTCTGCGAGTTGCTGGCCGTGAAGCTGGGAATCGGGGGCGGCCCCTGTTGGCCGCCCGCAATCCACGCGTGCAACCCCTCGATCAAGGTAGGCACAATGGCGGTGATCGTCGCTCCGAGTTGTTGTTGCACTTGCTCTTGGACAATCTTCGGAATCCGCGCCACCTGTGCCTTGAGTTCTTGAACCTCGCCCGCCTGGCTTTCCGAGCTGGTCTTTTTCTCCTTTCGCCCACCAGCGTTATAGTATGACGACCATTTTGTCGACAAGCCTTTGCCGACCACACGACCAGCTGACATCGGCTTACTGAGCTTATCCTTTTTCTTCATTACATTCAACACCCTATTTAGAGTGGTGTCCCAAGGGTTGCTCTTAGTCGACCCCACGCTACTGCTTTCAGTCGCCTGCGGAAGGAATGTGAACCATTTAGAAATTTGGCTTCATTAATTGGAATGCAACCATATGGAGCTAATTACGCGGGGGTGTATTCCTTACCAGAACAAGCTCAAGCGCCCTGGTCTCCGGATCCGTGGTAAGCTCCTTTGTTTTCGGGTCCTTCTTGTACCGGGCCCTGACAAAGTTCCTGGTCTGCTTGTCACTGTATTTATCGAAGAGGGGCGGTAGGCCTTGCTCGGCACGGTCCGCCTCCTCCTTGTCCCATATAGGCTCCTTCACCATCGAACAGATCCTTGCGTTTTCTCCACAGGTCATCGTCGCGAAGCCACCTTCGATGTCCCATGAACACGGTTTTCGAAGACCCGGGATCTCTATCTAGCTGGCGATACGTTGTGTCATCCATGCACCTAACGCATCTAGAAAATCCGTGGACCACCTGCCCCGCGACATATCCGTAACCGAGATAGTCGTGCACCGTCGTGAGCAGCGCGGCTCTCATAGGGAAATATTCTTTCTCTGAGGCATCCCACGTATTGGCTGGCGTTTTCCACAGCGTGTCAAGCTCCTCTTTCAGCAGCCCCAGATACTGATTGATGTCGTTCCCTGGTTGTTTCGGTCCTTCAATTAGCATACTCATGTGAATGTACTTCCTCTTCATGCACAACCAGGGGGGAAGGTTGTACATCCACACAAAGACAGGCCAGGTGCTATGTGGGCTTCTCTGGCTGCCAAACGGATTGACTCCATCGGTGCTCGCGCCCAGCACGATGTTTCTTGGATCGTTCCCAAATCCTAGGTCTTCGAAGTTCAACGCTTGCCACTGGCTCGCATCCTTAGGGTGACTCAGCATCTTGTCTTTTTAATCTATCTCCGGATCATTTGCGTCATCTTGTCGCTTCTTCTCCTCCCTATTCGCGTGCCAACGCAGGAGCTTTGCTACCTTAGGGTCCGTGAAATACCGCTGCAGACGAGGAGTGATCGTAAAGTACCACACCACTTTTCGAGGAGCTTTCTTCCTCTTCTTGTATCGAGTGACGCCGCACACCGGACATATGGTAGACTCCACGTGCTCGTCCCGATAAATGATGCAATTGTTCATGCACACATGGTATTTCACGTGCGGTAAATCCAGAGGACACACGATTTTCTTCGCCTCCTCGAAACTGGTCGGGCACTTGTTCCCCTTGGGAAGACGTTCGTGCCAGAATGACATGTTCTCGTCGAAGCATGCGTCGGTCATTTTGTGTTTTACCTTCATCTCCAGAGCCATAAGCGTTACTTTCAGGCGGGTATCCTCGGGCCTGCATCCTTCATACAATGGAGTAACCGCGTCTAACTCAAGTTGATCCATCTTGGCTTTCTCTCGGGCGGCAGCTCTTGCGTTATCCGTCTGCTTGAGAAGCAGCTCTTGAATATGAGGGTCCTGCACCCAGCCCATCGATGGTCCAGCGTCGTCTGCTCCGCCGGCACTATCATCTTCATGATCATGCCCGTCGTCTGCTCCGGCATCTTCCTCATCATCATGTCCTGCATCTTCTACATGATGACTGTGTACAGCATCACCGTCGTGATCATCTCCTGGGGATTCTTCGTCTTCTCGCCCGCCCGAGCCGTGGTGGTTGTCTTGCTGCCCTTCCTCATTTCTTGCCCGGCCCCCATGGACGACTTCGTAGTCATCTTCATCACCTTACCACCGATAGCCATCCATGAAACCACGCAAGAGCAGGTGGTCCCGCACCTGCCCGGAATTCGGGTCCGCAATAAGGCTCTTCAGCTTGCATCTTCGACACGGACATCTTATCTTCGTCTCGTTCTTTTGAAGCATCTCGGCCTTCACAGAGCTCAAAAACCTATTCACGATGCCTTCGGTCATCGTGCGGACCATGGTCGCCTGCGGGTTAGAGCAAAACGATATTTTAGAACCAAGAAAAAATTTGGCATGACTTTCCCTAAAAATAGGACCAAAAAGAATGCTTAATGCCAAAATTCTCGCCGAAACGGAAATGAATCAACATTCCGGCAAAATATTGGCAACTATCGCATTTCAAATACCGGTACACCTCCAAACACAAACACATATGCAACACCACAAACATATGCAACACCACGAACATACATAGATCTAGCTAGGCCATAAAAAGTGCATGTGCACATTGTTGTAGGGAGAACAACATAAATATAGCTTCCCCCCTTACTTACCTATCAAAACAAGGTAATTTAACCACTTAATTTGAATGAATCTATGGTGGAAATGAGGTGAAAAAGAGGAGGCACCCGAGACAAGGAGGAGGTGGAGAGAATGAAGTGGGGAGAAAGTGAGTGTGGGTAGGAGTGGCTGTCCAAAATATCTTGTTGGTGCCCACTTACTAATGGCGCATCACCTCAAAATGCGCCATTAGTAACCCATGTTACTAATGGCGCACCTTCTGGTGGTGCGCCATTAGTAGTTTTGCAAAAAAAAACATACTAATGGCGCACTGTCCCAAAGTGTGCCATTACTGGAACAGTGCGCCATTAGTAGTTTTGCAAAAATAAAATAAAAAAACAACAGTAGTGGTGCACTCTGTGACCGGTGCGCCATTACTAGTTACAACTAGTAATGGCACACTCTGTCTGGATGTGCCATTAGTATGTTTGGAAAAGGAATTTTTTTTGATACTAATGGCGCACCCTGAGCCAGGTGCGCCATTAGTGTATTCAACTCTAATGGTGTACCAGAAGGTGGTGCGCCATTAGTATATACTAATGGCGCACCGCTTGTCTGATGCGCCATTAGTGTCAATCCCATCTATAGCTCTTTTTCTAGTAGTGTATCTAGCAAATACTTCACCATTCTGATTTTTGAACATTTTATAGTTGGAGTCAAATGACTCATCAGAAGAATGAGGAGATTCACATGTAAAGCCAGATAAATTGGATGGATCAACTGGAGGTCCCTTTGCAGCAACCCATGAGGTTTTGGGGTACTGCTCAGGCTTCCAATATGAACCATCAGCATTAAATTTCCTCTCAAAGGCAATACCCTCTTTCCTAGGATTCCTGTTGAGGATCTGCTTTTTAAGCACATCACAAAGAGTCTGATGCCCTTTGAGGCTTTTGTACATGCCTGTCATGTACAGTTCCTTCAGCTCTGCATTATCAGTGATACTAGCAATGTCCTCAGATGAGGAATTAGTGATAGCAGAGATAGTTGAAGAATTTGTAGCATTAGAAGCATTTGAACATTCAGGTGAAGAATTAGTAGTTTCACCTTCAATGCAGTTCAAGCATGGAGGAATGAATTCTTCCTAAGAAGCGCTGGTTTGTTGAGCAAGTAATGAATCGCGCTCCTTTTGAAGATCTTCATACCTCACTCTTAGCTTTTCAAGATCTTGCTTTCTTTGAAGAAATTCATAAGAAAGCTTCTCATGATCAGACAAGAGAGTGTTATGATGACCTTGAAGGTTATCATACTTGGACAGAAGTCTCTGAAGATTTTCAGTCAAGATTTTAGATCGATCCATTTCTTCACCCAACATATCATTGCTCTCATTAAGCATATTATGAGCTTTTTCCAAAGCTTTTTGTTGTTTAGTGGCAAGGGAAGCAAGTTTGACATAGCTGGGTCCAAATTCATCACCAGATTCATCATCACTAGACTTAGATAGGTAGCATTCAGTTACCTTGGCACCTTTTGCCATAAGACTTGGTGCAGAGGATGATGATTCTGGATCGAAAGTCATCATCTTGAGAGATTCTTTCAAATCCTCAAACCAAGGATCGTCACGAGTTTGATGACCTTCATAGAACTTAGAGAGACGGTCCCAGATAAGCTTCGCATGATCGAGATGCATGATGTTCCTGAACTGATTTTGAGACATACAGGAGCAGATGACGTCCTTCGCTGTGAGGCTGAGAAGGGTGAACTTGCGAATGTCATCAGATTCTGCCATCTTGCACAGATCGGTAAGACCAATCTCAGTGACGGCCCACAGCTCACTGTTCATCGCCATGAGGCGCTTCTTCATCATAGCCTTCCACTTGGGATACTCGTGACCGTCAAAGATGGGGCAAGACACAGTCTTCATTCCTGTGGTCGACATAACTAAAACTCCAGGCGGTTAAACCAAAACCACACAGAATAAGGGAGTACCTTGCTCTGATACCAATTGAAAGTGCGTTATATCGACTAGAGGGGGGTGAATAGGCAATTTTTATGAATTCCTCACTGAGGAATTTGTGGGTGAGGAAATTCCTTAGTGAAGAACTACTTGCAGCGGAATAAGTATTCAGATGTAAACATAACAGAACACAAGCATGGTCATCATGATGAACTGAAGACAAGCACAGAGTACAAAAAGCGTAAACACATAATGAAGACAAACAAACTGAAGAAATTGAACTGAGGAAATAGAGAAAGTTTTCACTCAAAGTCTTCAAACAAATATGAACAAGCACACAACACAGATATGAGGAAATGAAAGAGTTGAGGAAATAGAACCAGTAAGCTTGGTGAAGACAATGATTTGTTAGACCAGTTCCAAGTGCTGTCTCAGTTGTACATCTGGTTAGGGCGGCTAGGTATTTAAACCCGAGGACACACAGTCCCGGACACCCAGTCCTGGACACACGCTCCAAGACACCAAGTCCTCATCGTATTCCCCTTGAGATAAGGTCACACAGACCTCGCCCAATCACTCGTGGTAAGTATTCACAGGTGACTTCCGAACCTTCACAAACTCGGTCACTCGGGGATTCACAATTCCTCTTGGATGCTCTAGACCATGACGCCCAACCGTCTGGAAGAAGCACAGTCTTCAAAGGTAACAAGCGTAGGATCCACTCAGGATCAATCTCTTAAGTGATGCTCAATCACTTTTGGGTTTGTAGGTGTTTGGGTTTGGTTTTGGGTTTTTCCTCACTTGATGATTTTCGCTCAAAGTCCTCGGAGGATGGGTTGCTCTTATGACAAGTGTCAGTTTCTCTCGGAGCAGCCAACCAGCTAGTGGTAGTAGGGGGCGGCTATTTATAGCCTAGGGAGCAGCCCGACATGATAAGACATAAATGCCCTTTCATGATATGACCGTTAGGTAGGTAGATATTATGGAACAGCTGGCGCGTAGCACAGCAACAGTCGGAAATTGGAGTATCAAATTCCTCAGGGCTATCATGTTCCTCAATTGTAGGAAATCCGCACTGGCGAATTCCTAACTCCTCAGTCAGAGCAAATTCCTCACAGACCAGAAGAACTTCGTCTCTGTCACTGAAGAATATGACTGATCTGTATGAGATTTCCAATGGCTTCACTCGAAGGGATTGGTAGGTGTAGGATTTTGAGTTGAGCATCAAATGGAAAATTTTTCTTAGTATTTCCTCGACCCCCTTTAATAGTATGGTGTTTCCTATGACTCAAGAAAGAGAAAAAGAAACTACGAAAACAAAAGTCTTCACGCTTCATGTTCCTTAAATGAATACCAAGTCTCCAAGGTCACACCAATTTCTTCACTTTCAAAGTCTTCAGAAAGTCTTCAGAAATCCAAAGTCTTCAGTCGAAGAACTTCATTTTTACGGGTCGACTTTCTCTGTAAATATCAAACTCCTCATAGACTTATAGACCTGTGTACACTCATAAACACATTAGTCCCTTAACATATAAGTCTTCAATACACCAAAATCACTAAGGGGCACTAGATGCACTTATCGACAGTAGCAATTTTCCCTCAAGTGGATGACCCAAGGTTTATCAATCCATGGGAGGTGTAGGATGAAGATGGTCTCTCTCAAGCAACCCTGCAAGCAAATAACAAAGAGTCTCTTGTGTCCCCAACACACCCAATACAATGGTAAGTTGTATAGGTGCACTAGTTCGGTGAAGAGATGGGGATACAAGTGCAATATGGATAGTAGATATAGGTTTTTGTAATCTGAAAATATGGAAACAACAAGGTAACTAATGATAAAGGTGAGCATAAACGGTATTGCAATGCTAGGAAACAAGGCCTAGGGTTCATACTTTCACTAGTGCAAGTTCTCTCAACAATAATAACATAACTGGATCATATAACTATCCCTCAACATGCAACAAAGAGTCACTCCAAAGTCACTAATAGCGAAGAACAAACAAAGAGATTATTGTAGGGTACAAAACCACCTCAAAGTTATTCTTTCCATTCAATATATTCAAGAGTCCGTAGTAAAATAGCACGAACCTATTCTTTCCATTCGATCTATCTTAGAGTTCATACTAGAATAACACCTTAAGGTACAAATCAACCAAAACCCTAATGTCACCTAGATACTCCATTGTCACCTCAAGTATCCGTGGGCATGATTATACGATATGCATCACACAATCTTAGATTCATCTATTCAACCAACACAAAGAACTTCAAAGAGTGCCCCAAAGTTTCTACCGGAGAGGCAAGACGAAAACGTAAGCCAACCCCTATGCATAAGTTCACAAGGTCACTGAACCCGCAAGTTGATCACCAAGACATACATCAAGTAGATCACGTGATATCCCATTGTCACCACAGATAAGCACATGCAAGACATACATCAAGTGTTCTCAAATCCTTAAAGACTCAATCCGATAAGATAACTTCAAAGGGAAAAATCAATTCATCACAAGAGAGTAGAGGGGGAGAAACATCATAAGATCCAACTATAATAGCAAAGCTCGTGATACATCAAGACGTGCCATCTCAAGAACACGAGAGAGAGAGAGAGAGAGAGATCAAACACATAGCTACTGATACATACCCTCAGCCCCGAGGGTGAACTACTCTCCCCTCGTCATGGAGAGCGCCGTGATGATGAATATGGCCACCGAAGAGGGATTCCCCCCTCCGGCAGGGTGCCAGAACGGGTCTAGATTGGTTTTCAGTGGCAACAGGGCCTTGCGGCGGCGGAACTCCCGATCCAGGTTATTTTCTGGAGGTTTCTGTATATGTAAGAGGTGTTGGAGTCGGGAAGAAGTAAGGAGGGTCTCCGGGCTGTCCACGAGGTAGGGGGCGCACCTAGGGGGGTGGGCGCACCCCCCACCCTCGTGGGCAGCCCGGGACTCTTCTGGCCCATCTCCGGTACTCCTTGGGCTTCTTCTGGTCCAAAATCAACCTCCGTTGAGTTTTAGGTCAATTGGGCTCCGTTTGGTATTCCTTTTCTGCGATACTCAAAAACAAGGGAAAACAGAAACTGACACTGGGCTCTGGGTTAATAGGTTAGTCCCAAAAATCATATAAAATAGCATATAAATGCATATAAAACATCCTAGATGGATAATATAATAGCATGGAACAATAGAAAATTATAGATACGTTGGAGACGTATCAAGAACCCCCAAGCTTAATTCCTGCTCGTCCTCGAGTAGGTAAATGATAAAAATAGAATTTGTGATGTGGAATGCTACCCAACATAATTCTCAATGTAATTTTCTTTATTGTGGCATGAATGTCCAGATCCGAAAGATTCAAGACAAAAGTTTATATTGATAGAAGAATAATAATACTTCAAGCATACTAACAAAGCAATCATGTCTTCTCAAAATAACATGGCCAAAGAGAATTATCCCTACAAAATCATATAGTCTGGCTATGCTCTATCTTCATCACACAAAATATTTAAATCATTCACAACCCCGGTTTCAGCCAAGCAATTGTTTCATACTTTAGTATTCTCAAACTTTTATCAATCTTCACGCAATACATGAGCGTGAGCCATGGACATAGCACTATAGTGGAATAGAATGGTGGTTGTGGAGAAGACAAAAAGGAGAAGATAGTCTCACATCAATTAGGCGTATCAACGGGCTATGGATATGCCCATCAATAGATATCAATGTGAGTGAGTTGGGTTTGCCACGCAATGGATGCATGATGGGCCTCGAACCCCTCGTTGGTTACCCCAAGTGGAAGGTGTAAGATGCAGTATGTAGAAGTGTTTTCCCTTAGCAAAGATGCCAAGGATCGAATCCCCAGAGACTCCTAGGTTCAACAAGTAGGTGTCAACTGCTAACGGCGCGGATTAGCAATCAACGTGGACCTGCACACAGATACAAATAACTTTGCTCCCAACGAGTATAGAGAGGTTGTCAATCCCTCCGGCCTTGTAGTTCACAAAGGGTTAAACGCAAATGATAGTAGTGATAGATAGTGTTTTGCAATAGTAAATAATAGCGGAAAAGTAAATAGCGGATGTGATCAATGATGGTAATATGGACCGGAGTCTCATGATGTTCACTAGTGATGTCTCTCTCCCAAAAGACGATAAAACAACTATGTGAGGTAAACAAATTACAGCTCGGCAATTGACAGGACCACGAACGCAAACCAATGCTGACTACATTGCAAGAAAGGTTGAGGTTCAAAGCATGGGCGGTACGCCAAAGTAAGTAGACCGAAATCCATCAATATCTACTACTAATCATCCACCTTGAGATATCTATCCAGAACATCTCGCTGGTATTAAGTTGCGAGTCCCACCCATAGTGTAAACTCAATGCAACAGACAACTGCATTAAAAGAACTTTGCGTAAAGTAAACAATCCTTGCACCCGCGGGCACAAGCACCGTTGTTTTCCCCCTTGTGGCAACAGCACATCCCCTAGACTCATGTTTCTGTCACTCAAGCTAGTCATCGAGGGGCATGAACCCACAATCGAGCATAACGTTCCCTCTTGGAGTCACTACGTATTACTTGGCCAAAGCAATAAATAACAACGGAGAACATGCAAGAATTACTTATGAACATAAATATAAAAGAGGTAGATCAAATATATTACTCAAGATCAATCTGAACATAATCCCATAATCCATCGGATCCCAGCAAACTCAACATAGCAACAGCATAAGGATTACATATGTGCCTCAATCATGTAGGGCAGCTCACGAGGACTAATTAGTGAAGCACAAGAACGGGAGGAGGACATCACATAGCTACTGGTCATGGACTCATGGTCCAAGGGAGACTACTCACGACTCATCCGGGAGGCGTCCATGGTGGTGGAGAAGCTCCCGGTGGTGATCCTCCCCTCTGGCAGGGTGCCGGGAAGAGTTCTCCTGGTGCTCCCGATCTTGGAAGCGGCGGCGGCGGCGGAACAGAGATGGGATCGCGAAAAGAGTTCCTGTTCTGAGGGTTTCGGAGGACGCTTTAAATATATGCCAAAGGGGGGCATCGGGGAAGCTTCGGGGGGCCCAGGCGCCCCC
>LR738709.1:50061939-50090113 GCA_902687465.1 Secale cereale | reverse complement strand
GGACGCACGGTAGTTTCCGGAACGCTGATTTTTTATATAATTTTTCTGGATTTTTCCTGGCAGTTCTCGTAACGTGAAAACCTGAAATACAAAAACAGCCGAAAACAGAAACTGGCACTGGGGTGCACTGGATTAGTAAGTTAGTCCAAATATGATCAAAAGTGTATGGAAGTGTATGAATATCATAGCAATATCACCCAAAAGTGGCATGGAGCAAGCAGAAATTATAGATACGTTTTGGACGTATCAACATCCCCAAGCTTAATTCCTGCTCGTCCTCGAGTAGGTAAATGATAACAAGAATAATTTCTGTGGTGACATGCTATTAACCATATAGGACTTTTTCATAGTCATATGACAAAAGCTTACTGAGACAGTGATTCTATAGTAATTAAGTTGCCTCATGAGAAAATCACAAATGACTGAAAGTTTTACAATATGACATTGAAGCATCAAATAGATTTGCAATGAACATGATGTGCAAATATGATAAAGTGATATCTAGCTTGCCCCCTTTAGTGAAGCAAAACATAAATGCAGGGGCACCTTCAAGGTTTAAGTGATGACTAGATACAATGATTTCAAAATAAACGATATCACAATCATGCAAAAGACAATGCTACTTTGGGACAATGCACATTACACTCAGAATGACAATCATGCTCTCAGTAGTTGGTGCTTGAAGAAAGAAGGTGGAGACTCAACATAAAAGTAAAAGAATGGTTATATGTTAGAGCTTTTTATTTTGAAAACATGGAAGCAATTTTGTCAACGGTAGTAGTACTTCATATGTGTCATGCATAAGACATCCTATAAGTTGCAAGCCTCATGCATCGAATACCAATAGTGCTCGCACCTTGTCCTAATTAGCTCGAATTTCCATGGGTTATCATTGCATTACATATGTTTCAACCAAGTGTCACGAAGGGGTACCTCTATGCCACCTGTACAAAGGTCCAAGGAGATAAATCGCATTTGATTTCTCGTTTTTGATATATCTCAACTTGAGGACATCCATACCGAGACAACATAGAAAATAGATGATGGACTCCTCTTTAATGCATAAGCATATTCTCATAAGAGATTGAGGATTAACGTCCAAGCTAAAACTTCCACCATGATACATGGCTTTGGTTGGCGGCCCAATGTTCTTCTCTAACAATATGCATACTCATTCAACCCATGGCAAATCACCCTTACTTTAGACAAGACGAACATGCATAGCTACTCACATGATATTCAACAAAAGTGTGACAGTTGATGGCGTCCCTAGAAACATGGTTACCGCTCAGCAATCAACTTATAAGAAATAAGATACATAGGCAACATATTCTTTACCACAATAGTTTTTAAGCTACTTTCCCATGAGCTATGTATTGCAAGGTTAGTCTGCTTAGTACAAGTGGAGGTTAGCTAAAGACTGGGAGCGACCAACTAAGAGAGCAATGACGGTCATAATCATGCAGAGCGACAAAGCAATATTGAATCAGGCATGGTAGTTATATCGCTACTCAGAAATAAAAGATCATCAAGGCTTGACAGACTTTCTTTACAGTCTTAAATATGCGTGAGCATACGCCAAGTCAATCAAAATAAATTCTCGAAGGAAGATATTACTAAACCATACCACATCATTGGCAAACAAATCAAGTTGGTACTCCAATAACACATTGGGAATCCCCCAGCTACTTGAGACTAACCACAAGAAAACCTGAACTACTAGGTGCCATTATGCACGTAGCATCTTTATCGTAGACATTTTAACCAATGCAACGGAAGCAAACTCTCTTAATAAGATGAGCATGGTAATTAAAGAGAGTTCAAGCAACCAACTAAACAAAAGCTCTTTGAAAAGATAAGCATGAATACTAAAAGCAGAGCATGATAGTAGCTATTAAAAGACAAAGAACACACACAGCAAAGATAGACATGAAAATTCTATGTTATGTTCTAGGTAGAAGTGGAGCGTGTTTCTCTCCCACATAAAGATTGCTGAGTTCCGACTCGTTATGAAAAACTAAAAGCAAGACGCTCCAAGCATAGCACATAACACATGAAGTGATAAAAATATAGCGAAACGAAAGACGAACTGATAATGTTGATGGAGAAGGGGATGCACGGGGGCATCCCCAAGCTTAGACGCTTGAGTCTCCTTGAATATTTCTTGGGGGTGCACGGGGGCATCCCCAAGCTTGAGCGCTTGACACTCCTGAATCTTTTTATCATCTTCCCTCGCACACTTGAAAACTCCCTTCATACATAACTCATCATAATCTGATTAGCGAGGTTAGTACCCTTAATAAAATAATTATACCTTGCTGGAAATAAAGATATTCTTGAAGTTCTACTGTTTCTCAAGATTGCCAAAAGGTTTTTGCAAAGAAAAAGCAAGTTCTTGATTTGCAAAATGAAGGAAAGGCAAAACAGGACAGAATCTGTGAAAAACAGAACAGCAGGTAGTAATTGATTTGTTCGGGCCACTTCTGCAACTCAAATCAAAAAACTCAGAACAGACGCACGAAAGACAATTATATAGAGAATGCTGTCGAAAAAATTCAGACCAAAGAGATGATCTGGTGATTTTATACGAATTTTTCTATCCAAGGACAGAATCTGTTTCCTGGACAGCACCTCACAACTTTTGAACTTTCTAGCAATCAGAGGCTATACTTGGCACAAATATGAAAAGCAAAGATACAATGATGATGCTACAGCAGTAAACAACATCAAGTCACAACAAAAGCAAAATAAATTTATTCATGTGGGCTGCCTCCCAAAAGCGCTTTCTTTTATGCCTTTAAGCTAGGCATAATGCATATAGATCAAGTTTTATCAAGAGTAAAAGAATAGCTAGCCCGTACAACGGACTCAAAAGGTAACTTGATGTTCTTTCGAGGGAAGTGTTCCATCCCTTTCTTGAGAGGAAACTGAAATTTCATATTACCCTCTTTCATGTCAATGATAGCACCAAAGGTGCGCAAAAAGGGACGTCCCAAAATAATTGGACATGAAGGATCACATTCAATATCCATAATAGTGAAATCAACGGGAACATAATTATCATTAACAACGATAAGAACATCGTCGATCCTCCCCAAAGGTTTCTTTATGGAAGAATCAACGAGACGAACACCAAAAGAACAAGAATCATAAGGTTTCAATTTAAGCATATCATATATTCTTTTGGGCATAACAGAGGTACTAGCTCCAACATCACATAATGCATAGCAAGAGAAGTCATTCAATTTAATTTTTATCATAGGATCCCAACCATCTTCTAGCTTTCTAGGTATGGAGGCTTCTACTCTAAGTTTCTCCTCCCTAGCTTTGATGAGAGCATTAGTGATATGCTCTGTGAAGGCAAGATTAAGCGTGATAGTGCGGGGGTCTCTAGACATCTTGTGAAGGAAATCAATAACTTCGGTAAGAGTGCAATTATCAAAATCAAGGTCACGAGCATCAAGTAAAGTGGTAGTGGTGTCCTTTAGGTTCACATGTTTGGTAGTTTCTATAGTCATAGCATCACCATTAATAGGTCCATTGGGACCAGGAGTACATTGGGTGCTAAGAGTTTGGATATCCTCAACAACTTTGATAGTAGCAACAGTGTGGTGCGTAGGAAGGCTCTTAATTCTATCCTCTTCCTCCCTTTCTCTAGCCCATCTTTCTTTAAGTTTAGCCATCATCCTAATATTTTCATTAATTTGCACTTGAGTAGCATTAATAGGAATGACTTCCCTCTCCTCAAGAGGAGAAGTTTTAATATTTAGCAATTTTACCTCATTGGCTAAATGGTCTACCTTAAAAGAAAGATCATCTAGTTTATGTAGTTTTTCTTCTACACTCTTATTAAAGGCTTTTTGGGTAGTGATGAAATCTTTAAGCATAATCTCTAGTTCAGTAGTGGAGTTCTTGGTACTAGGATAAGCATTGTTGTTCCCATAAGAATTAGAGGGGAATGGTCTAGGATTGTTACCAAAGTTACTCCTATAAGCATTGTTGTTAAAATTGTTTCTAGAGATAAAGTTCACATCTACTTGTTCTTGATAAATCAAAGAATTTAAAGGAACATCACGAGGATCAACAGTAGATTGCTTCGAAAGTAGAGACATGATCAAGTCAACTTTTTCATTTAAGGAGGAAATCTCCTCGACAGAGTTTACCTTCCTACCTGTTGGAGCGCGTTCGGTGTGCCATAGGGAATAGTTGGTCATCATCTCATCGAGAAGCTTTGTGGCAGCACCAAGTGTAGTTGACCTAAAAGTTCCTCCCGCGGCTGAATCTAACAAGTTCCGCGAGGTAAAGTTCAAGCCTGCATAAAAAGTTTGGATAACCATCCAAGTAGTCAAACCATGAGTAGGGCAGTTCTTGATAAGAGACTTCATACGTTCCCAAGCTTGGGCAACGTGTTCATTATCCAATTGTTTAAAATTCATTATGTTACTTCTAAGTTGGATAATTTTAGCAGGTGGATACTATTTTCCAATAAAAGCATCTTTGCACTTGTCCCATGAATCTATGCTATTTCTAGGCAAAGACTGAAACCAAATTTTAGCTCCTCCTCTCAAGGAGAAAGGAAAAAGCTTAAGCTTAACAATATTACCATCTATTTGTTGATACTTTTGCATATCACAAAGTTCAACAAAGTTGTTCAAGTGTAAAGCAGCATCATCTCCAGCACCGGAGAATTAATCTTTCATGACTAAGTTCAGTAAAGCAGGTTTAATTTCATATGAAGGTGCTGAAGTGGCAGGTGTAGTGATAGGTGTGCTGATAAAGTCATCGTTGTTGTGACTAGTGAAGTCACACAACTTGGTGTTCTCGGTGGAACCCATAGTAGCAAGCAAGCAAGATAACTATTTTTGTGATTTTCGATAAAAAGGTACTAAAGCAAAAACTGAAAGGTAAACTAACAAGACTAAAAAGCAAAGGTAAAAGATAGCATGCAACTCCCCTATCCTGAAGAGTGGAGTCCCCGGCAACGGCGCCAGAAAATACTCCTTGATGGGCCTCGAACCCCTCGTTGGTTACCCCAAGTGGAAGGTGTAAGATGCAGTATGCAGAAGTGTTTTCCCTTAGCAAAGATGCCAAGGATCGAATCCCAGAGACTCCTAGGTTCAACAAGTAGGTGTCAACTGCTAACGGCGTGGATTAGCAATCAACGTGGACCTGCACACAGATACAAATAACTTTGCTCCCAACGAGTACAGAGAGGTTGTCAATCCCTCCGGCCTTGTAGTTCACAAAGGGTTAAACGCAAATGATAGTAGTGATAGATAGTGTTTTGCAATAGTAAATAATAGCGAAAAAGTAAATAGCGGATGTGATCAATGATGGTAATATGGACCGGAGTCTCATGATGTTCACTAGTGATGTCTCTCTCCCAAAAGACGATAAAACAGCTATGTGAGGTAAACAAATTACAGCTGGGCAATTGACAGGACCACGAAAGCAAACCAATGCTGACTACATTGCAAGAAAGGTTGAGGTTCAAAGCATGGGCGGTACGCCAAAGTAAGTAGACCGAAATCCATCAATATCTACTACTAATCATCCACCTTGAGATATCTATCCAGAACATCTCGCTGGTATTAAGTTGCGAGTCCCACCCATAGTGTAAACTCAATGCAACAGACAACTGCATTAAAAGAACTTTGCGTAAAGTAAACAATCCTTGCACCCGCGGGCACAAGCACCGTTGTTTTCCCCCTTGTGGCAATAGCACATCCCCTAGACTCATGTTTCTGTCACTCAAGCTAGTCATCGAGGGGCATGAACCCACAATCGAGCATAACATTCCCTCTTGGAGTCACTACGTATTACTTGGCCAAAGCAATAAATAACAACGGAGAACATGCAAGAATTACTTATGAACATAAATATAAAAGAGGTAGATCAAATATATTACTCAAGATCAATCTGAACATAATCCCATAATCCATCGGATCCCAGCAAACTCAACATAGCAACAGCATAAGGATTACATATGTGCCTCGATCATGTAGGGCAGGTCACGAGGACTAATTAGTGAAGCACAAGAACGGGAGGAGAACATCACATAGCTACTGGTCATGGACTCATGGTCCAAGGGAGACTACTCACGACTCATCCGGGAGGCATCCATGGTGGTGGAGAAGCTCCCGGTGGTGATCCTCCCCTCCGGCAGGGTGCCGGGAAGAGTTCTCCTGGTGCTCCCGATCTTGGAAGCGGCGGCGGCGGCGGACCAGAGATGGGATCGCGAAAAGAGTTCCTGTTCTGAGGGTTTCGGAGGACGCTTTAAATATATGCCAAAGGGGGGCATCGGGGAAGCTTCGGGGGGCCCAGGCGCCCCCCCGGCGCGGCCCAGGGGGGGGGGGGCGCCGTCAGGGCGCCTGGAGCCCTGGTGGCCCCCCCGGCTGCCCTTCGGACGCACGGTAGTTTCCGGAACGCTGATTTTTTATATAATTTTTCTGGATTTTTCCTGGCAGTTCTCGTAACGTGAAAACCTGAAATACAAAAACAGCCGAAAATAGAAACTGGCACTGGGGTGCACTGGATTAGTAAGTTAGTCCAAATATGATCAAAAGTGTATGGAAGTGTATGAATATCATAGCAATATCACCCAAAAGTGGCATGGAGCAAGCAGAAATTATAGATACGTTTTGGACGTATCAATGCACTAGAGCTATAAGTGTATGAAAGCTCAAAAGGAAAGTAAGTGGGTGTGCCTCCAACTCGCTTGCTCACGAAGACCTAGGGCAATTTGAGGAAGCCCATCATTGAAATATACAAGCCAAGTTCTAATGAAAATTCCCACTAGTATATGAAAGTGACAACATAGGAGACTCTCTATCATGAAGATCATGGTGCTACTTTGAAGCACAAGTGTGGTAAAAGGATAGTAGCATTGCCCCTTCTCTCTTTTTCTCTCATTTTTTATTTCTTATTTGGGCCTTTTTTATGGCCTCTGTTTTCCTTTTTTTTATTTTTTGTCCAGAGTCTCATCCCGACTTGTGGGGGAATCATAGTCTCCATCATCCTTTCCTCGCTGGGACAATGCTCTACTAATGAAGATCGTCACACTTTTATTTACGTACAACTCAAGAATTACAACTTGATACTTAGAACAAAATTTGACTCTATGTGAATGCCTCCGGCGGTGTACCGGGATGTGCAATGAATCAAGAGTGACACGTATGAAAAATTATGCATGGTGGCCTTGCCACAAATACGATGTCAACTACATGATCATGCAAGGCAATATGACAATGATGAAGCATGCCATAATAAACGAAACGGTGGAAAGTTGCATGGCAATATATCTCGGAATGGCTATAGAAATGCCATAATAGATAGGCATGGTGGATGTTTTGAGGAAGATACATGGTGGGTGTATGGTACCGACGAAAGTTGCGCGATACTAGAGAGGCTTGCAATGGTGGAAGGGTGAGAGTGCGTATAATCCATGGACTCAGCATTACTCATAAAGAACTCATATACTTATTGCAAAAATCTACAAGTTATCAAAACAAAGCACTAAACGCATGCTCCTAGGGGAAGGGTT
Source organism: Secale cereale (assembly GCA_902687465.1). NCBI lineage: Eukaryota > Viridiplantae > Streptophyta > Magnoliopsida > Poales > Poaceae > Secale > Secale cereale. The sequence continues at coordinate 50,082,570 of LR738709.1, read as the reverse complement.
GGTAGGAGTTAACCATCGCGCGATCCCGACTCCACACAAAGGAAGACAATCAATAAATAAATCATGCTCCAACTTTATCACATAACGGTTCACAATACGTGCATGCTACGGGAATCACAAACTTTGACACAAGTATTCCTCAAATTCACAATTACTCCACTAGCATGACTCTAATATCACCATCCCCATATCTCAAAACAATCATCAAGTATCAAACTTCTCATAATATTCAATGCACTTTATATGAAAGTTTTTATTATATCCCTCTTGGATCCCCATCATATTAGGACTAAATTCATAACCTAAGCAGATTATCATGCTGTTCTAAAAGACTCTCAAAATAATATAAGTGAATCATGAGAGTTCATATATTTCTTCAAAATAAAACCACCACCGTGCTCGAAAAAGATATAACTAAAGCACTAGAGCAAATAACAAACTACTATGAAAGATATAAGTGAAGATCAATGAGTAGTTGAATAATTATGTAACTATGTGAAGACTCTCTAACATTTAAGAATTTCAGATCTTGGGATATTATTCAAACAACAAGCAAAACAAAATAAAACAAAATGCCGCTCCAAGCAAAACACATATCATGTGGTGAATAAAAATATAGCCTTAAGTAAAGTTACCGATAGACGAAGATGAAAGAGGGGATGCCTTCCCGGGGCATACCCAAGCTTAGGATTTTGGTTGTCATTGAATTTTACCTTGGGGTGCCTTGGGCATCCCCAATCTTTGGATCTTGCCTCTCCTTATTCCATAGTCCATCAAATCTTTACCCAAAACTTGAAAACTTCACAACACAAAACTCAACAGAAAACCTGTAAGCTCCGTTAGTATAAGAAAATAAAACCACCACTTAGGTACTGTTGTGAACTCATTCTAAATTCATATGGGTGTAATATCTACTGTATTCCAACTTCTCTATGGCTCATACCATCCGATACTACTCATAGATTCGTAAAAATAAGCAAACAACACATAGAAAACAGAATCTGTCAAAAACAAAACAGTCTGTGGTAATCTGTAACTTTCGAATACTTCTATAACTCTAAAAATTCTGAAATAAACTGGTGGACGCGAGGAATTTGTTTATTAATCTTCAGCAAAAAGAATCAAGGCAAAAGCACTCTTCTGTAAAAAAAAATGGCAGCTAATCTCGTGAGCGCAAAAGTTTCTGTTTTTTATAGCAAGATCGCAAAGACTTCACCCAAGTCTTCCCAAAGGTTCTGCTTAGCACTTTATTGAAACAAAAGCTATAAAACATGATAACTATAGTAGCTTAATCATGTGAGCACACAAAAACAGTAGGGGCAAATATTGTGTTGTCTCCCAACAAGTGCTTTTTAATGCCTTTTTAGCTAGGCATAATGATTTCAATGATGCTCGCATAAAAGATAAGAATTGAAACATAAAGAGAGCATCATGAAGAATATAACTAGCACATTCAAGTCTAACCCACTTCCTAAGCATAGGGATTTTGTGAGCAAACAACTTATGGGAACGGTAAACAACTAGCAGAGGAATGGAAAACGAGCATAACTTCAAGATTTTAAGCACATAGAGCGGAAACTTGATATTATTGCAATATGTAGAAGCATATGATCCTCTCTCATAATAATTTTCAGTAGCATCATGGATGAATTCAACCATATAACCAGCACATAAAGCATTCTTTTCATGATCTAGTTGCATAGAAATTTTACTACTCTCCACATAAGTAAAATTCTTCTCATTCGGAATAGTGGGAGTATCATAAGTAACTTGAATACTATAGATTGTTTCCACATTAAAAGAGTAAAGTTCAGAAAAAGGGTAATCATAATCATGACAAGTTTTATAAATATAATCACACTCCTTTTTATAGCATAACTTTTATCGCACTAATCATCATAAGTAGGAGGCATGCTATCATCATAATAAATTTGCATATCAAAACTTGAGAGGCTAAAAATACCATCTTCATCAAACATAGCATCCCCAAGCTTGGAACAAACATTGATTGCAGCAAATAAATTCTTAAACATGTCATTCTCATCAAACATAGCATCCCCAAGCTTGGGCCTTTTCATATCATAAGCATAATCACTCTCATCATTAATAGTATGGATAGCACCGATAGTATAGCAATTATCATCGTCACAATGAGTAATAGGAGCAACATCATTTGGAAGGGATACTTTTTTACCTTTGCTTCTCTGTCTTTTCTTTTTCTTCTTCGCATCATGTGTGGGTTTAATCCTATTTTTGGAGCTCCTTATTAATGAGATTGGTTGAATAGAAGGCTCCTCCTCGTTACCTGATTCATCATAAGCAATAATAGGAGGATATTGGGAAATCTCTTCCCTTTCATTAGTATTCTCTTCATCTTCTATTTGTTTTCTTGTCTTTATGTAATTGTCAATATAAGGATTTTCAATGCAATTCACCGCACAATACATATAAATTTCCTCTGGATCAAAATCAAGAACTTTATCAAGGGTAAATTCTGGAATATTCTTAGTTATACGTTTCATTTTTTCATAACCCAAAAGTAAACTAAGTTCATTATGATGTGCAAGGGAAATCAAGTCATCACAATTTTTGGACACGATTCGATCATGAAACAATTTGCATTGGATATTTAAATGACCACGTTCATTGCAAAGTTCACAAGTACGGCTAAGAAAATTTAAATTTTCAGCACAAACATCTAGCCTTTCTTGCAACCATTTAGTTTCTAAATAGTTATGCCTCTTGCAGAATCTATCTTCCCTATTTGGTGTGTACTTGCAAACTCTATGCACTCCACAAAAATTGACATGCTTATATGAGATATTTTCATCATGACTAGTGCAATCATCATTAGTACTATGGATATTCAAGGAGTTCGTAATAACAACATTGCAATCATGCTCATCATTCAAGTATTTAGTGCCAAACATTTTAATGCATTCTTCTTCTAGTACTTGGGCACAATTTTCCTTTCCATCATTTTCACGAAAGATATTAAAAAGATGAAGCATATGAGGTAACCTTAATTCCATTTTTTTGTAGTTTTATTTTATAAACTAAACTAGTGATAAAACAAGAAACTAAAAGATTCGATTGCAAGATCTAAAGATATACCTTCAAGCACTCACCTCCCCGGCAACGGCGCCAGAAAAGAGCTTGATGTCTACTACGCAACCTTCCTCTTGTAGACGTTGTTGGGCCTCCAAGTGCAGAGGTTTGTAGGACAGTAGCAAATTTCCCTCAAGTGAATGACCTAAGGTTTATTAATCCGTAGGAGGTGTAGGATGAAGATGGTCTCTCTCAAGCAACTCTGCAACCAAAAAACAAAGAGTCTCTTGTGTCCCCAACACACCCAATACAATGGTAAGTTGTATATGCGCACTAGTTCGGCGAAGAGATGGTGATACAAGTGCAATATGGATAGTAGATATAGGTTTTTGTAATCTGAAAATATAAAAATAACAAGGTAACTAATGATAAAAGTGAGCATAAACGGTATTGCAATGCTAGTAAACAAGGCCCAGGGTTCATACTTTCACTAGTGCAAGTTCTCTCAACAATAAATAACATAACTAGATCATATAACAAACCCTCAACATGCAACAAAGAGTCAATCCAAAGTCACTAATAGCAAAGAACAAACGAAGATATTATTTTAGGGTACGAAACCACCTCAAAGTTATTCTTTCTGACCGATCTATTCAAGAGTCCGTAGTAAAATAACACGAAGCTATTCTTTCCGTTCGATCTATCTTAGAGTTTGTACTAGAATAACACCTGAAGATACAAATCAACCAAAACCCTAATGTCACCTAGATACTCCATTGTCACCTCAAGTATCCGTGGGCATGATTATACAATATGCATCACACATCTCAAATTCATCTATTCAACCAACACGAAGAACTTCAAAGAGGGCCCCAAAGTTTCTACCGGAGAGTCAAGAGAAAAACGTGTGCCAACCCCTATGCATAAGTTCACAAGGTCACTGAACCCGCAAGTTGATCACCAAAACATACGTCAAGTAGATCACGTGATATCCCATTGTCACCACAGATAAGCACATGCAAGACAACGTCTCCTCCAAATCCTAGATAAGGGTGGCCTTATCCTTGGTTTTAACCATGATGTCATCCATATAAGCTTCTATATTCCTGTGTAGCTGTGGCTGAAAACCAATCTGGACTGCTCTTGCAAAAGTGGACCCGACACTCTTCAATTCGAAAGGTATGCAGAGAAAGCAGTACGTGCCACATAGAGTGATGAACGATGTCTTTTCCTCATCTTCTTTGGACATGAATATTTGGTGATACCCAGAGTATGCATCCAAAAAGGAGAGCAGATCACAACCTGATGTGGAATCCACAATCTGGTCAATATATGGCAAAGGGAACGGGTCCTTTGGGCAAGACTTGTTGATATCTGTGAAATCAATGCAAAGCCTCCATTTCCCATTAGCCTTCCGGACTACCACTGGATTTGCTAACCATGTAGGGTGCAATACTCCTCTGACCAAACCAACTGCCTCTAGTTTCTTGATTTCCTCGGCAATGAACTGCTGCCGCTCCATGGCCTGCTTCCGGACTCTCTGCTTGACGGGTCGGGCATGTGGATAGACATCAAGGTGGTGCTCGATTACCTTCCTGGGAACACTAGGGATATCAGATGGTTGCCAGGAAAACACATCGATATTCGCCCGCAGGAAGGCAACAAGCGCACTTTCCTATTTGTCATCAAGGGTGGTGCTGATAGTGAAAGTACCATCAACGCCAGCCAGCCCTGCCGGGATCTTCTTTACTTGGGGTGCAACAACCTTGGGCCTCTTGCTGTTGGAACACTCTGGCACGTCGTCAATGGGTGCCGTGCACTCGGAGGGGGCACGCTTCCTGGAGGACCAACAATCCCTATTCTTTCATTTGCTATCTATGGCGGGAGCTGCTGCTGCCGCAGCCTCTGCTGCGACTGCATCCAAGTACATCTTGTCCACACAGATAATGGCGTCCTTCTCGTCTGATGGGATAGTGATGACTCCCAGTGGCCTAGGTATCTTCAAAGTGTTATAAGAATAATGGGATACTACCATGAACTTAGCCAGGGCTGGGCGTCCTAGAATCCAATTGTACAGAAGGGGAAGGTCAACCACATCAAACACAATCTTCTCAGTCCGGTAGTTCACCTCTCCCCCAAACGTCAACAGCAATGTAATCTTTCCCTTAGGACGGCTCCTGTCGGGATTGACTCCTTGAAACATGTCGGTAACCTCTAGATCTTTTCTCCTATTTGAAGCTTCTTGATGACTGCCGAGGAAATCAGATTCAACCCAGCCCCGCCATCCACTATCATCTTTGTGACCTTGAGGTTACGAATTGTTGGAGAGACCAACAATGGAAAACACCCTACCGTTGTGACGCGGCCAGGGTGGTCCTCATCAAAGATGATGGGCGTGCGAGACCACTTGAGCGGCTTCCAGGCCTCTGGCGCTGGCTCCACAACATTGACCTCCCTTGACCATCGCTTGAGTTGGCGATGGGATGTGTGCAAAGATGCACCTCCGTCAATGCATAGGGCGTCAGTGGCCCTCTGAAATTCCTGCTCGCTGGTTTCCTCTTCATCCCCTCCATCACTCACATTGCCACATATTTCCTTCTCTTGGGCACTGGCGGGTCTACCTTGGTTACGAAAGGGTTTGCTGGGGCGATTTGCTTCACCGCCTAGGCCCTTACCACCAGCAGCATTCTCACCTCTTTATTTATCTCGCTTATCATACTCTACCCTCTGTCTCTTGGCAAGCTGCTCAACCTGATAACACTCCTGAAGGTTGTGGCCCTTGGTCTGGTGGATCTTGCAGTATGGACCATCACCTTCCCAGCTTTCTTGGCAGTAGCGGCTCCCCGGCAAGCCGTCCAAGCAGCAACTTCCTTGCCGGGGCCCTCAACCTTGGCCTTCTTGCCGGCACTAGGTGTGCCTGAACCTTCCACAGCCATCACTATCTTATCTCTTGGTTTCTTGTTGTTCTTCTTGGCCTTCTTCTGACTGGTTGACTTATCTTCATCCTCTGAATCAACATTGATACAATATTCCTCTCTGGGTAACTTCCTTCCTTCCTCCATCCGAGCACACTTATCCACTAGTGTGTATAGTTCCTTCACAGTCTTGGGCAACCGCACATTCATTTTGGAATGAATGCGGCGGTTGCGCACATTGGACTGAAAAGCTGCTATAATAGCTGCCAGATGGATATTCGGAATATTTCTATGAACTTTACTGAATCTCTATAAATACTTACGGAGGGTTTCTCCTTCCTTCCGCTGAAGGAGCTGCAGGTCGCTGGGCCTGCGGCTCCGATGAACTCATGGCACAGATCTGCCCATGACGAAATGTAGTTCTCCGATAGGTGCATCAGCCAAGACCTCACATTGGACTTGAGGGCCAAGGGGAAGTAATTGGCGAACACCTTCTCATCTCTCCCCCGACAGCCTGAACAGTGATGATGTAGATTCTCAGGAACTCTGCCGGGTTCAGCCTCCCGTCGTACTTCTCACATATCTCTGGCTTGAACGTGCGAATGAACGGCCAACAGACCTCAAAGGGTAGGCACCCGCCAACACCAAGCGTAGGCTCGTCAGCATTGAGGCCGTTGCGCCCGTCGGTTGGGCGAGGGTTGTCGCGACGTCAATCTACGACTGCGCGCGCGTCTCCCCGTCTCCTGTCCTCCGGGGTCCGATGTCGGCCTGGACGTGCTCAAGGGTCAGAAGAGGCCATCGTGACGTCGTTGGGGTCTTGATTTGGTTGCGCCCGCGCTGGCTGCCGTGGTGGGGACTGCACGATGGGGACGGCCCCCTCCGTTCGGCCAGCCATGCGGGCGGTTGTTATCGCTTGGGGAGGTTGTGGCGGGCAGGCTCGTCGCAAGCCCCCAGCTTCGGCGAAACCGAGCAGGGTCTGGATGGTGGCACGCCATTCATCCATCTGCTCGGCCGCTGGTGGGAACTTTAGTAGCAGCTGAGCTCGCGCCATGGCTTCCATGGCTGTGCTTGGCATGGATGTCGAGGACGTCGACCGCACTGTCGCCTGGCTCCTGATGGTGCCAACAGCGGTAGCAGCGGCGGCGCGCCCGCGCTGCTGTGGGACGACCACCTGGGCAGCGGGATTGCGCGACGGTGGTGCTCAAAGATCTGCAGCTCCATTCAGCGCATCGGTTTGGTTGGCTCGTTCGGGAGGAGGTGCACGCGCCGCAGTCGCTCCCTGGGTGGGGGCGACTGGAGGGCGATGGTTTGTCCCGGACCGAGCGTTGTTGCCGCGGTTGTGCTCATCAGCGGGAGGAAAGGGTGCGGATGGAATGACTCCCTTGACCGCACCTTGCTAAGTGTGATCAATGAGACGCTGCTGGTGTTGTTCTCCTCCAACACTTTCAGCCACCGTGTCAGCCGCAGGGGGAGTGGCAATGGTGCCACCTGCTCCAACCACGCCCCCGGCGGCACTCACGTCCTCGCTTGTCTCTGCGTCCCCCCGCAGCATTAGAGGCCGCGGGCGGCAGGGACTTCGAGGTAGATGGTTGGGCCGAAGGGCCAGATTTCTTCTTCTTGGGCGCCATGGTTGATGGCGTCGTTGAAGATGAAGATGGCGATGAAGATTACATGCTGCATACGCTTTTAGAGTCACGCAAGCACTCCCCCTACCTGGCGCGGCAAAGATGTCGCGGATATCCACGGCCACCTATGGGACCGGGCGGCCCCTTGCTGGTTCGGCGGGGGGACGACGCGTTACACAAAGAGCAGAATGACGCACGGCAGCACGACAGAGAGCACATGAGCAATTTACCCAGGTTCGGGTAGCCGCGAGGCGTAAGACCCTACTCTTGCTTTGGTGGATTGATGGTGGAATGAATGTGGTGGTGCGTAGTACACTTGCCCGACAAGATGTGCCTCAGGGCCGCAACGACTATGTGCGTATGGTGGCTTGGGTTCATCTACTTTCCAACCCTTCCCACGGGTGCCATGGGCCTCCTTTTATAGATTAAGGGGTCACCACAGTGGCAAAATGGTCATTATCACCTGATATGATAGAAAAAAGTGCTATCACACCTAACTCTGCGGGCTGATAGGGTGCATTAAATGCACCACTTTGTGTCACATCACTGGTCGCCCGGCAAGGCACACCAGGCTGTCTTGCCAGCTCCGCGTCTGTTTCCTTGACACGTCGCAGGACGGGTGTCCTTTGTGGGTTTCTTCCCTAGGAAATGACTGCCATGTGGCGAATGGCTACCACTTAATCACTTCACGGCTTGACACCGCATTGATTGTCGAAGCGAGTCGTGCTTGAGTGGTTGATAGGGTGGTTTACCCCACGCGACCCCCAGCAGGCTCTGCCGGGGAGTCTCTGATAGCTTGTTTTCGGTGGTGGCCTCGCTCCTTGTTCGGCTCGCCTGCCCGTCAAGGGAGGCTCTTCTCTTGTCGATATCTCATTCTTCTGGCTTGACCTTGCTCTCTCTGGCTGTGTCGTGGAAGTGTCACGGCAGATGTCCTAAGGTAAGGACTTGATTGTGGAGACATAGCGACGTGGTTAGCTTAAAGGGGTTACGAACAAAACAAAGGACACGGGGAGTTTATACTGGTTCGGCCCCTGCGGCGAGGGTAAAACCTACTCCACTTTAGGATGGAATTGCTGGGGTGTCGATTGCTAGGTCGCGGGTGCACTTGCCTAGCTCTCGATCTCTTGTTTCTTGCCCTAAGCCGCCACCAGGTCGTCCCCTTATATACATGGGTTGACGCCCTCCGGCCTACGGAGTCCCGGCCGGCTCATACAATCGCGTCCGGCTCGGTGACTCATCTTACATGCCTTACATTACAAGTCACATATATGGCGGTTTGATACTACAGGCCTTAAGCCGCCGCGGGCCTTGGGCCCTTATCTGAACCGCCTTCTTAACAGGCTTCTGGGCTGGTCTGATGAACCGATGTCAGGTAATCTGACCCCTCCTAGGCGGGTCATATGAAATACTTATATCCCCAACATTAGGCCCCAGGTTGATCTTGAACTTGTTCATGTCAATCTTTCCTCATCTTCTTGTGAGAGACTATAAACCGCCACCATCTTGCTTTTGAAATAACATTAACCTGCCATGACGTCAGCATTTTAAACAATGATAACCCGTCGTGACGTCACTTACTTGCAAACGGTCCAGATCTTAACAAATCTTCCGTATTTATTGGTATTCCGAGAATCGAGGCATCTGCACAGTTATTTACCTTTTCCTCTGCCTCCTCGATTTTCGCGCCTGATTTTATCCACTTGGCTTATAAATAGGACCGAAGGTCCCTTTCCATTCTCTCCTTCGTCTCCCTTTCTTCATCTTCTTCCTCTCGTCATCCCTGTAACTGAGCTTCACCGGCACCGTCGCCCTCTGCTTCATCCTCACCGACAGCCACCGCGCCAACCCATCGTGACCAGGCCTCTTCTACGCGCCGCCGTCGTCGTCTTGCCTGCACAGGTACATTCTTGCCTTTCTCCGCCATATCCATTAGGGATCTTGCAAAGTTCTTCCGAGCTCTTCTTTTTCTTCCTCTGCAACTATGGTTTCTTCCTCTGAACCTTCGATGTTTCTGCGTATGCAAATGTTAGATAGCATTTCTCTGTAAAATCGCATCTCTGCTAATAACTGGATTCATCTCTTAGAACTGCATTTATCAAGCTGAAGTTTTTGTCTGTTTGTCATTTAATCCTGATTTTGAGCAGCCGTAGATCCAAAATTGCCGCCGCAACCTGTGAAAACTGTTTTTTCCAGACTTTAATAAATTTTACTTTTCTGAACACTCGTATTTGTCATGGCGGCTTACTTTTCCAGTTCATGATTACTCTTATGCCATTAGGCCCCATGTAAGCCGCCATACTGAACTTGTAGCCATGCTTTATCTCTAGCTCTTCTAAACCGGCACAATCTTTTACTTGTTAGGTCTATTTGTTCTTAATGCCGCCGAAGACAGTCACAACTTGCAACTGGGTTCCTTCCATTGTCACTGAAGCTACACTCGCCGACTTTGTCAGAGTCGGATTTTTGCCCAACGCTCCCATTATGCCTTATCGTGCGCCTAACCCGAGCGAGGCAAGACCTGCACCCATGGATGACGAAGTGATCACTTTTACTGACCACATGAGCCAGGGTTTCTCACCACCTGGCTCTAAATTCTTCAGAGATGTCCTGCACTTCTTCCAGCTCCATCCCCAAGACATCGGACCCAATTCCGTGTCAAATATCTGCAATATCTAGGTTTTGTGAAGTGTATCTTCAAGAGGAACACAACATCTTGCTTTTCAGAGAATTCTTTTACGCGAACCACCAGAATGAATTTACCAGTGGCCCTAGCCTGGAACTTGGGACTGTCTCTATCCAAAGAATAAGAGACTCTATTTTTCCTTATGCATGTCTACCGAGTTATCCGAAAGACTGGAACAATACCTGGTTTTATTGCAAGAATACCTCTCCGGCTGATGAACATCCTTTGCCAGGTTTCCGTCCTGAACGTTTAGATACCAATCACCGTCTTGCTGAAAAACTCACCCCTGCAGAACGCAAATCAATTGCCCCCACTCTATCAAAAGTGAATGCCCTTCTTGGGAACGATTTAACTGGAATCGATTTAGCTCGATGCTGGCTTGCTTGGCGTATTATTCCGTTAAGCCGTAGGTCCGGCTTAATGTGTGAATATACTAGAGAGAAGAATGATCCCTTGCGCCATAACCCTGAGGACCTGGAGTAAAATATCATCACAGATATGACAAAAACTTTTTTCTAAATTAATCCTTGTCTGATTGCGGCAAAGTGGGCCTGTCGCCTTTCTGCAAATCTAACCCGGCTCGAGATGTAACTCTTAATTTTGACTGTTGTCCTTTAAAATTCATCCTCCATTGCCAATGTTAACCTCGCCGCTTCTCACAGGCTAAGTTGGCCTTCTGGAAGAAAACTTATGATGATGAGGCCGCCAAAAAAGCCAGAGCCGCCAAGAAAGCCGCCAAAAGAGCTGTTAGGAAGACTAAGAAGGAAACCAGTGCTTCTAGTCTGTTTGAACTGAATTACGACACTGAGTCGGAGGTAATCCTCGACTCTCTTGGCTCTTATTTCAACCATCTTATTGAAACTGATTATTGCCAGGATGACACAGAGGTTAGTCAGGCCGCAGACGAAGATGTAATCACTATTTCCTCCGGCTCAGAGTCCTTGCCAAGACAAAAAGTTCGACGAGTTATCCGGAAAGTAAGCTTTTCACACCCTTCAGCTCATTTAGATCCTCACTTTCTTTTGAAGCAACAGCAACACGAGAATCACCGTCAGACCTGAAACTCCGGAGAGGAAGAATTGTCCTCCGGTTTACCCAATACTCCGCCTCAACAAAAATGCCGAAATGAGGTATTTCCATTCATAAACTCCTACCCTCTGCCACTGGGACTTATTCTATAATCCCTGAACTCATCTGATTCAAAATAAAGAGGAGATTTCCCGTTCATCCTCCGGCGATTCATCTCAGAGTCAACTTCCGGCTTTCAAGACTGCTCCGGGGCAAGTGTCAAACTCATCTTAATCTTTGGATCCTTTTATTCTTACAGCGTCTTATTGTTATTGATGTAGAGGCCAAGAAAAACCTCTTAAGAGGGCCAGGGCGACTAAACCGGTGGCTGACCCCAAGATTGCTGAGCCGACACTACAAGCGTTAGCGACAGATGCTCAAAAGTCGACTGAAGAAGTTACTCACGACACTCCTCCTGAGGTGCCCAATGCCACTACTGCTCCTGCTTAGACTGATACTGCACCTGCCGAACCGCCTGCCCCCACTGAACCGACCGAAGACCGGTCTGAAGATGTTACATTTATTGGCACAACTTTCAGAGAGTCGGGCAACCCTACAGTATTAGCCAAACACACCGCCAAGCAAGAGATTGATGAAAGCCGACGTGTGCGGTTTGACATGTCACAGTACACACAGTTAAGTACTGGCGAAGTCTTGTCTGGTTTTCTCAGTCAGGTTCATAGTAATTGTAATCTTGAAATCGACATGGTGAAGCAGATGCATCAAAAGTTTGAGGTAACGTTCTTGACCAATTTCTAACTATCCTTCCAGCCCCCAAGTCTAGTGGATATGATGGAACTGAATATTCTGTAGACATTAAAATCGGCATATCACTTAACCAAAAAATCCCTTCTTAAGAAACATTGCATGTGTAGCCCCCAAGGGCCGGCTTAATCAGGTATGAGCCGGTCCTTATTGCACAACTTTCCTGTACTTCATCCTTAATCAACTTGATATATCAAAGCGATGCACATTAGCCCCCAAGTGCCAAGTGTTGTTGCTTGCAAAGTTCTTGGAACTTAATACCATGGACTCTGCCCAGAAAAAAAAAACACTTCATCCTCCATTAGTCCCCAAGGGTCAAGTGCTCTTGCTTGCAAAGTGCTTGAGACTTAATAAGATGAATCCGGCTTAGAAGAAAACTTCAGCCTCCATTAGCCCCCAAGTGCCAAGTGATGTTGCTTGCAAAGTGCTTGGGACTTAAATCCTTGTTAAACCGGCAGCTAATCCGTCTCATGTTTACTTTACCTGTTTCAGGAAACGACTGCAGAATTACAAGCACAGCTGAAGGATGCTCATGAACGGCTTAAGCACCAAGAATCCGAAACTCAGAAGGCTGAATCCAAATTCCAATTTAGCTTGACTGAAGCGGATGATTTAAAAGCTAAACTTAAGTCCGAGGAATCTACATGGACTAAAGAAAGGGCTGCTTTAGTGCAACGGGTTGAGAAAGCCAAAACATCTCTTGAAGCGGTGACAACGGAGCTCTCCGGCTTAAAACACAGTGTGTCAGAAATGACTACAACCATCTTTAATGAACCTCCATAGTTTTTTTTGTAAAATCTTATGAGAACATAACCCGTTTACTGATCAACTTAATGGTTATGTAGGCAAAAGAAGCAATATTCTTGGCAAGGATCCACTTGTGAAGCTGAAAGACATCTATACCCTCGTGGAACAATTGTACACTGGGGCGCAGCGTGCCCTGGCTGTTATCTCTCCGTCTAGCCAAGCACCGACATTCTTTGTAGATATCTGGCGAAGACTCTCAGTTCTGCCTGCTAGGATTGACGAAATCAAACGGTCATCCGCGAGAGCCGGTGCTGTCACAGCTTTAAGCCAGGCTAAAGCATGGCTTCTAGAGCTGGAGACGTCCGACTTGGCTACTGGGTATCCAAGTTTGAAAGAGGACGACTCAGCCTTTGATCATAAAGATTTTGCTGCTTGTGTCAAAGACATCCGGCCATTGGCCACTTTGATTGCAGATGAGACGGACTTGTTGAAATATCAGCCGGCTTATGATGCTGAAAATCAGAACATGTCCACTCCTTCTTATAAAGTGATGGATCTGATTCCTCCAATTAGTAAGCATACCTTTGCTCGTGAAATTGATCCCACTGATCTTATTGATGGGTAGCTAAATTTGAAGCTCTGCCTGGCTTGGATTGGTTGGCGCAGAACTTTCAAACTGTGGAGGACGTAGAACCGGCGATGGATGACTCGGAATCACAGAAGCAGGAAGGCCAAGGAGATTGACCCGTCGGACGGCTTGCGTAAAATACTTGGACACTTGTTCGGCGCACCGCTTTTGTAATAGGATAGCAAACACTTTTCCTGCCGGTTTTATTGTACCAACTGTCGCGCTGTCGTGCGTACTGCTCGTCTTTTGATGATATGATGATTCTCCAAATGTTGAAATCCTTATTTTATCCTTGTGGTGGTGTTGGCACGCGTAGATCAATATAAACTGCGCCCTGCATATAGACAAAAACAAATGTCCCGGCGGCTTACCGCCGGGCGGGTCACTGTGTCCCACCAATGCACCTTGGGACAGATGTCAAAACCCAGGGCCGGTTTAATAGTTATAAACATAGCCATACCTGAATACATAACTTGAATTGCTAGCTTACTTAAACCTCCATATGTTCATAACGCTGTTAAGATATGATTCCATGAAATTTTCTTAATCTCCGGCGGCTGAGAGCCGTTTAGTAGATTGGGGTGTAGAAACCCGGAGAGGCTTCAAATATGAGCCATGAAAGGATGTAATTTATAGGCTGATCTTGCAAAGAACACGACTTCAAAATGAAACTCTCAAGGAAGCAAATAGAAAAAGAAAGCAAAGAACAAACAAAAAACACTCGAGGCTTTTGCAGGCCGCCAAGCCAAAGGTTCTTCTTCAATGAAACTAGCCTTGGGGGCCCCTAGAAGATACGTGCGTGCTATGAGCCGGCTCTCAAAGTACCCAATCGACATTTGAACATAGACAAGTGCAGGATTTTATTTGCTTGTTTAAAGATAGACTTGCCTAGAGTACGCGGGGTCAGAGTTGCATCTTGCGTCATAGGCCGAGTTATCCAAGTTTCAAGGAAGGCGACATTTTGAGCATGGATCTATCCCGACTATCTGTAACACCGTGCTCTCGCAGTGACAGCCGACGTTTGAACCTTAGCAAGCTCAGGTCTTGGTCGAATACGCCATTAAGACTGATCGCCAAGAGTTCGCCGGGTCAATCAGGATGACCTGATGGAGTTGAAGCAGCTGGGTACAGGTAGGATTACACACATGTTATGTCCTCTTTGGTCGAATACGCCTATGTTTGAACATAACCTGGTCAAATGGGTAGTAATGATGTGTTCTCTTTGGTCGAATACGCCTATGTTTGAGCAGGAAGCCCCCAAGTGACATACTTGCTGATTATCCTCATCAAGATCTTATGCTGGAGCTATGCTATGCATCCAACTCTTTCATGATCCTTGTGATTTGGGTAGTAAGCTTCTTGAGAAGATATATATACGGTGATAATAGAGACTCATCTTTGAAAAAATGGCAGAGGCCCCGAATTGGCGGGGATGCCAGCTTTATTATATTGTATTGATATTTACATCATCGGATTACATCATGAGAGCCAGAGGCTTAAGTATAGTAGGGACGGAGGTGAGCAATATTCCACGGCCGATTAGTCTCCTCTTCTGACGTGCGTGAGTCCTTGTGCTCTCGGATATCGATCAAATAGTATGACCCGTTGTGCAGATTCTTGCTAACGACAAAAGGTCCTTCCCAAGGCGGCGAAAGTTTGTGCATGTCAGTCTGATCTTGGATGAGCCGAAGAACTAAGTCGCCTTCTTGAAAGGTTCTTGTCTTGACCTGCCGACTGTGATAGCGTCGTAAGTCTTGCTGATAAATCGCCGATCGAGCCGCCGCGAGATCTTGCTCTTCATCCAATCAATCCAATGCATCCTGTCGTGCCGTCTCATTGTCAGATTCTACGTAAGCCGCCACTCGCGGCGAGTCATGACAGATATCGCTGGGAAGAACCGCCTGTCGGGGAAACTGATCCACCCACGAACACATATGGGGACGGAGCCCCTTTTCGGTACGGCAGGGGGCGGAGATTGCACGAAGAGCAGATCGAGGCGAGGCACACGAGCAGTTTACCCAGGTTCGGGCCGCACGGATGCGTAAAACCCTACTCCTGCTTTGGTTTGTATTGAGTTCTTGGTTCGGGAGCGCTGGAAGCTACAGTACTCCTCAGCGGCTAATGAGACTGAGCGTGAGAGTCTTCGAATGTCTAACCCCCCTCTACGTTGCGCATGGGCCTCCTTTTATAAGCTCAAGGGGTCACCGACAGGTGGCAACGCAGTTGAGGGTAAAAATGGAAAAGGGGTGGTAGTTGGTACAGTGCTCCATACCTAACCCTGACGGCAGGGGACAAGGGCATTAAATGCCCATCGCCGTCGCCCAAACAGTGCAAAAAGGGCCGTCAGGGGCGCCACCGTTCGCCACGATGGCTACCTTGTTAGCACCGCTTGCCACCGCGTACCCCTGGCTGCACAGCCGCCCGCCACGTGCGTCTGGAAGGGTCCCAGAGCGACACGTGGGTGGATGCGCTGGAGCGCGGGTACTGAGTGGAAGCTTTCCGCGGCAAGCGTCTTGCCACGGTCGCTATCTTGTCGCTTCCGGGAGCTTGTCGCTCACCGGGTCTTGCCGGGACGCGTGGCGCGTCGCGGCAAGTTTCTTGAGATGTCTTAGTTGGCCTTCCCGGCAAGCTCCTCTTGCTAGGGTCTTGCGCCTTGAGCGGTCTTGTGCCTTGAGTGGCCTTCCCGGCAAGCTCCTCTTGCCGGGGCCTTGTCTCCTTGGCT
The DNA here is from genome assembly GCA_902687465.1 of Secale cereale. Taxonomy (NCBI): domain Eukaryota; kingdom Viridiplantae; phylum Streptophyta; class Magnoliopsida; order Poales; family Poaceae; genus Secale; species Secale cereale. The sequence goes on along the minus strand of LR738709.1, from coordinate 50,066,369 downwards.
TGGATACTTTGTTCTTGAATGGCTTCAAAGGAACCACGGAGGACCTTGGCGATCACCTGGCAAGCCTTGCCGCGGGACGCTGCGACTGCCCGTGCACAAGTTCGGGGTACTAAGGGTACCCCTACTTTAGTACACGGACAGGAGCCCCCGGGCCTGGGCCATACACGGTGCCGAGCGCTGTTGGGCCAGGCCCAAAACAGGACACAGGCACGTGCGGCCGGGTTCACGCCGTATCTTACTCCGTATCCGCTGCGCCCTCCCCTAACGGCACACGTCGATTGCGGCGTCGTGGGAGAGATCGTGGGCTGTTTCTTTATTCGGAAATGCGGAACGTCCGCCCCCTTCCCCCTTATAAGCAAGGGAAACAGGGGCAGTCCGTCTATCCGCCCGTTGCTGCTTCAATCCTTGAAAGCCTCCGCCGCTCCCCTTCTTCCCAAAGCTTGAAAGAGAGCAGCGCTTCGCCCCCCATCGCCACCAGCACCACCAGCGCCGTCGACCTCCCTCACCGCTTCCGCCATGGCTCCGAAAGGATAGAAGGGGAAGACCGCAAAGTCGGCCGAGGCGCTGCGGCTCGCGACGCTGCAAAAGAAGCGGGCTATCTTCCCCCCCAAGCTTGCCGCAAGGAAGTTGAGGGAGAACTTCTACCTCTTCTGGTCGAGGGAGACGCGGGCGCATCCGCGTACCAAGGTACTCCCAGCCATTGCTTGTGAAACGGCTCCGAACGGATATGTGTTCTTCGCCTTGTTCTTCTACTGCGGGCTCTGCCCGCCTTTCTCTGAATTCTTCTGCGACATCATGAACACCTACGGGTTCCACCTCCTTGACTTCACCCCCAACGCCGTTCTGACCATGGAAGTTTTCGCACATCTCTGCGAAAACTTTGTCGGAGTCCATCCCAATGTAGCACTTTTCCGCCACTTCTTTACGCCCCGAGTAGAGAGAGGAGAGCCTTTATCCGGCGGAGTCTCCTGGATCTCGAGGACCGGCGAATCTTATCTGGAGGGAGAGCTCCGTAGCAAATGGGAGGAGTGGAGAGCCAATTGGTGTTGGATTGTAGAGGATAACCCGCAGCCATTCACCGCCCGGCGCCAAGCCCCAGTGGTACGCGGCAACGACTGGAGCGACCTGGCCCCGGAAGACAGTAGACTGAAGATTGCCACTGCCCGGATCCTTCGCCTCAGGCTTGCCGGGCAAACTGTAGGCGCAGTTGGCGCAGATTTCCTTCGCCGCCGCATCGCCCCCTTGCAGGAGAGGAAGAGGCCCGCCTGGGAGTTTGAGAACGCGGCGGATATCATGAGGCTGCGCCCGGGCCTCAATTTCAACTTCACTGTCCGGGAGCTCAACGCGATGCTTCAGGAGCTGTTCAAGTATGACCCCGATCATCCCGAGGTGTTCAGGTTGCCGAGGGGGGTCGTCCCACTGTGCAACAACTCTGCTCTCAGCCGCATCCACGCAATGATGCCGCTGTGCGACTCTCATGGGATTGACCCAACTTGGCAAGAGCCTACCGACGAAGCCATGCAGGAGTTCGTCGACAACTTGGAAGAAACGCCGATTTGCTCCGACGAGAAGAAGGGCCTCACCCGCGACACCACCGACAAGGAGATGGCGTACATCGCCACCAGGCTGGAAGAGGCGGCGGCAGCCGCGGCCGCGGGCGAGTTCGGATACACCGTGGAGGAGGCGGAGGCAGCGGAGGCGGCAAGCCTTGCCGAGCGGGAGGAGTTTCTTGGCGCGGGAGAGCCTGCCGGCGAGGGAAAGCCTGCCGAGCAAGACGCCGAGCCGAGCGAGCCCGGCGAGCAGGGTGACGAGTCGAGCGAGCCCACCGAGGATACGGGCGGCTCGCTGGGGATCGACTCTTCCTCCTCGTCCTCAGGCAGCTCGCCACCACCAGCAGAGCCTCCAGCCCCACCAAGAAGGCGTCTCCGCAAGGCCGGGGTCGTAACGGAGCAGCAGACGGGTCAACAGCCGTCGCGCCGCTCGACGCGCTCCACCGTGGCAAGCAAGGTTGCCGCGGGAGCGCCTCGTGCTTCCGCGGAAACTGGAGCGGGGTCTTTCCGGACCGCCGCTGCTGCCCCTGCCGCTCCCCACGCCACGGCGGCAGCTGGAGCGGGGCCGTCTCAGACCACCACCACTGCTCCCGCCAAGCGGCCAAGGGAGCCCACTCCTCCACCTCCTCACGCCGGGACACGTGAGCCAGACTTCGACTTCTCCGCGCTCAGCTCCGACGAGGAAGAAGAAGAGTAAGATTTTGTTGTTCTTGTATTTCTTCAATTTTTGCTGTTTGGTCTTGTATATCTTTTGCCTCACTCTGAACCTGTTCCTTTTTAGAACTCTGGCCCAGAGGGCGGCAAAGAGAGCCAAGGTCCCGGTGATTGTCATCAAGGACGAGCCCGCCGCGACAGCAGGGGGTGCGCCTGAGACAAACTTGCCGGACCCGGTGACTGATCTTCAGAGCAGCCCCCAGCGCGGCCCCCAGCGTAAGTGTATAGTTCACTTTCTGCTGTTAGGTGCGCGTGGGCGTTCTTTCTTGGCTGACGTCTTGTTCGTTGATTTGTGTAGGAGCAGAGCAGATACTCCAGGAGCGCCCAGAGACTGCCCCCGAAGCGCCACCCGCTACAACTACGCCGCAAAGGGAAAGTTCCCCGGCAAGGGTCTCCCCGGCAAGGGAGAGTTCTCCACCAAGGGCGAGTTCTCCGGCGATGGACAGCACCAGTGGCCCTCCGCCGACGGAGACCACGACTACGCCGCCAAGGGGGAGTTCCCCGGCGAGGGACCGCACCGAGGAGCCGGCTCGCATAGGTAATCCCCTTGCTTCAAGTTTCCCTTGGGCTTTTCTTCTTTTGATTCTTCTTTTTTGGATATTTGCTTGACTGCTTTCCTCCTCTTTCCTACCGTCAGATCCATCTGCTGCGGAGCCTATGGAGACGGAGGCTGCTATTGAGGAGGATACGCGCGGCAACACCGGCGACGCCGCTGCCACCGAAGGAGCGGCCGGTGCTAACGATCCCGCCGGCGACGAGGCCGCCAAGGCTGCTGCCGCAGCAGCCGTCGAGGGGTCCGGCGATCGCACTGACGGCCCTAAGGCCGCAGGAGTGATGGGCCTCGAACCCCTCGTTGGTTACCCCAAGTGGAAGGTGTAAGATGCAGTAAGTAGAAGTGTTTTCCCTTAGCAAAGATGCCAAGGATCGAATCCCCAGAGACTCCTAGGTTCAACAAGTAGGTGTCAATTGCTAATGGCGCAATTAGCAATCCACGTGGACCTGCACACAGATACAAATAACTTTGCTCCCAACGAGTACAGAGAGGTTGTCAATCTCTCCGGCCTTGTAGTTCACAAAGGGTTAAAAGCAAAATGATAGTAGTGATAGATAGTGTTTTGCAATAGTAAGTAAATATCGAAAAGTAAATAGTGGATGTGATCAATGATGGTAATATGGACCGGAGTCTCATGATGTTCACTAGTGATGTCTCTCTCCCAAAAGACGATAAAACACCTATGTGAGGAAAACAAATTACAGATGGGCAATTGACAGGACCACGAACGCAAACCAATGCTGATTACATTGCAAGAAAGGTTAAGGTTCAAAGCATGGGCGGTACGCCAAAGTAAGTAGACCGAAATCCATCAATATCTACTACTAATCATCCACCTTGAGATATCTATCCAGAACATCTCGCTGGTATTAAGTTGCGAGTCCCACCCATAGTGTAAACTCAATGCAACAGACAACTGCATTAAAAGAACTTTGCGTAAAGTAAACAATCCTTGCACCCGCGGGCACAAGCACCGTTGTTTTCCCCCTTGTGGCAACAACACATCCCCTAGACTCATGTTTCTGTCACTCAAGCTAGTCATCGAGGGGCATGAACCCACAATCGAGCATAACGTTCCCTCTTGGAGTCACTACCTACTACATGGCCAAAGCAATAAATAACAACGGAGAACATGCAAGAATTACTTATGAACTAAAATATAAAAGAGGTGAATCAAATATATTACTCAAGATCAATCTGAACATAATCTCATAATCCATCGGATCCGAGCAAACTCAACATAGCAACAGCATAAGGATTACATAGGTGCCTCGATCATGTAGGGCAGCTCACGAGGACTAATTAGTGAAGCACAAGAACGGGAGGAGAACATCACATAGCTACTGGTCATGGACTCATGGTCCAAGAGAGACTACTCACGAGTCATACGGGAGGCGTCCATGATGGTGGAGAAGCTCCCGCTGGTGATCCTCCCCTCCGACAGGGTGCCGGGAAGAGTTCTCCTGGTGCTCCCGATCTTGGAAGCGGCGGCGGCGGCGGAACAGAGATGGGATCGCGAAAAGAAGTCCTGTTCTGAGGGTTACGGAGGACCCTTTAAATATATGCCAAAGTAGGGCACCGGGGGAGCCTCGGGGGGCCCAGGCGCCCCCCCG
>LR738709.1:49859172-50061929 GCA_902687465.1 Secale cereale | reverse complement strand
GTGCCTCGATCATGTAGGGCAGCTCACGAGGACTAATTAGTGAAGCACAAGAACGGGAGGAGAGCATCACATAGCTACTGGTCATGGACTCATGGTCCAAGGGAGACTACTCACGAGTCATCCGGGAGGCGTCCATGGTGGTGGAGAAGCTCCCGGTGGTGATCCTCCCCTCCGGCAGGGTGCCGGGAAGAGTTCTCCTGGTGCTCCCGATCTTGGAAGCGGCGGCGGCGGCGGAACAGAGATGGGATCGCGAAAAGAAGTCCTGTTCTGAGGGTTACGGAGGACCCTTTAAATATATGCCAAAGTAGGGCACCGGGGGAGCCTCGGGGGGCCCAGGCGCCCCCCCGGCGCGGCCCGGGGGGGGGGGGGGGGGCGCCTGGAGCCCCTCTGGCCCCCCAGGCTGCCCTTCGGACGCAGTGTTGTTTCCGGTTCGCTGATTTTTTATATAATTTTTCTGGATTTTTCTGGGCAGTTCTCGAAACGTGAAAACCTGAAATACAAAAACAGCCGAAAACAAAAACTGGCACTGGGGTGCACTGGATTAGTAAGTTAGTCCAAATATGATCAAAAGTGTATGGAAGTGTATGAATATCATAGCAATATCACCCAAAAGTGGCATGGAGCAAGCAGAAATTATAGATACGTTTTGGACGTATCAACATCCCCAAGCTAAATTCCTGCTCGTCCTCGAGTAGGTAAATGATAACAAGAATAATTTCTGTGGTGACATGCTATTAACCATATAGGACTTTCTCATAGTCATATGACAAAAGCTTACTGAGACAATGATTCTAAAGTAATTAAGTTGTCTCAAGAGAAAATCACAAATGACTGAAAGTTTTACAACATGAAACTGAAACATCAAAAAGATTTGCAATGAACATGATGTGCAAATATGATAAAGTGATATCTAGCTTGCCCCCTTTAGTGATGCAAAACATAAATGCAAGGGCACCTTCAAGGTTTAAGTGATGACTAGATACAATCATTTCAGAATAAACGATATCACAATCATGCAAAAGACAATGCTACTTTGGGACAATGCACATTACACTCAGAATGACAATCATGCTCTCAGTAGTTGGTGCTTTAACATAAAGGTAAAAGAAAGGTTAAATGCTAGAGCTTTTTATTTTGAAAACATGGAAGCAATTGTGTCAACAGTAGTAGTACTTCATATGTGTCATGCATAAAACATCTTTATAAGTTGCAAGCCTCATGCATCGAATACCAATAGTGCTCGCTCCTTGTCCTAATTAGCTCGGATCCCCATGGGTTATCATTGCATTGCATATGTTTTAACCAAGTGTCACAAAGGGGTACCTCTATGCCACCTGTACAAAGGTCCAAGGAGATAGATCGCATTTGATTTCTCGTTTTTGATAGACCTCAACTTGAGGACATCCATACCGGGACAACATAGAAAATAGATGATGGACTCCTCTTTAATGCATAAGCATATTCTCATAAGAGATTGAGGATTAAGGTCCAAGCTAAAACTTCCACCATGATGCATGGCTTTGGTTGGCGGCCCAATGTTCTTCTCTAACAATATGCATATTAATTCAACCCACGGTAAATCACCCTTACTTCAGACAAGACGAACATGCATAGCAACTCACATGATATTCAACAAAAGTGTGACAGTTGATGGCGTCCCCAGAAACATGGTTACCGCTCAGCAAGCAACTTATAAGAAATAAGATACATAGGCAACATATTCTTTACCACAATAGTATTTAGGCTACTTTCCCATGAGCTATGTATTGCATGGTTAGTTTGCTTAGTGCAGGTGGAGGTTAGCAAAAGACTGGGAGCGACCACCTAAGAGAGCAATGACGGTCATAATCATGCAGAGCGACAAAGCAATATTGAATCAGGCATGGTAGTTATATCGCTACTTAGAAACAAAAGATCATCAAGGCTTGGCAGACTTTCTTTACAGTCTTGAATATGCGTGAGCATACGCCAAGTCAATCAAAATAAATTCTTGAAGGAAGATATTACTAAACCATACCACATCATAGGCAAACAAACCAAGTTGGTATTCCAATAACACATTGGGATCCCCCCAGCTATTTGAGATTAACCATAAGAAAACCTGAACTACTAAGCACCATCATGAAAGTAGCATCTTTATCATAGACACATTAACCCATGCAACGGAAGCAAACTCTCTTAATAAGGTGAGCATGGTAATTAAAGAGAGTTCAAGCAACCAACTAAATAAAAGCTCTTGAAAAGATAAGCATGAATACTAAGAGCAGAGTATGATAGTAGCTATTAAAAGACAAAGAACACACACAGCATAGATAGACATGAAAATTCTATGTAATGTTCTAGGTAGAGGTGGAGCGTGTTTCTCTCCCACATAAAGGAATGCTGGGTTCCGACTCGTTATGAAAGACTAAAAAGAAAACTAAAAGCAAGACGCTCCAAGCATAGCACATAACATATGAAGTGATAAAAATATAGTGAAACGAAAGACGAACTGATAATGTTGATGGAGAAGGGGATGCACGGGGGCATCCCCAAGCTTAGACGCTTGAGTCTCCTTGAATATTTCTTGGGGGTGCACGGGGGCATCCCCAAGCTTGAGCGCTTGGCACTCCTGAATCTTTTTATCATCTTCCCTCGCACACTTGAAAACTCCCTTCATACACAACTCATCATAATCTGATTAGCGAGGTTAGTACCCTTATTAAAATAATTATACCTTGCTGGAAATAAGGATATTCTTGAAGTTATACTGTTTCTCAAGATTTCCAAAAGGTTTTTGCAAAGAAAAAGCAAGTTCTTAATTTGCAAAGTGAAGGTAAGGCAAAACAGGACAGAATCTGTGAAAAACAGAACATCAGGCAGTAATTGACCTGTTCGGGATACTTCTGCAACTCAAATAAAAAAACTCAGAACTGACGCACGAAAGACAATTATATAGAGAACGCTGTCGAAAAAATTCAGACCAAAAAGATGATCTGGTGATTTTATACGAACTTTTCTATCCAAGGACAGAATCTGTTTCCTGGACAGCACCTCACAACTTTTGAACTTTCTAGCAATCAGAGGCTATACTTGGCACAAATATGAAAAGCAAAGATACAATGATGATGCTACAGCAGTAAACAACATCAAGACACAACAAAAGCAAAAATTTTATTCATGTGGGCTGCCTCCCAAAAGCGCTTTCTTTTATGCCTTTAAGCTAGGCATAATGCATAGATCAAGTTTTATCAAGAGTAAAAGAATAACTAGCCCTTACAACGGACTCAAAAGGTAACTTGACCTTCTTACGGGGGAAGTGTTCCATCCCTTTCTTGAGAGGAAACTGAAATTTTATATTACCCTCTTTCATGTCAATGACAGCACCAACGGTGCGCAAAAAGGGACGTCCCAAAATAATTGGACATGAAGGATCACATTCAATATCCATAATAGTGAAATCAACGGGCACATAATTATCATTGACAACAATAAGAACATCGTCGATCCTCTCCAAAGGTTTGTTTATGGAAGAATCAACGAGAGCATTACCAAAAGAACAAGAATCAAAAGATTTTAATTTAAGCATATCATATATTCTTTTGGGCATAACAGAGGTACTAGCACCAACATCACATAATGCATAACAAGAGAAGTCATTCAAATAAATTTTTATCATAGGATCCCAACCATCTTCTAGCTTTCTAGGTATGGAGGCTTCTACTCTAAGTTTCTCCTCCCTAGCTTTGATGAGAGCAATAGTGATATGCTCCGTGAAGGCAAGGTTAAGCGTGCTAGTGCGGGGATCTCTAGACATCTTGTGAAGGAAATCAATAACTTCTGTAAGAGTGCAATTATCAAAATCAAGGTCACGAGCATCGAGTAAAGTGGTAGTGGTGTCCTTAAGGTTCACCTGTTTGGTAGTTTCTATAGCATCACCATTAATAGGTCCATTGGGACCATGAGTACATTGGGTGCTAAGAGTGTGAACATCCTTAATAACTTGGATAGTAGCAACAGTGTGGTGGGTAGGAAGGCTCTTAATTCTCTCTTCTTCCTCCCTTTCTCTAGCCCATCTTTCTTTTAGCTTAGCCATCATCCTAATATTTTCATTAATTTGTACTTGAGTAGCATTAATAGGGATGACTTCCCTCTCCTTAAGAGGAGAAGTTTCAATTTTTAGCAATTTTACCTCATTGGCTAAGTGATCTACCTTAAAAGAAAGATCATCTAGTTTATGTAGTTTCTCTTCTACATTCTTATTAAAGGCTTTTTGGGTAGTGATGAAATCTCTAAGCATGGTCTCTAGTTCAGTATTGGAGTTCTTGGTACTAGGATAAGCATTGTTGTTCCCATAAGAGTTAGAGGGGAACGGTCTAGAATTGTTACCAAAGTTACTCCTATAAGCATTGTTGTTAAAATTGTTTCTAGAGATAAAATTCACATCTACTTGTTCTTGAGCAATCAAAGAATTTAAAGGAACATCACGAGGATCAATAGTAGATTGCTTCGAAAGTAGAGACATGATCAAGTCAACTTTTTCATTAAGGGAGGAAATCTCCTCGACAGAGTTTACCTTCCTACCTGTTGGAGCGCGTTCGGTGTGCCATTGGGAATAGTTGGTCATCATCTCATCGAGAAGCTTTGTGGCAGCACCAAGTGTAGTTGACATAAAAGTTCCTCCCGCGGCCGAGTCTAACAAGTTCCGCGAGGTAAAGTTCAAGCCTGCATAAAAAGTTTGGATAACCATCCAAGTAGTCAAACCGTGAGTAGGGCAGTTCTTGATAAGAGATTTCATACGTTCCCAAGCTTGGGCAACATGTTCATTATCCAATTGTTTAAAATTCATGATGTTACTTCTAAGTTGGATAATTTTAGTAGGTGGATAGTATTTTCCGATAAAAGCATCTTTGCACTTGTCCCATGAATCTATGCTATTTCTAGGCAAAGACTGAAACCAAATTTTTGCTCCTCCTCTCAAGGAGAAAGGAAAAAGCTTAAGCTTAACAATATTACCATCTATTTCTTGGTACTTTTGTATATCACAAAGTTCAACAAAGTTGTTCAAGTGTAAAGCAGCATCATCTCCAGCACCGGAGAATTGTCCTTTCATAACTAAGTTCAGTAAAGCAGGTTTAATTTCATATGAAGGTGCTGAAGTGGCAGGTGTAGTGATAGGTGTGCTGGTAAAGTCATCGTTGTTGTGACTAGTGAAGTCACACAACTTGGTGTTCTCGGTGGAACCCATAGTAGCAAGCAAGCAAGATAACTATTTTTGTGATTTTCGATAAAAGGAACTAAAGAAAAAATAAGAAGTAAACTAACAAGACTAAAAAGCAAAGGTAAAAGATAGCATGCAACTCCCCTATCCTGAAGAGTAGAGTCCCCGGCAATGGCGCCAGAAAATACTCCTTGATGGGCCTCGAACCCCTCGTTGGTTACCCCAAGTGGAAGGTGTAAGATGCAGTAAGTAGAAGTGTTTTCCCTTAGCAAAGATGCCAAGGATCGAATCCCCAGAGACTCCTAGGTTCAACAAGTAGGTGTCAATTGCTAACGGCGCAATTAGCAATCCACGTGGACCTGCACACAGATACAAATAACTTTGCTCCCAACGAGTACAGAGAGGTTGTCAATCTCTCCGGCCTTGTAGTTCACAAAGGGTTAAAAGCAATATGATAGTAGTGATGATAGTGTTTTGCAATGGTAAGTAAAGTAAATAGTGGATGTGATCAATGATGGTAATATGGACCGGAGTCTCATGATGTTCACTAGTGATGTCTCTCTCCCAAAAGACGATAAAACAACTATGTGAGGTAAACAAATTACAGCTGGGCAATTGACAGGACCACGAACGCAAACCAATGCTGATTACATTGCAAGAAAGGTTGAGGTTCAAAGCATGGGCGGTACGCCAAAGTAAGTAGACCGAAATCCATCAATATCTACTACTAATCATCCACCTTGAGATATCTATCCAAAACATCTCGCTGGTATTAAGTTGCGAGTCCCACCCATAGTGTAAACTCAATGCAACAGACAACTGCATTAAAAGAACTTTGCGTAAAGTAAACAATCCTTGCACCCGCGGGCACAAGCACCGTTGTTTTCCCCCTTGTGGCAACAACATATCCCCTAGACTCATGTTTCTGTCACTCAAGCTAGTCATCGAGGGGCATGAACCCACAATCGAGCATAACGTTCCCTCTTGGAGTCACTACCTACTACATGGCCAAAGCAATAAATAACAACGGAGAACATGCAAGAATTACTTATGAACTAAAATATAAAAGAGGTGAATCAAATATATTACTCAAGATCAATCTGAACATAATCTCATAATCCATCGGATCCCAGCAAACTCAACATAGCAACAGCATAAGGATTACATAGGTGCCTCGATCATGTAGGGCAGCTCACGAGGACTAATTAGTGAAGCACAAGAACGGGAGGAGAACATCACGTAGCTACTGGTCATGGACTCATGGTCCAAGGGAGACTACTCACGAGTCATACGGGAGGCGTCCATGGTGGTGGAGAAGCTCCCGGTGGTGATCCTCCCCTCCGGCAGGGTGCCGGGAAGAGTTCTCCTGGTGCTCCCGATCTTGGAAGCGGCGGCGGCGGCGGAACAGAGATGGGATCGCGAAAAGAAGTCCTGTTCTGAGGGTTACGGAGGACCCTTTAAATATATGCCAAAGTAGGGCACCGGGGGAGCCTCGGGGGGCCCAGGCGCCCCCCCGGCGCGACCCCGGGGGGAGGGGGGCGCCCACAGGGCGCCTGGAGCCCCTGTGCCCCCCAGGCTGCCCTTCGGACGCAGTGTTGTTTCCGGTTCGCTGATTTTTTATATAATTTTTCTGGATTTTTCTGGGCAGTTCTCGAAACGTGAAAACCTGAAATACAAAAACAGCCGAAAACAGGAACTGGCACTGGGGTGCACTGGATTAGTAAGTTAGTCCAAATATGATCAAAAGTGTATGAAAGTGTATGAATATCATAGCAATATCACCCAAAAGTGGCATGGAGCAAGCAGAAATTATAGATACGTTTTGGACGTATCAAGGAGCGCCTGGCGCTACGCCGACCGCCGATCCCTCCGCCGCTGCCGCAGCCCCAGGCTCCGAGGAGCCCGAGCCAGGCGGCTACTTGAAGGCCGGTGACGGGGTCTTCATCAAGCTCCCCTGGGCGTCGAGTTCCAGGGCGCCGGTCGAAGGAGAAGCCTTTGACGGGGAAGTGCTCGCCTCTGCCGGGCTGACGCTTGTCGACGCGCCGAGCAGCAGCAGTGGCGAGCCTGAAGAGGAGCGGCTGTTGCGGAAGCTGCTCTCGCTCTACCGCGCCCGGCAGGCCAAGCTGGAGTCCCGCGAAGCGCTGCCCGCCAAGGCGGGAGTTGACATTGAGAAGCGCGCGAAGGAGCTCCGGGCCCTCAACCAGGCAGCTCTCCAGTCCTTGGCAGAGGAGCGGGAGCAGCTTGCCGAAGAGCAGATGACCTTCTTCCTTGAGAAGGCCGAAGTCGAAGAGCAGCAACGGCTTGCCGCCGAGAAGCTATCCACGCGAGAAGGCGAGCTGGCGCAGCGGAAGGTCAACCTCGACAGCCACGAGGAAGAGCTTGCCGCGCGCGAGCAGTCACTTGGCGGGGCACTCCAGGAAGCAAAGGACGCTGCCGCAGCTGCTGAGACCGCCAAGAAAGAGTTGGAGACGAAGGTGGCGCAGCTCGAGGCCGATCTCAAGGCGAGAAGCGAAGAGATCGCCGCGCTCAAGCTCGAGCGGGAGAAGGACGCCCACAGCCACTCGGAGCTGCAGGTTCGCCTCGCCGAGAAGGGCAAGGAGCTTGCCGCCGCCAAGAACTCCAATGCGGATCTTGAGTTGAAACTAACCACTTTGACCAAGATGCTGGACGGCGCCAAGGAGCGGGAAGCGGCCCTAAAGGAGGAGGTCAGGGCCGAGAAGGCGTTGCTGGCGAGTGCCGCTGTCACCCAGAACAACTTTAGGGCAACCGTCGAGCACTGGACGGAGGGTCTTGTGAACGCTGCCGTGGATATCGACAGGGAGCTGGTGCATCTGGGGGCGGAGTATCTCGGGTATTCCTCCGACGAGAACCTCCACCCCAGCGCCAAGCTCACCCTATTCTTCAGAGGCGCGGCGACGGCCCTCCAGCAGCTCCGAGAAAGGATCCCAAAGCAACTGGCGGACGAGTCGCGCCAGCTCTGCGCGGGAGCCCTTCAAAAGGTGCTGATGAAGGTGGCCTTCCGCAACCCTGGCCTCAACCTCACCAACGTCCTCAGGAGCTTGCCGTCGGACGCTGATCTAGAGGCGCTCAAGGCCCTTGTCGCACCCATTGTGGACAAGGTGAGCGGGATCAAGAGGGTCGAGGGCGATCGCGCAGATTAGGCTGCCCATTTTCTTCTTTTCTTGTCGCTGCTAGTCATATTATGGATACGATCTGTTAGAGCTGCGACAAGCTATTTTGTAATATAAGTCTATTTTGGGTAATGGTTGCACTGTTATTTCCTTTACTTGATTCCTTGCTTTGTATGTTTTTGCCATACGCTTTTAGGGAACTTGCCGGTGCAGGCACCTTAGCCACGAGCGCTGAGTGCGGAACTTCAGCAGCCTGCTGGCGGTGCCGCTAACGGCAAGAAACCTTGTCGCAACTAGTTGCAGCACACTTAAGTTGTTGAGCATGCTCGAAAACAAAGTAAGGGCGCGACACTAGTCGCAGCACACTTAAGTCGTTGAGCGGACTCGAAACAAAGTAAGGGCGCAACTAGCTACGAGTAGGTTCCTCCGCGCACAGGTTTTCCATATAAAGCGCGATCGTTCAAGGAAGATAACTTAAAAATTTAAAGATCTGATTGCTCAAGCTTTGGCAACTTAGCTTTTGTGTTGTTCGCTTCCCGGCAAGGTGGAGCTTTTTTGAACGGCGCTTGGTCCATACCACTTTCTTCTTGGTCCATACCACTTTCTTCTCCTCCCCCCGGCAAACTTGTGCGCGAGGGAACCTTCCTTTCCTTGAGAAAAAAAAGAAAGAAGAGAAAATACAGATATGGAGCCTTTGGGCTCGTTATGGCTTACCGGGGGTATGCACTGCACAAAGTGTCAGATAATACATGCATGAAATAAAAAGCACGAAATTGACAAGACGTGCAGAGCACATGAGCTTTACTGATGCACGGGGTCTGTGCCCGGCTTTGTACAAAGGATTACATGCAACAGCGGCAAGACTTGTACAAAAGGTGGTTGTCGGAGCGGGTCACGGCAACCGCGCCTTACGGGTAAAACTTACGAAGATGCTCGATGTTCCAGGAGTTGCTCACCGGAAAGCCATCTTCGGTCTCAAGGCGGACAGCGCCAGGCCTAGTGACTCGTTTCACCCGATAAGGGCCTTCCCACTTCGGCGTCAACTTGTTGGAATTCTTGGCGGACTGAACGCGCCGAAGAACAAGGTCGCCTTCCTCGAGACTTCTGGCGTTAACTTTGCGGCTATGGTAGCGGCGCAAAGCTTGCTGGTATCGAGCAGCTCGTACAGCAGCCTGAAGACGGTCTTCCTCAAGGAGCAGCGCATCATCTTGTCGCAGCTGCTCTTGCTCGAGCTCATCATAAATGAGCACTTGAGGTGACCCGTATACGAGTTCCATGGGGAGAACTGCCTCTGCTCCATAGACTAGAGCAAAATGTGTCTGTCCAGTGGCTCGATTTGGCATCGTCTTGGTCGACCAAAGAACCACCGGTAGCTCCTCGATCCAGTTTCTTCCGCACTTGTGCAGCTTGTCAAAAGTCCTGGTCTTGAGGCCACGCAACACTTCAGCATTTTCCCTCTCCGCTTGACCGTTGCTTCTCGGGTGAGCAACAGAAGTGAAGCAGACCTTGACGCAAAGATCTTGGACGTACTGCATGAAGGTGCGGCTCGTGAATTGCGTGCCGTTGTCGGTGATGATCCTGTTAGGGATCCCAAAACGGCAAACAATCGACCTGAAGAACTTGACTGCTGACTGTGCGGTTACCTTTCTCACTGGTTCCACTTCCGGCCACTTTGTGAACTTGTGGATTGCAACATACAAGTACTCAAAGCCCCCGGCTGCGCGGGGAAAGGGGCCGAGGATGTCGAGCCCCCAGACCGAAAATGGCCAGGATAAAGGGATCGTCTGGAGAGCTTGAGCTGGCTGGTGTATCTGCTTGGAATGGAACTAGCACGCTTCACACTTGGTTACTTGTGCAGTTGCATCCTGGAGGGCTTCTGGCCAAAAGAAACCTTGCCGGAATGCTTTGCCGGCAAGTGCTCTTGCGCCAATGTGGTGACCACATATACCTCCATGTATCTCTGCCAACAGCTTTTGTCCATCTTCCCGGGAAATACACTTCAATTTCACACCGTTGAGTCTTCTTCTGTACAGTGTGTTGTCAACAAACTGGTACATACTTGACTGCCGGGCTACTCTTTCCGCTTCTTCTTGTTCTTCGGGAAGTTCTCCTGTCTGAAGGAAACGGACAATCTATTGCGCCCATGCTGGAGCTTGTGGCTCGACAGCAAGGGCTAAAGGCACATCCGCTGCTGCGGGAATGTCCGCTTCTACGGCAAGAACCTGCGGCTCAGCCGGAGCTTGACATTCCCCGGCAAGCTTGTCGGAGCAAAACTTGTCGGGAGCGTTTGCTTCAACGGAACAAACCCTAGGGCTTGCCGGAGCAGACTGCTCCTTAGCACTCTTGGAGTTGATCCTGGGGACCTTCTTGGTGGCGGCTTCGGGGAGCTCTGCCGGAAAATAGTCACCAGAAATCAACTTCCTCTTCTTGCTCTGTCCAGTTGACGGTGTTACGGATGGTTGAGTCAGCTTGAGTACAAAGATCCCTAGTTCCACAGGTAAGTTAAGTGCGGCGCATTTTGACAGGCCATCGACGATGTCGTTATGAGCTCTTGGAACATGCTCCATCTGTAGGCCATCAAAATGCTCTTCTAGCTTTCTCACTTCATCAACGTATGCTTCCATCAATGGACTCTGATAATTCTTGTTTACTTGGCGAACGACAAGCTGTGAGTCACCCCTAACAATGAGTTTCTTGATCCCAAGGTCTGCTGCGATCCTGAGACCGGCAAGCAAACCCTCATACTCTGCAGTATTGTTTGTTGCTTGCTCCTTGGGAAAGTGCATCTGGACGGCGTACTTGAGGTGCTCTCCGGTGGGTGCGACAAGCAGCACGCCAGACCCGGCGCCTTGCAGCGAAAAGGCACCATCAAAGTACATCAGCCACTCTTTGCTTGCTTCCTTGACGGGGATGCTTGTTTCTAGAATCTCTTCATCTGGTGTTGGCATCCACTCCGCTATGAACTCTGCCAATGCTCTGCTTTGGATAGTTGAAGTGCTTTCAAACTTGAGGCCAAAGCTTGACAGTTCGAGTGCCCACTCAATAATCCTGCCTGTTGCTTCTGGATTCTGCAATATCCTCTTCAGCGGAAAGCGAGTGACAACTGTGATCTCATGTGCTTGGAAGTAATGACGCAGCTTTCTCGAGGCCATGAGAAGGCCGAAAAGCAATTTCTGCACACCAGAGTACCTTGATCTAGCCTAAGGATGGCAATTTTATCCATGGACATGGATACCCACGGATACCCGACCCGAATGGGTAGGGTTTGGATACATTTTTATGTCCATGGACAACACCCGAACCCGACCCGATTACTTATGGATAGGGCATGGACATAATTATATATCCGTGGGTATACCCGAACCCGACCCGATAGTATGACATGTGGGCAAAATTCAATCATCCATGCCCATCTTCCGATGTATATTTTTCTTTATAAAAAGATAAATAAATTGAGCAATCCCTCCCAACTGTAACTTACTCCACTCCCACTTCACATTCTTATTTTACTATTTTTAAATAGACTCATGCTTATCTCCTCGTTAAACGACTTGTCATTAAGCAGCAACTCCATCTCCTCGGGTTGCTCCTCCTACAGCCGTAGGTACAGTCGCCGGTGCCGCCAGCCCTTAGTAGTACTTATGGTGCAACACTTCAGCAACCAGCACCCCAACTCCATATCCCCTCCACCCCACCATCTCTGCTTCTCGACGCACGCAAGGGAACGACGGCAGGCCGTCGCAAGGCTCTGAGCTGCGATGCGGAGCGGCGTGATGTACAATAGCGTTGCTGCGCGCAGCAACATGAGCAGTACGACAGGCGTGTGCTGGGAGGCAGCCGCAGACCACGACGAGGTGCGGAAGAGAATGGTGCAGCGCCCAGTTTACTTTGTCAGTTCCCTTCTGTAGGGGGCTAGATTCTAGCCCCCTGCAGAAGGGAACTGACAAAGTAAACTGGGCGCTGCACCATTCTCTTCCGCACCTCCTCTTGCGCCTGCGCAGATCCATCTTTGTCGGTACCAGAGCTTGTCGGGGAAGCCCCCTGCTTGTCGCTGGATGTGTTTGCCGCGGTTGTTGGCTCGTCATCTGCCTCCCTCTCCGCTACTAACGCAGCACTAACCACTTGATTGGTTGCCGCTAGGTACAGCAACAACTTCTCTTGTGGCTTAGGTGCGACAAGTATTGGAGTGGAGGACATGTACCTATTCAAGTCTTGCAGCGCAGCCTCCGCTTCGGGAGTCCATTTCATTGGACCTGCCTTTTTCAAAATTTTGAAAAACGGCAGGGCGCGCTCAGCAGACTTAGAGATAAACCTGCTTAGAGCAGCCACGCAACTGGCAAGTCTTCGTACATCCTTGACGCGCTTCGGTGCTTCGATCTGCTCAATGGCCTTGATCTTTTCGGGATTGGCTTCAATCCCCCTCTGAGACACGAAGAACCCGAGAAGCTTGCCGGAGGGAACTCCAAACACACACTTCTCGGGGTTGAGCTTGAGCTGGATCTTGCGCAGATTTGCAAAGGTCACATCTAAGTCTTGGATCAGGGTTGCCCTGTCTTTGCTCTTGACCACTATATCATCCATGCATGCTTCTACATTCCTATGAATTTGTGGCTCAAAAGCTGTATGGACTACCCTTGCAAATGTTGAACTAGCATTCTTCAAACCGAAAGGCATCCGTGTGAAGCAGTACGTGCCACATGGAGTGATGAATGTGGTCTTCTCCTCATCCTCTTCTGCCATGAAGATCTGATGGTATCCTGAGTATGCGTCAAGAAATGAAAGCAGGTCACATCCGGCCGTGGAGTCAACAATCTGGTCAATGCGCGGCAAGGGAAATGGGTCTTTGGGACAAGCTTTATTCACATCGGTGAAGTCGATACAAAGCCTCCATTTCCCGTTTGCCTTACGCACGACTACAGGATTGGCCAACCACGTAGGATGGAGCACACCTCTGACAAGGCCTGCTGCTTCCAACTTCTTGATTTCTTCTGCGATAAATTCTTGGTGCTCCACTGCTTGCTTCCTGACTTTCTGCTTGACGGGCCGCGCGTGAGGACAAACGGCAAGCTTGTGCTCAATCACTTTCCTGGGAACACCGGGGATGTCAGACGGTTGCCATGCAAACACGTCGACATTCGCCCGCAGGAAAGCAACGAGCGCGCTTTCCTATTTAGGGTCAAGTGTGGCACTGATGGTGAAGGTACCACCAGTGCCGTCCTCCTTGGCGGACACCTTCTTGGTCGCTGGCGGAGCTGCCATCGTCTTCTTACACTTGCCGGTGGAGCTCGATGGTGCGTCCTTGACGGTAGCGCAGCACTCCGAAGAGGTGCGCTTGCCGGAGTGGGCCCCAGAGCTTTTGCCGGACTTGGTCTTTTTCCCTCTGGGAGCTTCAGCGGCAAGTGCTTTGTGAACCGTTGCGGCTGCTGCTTCCCGGTAGATCTTGTCGGCGCAGATAAGGGCATCTTTCTTGTCGCCAGGGACAGAGATGACGCTTATTGGGCCGGGCATCTTCAGCATGTTGTAAGCATAGTGAGAGGCTGCCATGAACTTGGCGAGTGCTGGACGGCCAAGTATCCCATTGTAAGGCAGTGGAAAATCGGCAACATCAAAGGTGACCCTCTCAGTCCTGAAATTCAGCTCCCCGCCAAACGTCACTGGCAGCATGATCTTCCCCCTCGGCTTGCTCCTTCCCGGGTTTATTCCTTGGAATGTGCCGGTCTCTTCGAGCTCGCTATCAGGGATCTGGAGTTTCTGGAGTACAGCGGAGGAGATCAGGTTCAAGCCGGCCCTGCCGTCAACTAACATCTTAGTGACCTTGAGGTTGCGGATAGTTGGCGAAACCAACATCGGCAAGCACCTGACCGCAGTTGTGCGATCAGGGTGGTCCTCAATATCAAATATGATAGGCGTGCTGGACCACTTCAGAAGCTTGCGCGATTCGACCGGTGGTTCTGCTGCATTAACTTCCCGCACCCACTGTTTGAGTTGGCGGTGTGAAGTATGCAGAGAAGCACCGCCGTCAACGCACAAGACTTCCGTGGCTTTCTGGAACTCCTCCTCACTGGTCTCAACATCATCCATATCTTCATCTCGTCGTCATCTTCATCCTTGTCGCGGCCGCGGGGAGGTCTGTCTCCTTGCCGCTACTTGGCCTTGCCGCGGCGTCCTCCCCGGCCGTTGAATGGCCGCTTCTTGCCAGATCCTCCATCACCTCATTGGGCCTTCTCCTTGTCGCGTCGCTCGTACTCAGCCTTCTGTTGCTCGACGAGCTGTTCGACCCTCTTGCAGTTCTGGAGGTCATGACCCTTGGTGCGGTGGATCTTGCAATACTGCTTGTCGGTGCCGTCCTGCTTGTCGGCGGCCACCACGGCCTGGCAGTTGGTGCATGCGGCAGCCTCCTTGCCAGAGCTACCAACTTTGGTCTCGTCGGCGCCACCTCCGTTGTCGGACTGCTCAACGACTAGCACCTCTTTGCTTTTCTTCTTCCTGTTGTTCCGCCGCCGGTTCTTCTTTGCCGGGGCAGCATCCTCACTGTCAGATCCTCCTACTCCTGCATCCTCCCCGGGGAGTTTCCTCCCCTCTTCAGCACGTGTGCACTTGTCGGCCAGGGCATAAAGCTCACTGACGTCCCTGATCTTGCACATCGCCATCTCCTCCCTCATCCTGCGGTTGCGCACGTTCTGATGGAACGCGCTGATGACCGCGGCAGGGTGGACGTCTAGGATGTTGTGCTGTACAAGGCTGAATCTCTGGATATACTTGCGCAGAGGTTCTCCTTCCTTCTGGGCGAGCAGATGAAGGTCACTTTCCTGGCCATGAGGTTTGTGGCCGCCCGTAAAGGCGCCGACAAACTGATGGCACAGGTCAGCCCAGGAGGATATGGAGTTGTCTGGCAAGTGCATGAGCCAGGACCTAACGTTGGGTTTGAGTACCAGAGGGAAGTAGTTGGCAAGGATCTTGTCCTCCCGCCCCGGCAGCTTGCACCGCGATGGTGTAGATGCTGAGGAACTCCGACGGATGCGTCTTGTCGTCGTACTTCTCTGGTACTTCTGGTTTGAAATTCTTCATGCTGGGCCACTGGACTTGCCGCAGCTCATGGGTGAACGCAGGACAACCTACCGCGTACGGCAAGTCGCCTGGCCCCCCTGGCGCATGCATGTCGACAGTGGGCCCAGCGCGCTGGTCTGATTGACGCCGCGCTTCTCTTCGGCGCTCGATGCGGGTACGAGCGTCCTCTTGCTGTCGTTCGTGGAGAACTTGGCGCTGATCGCGACGAGCTCGTGGATCTGATGACGCAGTGGAGTCGTCGTCGATGTTGATCCGGCGAGTCGGCGATTTTGGCCTCCGGGGCGGAGAGTGCACGGTAGTTGCACCCCCGCCGGTCTTGTCGCCATCAGCCCGCGCCTGACTGGCTTGCCGCGGCTGCGACGTACTTGGTTGCCGCGGAGTGTCGCCGTTGGCAAAGGCGACGAGACTCTGAATGGTGGCCCTCCAGTCGTCGGCGTTGTCTACCGCTAGAGGGAAGTCTAGGAGCAGTTGAGCTCGTGCCAGAGCTTCTGCTGGAGTGGTGGGTAGCGGTGGCGAACGGTGCGAGGAGCGGGATATGCTCGGACTTCTAACTGCGTTAGAAGGAGCAGCATCCTGCCCCGGCGACCGCGCCTTGCTCGTGCCAGCGTGTTGGCGTGCATGTTGGTCTTGAGCGTTCCGGGACCCACCAGCTTGACATTGGCCCAGCAAGCGTATGGTACCATGAGTACCATGACGCTGCCGGTCCCGCGCCTCCTGAGATGGGCGCGGTGCATGCACGGACGGCGAGGTCTTGGAGTGCGCCCGGTCGTCGTGGGAGCCGGCTACGCCGCCGATGGGCAGCGCAGCCTTGTCCTTGGACCTGGTGGTACCGTGAGTTCCCTCGTCGGCGCCCATTCTTCCGCCGGCGTCTACTCCACCAGCCGTTGGCTCCGGCGGTGGTGGGATCGACGCGGACGGACCAGCTGCCTCCGAAGCCTTCTTCTTTGGTGGCATGTTGATGAAGATGATGAAGATCTAGCTCGTGTGGAACGCCGGATCAGGTTCACACAACATCGACACCCCCCTACCTGGCGCGCCAAAGATGTCGGGGAAATGGATCCACCCATGAACACCTATGGGGACGGAGCCCCTTTTCGGTACGGCAGGGGGCGGAGATTGCACGAAGAGCAGATCAAGGCGAGGCACACGAGTAGTTTACCCAGGTTCGGGCCGCACGGATGCGTAAAACCCTACTCCTGCTTTGGTTTGTATTGAGTTCTTGGTTCGGGAGCGCTAGAAGCTATAGTACTCCTCAGCGGCTAACGAGACCGAGCGTGAGAGTCTTCGAATGTCTAACCCCCCTCTACGTTGCGCATGGGCCTCCTTTTATAAGCTCAAGGGGTCACCGACAGGTGGCAACGCAGTTGAGGGTAAAAATGGAAAAGGGGTGGTAGTTGGTACAGTGCTCCATACCTAACCCTGACGGCAGGGGACAAGGGCATTAAATGCCCATCGCCGTCGCCCAAACAGTGCAAAAAGGGTCGTCAGGGGCGCCACCGTTCGCCACGATGGCTACCTTGTCAGCACCGCTTGCCACCGCGTACCCCTGGCTGCACAGCCGCCCGCCACGTGCGTCTGGAAGGGTCCCAGAGCGACACATGGGTGGATGCGCTGGAGCATGGGTACCGAGTGGAAGCTTGCCGCGGCAAGCGTCTTGCCGCGGTCGCTATCTTGTCGCTTCCGGGAGCTTGTCGCTCACCGGGTCTTGCCGGGACGCGTGGCGCGTCGCGGCAAGTTTCTTGAGATGTCTTAGTTGGCCTTCCCGGCAAGCTCCTCTTGCCAGGGTCTTGCGCCTTGAGCGGTCTTGTGCCTTGAGTGGCCTTCCCGGCAAGCTCCTCTTGCCGGGGCCTTGTCTCCTTGGCTTGGATACTTTGTTCTTGAATGGCTTCAAAGGAACCACGGAGGACCTTGGCGATCACCTGGCAAGCCTTGCCGCGGGACGCTGCGACTGCCCATTCACAAGTTCGGGGTACTAAGGGTACCCCTACTTTAGTACACCGACACCGCCTCTGCTCCGTAGACCATGAAGAAGGGCGTGTATCCTGTAGACCTGTTGGGTGTTCTATTAATGCTCCATAACACAGAAGGTAATTCTTCCACCCAACAACCCGGCGTCCTCTTTAGACGAACCATGAGCCATGGTTTGATCCCTCGCAAGATCTCTTGATTGGCCCGCTCTGATTGACCATTGGACTGGGGATGAGCCACAGAAGAAACATCAAGTCGGATATGCTCACGCTGGCAAAACTCCTTCATAGCACCCTTAGACAAATTAGTGCCATTATCTATTATGATACTGTGGGGGAAGCCAAACCAGAAAAATCACCTTCTTGATGAACTGCACCGCTGTTTCAGCATCACATTTGCTGACTGGCTCTGCCTCGATCCACTTGGTGAATTTATCCACTGCCACCAACAGGTGGGTCTTCTTATCCTTGGATCTTTTAAAAGGTCCTACCATATCAAGCCCCCAAGTCGCAAACGGCCAAGTTATCGGGATCATCCTTCATTCTTGAGCCGGAACATGAGCACGCCGCGAAAATTTCTGACAGCCATCACATTTGCTGACCAAATCCTCAGCATCAGCATGAGCCGTCAACCAGTAAAATCCATGACGAAAAGCTTTCGCTACCAGAGATTTAGAACCGGCATGGTGACCACAATCTCCCTCGTGAATCTCCCGTAGAATCTCGCAGCCTTCCTCAGGCGAGACATAGCGTTGAAACGCGCGTGAAACACTGCGGTGGTGCAATTCTCCATTGACGATCGTCATTGACTTAGACCGCCGGGTTATCTGCCTGGCTAGTATTTCATCCTCAGGTAACTCACCCCGGGTCATATAAGTCAAATAAGGAACTGTCCAATCTCGTATAACATGAAGAGCCGCCACCAATTGTACCTCTGGGTCAGGGATAGCGAGATCCTCCTCTGTAGGCAACTTGACAGATGGGTTAGGCAAAAGGTCTAAAAAGGTATCGGGCGGCCCCGGCTTACGCTGAGATCCTAGCCGGCTCAAGGCGTCTGCTGCCTCGTTCTTCCGTCGGTCGATGTGCTCAACTTGGTAACCTTTGAAGTGACCTGCAATAACATCAACCTCTCGGCGATAAGCTGCCATGAGCGGATCCTTGGAGTCCCATTTGCCAGAAACCTGCTGAGCCACCAAGTCTGAGTCGCCAAAACATCTGACCCGGCTTAAATTCATCTCTTTGGCCATCCAGAGGCCATGGAGCAAGGCTTCGTACTCGGCTGCATTCTTAGTACACGGAAACATGAACCGGAGGACATAAGAAAGCTTATCACCTCGCGGCGAAATTAAAACAACTCCAGCCCCCGAGCCCTCCAGCTGCCTGGACCCGTCAAAGTGAATCGTCCAATACGTATTATCTGGCTTTTCTTCAGGCGTTTGTAGCTCTGTCCAGTTGTTGATGAAATCCACCAGCGCTTGCGATTTAATGGCTGTTCGAGGCACATATTTTACATCATGGGGCCCAAGCTCAGTGGCCCATTTGGCCACTCGTCCTGTAGCTTCCCTATTCTGGATAATGTCTCCCAAGGGAGCAGAGCTCACGACCGTAATGGGATGACCCAGAAAGTACTGCTTAAGTTTCCGGCTTGCCATAAAGACTCCGTAAACCAGCTTATGCCAATGTGGATACCTCTGTTTAGACTCGATGAGGACCTCACTGATATAGTAAACCGGCCTTTGAACCAGATGCTCTTTACCAGCCTCCTTTCTTTCTACCACAATAGCCACACTGACGGCCCTGCTATTTGCAACAACATATAACAACAAGGGCTCTTTGTCAATGGGGGCCGCAAGAACCGGTGGCTTAGCCAATTGCTTCTTGAGTGCCTCGAACGCTTCATCAGCAACTTCACTCCAGACGAAATCATCTATCTTTTTCATCATCTGGTATAGAGGGATAGCCTTTTCACCTAAACGGCTTATGAATCGACTCAACGCCACTATCCGTCCTGCCACGCGCTGGACATCATTGATACACTTTGGTCGTGCCAGGGAGGTGATGGCCTCGATCTTTTCCGGGTTACCTTCAATGCCTCTCTCAGAAATCCGAAAGCCTAGAAGTTTGCCTGCTGGAACACCAAAAACACACTTGGCCGGGTTAAGCATCATTTTATACACCCGGAGATTGTCAAATGTTTCCCTCAAGTGATCAATCAGAGTCTTCTTCTTCCTAGATTTGACCATGATATCGTCCACATAAGCATGAACATTGCGCCCAATCTGACCGTGCAGGCAGTTCTGTACACACCTCTGGTAAGTCGCCTGGGCACTCTTAAGTCCGAAAGGCATAGATACATAGCAGAAGGCTTCGAATGGAGTGATGAAAGCCGTCTTCTCCTAGTCCTTAACTGCCATTTTGATCGGATGATATCCAGAATATGCATCCACAAACCTCAAGCGTTCACAACCCGCTGTAGCATCAATGATCTGATCAATACGAGGGAGGGCAAACGGGTCTGCTGGACAAGCTTTGTTTAAATCCGTGTAATCCACACACATGCGCCACGTCCCATTATTTTTAAGCACCAAAACCGGGTTAGCCAACCACTCAGGATGAAAAACTTCTACAATGAACCCAGCCGCTAAGAGCCGGGCCACCTCTTCACCGGTGGCCTTCCGTCTCTCTTCATTAAAACGGCGGAGAAACTGTTTGACCGGCTTATACTTCGGATCAATATTAAGAGTGTGCTCAGCGAATTCTCTCGGTACACCCGACATGTCTGAAGGCTTCCATGCAAAGATGTCCCAATTCTCACAGATGAACTCGATGAGCGCGCTTTCCTATTTTGGATCCAAATTGGCACTGATACTGAACTGCTTGGAAGAGTTGCCAGGAACGAAATCTACCATGTTGGTGTCATCTGCCGACTTAAACTTCAGCAACGGGTCATGCTCTGTAGTTGGCTTCTTTAAAGAAGTCATATCCACCGGGTCAATGTTATCCTTGTAAAATTTGAGCTCCTCTGTGGCACAAGCCGACTCTGCATAAGCTGCATCACCTTCTTCACATTCCAAAGCTATGGTACGACTCCCATGCACTGTGATGTTCCCCTTATGACCTGGCATCTTAAGCTGCAGATAAACATAACATGGTCTTGCCATAAACTTAGCATAAGCCGGCCTGCCAAATAAAGCATGGTACGGGTTGTGGATCCGCACAACTTCAAACGTCAAGGTTTCTTTCCTGGCATCATACTCATCTCCAAAGGTTACTTCCAAATCAATCTTACCAACTGGATAAGGCTACTTACCAGGCACGACTCCATGAAAGATGGTGATTGATGGTTTAAGCTTCTTATCAGTTAACCCCATACGACGGAAAGTATTATAATACATAATATTGATGCTGCTCCCTCCATCCATGAGTACCTTGGTGAACATATACCCTCCAACCCGAGGGGCTACCACTAGGGCCAGCTGACTCGGATTATCAACTCGGGGCGGGTGATCTTCGCGGCTCCACATAATGGGCTGCTCAGACCATCTTAAGTAACGGGGCACCGCCGGCTCAACGGCATTCACTGCCCTCTTATGGAGCTTCTGGTCTTGTTTGCACAGACTCGTAGTGAATACGTGGTATTGCCCATTGCTCAACTGCTTCGGGTTACTCTGGTAACCGAACTGCTGCTGGTTCCCTTGGCTATTCTGCTGATTATTGCCGCCTTGACTGCCTTGTCCCTGAAAACCAGAGCTGGAGCCACCACCTCCATGACCCGGGCCTTGAAAACCGGATCCTGAGCCGCCGTTCGGTCCCTGACCGTTCTGGATGAACTCTTTGTAAGATGCATGATGCTGCAATCCTTCCACGCATGGGTGGCCGGCTTTTCAACCGAACCGTGCTTCGGACACGGCTGATTCATCACCTCATCAATATTGTACCTTGGAGGTGGCCTTCCCTTGCGACACTGGTTAAAGTTCCGTGCCCTCTGTATTAACTACAAAAGCGTCAGCCTTGCGTTTATTACCACTGTGCTGATTGGCCGGGTTATACTGCTGTCCTCCCGGGTCATTTCCCCGTTTTCCCTCTCTCGGCTTGTCCGCTTCAGCCTCGGGGTCCTTGGTACTATCCGAGTCGGGATACTTGACGAGAGACGCCATGAGCTCCCCCACATCATCACAATGGCGCTTAAGCCGACCTAGCTTCTGTTTGAGTGGAAGAAAACGGCAATTCTTCTCCAACGTGATTATTGCTGACTCGGCGTTGATCTTATCTGAAGAGTGCATGATGGTTGAGACCCGGCGTACCCAACTAGTTGTTGACTCACCCTCGTTCTGAACACAAGAGTCTAGGTCCACGATCGACATGGGATGTGTACATGTGTCCTTGAAGCGCTTGATGAACCTGGCTTTTAACTCTGGCCATGACCCGATGGAATTGACGGGTAATCCTTTTAGCCAGTTGCGAGCCGCACCTTCTAGCATCATGGTAAAGTACTTAGCACACGCAGCTTCGCTAACGTCCAACATCTCCATTGCCATCTCGTAGCTCTCTACCCAGGCCTCCGGAGGCTGATATGTTGTGTAGTTTGGCACCTTACAAGGACCCTTAAAATCCTTAGGCAACCGTTCGTTCCTTATAGCCGCCGACGGACACGACACGCCACATGCCCGAGAAGTTCTACCCGTTTCTACTGACGTTGCCGGGTGATGAGGTGTCAGCTGATGATTGGTCGCCTGAACCAGCACATCATGTCCTGTGTAATCATGTCACGCCGGGTTATATCCACGAGGCAAGTTACGACGTCGTTCTACGCTTGAAACTTCTGGCGAGTCAACGTGTCTGCTGTAGCTAGCACTCGGACCGGGGGTCGAGTGGATCCGGTCTCGACTATAAGAATAAGCATGCTGCTGCTGTAGCGCTGTCTGAAGCAGCTCCTGTGCTCTCCGGGTTTCCACTGCTACCGGAGTTTCACCCTCAACTGGCAAAGCCGCCAGCCTTGATGCTGCTGCTATCATGTTATCCAGAGGGTTGGAGTAGTGACCCGCCTGTGCCGGAGGATAGCAAGGGGTCGGGTGGTTTTGATCTGCATACAGAGATCCAGCTGTACGCTGATGAACCGGACCGCCGGTCCTTGGCGCTTCTGCCATCCGATTTAATACTGGCGGACCAGTGCCCCCTGCCCAGTCTGTGAAAATATTCGTGGGCACATAGACAAAGGGGAGTCGACTCTGTTGTTTCCTCCTTATCAGGGCTTCATTAGCAGCGTTCTGTCCTACCAAGAGCCGGAAAGCCTCCGCTTGAATCCGCTAGGCTCAGGCATTCAGAACAGCCCGCTCTTCAGCCATCCTGGTGTTCTCGGCTGCCATGTCCTCCCTAACCTGTGTTATCTCTTGCCGCAATTTATCCACAGCCGTCTTGTGCTGATCCTGATTTTCTGGAGTGACTTCCGTTCCCATCAGGGTCACCAGGTTTTCCAACAGATCTGATAAAGCTTGAGCCGGCATTTGTGCCGAGCCGTCTGCGCCTGCCGCATCTGCTGTCGCGCCGGGTGTTATGGTCCCAACGACTGTTGACCCGAGAGCCGGCTGGGTGCCAACCATGAAGATCGCCACCCTATTTGGCGGTTCACTGAAGTCCGGAATACTATTACCATCGGACGAGCCCCAAGCCGTCCGCTCTGCATCCGATACATGGAGTTAGTCTCACCTGTAGATGACTCACCATCAGAAAGAACAACTGTTTGCTCATAAGATCCGAAGCCTCTATTGCCCTGGATGTATCCGATGAAAGCACGCTTCCTCGCAGGCCGAACACGGGCGGTTCGCGCACGCTGAGCCGGCTCGATGATGTCGGTGGAGATGTCTGGCTTAGGGCCCGGTTCGCCGATCTTGCCGATGAAAATGTGGATTCCACCGAAGGGGACCCGGTACCCGTACTCAATTGAGCTAGCGTCGGGGCCCCAACCTTCTTCATCGATGTAGTGCTTGCCGCGACAACTCTTAGTCATCCGGCCCACAACGTATCCCTTAAGCCCTTCGAAGTTTCCCTTCAAGAACTCGAAACCATCATCCGCGAGCCCCATGGTGGGCGCCAACTGTCGTGGAAGTGTCATGGCAGATGTCCTAAGGTAAGGACTTGATTGTGTAGACATAGCGACGTGGTTAGCTTAAAGGGGTTAAGAACAAAACAAAGGACACGGGGAGTTTATACTGATTCGGCCCCTGTGGTGAGGGTAAAACCTACTCCAGTTTAGGATGGAATTGCTGGGGTGTCGATTGCTAGGTCACGGATGCGCTTGCCTAGCTCTCGATCTCTTGTTTCTTGCCCTAAGCCGCCGCCAGGTCGTCCCCTTATATACACGGGTTGACGCCCTGTGGCCTACAGAGTCCCGGCCGGCTCATACAATCGTGTCCAGCTTGGTGACTCATCTTACATGCCTTACATTACAAGTCACATATATGGCGGTTTGATACTACAGGCCTTAAGCCGCCGCGGGCCTTGGGCCCTTATCTGAACCGCCTTCTTAACAGGCTTCTGGGCTGGTCTGATGAACCGATGTCGGGTAACCCGGCACCTCCTGGGCGGGTCATATGAAATACTTATATCCCCAACAGGTTGTGTGTTGGTTCTTCGAATTTCTTGGTTCTTCAATCTTGGGCTCGAGCTATTGCTTCAACCTTGGTCTTGTGCCTATGCATAGTTGGGCAACAGACCCAGGGGTTATCGCACCGACAGTTACTGTCTACAAAGCTCGACTTGTCACGAATGGTTTTCGACAAGTTCCATGATTTGACTATGATGTGACTTTCTCACTCGTAGCAATGCTTAAGTCTGTCCGAATCATGCACTACTAGGAAAAGGGCTATAGATGGAATTGATACTAATGGCGCACCAGACAAGCAGTGCGCCATTAGTATATACTAATGGCGCACCAACATCAGATATGCCATTAGAGTTCAAACTACTAATGGCGCACCTACCAGCGTGCGCCATTAGTATCAAAAAGTTTTTTTTTGAACTAGTGCGCCTGTCCAAACATACTAATGGCGCATCGAGACGGAGTGCGCCATTACTAGTTGTAACTAGTAATGGCGCACCAGCAGTAAAGTGCGCCATTAATGTTCTTTTTTTAATGATATTTTTTATTCTTTTTTTTTACAAAACTACTAATGGCGCACTGTCCCACAGTGCGCCATTACTAGTTTAAACTAGTAATGGCCAAATTAGGTGCGCCATTAGTATGTTTTTTTTTGCAAAACTAGTAATGGCGCACCCACTATAAATGCGCCATTAGTAACCTTGATTACTAATGGCGCATTTATAGTGGGTGCGCCATTAGTAAGTGGGCAGCAACAAGATATTTTGGACAGCCTCTCCTACCCACACTCACTTTCTCCCCCACTTCATTCTCTCCAGCTCCTCCTCCTCTCGGGTCCCTCCTCTTTTTCACCTCATTTCCACCATAGATTCATTCAAATTAAGTGGTTAAATTACCTTGTTTTGATAGGTAAGTAAGGGGGGAAGCTATATTTATGTTGTTCTCCATACAACAATGTGCACATGCACTTTTTATGACCTAGCTAGATTAATGTATGTTCGTGGTGTTGCATATGTTTGTTGTGTTGCATATGTGTTTGTGTTTGGAGGTGTACCGGTATTTGAAATGCGATAGTTGCCAATATTTTCTCGGAATGTTGATTCATTTCCGTTTCGGTGAGAATTTTGCCATTAAGCATTCTTTTTTGTCCTATTTTTAGGGAAAGTCATGGCAAATTTTTTCTTGGTTCTAAAATATCGTTTTGCTCTACCCCGCAGGCGACCATGGTGCGCACGATGACCGAAGGCATCGTGAATAGGTTTTTGAGGTCCGCGAAGGCCGAGATGCTTCAAAAGAACGAGACGGAGATAAGATGTCCGTGTCGAAGATGCAAGCTGAAGAGCCTTATTGCGGACCCGGATTCCGGGCAGGTGCGGGACCACCTGCTCTAGCGTGGTTTCATGGATGGCTATCGGTGGCAAGGTGATGAAGATGACTACGAAGTCATCCATGGGGGCCGGGCAAGAAATGAGGAAGGGCAACAAGACAACCACTGCAGCTCTGGCGGGCGAGAAAACGAAGAATCCCCAGGAGATGATCACGACGGTGATGCTGTACACAGTCATCATGTAGAAGATGCAGGACATGATGATGAGGAAGATGCCGGAGCAGACGACGGGCATGCTCATGAAGATGATGATGCCGGCGGAGCAGACGACGCTGGACCATCGATGGGCTGGGTGCAGGACCCTCATATTCAAGAGCTGCTTCTCAAGCAGACCGATAACGCAAGAGCTGCCGCCCGAGAGAAAGCCAATATGGATCAACTTGAGTTAGACACGGTTACTCCATTGTATGAAGGATGCAGGCCCGAGGATACCCGCCTGAAAGTAACGCTCATGGCTCTGGAGATGAAGGTAAAACACAAAATGACCGACGCATGCTTCGACGAGAACATGTCATTCTGGCACGAACGTCTTCCCAAGGGGAACAAGTGCCCCACCAGTTTGGAGGAGGCGAAGAAAATCGTGTGTCCTCTGGATTTACCGCACGTGAAATACCATGTGTGCATGAACAATTGCATCATTTATCGGGACGAGCACGCGGAGTCTACCATATGTCCGGTGTGCGGCGTCACTCGATACAAGAAGAGGAAGAAAGCTCCTCGAAAAGTGGTGTGGTACTTTCCGATCACTCCTCGTCTGCAGCGGTATTTCGCGGACCCTAAGGTAGCAAAGCTCTTGCGTTGGCACGCGGATAGGGAGGAGAAGAAGCGAGAAGATTACGCAAATGATCCGGAGATAGATAAAAAAGACAAGATGTTGAGTCACCCTAAGGATGCGAGCCAGTGGCAAGCGTTGAACTTCGAAGACCTAGAATTTGGGAACGATCCAAGGAACATCGTGCTGGGCGCGAGCACCGATGGAGTCAATCCGTTTGGCAGCCAGAGAAGCGCACATAGCACCTGGCCTGTGTTTGTGTGGATGTACAACCTTCCCCCCTGGTTGTGCATGAAGAGGAAGTACATTCGCATGAGTATGTGATGTCTACACACGCTTCTACTCTTGTAGACTATGTTGGGCCTCCAAGCGCAGAGGTTTCTAGGACAGCAGCAATTTCCCTCAAGTGGATGACCTAAGGTTTATCGAACTCAGGGAAGTAGAGGTTGAAGATGGTCTCTGTCAAGCAACCCTGCAACTAAAATACAAGAAGTCTCTTGTGTCCCCAACACACCTAATACACTTGTCAGATGTATAGGTGCACTAGTTCGGCGAAGAGATGTTAAATGGCAAGTGATAGGGATGGCAAAACAAAGTAATATAAATTTGTAATAAAAAGTGCAGCAAGCAAACAAGTGGTAAACGTGAGCACAAATGGTATTGCAATGGTGGAAACAAGGCCTAGGGTTCATACTTTCACTAGTGGCAACTCCCAACAACATTAACATAATCGAATCACATGATATTTCCCATAAAACATGCAATGGAGACGCACCCGGAGGTCATTACTTCGTGGTCAAGAGAGGACGAGAATTATGTAGGGCTACAAAAGCACACCTCAAAGTTCGTAGTTCTCAATCTAAGGATTTCCCAATGTCACCGCGGCCATCCAAAGAGAGTCCCACAATCACCACAACATATCTAAAGGATAGTCAAAGACAAGCACCAAGAGACTCTCAATCTTCAATCAACACACAAGAGAGGAAATCACTCATGAAAATATTTTTCTAATCCATGTCCAATAGACCGCTGTCACCTTGGTATCGGGGATTATACTAGATAAAGACAAGTGAGTACATCAATCCAATACATAGAGGAAGGGGAAATATCATGGGATCACCCTAGATTAACATAGCCTATGATCACAACGAAGATCACATCATGGGAGAGAGAGAGATAACCACATAGCTACACGTACGAGCCCTCAGCCCCGGAGGAGACTACTCACACATGAACATGGTGAGGAGGATCTTGATGGTGGTGTTGATGGAGAGGTGCAGCCCCGCGAGGACGCGGCGGCCGGCGGCGGCCACGGAGGCGGCGGCGGCGAGGAGGAGACGGCGGCGGCCCTAGGGGGCAGCGGCGGCCCTTGGGGGCGGCGGCGGCCCTAGGGGCAGCGGCTCCTTAGCCCCCCTTCTTCCTTGTGGATGGTGCTGCAATGGTGCTGGTCCTCCCCTCCAAGACGGCGGCTTGGGAGGAGGAAAATTCGTGGCCCTTGGTGACCTAGGTTTTCTCTCTTTATATAGACTTTCGGATTCCCGTCATCAGATTTTGGGCCTCAGTTAACAGGCTTTACTCGGCCGTCCGGACTCCGATTTGGACGAATTTTTTATCCAGAAGCATCGCCTCGAAATTCCCCACAACTTTCGCAACTAGACTTTTTCCGTTTGACATCGTCTTCGGGCCGGAACGTGACGATCTTTAAAAAACGTTCTCAGACAGATTTCAGGAAAGTCAGAGTCCTACTCCAATACGACTCCTTTTGCGTTTTTGTCAATATCCAAGTAATTCCTACACAATAAAGTGTAAAACAAGAACATTGTGCACTTTTGCAACCATTAGTAGGTTAGTCCAAGTATGATCAAAAGTGTATGGAAGTGCATAAATATCATAGCAATATCACACAAAAAAGGCATGGAGCAAGCAGAAATTATAGATACGTTTTGGACGTATCAACATCCCCAAGCTTAATTCCTGCTCGTCCTCGAGTAGGTAAATGATAACAAGCATAATTTCTGTGGTGACATGCTATTAACCATATAAGAACTTTTCACAATCACATGACAAGTGCTTACTGAGACAGTGAGTCTGTAGTAATTAAGTTGCCTCATGAGAAAATCACAAAGAACTGAAAGTTTTACAATATGATACTGAAATACTCAATAGATTTGTAATGAGCATGGTGTGCAAACATGATAAAGTGATACCTCGCTTGCCCCATTTAGTGAAGCAAAACATAAATGCAGGGGCACCTCCAAAGTTTAAGTGACGACTAGATACAATGATTTCAGAATAAACGATATCATAATCATGCAAAAGACAATGGTACTTTGGGACAATGCACATTACACTCAGAATGACAATCATGCTCTCAATAGTTGGTGCTTTAAAGAAAGAAGGTGGAGACTCTCGAACCGTGGCTTTTGTTGGCAAGGTTGAAAACCCGTGGTCGGAAACAAAAACTAAACATGTACCAGAGCTCTTGGTTTTAAAAACAGAGGTAATAATTATTTTTTAGAATATGCATATTTCGTCAACGAATGCTAGCAGATAACTCAATTACTTCTTGAGCTGGACAAGTTTCGAGGAACGGCTCCCGAATGAGGACTATCACATCCTCTTAATCTCCTTTGTTTATCACTGCCAAAGTTTTCTGATTTCTCATGAACAAAGCGTGAAGGAGGGTTTGTTTGTTGTATTATTTTTAATGAGCCGGGCGCACTCTATGCCAGTTCCTTCTCGTATTATGGGTTTGCACATTAGACATGCAATCCCGGGGTGAAGCTTGTCCAACTTAAAAAGATCATGAATTAACTACTACTTCCTCATGATCTAAAACAGAGGCACAAAATAGGAATGCTTTTTTTTTGAATAATTTCGAGATGGTACATGAAAGTCTTCGTTAGGAATGGCAGGTAAATACCATGTATAGGAAGGTATGGTGGACTCATATGGTGATACGTCCAAAACGTATCTATAATTTCTGCTTGCTCCATGCCACTTTTGGGTGATATTGCTATGATATTCATACACTTCCATACACTTTTGATCATATTTGGACTAACTTACTAATCCAGTGCACCCCAGTGCCAGTTTCTGTTTTCGGCTGTTTTTGTATTTCAGGTTTTCACGTTTCGAGAACTGCCCAGAAAAATCCAGAAAAAATATATAAAAAATCAGCGATACGGAAACAACACTGCGTCCGAAGGGCAGCCTGGGGGGGGGGCACAGGGGCTCCAGGCGCCCTGTGGGCGCCCCCCCCCCCGGGCCGCGCCGGGGGGCGCCTGGGCCCCCCGAGGCTCCCCCGGTGCCCTACTTTGGCATATATTTAAAGGGTTCCCCGTAACCCTCAGAACAGGACTTCTTTTCGCGATCCCATCTCTGTTCCGCCGCCGCCGCCGCTTCCAAGATCGGGAGCACCAGGAGAACTCTTCCCGGCACCCTGCCGGAGGGGAGGATCACCACCGGGAGCTTCTCCACCACCATGGACGCCTCTCGGATAACTCGTGAGTAGTCTCCCTTGGACCATGAGTCCATGACCAGTAGCTATGTGATGTTCTCCTCCCGTTCTCGTGCTTCACTAATTAGTCCTCGTGAGCTACCCTACATGATCGAGGCACCTATGTAATCCTTATGCTGTTGCTATGTTGAGTTTGCTGGGATCCGATGGATTATGAGATTATGTTCAGATTGATCTTGAGTAATATATTTGATTCACCTCTTTTATATTTTAGTTCATAAGTAATTCTTGCATGTTCTCCGTTGTTATTTATTGCTTTGGCCGAGTAATAGGTAGTGACTCCAAGAAGGAACATTATGCTCGATTGTGGGTTCATGCCCCTCGATGACTAGCTTGAGTGACAGAAACATGAGTCTAGGGGATGTGTTGTTGCCACAAGGGGGAAAACAACGGTGCTTGTGCCCGCGGGTGCAAGGATTGTTTACTTTACGCAAAGTTCTTTTAATGCAGTTGTCTGTTGCATTGAGTTTACACTATGGGTGGGACTCGCAACTTAATACCAGCGAGATGTTCTGGATAGATATCTCAAGCTGGATGATTAGTAGTAGATATTGATGGATTTCGGTCTACTTACTTTGGCGTACCGCCCATGCTTTGAACCTCAACCTTTCTTGCAATGTAGTCAGCATTGGTTTGCGTTCGTGGTCCTGTCAATTGCCCAGCTGTAATTTGTTTACCTCACATAGCTGTTTTATCGTCTTTTGGGAGAGAGACATCATTAGTGAACATCATGAGACTCCGGTCCATATTACCATCATTGATCACATACACCATTTACTTTCCCGTTATTATTTACTATTGCAAAAACTATCTATCACTACTATCATTGCTTTTAACCCTTTGTGAACTACAAGGCCGGAGAGATTGACAACCTCTCTGTACTCGTTGGGAGCATAGTTATTTGTATCTGTGTGCATGTCCACGTTGATTGCTAATTGCGCCATTAGGAGTTGACACCTACCTGTTGAACCTAGGAGTCTCTGGGGATTCGATCCTTGGCATCTTTGCTAGGGGAAAACACTTCTACTTACTGCATCTTACACCTTCCACTTGGGGTAACCAACGAGGGGTTCGAGGCCCATCAAGGAGTATTTTCTGGCGCCGTTGCCGGGGACTCCACTCTTCAGGATAGGGGAGTTGCATGCTATCTTTTACCTTTGCTTTTTAGTCTTGTTAGTTTACTTTTTATTTTTGCTTTAGTTCCTTTTATCGAAAATCACAAAAATCGTTATCTTGCTTGCTTGCTACTATGGGTTCTACCAAAAACACTAAATGGGAGGAGTACACCCCTACTTCCATTGCCCCACTTATCTCTGACGGGGTTTACAAAAAAGATAAACCTTGTGATTACACTAGTTATGACGGAGAGTTATGCCCATGGCATGGTCTTCCAGAAAAAAAGTATGAACCTCAGTTTAAAATTGCTCCTAAGCTTCCCGAAACTTGGGAAGATGTTCAAACTCTTATAATAGAGAGCGAATTAAACAAAGAGGATGACACTACAATTCTGCCCATTAATGATAAAATTGATTTTGATAATTGTAGTATTTCAGAAGTTGTCGCCGTTCTACAAGGAATGGCTAAGGATCCCAACACTAGGACGCTTAATCTTGCCTTCACAGAGCATATCACTAATGCTCTCATCAAAGCTAGGGAGGAAAAACTTAGAGTAGAAGCCTCCATACCTAGAAAGCTAGGAGATGGTTGGGATTCTATGATTAAAATTAAGATAAACAACTTCTCATGCTATGCTTTATGTGATATTGTAGCTAGTACTTCCATTATGCCCAAAAGACTATATGATATGCTTAAATTATAATCTTTTGATTCTTGTTCTTTTGGTAATGCTCTCGTTGATTCTTCCATAAAGAAACCTTTGGGGAGGATCGACGATGTTCTTATTGTTGTCAATGATAATTATGTGCCCGTTGATTTCACTATTATGGATATTGAATGTGATCCTTCATGTCCAATTATTTTGGGACGTCCCTTTTTGCGCACCGTTGGTGTTGTCATTGACATGAAAGAGGGTAATATAAAATTTCAGTTTCCTCTCAAGAAAGGGATGGAACACTTCCCTCGTAAGAAGGTCAAGTTACCTTTTGAGTCCGTTGTACGGGCTAGCTATTCTTTTACTCTTGATAAAACTTGATCTATGCATTATGCCTAGCTTAAAGGCATAAAAGAAAGCGCTTTTGGGAGGCAGGCCACATGAATAAAATTTTTGCTTTTCTTGAGTCTTGATGTTGTTTACTGCTGTAGCATCATCATTGTATCTTTGCTTTTCATATTTGTGCCAGGTATAGCCTCTGATTGCTAGAAAGTTCAAAAGTTGTGAGGTGCTGTCCAGGAAACAGATTCTGTCCTTGGATAGAAAAATTCGTATAAAATCACCAGATCAGCTTTTTGGTCTGAATTTTCTCGACAGCATTCTCTATATAATTGTCTTTTGTGCGTCAGTTCTGAGTTTTTTTATTTGAGTTGCAGAAGTATCCCGAACAGGTCAATTACTGCCTGCTGTTCTGTTTTTCACAGATTCTGTCCTGTTTTGCCTTACCTTCACTTTGCAAATTAAGAACTTGCTTTTTCTTTGCAAAAACCTTTTGGCAATCTTGAGAAACAGTAGAACTTCAAGAATTTCCTTATTTCCAGCAAGGTATAATTATTTTATTAAGGGTACTAACCTCGCTAATCAGATTATGATGAGTTATGTATGAAGGGAGTTTTCAAGTGTGCGAGGGAAGATGATAAAAAGATTCAGGAGTGTCAAGCGCTCAAGCTTGGGGATGCCCCCGTGCACCCCCAAGAAATATTCAAGGAGACTCAAGCGTCTAATCTTGGGGATGCCCCCGTGCATCCCCTTCTCCATCAACATTATCAGTTCGTCTTTCGTTCCGCTATATTTTTATCACTTCATGTGTTATGTGCTATGCTTGGAGCGTCTTGCTTTTAGTTTTCTTTTTAGTTTTTCATAACGAGTCGGAAACCAGCATTCCTTTATGTGGGAGAGAAACACGCTCCACTTCTACCTAGAACATAACATAGAATTTTCATGTCTATCTATGCTATGTGTGTTCTTTGTCCTTTAAATAGCTACTATCGTGCTTTGCTCTTATTATTCATGCTTATATTCTCAAGAGCTTTTATTTAGTTGGTTGCTTGAACTCTCTTTAATTACCATGCTCACCTTATTAAGAGAGTTTGCTTCTGTTGCATGGGTTAATGTGTCTATGATAAAGATGCTACTTTCATGATGGTGCTTAGTAGTTCAGGTTTTCTTTTGGTTAATCTCAAATAGCCGGGGGGTTCTCAATGTGTTATTGGAGTACCAACTTGGTTTGTTTGCCTATGATGTGGTATGGTTTAGTAATATCTTCCTTCGAGAATTTATTTAGATCGACTTGGCGTATGCTCACGCATATTCAAGACTGTAAAGAAAGTCTGTCAAGCCTTGATGATCTTTTGTTTCTGAGTAGCGATATAACTACCATGCCTGATTCAATATTGCTTTGTCGCTCTGCATGATTATGACCGTCATTGCTCTCTTAGTTGGTCGCTCCCAGTCTTTTGCTAACCTCCACCTGCACTAAGCAAATTAACCATGCAATACATAGCTCATGTGAAAGTAGCCTAAAAACTATTGTGGTAAAGAATATGTTGCCTATGTATCTTATTTCTTATGAGTTGCTTGCTTAGCGGTAACCATGTTTCTGGGGACGCCATCAACTATCACACTTTTGTTGAATATCATGTGAGTTGCTATGCATGTTCGTCTTGTCTGAAGTAAGGGTGATTTACCGTGGGTTGAATTAATATGCATATTGTTAGAGAAGAACATTGGGCCGCCAACCAAAGCCATGCATCATGGTGGAAGTTTTAGCTTGGACCTTAATCCTCAATCTCTCATGAGAATATGCTTATGCATTAAAGAGGAGTCCATCATCTATTTTCTATGTTGTCCCGGTATGGATGTCCTCAAGTTGAGATCTATCAAAAACGAGAAATCAAATGCGATCTATCTCCTTGGACCTTTGTACAGGTGGCATAGAGGTACCCCTTTGTGACACTTGGTTAAAACATATGCAATGCAATGATAACCCATGGGGATCCGAGCTAATTAGGACAAGGAGCGAGCACTATTGGTATTCGATGCATGAGGCTTGCAACTAATAAGATGTTTTATGCATGACACATATGAAGTACTACTACCGTTGACACAATTGCTTCCATGTTTCCAAAATAAAAAGCTTTAGCACTTAACGTTTCTTTTACCTTTATGATTGAAGCACCAACTACTGAGAGCATGATTGTCATTCTGAGTGTAATGTGCATTGTCCCAAAGTAGCATTGTCTTTTGCATGATTGTGATATCGTTTATTCTGAAATGATTGTATCTAGTCATCACTTAAACCTTGAAGGTGCCCTTGCATTTATGTTTTGCATCACTAAAGGGGGCAAGCTAGATATCACTTGATCATATTTGCACATCATGTTCATTGCAAATCTTTTTGATGTTTCAGTTTCATGTTGTAAAACTTTCAGTCATTTGTGATTTTCTCTTGAGGCAACTTAATTACTTTAGAATCATTGTCTCAGTAAGCTTTTGTCATATGGCTATGAGAAAGTCCTATATGGTTAATAGCATGTCACCACAGAAATTATTCTTGTTATCATTTACCTACTCAAGGACGAGCAGGAATTAAGCTTGGGGATGTTGATACGTCCAAAACGTATCTATAATTTCTGCTTGCTCCATGCCACTTTTGGGTGATATTGCTATGATATTCATACACTTCCATACACTTTTGATCATATTTGGACTAACTTACTAATCCAGTGCACCCCAGTGCCAGTTTCTGTTTTCGGCTGTTTTTGTATTTCAGGTTTTCACGTTTCGAGAACTGCCCAGAAAAATCCAGAAAAAATATATAAAAAATCAGCGATACGGAAACAACACTGCGTCCGAAGGGCAGCCTGGGGGGCCACAGGGGCTCCAGGCGCCCTGTGGGCGTGCCCCCCCTGGGCCGCGCCGGGGGGGCGCCTGGGCCCCCCGAGGCTCCCCCGGTGCCCTACTTTGGCATATATTTAAAGGGTTCCCCGTAACCCTCAGAACTGGACTTCTTTTCGCGATCCCATCTCTGTTCCGCCGCCGCCGCCGCTTCCAAGATCGGGAGCACCAGGAGAACTCTTCCCGGCACCCTGCCGGAGGGGAGGATCACCACCGGGAGCTTCTCCACCACCATGGACGCCTCCCGGATGACTCGTGAGTAGTCTCCCTTGGACCATGAGTCCATGACCAGTAGCTATGTGATGTTCTCCTACCGTTCTTGTGCTTCACTAATTAGTCCTCGTGAGCTGCCCTACATGATCGAGGCACCTATGTAATCCTTATGATGTTGCTATGTTGAGTTTGCTGGGATCCGATGGATTATGAGATTATGTTCAGATTGATCTTGAGTAATATATTTGATTCACCTCTTTTATATTTTAGTTCATAAGTAATTCTTGCATGTTCTCCGTTGTTATTTATTGCTTTGGCCGAGTAATAGGTAGTGACTCCAAGAGGGAACGTTATGCTCGATTGTGGGTTCATGCCCCTCGATGACTAGCTTGAGTGACAGAAACATGAGTCTAGGGGATGTGTTGTTGCCACAAGGGGGAAAACAACGGTGCTTGTGCCCGCAGGTGCAAGGATTGTTTACTTTACGCAAAGTTCTTTTAATGCAGTTGTCTGTTGCATTGAGTTTACACTATGGGTGGGACTCGCAACTTAATACCAGCGAGATGTTCTGGATAGATATCTCAAGGTGGATGATTAGTAGTAGATATTGATGGATTTCGGTCTACTTACTTTGGCGTACCGCCCATGCTTTGAACCTCAACCTTTCTTGCAATGTAGTCAACATTGGTTTGCGTTCGTGGTCCTGTTAATTGCCCAGCTGTAATTTGTTTACCTCACATAGCTGTTTTATCGTCTTTTGGGAGAGAGACATCACTAGTGAACATCATGAGACTCCGGTCCATATTACCATCATTGATCACATACACCATTTACTTTCCCGTTATTATTTACTATTGCAAAAACTATCTATCACTACTATCATTGCTTTTAACCCTTTGTGAACTACAAGGCCGGAGAGATTGACAACCTCTCTGTACTCGTTGGGAGCAAAGTTATTTGTATCTGTGTGCAGGTCCACGTTGATTGCTAATTGCGCCGTTAGCAGTTGACACCTACCTGTTGAACCTAGGAGTCTCTGGGGATTCGATCCTTGGCATCTTTGCTAGGGGAAAACACTTCTACTTACTGCATCTTACACCTTCCACTTGGGGTAACCAACGAGGGGTTCGAGGCCCATCATATGGCATAACTGGTTTAAAGGATTTTGGATGCACAAGCAGTCAGTCCGCTTAGTACAGGTGGAGGTTAGCAAAAGACTGGGAGTGACCAACTAAAAGAGCAATGACGGTCATAATCATGCAGAGCGACAAAGCAACATTGAATCGGGCATGGAGGTTATATCGCTACTCAGAAATTATAGATCATCAAGGCTTGACAGACTTTCTTTACAGTCTTAAATATGCGTGAGCATACGCCAAGTCAATCAAAATAAATTCTCGGAGGAAGATATCACTAAACCATACCACATCATAGGCAAACAAATCATGTTGGTACTCCAATAACACATTGGGAACCCCCCAGCTTTTTGAGACTAACCATAAGAAAACATGAACTACTAAGCACCATTATGCACATAGCATTTTTATCATAGACATATCGACCAGTGCAACAGAAGCCAACTCTCTTAACAAGATAAGCATGATACTAAAGAGAGTTCCAGCGACCAACTAAACAAAAGCTCTTTAAAAAGATAAGCATGGAAACTAAGAGCTGAACATGATAGTAGCTATTGAAAGACAAAGAACACACACAGCAAGGATAGACATGAAAATTCTATGTTGTGCTCTAGGTTGAAGTGGAGCGTGTTTCTGTCCCACACAAAGAAAGCTGAGTTCCAACTCATTATGAACAGCAAGCAAAGCTAAAGAAAACTAAAAAGGAAACTAAAGCAAGACGCTCCAAGCATAGCACATAACACATGAAGTGATAAAAATATAGTGGAACGAAAGACGAACTGATAATTGTTGATGGAGAAGGGGATGCACGGGGGCATCCCCAAGCTTAGACGCTTGAGTCTTCTTGAATATGTCTTCGGGGTGCACGGGGGCATCCCCAAGCTTGAGCGTTTGACACTCCTGAATCTTTTTATCATCTTCCCTCGCACACTTGAAAACTCCCTTCATACATAACTCATCATAATCTGATTAGCGAGGTTAGTACCCTTAATAAAATAATTGTTCCTTGCTGGAAATAAGGATATTCTTGAAGGTCTACTGTTTCTCAAGATTTCCAAAAGGTTTTTGCAAAGAAAAAGCAAGATCAAGGTTTGCAAAATGAAGGAAAGGCAAAACAGGACAGAATCTGTGAAAAACAGACCAGCAGGTAGTAAATGATTTTTTCAGGGCACTTCTGCAACTCTAATCAAAAAACTCAGAACAGACGCCCGAAAGCCAATTGTATAGAGCACGCTGTCGAAAAAATTCAGACCAAAAAGATGATCTGGTGATTTTATACGAATGTTTCTATCCAAGGATAGAATCTGTTTCCTGGACAGCACGTCACAACTTTTGAACTTTCTTGCAATCAGAGGCTACACTTGGCACAAAGCTGAAAAATAAAGATACAATGATGATGCTACTGTAGTAACAACATCAAGACACAACAAAAGCAAAATAAAATTTTATTCATTGTGGGCTGCCTCCCAAAAGCGCTTTCTTTTATGCCTTTAAGTTAGGCATAAGACTTTAATGATGCTCTCGTAGGAATAAGAGTTGAAGAACAAAAGAGAGCATCAAGAAGCAAATACCAAACACATTTAAGCCTAACATGCTTCCTATGCATAGGAATATTGCAATAGAATAATTCATTGAAGCACAAAGCAATAAGCATAGGAAGGCAAAACAAGCATAACTTCAAAATATTCACCATAAAAAGAGGAAACTTCTTATTATTAAGATATTTAGAACCATGTCTCCCTCTCTCATTATAAATTTCAGTGGCATCATGGATGAACTCAACAATATAACTATCACATAAGGCATTATTTCCATGATCCAAAAGCATAAAAGTGTCATTACACTTCATATAAGCAAAATCTTTCTTATTAGGAATAGTGAGAGTAAGACTATCATAACCATCATGGTAATCATCGTATTTAGGAGGCATATCATAATCATAATAAATTTTATCCTCAATAGTAGGTGGACTGAAAATATCATATTCATCATTGTAATCATCATATATAGGAGGCATAGTATCATCAAAGTAAATTTTCTCCTCAAAAGTTGGGGGACTAAAAATATCATGTTCAACAAACGTGTCATCCCCAAGCTTAGAGCTTTCCATGTCACTAGCAATATTGATATTAAATAAAAACATACTAATAACATCACCACCATCATGATTGTTATGCAAATAATAAAGTTCCAAAGGTTTTTTAATTTTCTCTTCGAACACATCATGTCCAAGTTCGAGGTAGAGCTTATAAAGCTCTCTCATATTTTTGTTGTTTTCCATTAAGCAAAACTAGTGAAAATAAAAACAAGAAACAAAAAGATTTGATTGCAAGATCTAAAGATATACCTTCAAGCACTCACCTCCCCGGCAACGGCGCCAGAAATAGCTTGATGTCTACACACGCTTCTACTCTTGTAGACTATGTTGGGCCTCCAAGCGCAGAGGTTTGTAGGACAGCAGCAATTTCCCTCAAGTGGATAACCTAAGGTTTATCGAACTCAGGGAAGTAGAGGTTGAAGATGGTCTCTCTCAAGCAACCCTGCAACTAAAATACAAGAAGTCTCTTGTGTCCCCAACACACCTAATACACTTGTCAGATGTATAGGTGCACTAGTTCGGCGAAGAGATGTTAAATGGCAAGTGATATGGATGGCAAAACAAAGTAATATAAATCTGTAATAAAAAGTGCAGCAAGCAAACAAGTGGTAAACGTGAGCACAAATGGTATTGCAATGGTGGAAACAAGGCCTAGGGTTCATACTTTCACTAGTGGCAACTCCCAACAACATTAACATAATCGAATCATATGATATTTCCCATAAAACATGCAATGGAGACGCACCCGGAGGTCATTCTTTCGTGGTCAAGAGAGGACGAGAATTATGTAGGGCTACAAAAGCATACCTCAAAGTTCGTAGTTCTCAATCTAAGGATTTCCCAATGTCACCGCGGCCATCCAAAGAGAGTCCCACAATCACCACAACATACCTAAAGGATATTCAAAGACAAGCACCAAGAGACTCTCAATCTTCAATCAACACACAAGAGAGGAAATCACTCATGAAAATATTTTTCTAATCCATGTCCAATAGACCGCTGTCACCTTGGTCTCGGGGATTATACTAGATAAAGACAAGTGAGTACATCAATCCAATACATAGAGGAAGGGGAAATATCATGGGATCACCCTAGATTAACATAGCCTATGATGACAACGAAGATCACATCATGGGAGAGAGAGATAACCACATAGCTACACGTACGAGCCCTCAGCCCCGGAGGAGACTACTCACACATGGACATGGTGAGGAGGATCTTGATGGTGGTGTTGATGGAGAGGTGCAGCCCCGCGAGGAGGCGGCGGCCGGCGGCGGCCATGGAGGCGGCGGCGGCGGCCCTTGGGGGCGGCGGCGGCCCTAGGGGCAGCGGCTCCTTAGCCCCCCTTCTTCCTTGTGGATGGTGCTGAAATGGTGCTGGTCCTCCCCTCCAAGACGGCGGCTTGGGAGGAGGAAAATTCGTGGCCCTTGGTGACCTAGTTTTTCTCTCTTTATATAGACTCTCGGATTCCCGTCATCAGATTTTGGGCCTCAGTAAAACGGGCTTTACTCGGCCGTCCGGACTCCGATTTGGACGAATTTTATATCCAGAAGCATCGCCTGAAATTCCCCACAACTTTCGCAACTAGACTTTTTCCGTTTGACGTAGTCTTCGCGCCGGAACGTGACCATCTTTAAAAAACGTTCTCAGACAGATTTCATGAAAGTCAGAGTCCTACTCCAATACGACTCCTTTTGCGTTTTTGTCAA
Organism: Secale cereale; assembly: GCA_902687465.1. Taxonomy (NCBI): domain Eukaryota; kingdom Viridiplantae; phylum Streptophyta; class Magnoliopsida; order Poales; family Poaceae; genus Secale; species Secale cereale. The sequence goes on along the minus strand of LR738709.1, from coordinate 50,022,122 downwards.
TATCCAAGTAATTCCTACACAATAAAGTGTAAAACAAGGACATTGTGCACTTTTGCAACCATTAGTAGGTTAGTCCAAATATGATCAAAAGTGTATGGAAGTGCATAAATATCATAGCAATATCACACAAAAAAGGCATGAGCAAGCAGAAATTATAGATACGTTTTGGACGTATCAGTATGCTAATTGAAGGACCGAAACAACCAGGGAACGACATCAATCTATATCTGGGGCTGCTGAAAGAGGAGCTAGACACGATGTGGAAAATGCCAGCCAATACGTGGGACGCCGTAAAGAAAGAATATTTCCCTATGAGAGCCACGCTGCTCACGACGTTGCACGACTATCTCGGTTACGGATATGTCGCGGGGCAGGTGGTCCACGGATTTTCTGGATGCGTCAGGTGCATGGATGACACAACGTATCGCCAGCTAGATAGAGATCCCGGGTCTTCGAAAACCGTGTTCATGGGACATCGAAGGTGGCTTCGCGACCATGACCTGTGGAGAAAGCGCAAGGATCTGTTCGATGGTGAAAACGAACCCCGAGGACGCCCGCGTACGAGGAGCGGCGAGGAAATAGACGAGCTATTGAAAAATTGGAAAGATTGCCCACTGCCGGGAAAGAAGCAAAAGGCGCCAGAGCCGGGAAAGAAGCGAAAGGCGCCAGAGCCGCTGCTGAAGGTATGGAAAACGAGGTCTGTTTTCTGGGACTTGCCGTACTGGAAGATCCAGCGTGTGCCTCACAGCCTTGATGTAATGCATATCACGAAGAACGTGTGCGAGAGTCTGCTTGGTACCCTGCTCAACATGCCAGAGAGGACCAAAGATGGGCCGAAAGCAAGGGCAGACTTGAAATCAATGGGCATCAGGCAGGAGCTTCACGCTATATATGATGATCATGATGATGATGAGGCGAAGCAGGACACGGAAAGTCGTCGCAAAGGCAAAAAGGCCAAGAAGACCGGAAATGACTACCCTCCCGCGTGCTTCACTCTAAGTCAGGAGGAGATCGAGCAGTTTTTCACCTGCCTCGTAGGAGTACAACTTCCTTACGGTTACGCGGGGAAGATAAGGAGATACCTAGACCGGGCGAAGCTGAAGTTCAGCGGGATGAAGTCTCACGACTGTCACGTGCTGATGACACAGATACTTCCAGTTGCAATCCGTGGTATCATGGACGCGCACGTCCGTGAAACCCTATTTGGCCTATGCAACTTTTTCGACGTCATCTCTCGGAAGTCTGTTGGCGTGAGGCAACTCAGAAGGCAAGAGATCGTGGTGATACTATGCGAGCTTGAGATGTACTTCCCGCCCGCATTCTTCGACGTTATGGTGCATCTGCTGGTCCATATCGTGGACGATATCATCCAACTCGGGCCGACGTTCCTACACAGCATGATGCCGTTCGAAAGGATGAATGGTGTCATCAAAGGATACGTTCGCAACATGTCACGTCCAGAGGGAAGCATAGCCAGGGGCTTTCTGACCGAAGAGTGCATCTCCTACTGCACGAATTATCTAGGCATCGAGAACCCCGTTGGTCTGCCCGTCAACAGGCACCTCGGCAGGCTCGCTGGATGGGGTCACCGTGAGGGTCGCCGCGAAATGCATGTCGACTTCCAGGGTCGACTCGCCGACTTTGAAAGAGCAAACCTAGTCGCGCTACAACACATAGACGTGGTCGATCCTTGGGTGGTAGAGCACAAAACCTTTATTGAGAAGACGTACAATGACCGAGGCCAACAGAGGACGGACGGAGATATAATCAAAGAGCACAACTCATGTTTCACGCGTTGGTTCAAGCAGAAGCTTCTGTCGTACCCTTTACATGATGATTCTTCCGCGGAAGAACAACTCATATTCGCCTTGTCACAGGGCGCCGAGCACAACCTGATGACCTATGAGGCGTACGATATCAATGGCTACACATTCTACACCGAGGCCAAGGACATGAAGAGCGATGGTTATCAGAACTCCGGGGTAACGATGGAATCCTACACCGGTAATGACAAGGACAGATACTACGGAAGGATCGAGGAGATCTGGGAGCTGAGCTACGCTGGAGAGAAGGTCCCGATGTTCTGTGTCAGATGGGCCAAGAGCGTCCTAAAAGAAGACCGGTATTTCACCACCATGGTTATACCCGAAGCCAAATCCAAGACCGCGGGCGCAAACGTCACCGCGAAAAATGAGCCATGGGTACTGGCTTCCCAAGTTGTCCAATGCTTCTTCATTACCGATCCGTCAAAGCCCAGTCGTGTTGTCGTAAGGAGAGGCAAAAGGAAGATCATCAGAATGGATGGAGTAGCCAATGAGCAAGACTTCGACAAGTACGGCGACCCGAGGATCGAACATGACGACGATGATGAAGTAGCAGCTTACACCATAAGAAGAAGCAGGACCACCCTACCTAAAGGACGTCTGTTCCACAGAAGAACTCCATTTGCGAAAAAGAAGGGCAAGAAGATTGTGAACATATAGCTAGCTAAGATCGATTGTATTTAAATCGTACCCTTCATTTCTCGATTGTATTTCATGCGCACTTTTTGAACTATCATGGATATTTTTAAATTTCATGGACACTCGATCTCGACCCCCCCTCCATCTCGATCGCTATCCCACCTCGCCAGATCCGGCCCTCCTCGCCGCCGAGCACCCCCCGGTCCACCGGCCGCCGCCGCCGACCCCCCGCACCCTCGATTCCCCTACTCAACCGCCGCCGCCGACCCATGATATATTCAAAATAATAAATTTGATGATATTTTTTCATATTCATAAATATTTTCAAATAACAAATTTGATGATATTTTTTAAAAAATTATTACTTTTTTATAAAAAAATATTACTGTTATGATTTAAACAAGTTTGAACATATTTAAACACAAATAAGTGTCAAACAGCATTTTAAATGCAAAAAAATATTTGGGGAGCCTAGGAATCGAACCCAGGACCTCCTGGTGGGTGTGCAGAGTGCTGACCAGTCAGGCTAGTGCGTGGGTTCTGTTGGGTAGTGGGTTAGGTGGAATATATACCTTTCTGTCGGGCTAGTGACTAGAACACAATACTAATGGCGCACCTGGGGGTGGTGCGCCATTAGAGTCTACATACTTATGGCGCACAGAGGTGCGGTGCGCCATTAGTAATCCCCCCATCCATATCCCCCCCACCGGCCGCACCCTCCTCTCTCTCCCTCGCCAGGTCTCCCCCCTCTCCCCGACGCCTCTCTCTCCCTCCAGCGCCGCGCCGCCGCCCCCGCGCCACCCCCGCCGAGCCGAGCGCCGCGCCGCCGACGCCCTCGACGCCCGCGCCCCCGACGCCCCGGACGCCCGGAGCTACGCCGCCGCCGCCCGCGCCCCCGACGCCCCGGCCTCCCCCAGGTGCGTGGCCATCTCCGACCGCCTCCTCCAGATCCTCGCCGACCACGGGCCCCTCAACGTCGCCAACACCTGGAACCACGCCAAGGTACGACCCCTAGCGATTGAGCTCCATGTATCGCTGCTGCTTTGTTCGTCCATGGCCGCCTAGTATATTTGATGCAGTAGTGGTATTAAGAGCTCGATGTATTGCAGCTTGGCCTCTGCCTGTAGTTCCTTCATTGATCAGATGATGCTTAGACCAGGAAAGATTGTAGTTTTTGTAGTGCCTTGGATTCTTGCATTTGGGGAGCAAATCAAATAGATAGTTTTCCCCTTCTTGGCGCCTAGCCGTACTCTTGTATATCAATACCAGGTAGTCTGTTACAGACCAGTGTCTTGTGATTAGATGCAATATGGTGTATGTTCAACTCAGTTATCTTAGCATGAGTATTTGGATGCTAGTATGAAATTTCTGCAATTAAGGTTAATATCGGGCATCGTTTAGGCCACCGAACAACCTGAATGTGTAGGCTATGATAGACACCTGGTGAGGTAAACAATTGATTCTCGTTCATGCCACTTCTGTTTTAGATGCTCAATGCCTCAATGTTTGTTACTGCATGAGTTTGTTATGTTCTCTATTCAAAGCTTACTTGGGAATGGCCTGGCCTTCTGGACATGCAGTTAGTCTGGGTCTGAATTAGCAGCTAACATGCCTCATCATTCCAACTAACTGCTTGCTTGCTTCATAAAATTTAGGTCACTTGGATCAAAATTTGATTAGCCCCTACCTATTCCCCCTACCTATTCCCCCTACCTATTCTACGTGAGAGTGGAAATCTGCTGTTTCCTGATTATTGTTCTCATGAAGATGATGATATACTGATATACCTTTAAGATTCGAGCTTGCTCTTCAATGGTGGTCCCTGTTTGATTAATAGTTCTCTGCACTTTTAAGAAGTTGGTCATCACATGTTACTGTTTCAAGTTTGAAACAACTGAAATATGTCCACATATCCTTGTAAGAGATGGCTAGGCATAGATTAAACTTACTGTATTTCCAAACATTGCTTATTAGATGCCATGCCCTAATTTTTTGGTGGTGTTTTAGGATAAAGATCTTACACTTTTTGAACTCGTTTAAAATGAGTTTATAGAGAGGATAGTAATCAGATTGTGAGGTTCTGCTGAAAGTCACAAGCGCTTCAAGTTTGTATGCTGTAGCAATGTTGAAACTTAAAAAGCTCAAATACTAACCTGATTAGGAATTTTGAAACTAATTGTATCCCCTGAAATTGAAAAAAAAGAGGGTGAAAAGCAATTGATTTTACCCAAAATCAAGACTGGTAAAGAAAGATGGGAGAGTTACTGGAACATGGGACCCATGGGTTGACTTAGACTATGCTAAAAGAGGCTCGCGTGTCACCCTTTTAAACGAGTTCTGACATAGGAGTATTTCTCAAAGGAAGATGACCAACTCTTCATATTTGATAAATCCTCTCATGCTCAACCACTCTCACGTATCTCACTTGTTTAGGTTAACTTCTATTTTTCTGTGTGGAAAGAAATCATCTTATTGGAGGCTCTACCCTTATGAGGTCAAGGATAGCCACTGTTACTTAAATATGCCATATTGCTGCTGCTTTCTAATTAATACTGGCAGCAACATCAATTTTTGAGTTGTTGTCAGTTTGCTATCAAGCCGTGACTGTATGTCACACTAGGTTTTAGGTTTTAGGTTTTTTTTCATGTACACTAGTACTACTTGTATGTCACACTAGCACAATGATAATAATGGTGGTCATGTATTTGGTTCCTTGTTGTAAATATTTGAACTTCAAACTATTGTTTTACAAGCTTCTACAACTTTTTCTTAACTGTTGATGCTGCTGTTATGCCTGTATTCACTGCTGTTGCTACTGTACTTGTCATGATGTTGTACTTGTGATGATGCTACTTGTGATCTTATAAAATGACCCATTGGCGACTTCATTAGGCGGGGATAATGATTTTGCAGGTACCCCGAGAGGCCCTTGAGTTTGCTGGAATGTCGATTAACTTCTGTTCCGGCAAATTCGGGTACTCCATATGTCCTATTTTCAGCAAAGGTCATGCTGAAATTTTCCGTGAATTTTAGCATGACTTTGCTAAAAATAGGACATATAGGGTACTTGTGACTAATGCATGGGCCGGGGTATCTTAGTAGTTAATTAAGTAGGATCAAGTGCCCCTTTATTCTACCTGCATTAAACCATAGGCGGCAATAGAGCCAAGTGATTAGGCCCAACTTAGAATTCTCCTTCCCAGCTTAGCGTTTAGGATGCCTCGGTGTCGACAAACCATAAATTATAAAACCTTGGTTTTAGGGTGCCTCGGTGTCGTAAAAACCGAAATCATGAAAGCTTAGGCTTTTAGGGTGCCTCGGCGTCGAAAAACCCTCAATTATAAAAGCTTAGCTTTTAGGATGCCTCGATGTCGACAAACCCTAAATGATGAGACCATGATCTTGTTCCTTGACAATAACCAACTTTTTGACCAAAATTTGTTCCTATTTAGAGAGAAACATGGCCAACAACGATGAGGCCGGCGGTTCGGGCGGCAAGGCATTCTGGGAGCTGTCCCAGGAGATGGAGGAACAACCTCACTTGTATGAGGACGCCGCCTTCCCCACCGATCCTGACACCACTGATGGTACCTGATACGTCCAAAACGTATCTATAATTTCTGCTTGGTCCATGCCACTTTTGGGTGATATTGCTATGATATTCATACACTTCCATACACTTTTGATCATATTTGGAATAACCTACTAATCCAGTGCACCCCGGTGCCAGTTTCTGTTTTCGGCTGTTTTTGTATTTCAGGTTTTCACGTTACGAGAACTGCCAGGAAAAATCCAGAAAAATCATATAAAAAATCAGCGTTCCAGAACCTACCTTGCGCCCGAAGGGCAGCCGGGGGGGGGGCACCAGGGCTCCAGGCGCCCTGGCGGCACCCCCCCCCCCCTGGGCCGCGCCGGGGGGGGGGGCGCCTGGGCCCCCCGAGCCCCGTCTGGTGCCCCCCTTCGGCATATATTTAGAGCGTCCTTCAAAACCCTCAGAACGGGAACTCTTTTTCGCGATCTCATCTCTGTTCCGCCGCCGCCGCCGCCTCCAAGATCGGGAGCACCAGTAGAACTCTTCCCGGCACCCTGCCGGAGGGGAGGATCACCATCGGGAGCTTCTCCACCACCATGGACGCCTCCCGGATGAGTTGTGAGTAGTCTCCCTTGGACCATGAGTCCATGACCAGTAGCTATGTCATGTTCTCCTCCCGTTTTTGTGCTTCACTAATTAGTCCTCGTGAGCTGCCCTACATGATCGAGGCACATATGTAATCCTTATGCTGTTGCTATGATGAGTTTGCTGGGATCCGATGGATTATGAGATTATGTTCAGATTGATCTTGAGTAATATATTTGATCTACCTCTTTTATATTTATGTTCATAAGTAATTCTTGCATGTTCTCCGTTGTTATTTATTGCTTTGGCCAAGTAATACGTAGTGACTCCAAGAGGGAATGTTATGCTCGGTTGTGGGTTCATGCCCCTCGATGACTAGCTTGAGTGACAGAAACATGAGTCTAGGGGATGTGCTGTTGCCACAAGGGGGAAAACAACGGTGCTTGTGCCCGCGGGTGCAAGGATTGTTTACTTTACGCAAAGTTCTTCTAATGCAGTTGTCTGTTGCATTGAGTTTACACTATGGGTGGGACTCGCAACTTAATACCAGCGAGATGTTCTGGATAGATATCTCAAGGTGGATGATTAGTAGTAGATATTGATGGATTTCGGTCTAATTATTTTGGCGTACTGCCCATGCTTTGAACCTCAACCTTTCTTGCAATGTAATCAGCATTAGTTTGCGTTCGTGGTCCTGTCAAGTGCCCAGCTGTAATTTGTTTACCTCACAAAGCTATTTTATCGTCTTTTGGGAGAGAGACATCACTAGTGAACATCATGAGACTCCGGTCCATATTACCATCATTGATCACATCCGCTATTTACTTTTCGCTATTATTTACTATTGCAAACATTATCTATCACTACTATCATTTGCTTTTAATCCTTTGTGAACTACAAGGCCGGAGGGATTGACAACCTCTCTGTACTCGTTGGGAGCAAAGTTATTTGTATATGTGTGCAGGTCCACGTTGATTGCTAATCCGCGCCGTTAGCAGTTGACACCTACTTGTTGAACCTAGGAGTCTCTGGGGATTCGATCCTTGGCATCTTTGCTAAGGGAAAACACTTCCACAACACTGCATCTTTCACCTTCCACTTGGGGTAACCAACGAGGGGTTAGAGGCCCATCATGGAGTATTTTCTGGCGCCGTTGCCGGGTCTCCACTCTTCAGGATAGGGGAGTTGCACGCTATCTTTTACCTTTGCTTTTTAGTCTTGTTAGTTTACCTTTCAGTTTTTGCTTTAGTACCTTTTATCGAAAATCACAAAAATAGTTATCTTGCTTGCTTGCTACTATGGGTTCCACCGAGAACACCAAGTTGTGTGACTTCACTAGTCACAACAACGACGACTTTATCAGCACACCTATCACTACACCTGCCACTTCAGCACCTTCATATGAAATTAAACCTGCTTTACTGAACTTAGTCATGAAAGATCAATTCTCCGGTGCTGGAGATGATGCTGCTTTACACTTAAACAACTTTGTTGAACTTTGTGATATGCAAAAGTACCAAGAAATAGATGGTAATATTGTTAAGCTTAAGCTTTTTCCTTTCTCCTTGAGAGGAGGAGCTAAAATATGGTTTCAGTCTTTGCCTAGGAATAGCATAGATTCATGGGACAAGTGCAAAGATGCTTTTATCGGAAAATACTATCCACCTGCTAAAATTATCCAACTTAGAAGTAACATCATGAATTTTAAACAATTGGATAATGAACACGTTGCCCATGCTTGGGAACGTATGAAATCTCTTATCAAGAACTGCCCTACTCACGGTTTGACTACTTGGATGGTTATCCAAACTTTTTATGCAGGCTTGAACTTTACCTCGCGAAACTTTTTAGATTCGGCCGCGGGAGGAACTTTTATGTCAACTACACTTGGTGCTGCCACAAAGCTTCTCGATGAGATGATGACCAACTATTCCCAATGGCACACCGAACGCGCTCCAACAGGTAGGAAGGTAAACTCTGTCGAGGAGATTTCCTCCCTTAATGAAAAAGTTGACTTAATCATGTCTCTACTTTCGAAGCAATCCTCTGTTGATCCTCGTGATGTTCCTTTAAATTCTTTGATTGCTCAAGAACAAGTAGATGTGAACTTTATCTCTAGAAACAATTTTAACAACAATGCTTATAGGAGTAATTTTGGTAACAATACTAGACCGTTCCCCTTTAATTCTTATGGGAACAACAATGCTTATCCTATCACCAAGAACTCCACTACTGAACTAGAGATTATGCTTAAAGATTTCATCACTACCCAAAAAGCCTTTAATAAGAGTGTAGAAGAAAAACTACATAAACTAGATGATATTTCTTTTAAGGTAGACCATTTAGCCAATGAGGTAAAATTGCTAAATATTAAAACTTCTCCTCTTGAGGAGAGGGAAATCACTCCTATAAATGCTATTCAAGTGCAAATTAATGAAAATATTAGGATGATGGCTAAACTTAAAGAAAGATGGGCTAGAGAAAGGGAGGAAGAAGATAGAATTAAGAGCCTTCCTACCCACCACACTGTTGCTACTATCCAAGTTGTTGAGGATATCCAAACTCTTAGCACCCAATGTACTCCTGGTCCCAGTGGACCTATTAATGGTGATGCTATGACTATAGAAACTACCAAACAAGTGAACCTAAAGGACACTACTACCACTTTACTTGATGCTCGGGATCTTGATTTTGATAATTGCACTCTTACCGAAGTTATTGATTTCCTTCACAAGATGTCTAGAGACCCCCGCACTAGCACGCTTAACCTTGCCTTCACAGAGCATATCACTAATGCTCCCATCAAGGCTAGGGAGGAGAAACTTAGAGTAGAAGCCTCCATACCTAGAAAGCTAGAAGATGGTTGGGATCCTATGATAAAAATTAAATTGAATGACTTCTCTTGCTATGCATTATGTGATGTTGGAGCTAGTACCTCTGTTATGCCCAAAAGAATATATGATATGCTTAAATTGAAACCTTATGATTCTTGTTCTTTTGGTGTTCGTCTCTTTGATTCTTCCATAAAGAAACCTTTGGGGAGGATCGACGATATTCTTATCGTTGTTAATGATAATTATGTTCCCGTTGATTTTACTATTATGGATATTGAATGTGATCCTTCATGTCCAATTATTTTGGGACGTCCCTTTTTACGCACCGTTGGTGCTATCATTGACATGAAAGAGGGTAATATAAAATTTCAGTTTCCTCTCAAGAAAGGGATGGAACACTTCCCTCGAAAGAAGATCAAGTTACCTTTTGAGTCCGTTGTACGGGCTAGCTATTCTTTTACTATTGATAAAACTTGATCTATATGCATTATGCCTAGCTTAAAGGCATAAAAGAAAGCGCTTTTGGGAGGCAGCCCACATGAATAAATTTTTTGCTTTTGTTGTGTCTTGATGTTGTTTACTGCTGTAGCATCATCATTGTATCTTTGCTTTTCATATTTGTGCCAAGTATAGCCTCTGATTGCTAGAAAGTTCAAAAGTTGTGAGGTGTTGTCCAGGAAACAGATTCTGTCCTTGGATAGAAAAATTCGTATAAATTCACCAGATCATCTTTTTGGTCTGAATTGTTTCGACAGCATTCTCTATATAATTGTCTTTCGTGCGTCTGTTCTGAGTTTTTTGATTTGAGTTGCAGAAGTGCCCCGAACAAATCAATTACTACCTGCTGTTCTGTTTTTCACAGATTCTGTCCTGTTTTGCCTTTCCTTCATTTTGCAAATCAAGAGCTTGCTTTTTCTTTGCAAAAACCTTTTGGCAATCTTGACAAACAGTAGAACTTCAAGAATATCTTTATTTCCAGCAAGGTATAATTATTTTATTAAGGGTACTAACCTCGCTAATCAGATTGTAATGAGTTATGTATGAAGGGAGTTTTCAAGTGTGCGAGGGAAGATGATAAAAAGATTCAGGAGTGTCAAGCGCTCAAGCTTGGGGATGCCCCCGTGCACCCCAAGAAATATTCAAGGAGACTCAAGCGTCTAAGCTTGGGGATGCCCCCGTGCATCCCCTTCTCCATCAACATTATCAGTTCGTCTTTCGTTTCGCTATATTTTTATCACTTCATGTGTTAAGTGCTATGCTTGGAGCGTCTTGCTTTTAGTTTTCTTTGTAGTTTTTCATAACGGGTCGGAACTCAGCTTTCTTTATGTGGGAGAGAAACACGCTCCACTTCTATCTAGAACATAACATAGAATTTTCATGTCTATCTTTGCTGTGTGTGTTCTTTGTCTTTTAATAGCTACTGTCATGCTCTGCTCTTAGTATTCATGCTTATCTTTTCAAAGAGCTTTTGTTTAGTTGGTTGCTTGAACTCTCTTTAATTATCATGCTTATCTTATTAAGAGAGTTTGCTTCCGTTGCATTGGTTAATATGTCTATGATAAAGATGCTACGTGCATAATGGCGCTTAGTAGTTCAGGTTTTCTTATGGTTAGTCTCAAATAGCTGGGGGATTCCCAATGTGTTATTGGAGTACCAACTTGATTTGTTTGCCGATGATATGGTATGGTTTAGTAATATCTTCCTTCAAGAATTTATTTTTATTGACTTGGCGTATGCTCACGCATATTTAAGACTGTAAAGAAAGTCTGTCAAGCCTTGATGATCTTTTATTTCTGAGTAGCGATATAACTACCATGCCTGATTCAATATTGCTTTGTCGCTCTGCATGATTATGACCGTCATTGCTCTCTTAGTTGGTCGCTCCCAGTCTTTTGCTAACCTCCACCTGTACTAAGCAGACTAACCTTGCAATACATAGCTCATGGGAAAGTAGCTTAAAAACTATTGTGGTAAAGAATATGTTGCTTATGTATCTTATTTCTTATAAGTTGCTTGCTGAGCGGTAACCATGTTTCTGGGGACGCCATCAACTGTCACACTTTTGTTGAATATCATGTGAGTTGCTATGCATGTTCGTCTTGTCTGAAGTAAGGGTGATTTGCCATGGGTTGAATGAGTATGCATATTGTTAGAGAAGAACATTGGGCCGCCAACCAAAGCCATGCATCATGGTGGAAGTTTTAGCTTGGACATTAATCCTCAATCTCTTATGAGAATATGCTTATGCATTAAAGAGGAGTCCATCATCTATTTTCTATGTTGTCCCGGTATGGATGTCCTCAAGTTGAGATCTATCAAAAACGAGAAATCAAATGCGATTTATCTCCTTGGACCTTTGTACAGGTGGCATAGAGGTACCCCTTTGTGACACTTGGTTGAAACATATGTAATGCAATGATAACCCATGGAAATCCGAGCTAATTAGGACAAGGTGCGAGCACTATTGGTTTTCGATGCATGAGGCTTGCAACTTATAGGATGTCTTATGCATGACACATATGAAGTACTACTACCGTTGACAAAATTGCTTCTATGTTTTCAAAATAAAGTCTCCACCTTCTTTGAAAAGCACCAACTACTGAGAGCATGATTGTCATTCTGAGTGTAATGTGCATTGTCCCAAAGTAGCATTGTCTTTTGCATGATTGTGATATCGTTTATTTTGAAATCATTGTATCTAGTCATCACTTAAACCTTGAAGGTGCCCCTGCATTTATGTTTTGCTTCACTAAAGGGGGCAAGCTAGATATCACTTTATCATATTTGCACATCATGTTCATTGCAAATCTTTTTGATGCTTCAATGTCATGTTGTAAAACTTTCAGTCGTTTGTGATTTTCTCATGAGGCAACTTAATCACTATAGAATCATTGTCTCAGTAAGCTTTTGTCATATGACTGTAATAAGTCCTATATGGTTAATAGCATGTCACCACAGAAATTATTCTTGTTATCATTTACCTACTCGAGGACGAGCAGGAATTAAGCTTGGGGATGTTGATACGTTCAAAACGTATCTATAATTTCTGCTTGCTCCATGCCACTTTTGGGTGATATTGTTATGATATTCATACACTTCCATACACTTTTGATCATATTTGGACTAACCTACTAATCCAGTGCACCCCGGTGCCAGTTTCTGTTTTCGGCTGTTTTTGTATTTCAGGTTTTCACGTTACGAGAACTGCCAGGAAAAATCCAGAAAAATCATATAAAAAATCAGCGTTCCAGAACCTACCTTGCGCCCGAAGGGCAGCCGTGGGGGGGGCACCAGGGCTCCAGGCGCCCTGTCGGCGCGCGGCCCGGGGGGCGCCTGGGCCCCCCGAGCCCCGTCTGGTGCCCCCCTTCGTCATATATTTAGAGCGTCCTTCGAAACCCTTGGAACGGGAACTCTTTTTCGCGATCTCATCTCTGTTCCGCCGCCGCTGCCGCTTCCAAGATCGGGAGCACCAGGAGAACTCTTCCCGGCACCCTGCCGGAGGGGAGGATCACCATCGGGAGCTTCTCCACCACCATGGACGCCTCCCGGATGAGTTGTGAGTAGTCTCCCTTGGACCATGAGTCCATGACCAGTAGCTATGTGATGTTCTCCTACCGTTCTTGTGCTTCACTAATTAGTCCTCGTGAGCTGCCCTACATGATCGAGGCACATATGTAATCCTTATGCTGTTGCTATGATGAGTTTGCTGGGATCCGATGGATTATGAGATTATGTTCAGATTGATCTTGAGTAATATATTTGATCTACCTCTTTTATATTTATGTTCATAAGTAATTCTTGCATGTTCTCCGTTGTTATTTATTGCTTTGGCCAAGTAATACGTAGTGACTCCAAGAGGGAACGTTATGCTCGATTGTGGGTTCATGCCCCTCGATGACTAGCTTGAGTGACAGAAACATGAGTCTAGGGGATGTGCTGTTGCCACAAGGGGGAAAACAATAGTGCTTGTGCCCGCGGGTGCAAGGATTGTTTACTTTACGCAAAGTTCTTTTAATGTAGTTGTCTGTTGCATTGAGTTTACACTATGGGTGGGACTCGCAACTTAATACCAGCGAGATGTTCTGGATAGATATCTCAAGGTGGATGATTAGTAGTAGATATTGATGGATTTCGGTATACTTATTTTGGCGTACCGCCCATGCTTTGAACCTCAACCTTTCTTGCAATGTAATCAGCATTGGTTTGCGTTCGTGGTCCTGTCAATTGCCCAGCTGGAATTTGTTTACCTCACATAGCTGTTTTATCGTCTTTTGGGAGAGAGACATCACTAGTGAACATCATGAGACTCCGGTCCATATTACCATCATTGATCACATCCGCTATTTACTTTTCGCTATTATTTACTATTGCAAACATTATCTATCACTACTATCATTTGCTTTTAATCCTTTGTGAACTACAAGGCCGGAGGGATTGACAACCTCTCTGTACTTGTAATGCCCAGGATGGAACTATACCTCCAACGTGTCGAGGCACGACTTAAAGGTATAAGTCCATCCTAGAATGATCTCAAGTTTGGTAATCTTTGCACATCTCATGTAAAAGAGGGGATTGTAAACATAAAATAGTTGGCTTACACTCGCCACGTCACACAAATACAATACATGTCTCAAACATCATACATTAAGAACATCACAACCCTCTAAGGGCAAAATCCAAATGTCAAGATACCAAACTTAAATAACATCCACAGGTCGGATCGAATCCTAGTAGAAGTCTCCACTACTGATCATCCGGATAACGAACATAGTACCGACTACGCTCCTCGTCGAACTCCCAGTCTAGCTCGGTGCCATCACCTGGATAGCTCACAACTGGACCTGCATCTGGTGTGGTGAAGTAACTGTGAGCCACAGAGGACTCAGCAATCCCGTTCCCGGGTAACAAGACTATTTAAGCCTTGGGAGAGGATAAGGCTGAAGAAAAGAATAAGTGTCTGCAGCAGCAACTAGCAACTAGCTTACGTGAGTGAGAGCGAGAAGAGAAAGCCTCGGACGAGAAGTGATCACGAAGTGATCCTAGCTACAAGCTCAACAAACATAACCCCTGCGTGTTCAACTCCCGAATCCCTATTCGGAAATTGACGGTCACGGAACACACGCTGGTAGTGTATTAGAAACATTGTGTCAAGTTATCTACAACTGGATATTAACAAGCTCCCATCTTCCACAAAACCGCGGGCACGGCTTTCGAAAGTTCATAACCCTGCAGGGGTGTTCCAACTTGACCCATTACAAGCCCACGATCCGCGGAGTCGCAACTCCAAAGAGGGAAGACCCGAGTATTCTCGGAATCCCGTCCTCAAGATATACCGAACTAAGGTAAGGCTAATCCAGCAAATCCTCCCGGCGTGTCGACACCCTGATAGTAGCCACGCGTATCTAAGTCTCAGGACACGACCGGATGGGCGATTCTACAGGTTTATATCAATCCTCGAGTTCCCTCGTGGTGACCCCGCAGAACCCCCGGTTTGGACCAACACTCATGAGGAGCACTGGCCCGGGGTTGTTGATTAAGAACTCGGGTTAATTACTCCCTATGCAAGTTATTTAGTTATTAGGCAAATAGTACCAATGTTGGGACTTGCTGGAAAAGACTTAGCACTTAGCGGTTTATCAAGGGGGTCCCATACACCCCAACCGTGTTAGGAACGCATAATCAAGGAACATAACACCGGTTTATACGGTTCCTAACGGCATGAGTGGAACAAATCACCAAGCAAAAGGCTTAGCCTTCCACCCTTGCCAATATATAGATGTTTTCATTATAAGCATTTATATAGTGTGATATAACCCAACAAAACTTCAACATGAAGCAAGCATCTTCGATCTTCACCTGCAACTAGCAATGCTATAAGAAGGGCTGAGCGAAGCGTACTTAGCCAAGCAACGGTTTGCATAGGTAGGGTGGTTAAACATGGTAATGGTTACAAGTAGGAGGCTGACAGGAAGAACATGGGCATCGAGGCAAAACTATAGAGCGGAACTACTAGCAATAGGCAAAGATAGTAATGTTATCGGGGTTCGGTCATCTTGCCTGAAGAGAAGTCGTTCGGATCGTAAGAAGGGTCCTCATGCTCAACCTCGTTGATAAGCTCGTGCTCGTACTCGTACTCGGTCTCAGCTTTCGGCTCTAAACAAAACAATCACACCAAGCACAAATCAACAAGATGCAATGCGCACTCGAAAATGATGGATGCATGATGGATCCACTAAGGATGCACACGGAGCACGGAAAATAGCACTCAAGCAAAACACCTCAAAACATGATAAAAACAGGAGATTATGATTCTACACGGAAAATCAATCAAGTTTCATATAAGATTCGCTGAAATCGGAGTTACGGGCTAAAAGTTATGCCCGAAACAAGAAATGAGCGAAAGCTGAAAATTACAGCAACATAGCAACTTTGGAGCACAAAATAATTAAGCTACAGCACTCAAACAACATGGCAAAGAGCATGAACATAAACTAGACATATCCTACAGCAATTAAGTCCAAAGGTGCACCCCCAAAGGAGCCACGGATCAATAGCAATAAGCTTGGACATATTGAACTTGACAATAAAATTCTGGCAGCAGAATTTTATTGAAACTTTGGAGCAAAAGATAAACATGCTACAGCCACTTAAATAAACATGTGAGAACATGAATGGAAAGCCAACAATATATACTACAAGGAACAATCAAGATCCACCCCAAAACTATCATGGTTTGTCCTAGATCAGCAAGCAAACATGGCATCGGAACATTACAGATTTCAGACTTAGTGAAAAACCCACTAAGTCCTAAAACAGCAATTTCATCACGGCATCTAAAAGAGCAAGTTTAAGTCACCTCGAAACTAAACATGGCAAGTGGTAAGTACCTCATCAAAATACACATGATGGTGATTCCGAAACATACAAGCATGCATCATGGAGATAAACACAACGATGGCAACGAGCTCAACAAGATGGCATTTCATAACGAGTGAAACAACATCACAGCCACATTGCACATTGCAACGATGATAAACATGGCAAGAATAAATCTATCATGCAACCTAACACAAGCAACATGTAGAGCATGGCAAGACGAACACGTGGACATGTCATTTGCATCATTCGGATAAACGAGCTAAAAGTTACCACATAGCAAAGATGACATAAAAACATCACATAGCAGCAGTTTTTATCACGATGCACTATTGCAACAGAAAAACAAGCACCTAGATGATCTCTAACATGCATGACACAAAAAGATAAAACGTAGTGCTAATCACCACGAACGCCTGGACATGTCATTTGCGCGAAACGGACAAACACACTAAAAGTTATCAGCAGTTGAATATGCATCAGACAATAAAACAACAGGGACTTAGAAGGATTGGGGAGTCAACCTCAGGCAGATCTGAAAAAAAAAACAAGCAACGGCCCGGGAAGCAGATCTGGCCCGAACTGGAGGAGGACGCGGCCTGGCCCGGCGGAGCGGCGGAGTGGCCCGCGGGGCAGGCGGAGGCGGCGGCCCGGTCGGAAGGGGCGGCTGCAGCCCGCGGAGACGGCGGCCCACCCGAGGCGAAGGCCCGCGCGGATCCTGGCGCGGCGGGAGCGAGGTCGGCCCGGGATCCGGCTGAGGCGAGGGGGCCCGGCGGCCTGGACTGCGGGAGGCGGAGGCCCGCGCTGCTGGCGCGGCCCAGCAGTGGTGGCGAGCTGCTGGGGCGGAGGCGCTGAGGTGGAGTGCGGCGCGGCGTACGGGCCAGGAAGGAGGCGCGGCCCAGCTGCGGAGGCGGCCTGCGGTGGCGATCTGGCGACGAAGTGGTCCTGGGTGCGGGAGGAGGCGCCGATCGAAGCGAGGGAGTGGGCCGGCGCGGAGTGTACGGGCCTGGCGACGGCTGTGCGGGGATGTGGTCCGATCCGGTGGAGTGGAGGCAGCGGCTGGATCGTGGGGAGAGTGGGCCGGTGCGGAGGGCCCTCGGCGATGTGGTCCTCGCGCGAGGCAGCCGTTGCAGACGATCGAGCGATGGAGCTGGGGGCCGTTGACCAGCCTGGATCGAGGGATCTAGCCCTCGAGGCCGGCGGCTGCGATCGATGCGGTCGTCCCCTCGAGCGGCGGCTGGGATCGAGGGATCTGGCCAAGAGGCAGTTGGTGGCTAGATCTGAAAAAAAAATGAGGTGGAGAAGTGGGGAAGAAGGAGCTAGGGTTAGGGATGCCAAAATAGACTAGGGGGGTCTATCATATAGCAGATTTTTAGGGTTAGGGGGGATTTAGGGGTGTTTCTGGGACACAAAGTGAAGGCACTTTGGACCCACACGAATAACTGTTGGGATAGCAAACGGAGTCCAAACGCGACGAGATTTGAGAGGCGGGTTGCAAACAACAAAACAACAACACACGACAAGTCTCGCGGCACACCGGTAACGTTACACGCCCAAACAACAAAGTAGGCCTACGGGACGTCACGGACACGTGAGGGAGCTCCGGAACGCGAAACGGACAACGGGAAGGAACGCGTGGAACCGGATGCAACCGACAACACAATTGCAATGCAATGCACATGTCTATATGATATGAATGAATGCCACACACTCACACAACAAAACGATGAAAACCCGGAAGACAAAGAACCCGGAATGGAAATAGATGAAGCCGGAGATATATTATATGCCCAAAAGGGAAAGTATTACATCCGGGGCATTACAACTCTCCTCTACTACAAAAAGATCTTGTCCCGAGATCTAGGACTGGAAAAAAGGAAGGGTACTCGGAACGAAGATGATCTTCTCGTTCCCACGTAGCTTCTCGGTCGGTGTGATGTGACCACTTGACTTTCAGAAATTTGATGGACTTGTTGCGGGTCTTGCGTTCGGTTTCTTCGAGAATAGCAACGGGATGCTCTCGGTAGAACAAGAACTTGAGGAGATGGAATGATACTTGATGAAATCAACAAAACACTGCCTCCGGAACAATTAAAAGAATGGCACAAGGGGTAAGAAAGATTCAGACAGCACTCCAGTTAAAGGACAGGCAAAACTTGATAAGATTAGAGAATTAGAATGGAGGACACAACACTCCGGTTAAATAGACAAGCAAGGGAGAATATGATCTTGATAAAAACAAGATGATGGTCAAAGAGATCGTCATCACAGTGCCTCCAGAATGAAAGAATATATGCTAGGTCGTTGGCAAGAAAAGAACGGAGAAGAAAATGACAACTTCTCCCACGAATGAATTTGAAAGAGCATCCTTATGAAGAAGGGTTGAACAGAATTGTTGGAAATTCAACAACGAAAGAATAAGCTTGATGTGGGCTTATGGAAAACATCTCAAAATTATGAGGTGACAACCAGCCACTTACGAAAACATTTGATTGGATTGAGATCAACAAGGAGACGAAAAACTTATTCCACCGGAAGGATAAATGAAGAACTTGGGTCATTTATAAGCACCATAAATAGCAACAATTCTCAGAGAAAGCTTTTAGGTGAATTATAACCCAAGATAACTCCAACGAATAAATTGAAAGGTTGAAAAGATCTCCTGAACAAGGAAAATGATGGGTTTAAATATCTCATTCTTGAAACTCGTGAATCATAAAACATGAAGGAATTGTCAAGAATGACATAACACCATCTGAAAAGACAAGGTAGAAAGAATTGCAAATGGAAGCATGACGAAGAATGCTTGAGCTCCAACAAGAATCTTGATGAAGACTTCGAGGATGAATTAAAACATGATGAACCACCATGAAAACTCCAGTAATGAAAGCATGAGAAGTGAAAGATGAAAAGAATAAGATTCAAGGCCTGCGATGAATTAGATGGAGCTTCGGAATGGTATAATTGAAATAACTTGGAGCTCCGGAAAACAAGATGAACAACTTAGAACCGAGAATATGATATGATGAACAAGCTCCGGAAAACAGAGATTACTCACTCGAGGAAAATAAGAATAAGATTTATTGTATGCTTATCCTTCATCAAATTAAATTGATGACAAGCAAACGGATTTGGCGTACTACTTATTCTCGTTGCAAAGAATTCAAGAGGGATCTAGCACAACCTTGGATAAATCTTGAACAAAGCACCGGTAGGATTGAGAAAAGAACAAATGAGTTAAAACGATAACAATGGAAGGGTAAACTTGAAAGAACCACCGTAAAAATATGGAGACGAACGAAGAGACATCAATTAAGAATAGTTGGAGGATGAAGTTGAAAACTGAGAACGAAGAAATATTCTGAAATGATGGCCTTCGGAGGATCACAATGGAAAGAATTCATGAAATGCTCCGGACAGGTATGAAAATAATTCCTCACAATCAAAACGATAATGAGGATACCATGAAGCTAGAACCACGAATCTTGGAAGAGAACGGGCCGAGAATTAAGAGAAACACTTCTCCGGTCTCCAAATGTTGAGAATGAAGACGAGAAAAGCCATGAAGAATTTCGAGATACTCCGGACGAATGACAAGAGGAAGGTGGAGCTAAAGATGGAAATAATTGAAAACAAGCTTGGAGAAGGCATGTGACAGATGTAAATCATTCTTACGTCACCTTTGAAAAGAATTTCAGAATAACTCCAGAAAAATTGGAAGAGTCAGGTAAGATCCTGGGAAAATACCTGTGGGTTAGGGCCCACTAAGGAAATCACCGTTGGAAGAGATTGCTGAGAGATATTGCACCGGTTGAATTAAATGGCTTGAATAAGAAGACAATGCTCAAAATAATTTGAACGGATTAAGAATGGAATTATGAATCTTTAGCACTCCGGATATGGATAGCAAGAGGAGAATGATTAATTGGTGCACCGGAATAAGAAAGCATTGTGAAAAGAGGAAAAAGGATAAGATCAACACCGAAATCTTGAATTACATCCACTGGCAGAATTTGAGAACAAAAGAATGATGAGCTTGAAGCTCTTGAGCAACTTCCTGAGAATCATCGGATAAGAACATTGAAGGAAATGAATGAAGAAATATCACATGAATAAAATGGATACTTCATCTAAGATTTCTTGCTTCGAGAAGAATTAGGGTGGGAGGGTGGGGAAAACAAAGACAACTTGAGATGAAAGAAACAGACAAATTGTCAGATTTCTCAATGGCGTCCGGATGGAAATAACTTGAAGAGAAGGCACACCGGTTGAAAAGGATTAACATGAATATCTCGATGGTTAAGAAGAACTAGCACTCCCATAGAAATATGAGAACACCGATTAAGAAAGGTATGGAATCAACATTTGACATCGAAGCAACTCGAATACCAGAATCAAAACAAGAACAAAGGATAGATATGCAACATAGTCTTCACAATAATCATTCGAACAATAGGAACGAATGAAATCATTCGAACAAGAGGAACGAATGAAATTCTCAGTTAAATGATAACATCAATCTTCACGAGAAGCCACATAGGGGACAAAAGGTAAAATAAGAAAAACAACAAGGTACGGATGGAACAAACACAAGATAGGAGCTTCGTTCTAACATCTTTGTGCTGAAAGCATATGAACGCATTACGAAAAGGTTTTGCAATCCCCGGATCAGCATAGCCAAGGACCCTTTAAGATGCAACTCCTGATAGTAACATCGGTCATAAACCACTTCACTCAATGTAGAACCCCGAACTCACTAACCTGCATCCGTTGGAAGAATGCCTACGATCTACTGGATAAACCCACATATTAATTTCCGAAAGATTCCAGTTATGCAATCAGGTGTTGGGGATACACGGGAAGCACCGCGCAATCAACTCTAAACCTACATCCAGGTGTATCCATCCTTCAACACATAACTAGTCTTTCTCGGAAACTGTTTACCTCGGACCTTCGAAAAGCATCCACTATAACAAGCTATGGCAATACTCCCGAACTACCTCCCCAGTACTAGGTGATGTCGGGGTTATCTTGCCACTGGCCGTATAGGAGAGATTTTCGATGTCGGCCGTCTTAAGTATTTAGTACTGCCGCGATATGCTTGTGACGACAATACCCCGAAGCTCAACTCCCCGGGACACTGCCACAACCCCTAATGTCAGGAGGCATCGAGAACAATATTCTCGTCACAAGAACATCGAAACAATCCCAGAATACTCGCGAGATTCCTAAAAAAGAATTTGGTGCAATTTTTGAAGATAGAAGAGACAAGAGTAGACGTCAGGAGTCCTCACCAGAGAGAAAGGGGATGAGAGGCAAAGAAATCCTACTCTCCGATATAATATAGGACTCAAAATATTTTCAGTGTGTGCCTAGACTCGACCGTCAACGATTCGATCAATCAGTGGGGGCTCCTAGGTCGGAGAAGGCTCCAAATACCAACATGTAATGCCCAGGATGGAACTATACCTCCTACGTGTCGAGGCACGACTTAAAGGTATAAGTCCATCCTAGAATGATCTCAAGTTTGGTAATCTTTGCACATCTCATGTAAAAGAGGGGATTGTAAACATAAAATAGTTGGCTTACACTCGCCACGTCACACAAATACAATACATGTCTCAAACATCATACATTAAGAACATCACAATCCTCTAAGGGCAAAATCCAAATGTCAAGATACCAAACTTAAATAACATGCACAGGTCGGATCAAATACTAGTAGAAGTCTCCACTACTGATCATCCGGATAACGAACATAGTACCGACTACGCTCCTCGTCGAACTCCCAGTCTAGCTCGGTGCCATCACTTCGATAGCTCACAACTGGACCTGCATCTGGTGTGGTGAAGTAACTGTGAGCCACAGAGGACTCAGCAATCCCGTTCCCGGGTAACAAGACTATTTAAGCCTTGGGAGAGGATAAGGCTGAAGAAAAGAATAAGTGTCTGCAGCAGCAACTAGCAACTAGCTTACGTGAGTGAGAGCGAGAAGAGAAAGCCTCGGACGAGAAGTGATCACGAAGTGATCCTAGCTACAAGCTCAACAAACATAACCCCTCCATGTTCAACTCCCGAATCCCTATTCGGAAATTGACGGTCACGGAACACACGCTGGTAGTGTATTAGAAACATTGTGTCAAGTTATCTACAACCGGATATTAATAAGCTCCCATCTGCCACATAACCGCGGGCACGGCTTTCGAAAGTTCATAACCCTGCAGGGGTGTTCCAACTTGACCCATTACAAGCCCACGATCCGCGGAGTCGCAACTCCAAAGTGGGAAGACCCGAGTATTCTCGGAATCCCGTGCTCAAGATATACCGAACTAAGGTAAGGCTAATCCAGCAAATCCTCCCGGCGTGTCGACACCCTGATAGTAGCCGCGCGTATCTAAGTCTCAGGACACGACCGGATGGGCGATTCTACAGGTTTATATCAATCCTCGAGTTCCCTCGTGGTGACCCCGCAGAACCCCCGGTTTGGACCAACACTCATGAGGAGCACTGGCCCGGGGTTGTTGATTAAGAACTCGGGTTAATTACTCCCTATGCAAGTTATTTAGTTATTAGGCAAATAGTACCAATGTTGGGACTTGCTGGAAAAGACTTAGCACTTAGCGGTTTATCGAGGGGGTCCCATACACCCCAACCGTGTTAGGAACGCATAATCAATGAACATAACACCGGTTTATACGGTTCCTAACGGCATGAGTGGAACAAATCACCAAGCAAAAGGCTTAGCCTTCCACCCTTGCCAATATATAGATGTTTTCATTATAAGCATTTATATAGTGTGATATAACCCAACAAAACTTCAACATGAAGCAAGCATCTTCGATCTTCACCTGCAACTAGCAATGCTATAAGAAGGGCTGAGCGAAGCGTACTTAGCCAAGCAACGGTTTGCATAGGTAGGGTGGTTAAACATGGTAATGGTTACAAGTAGGAGGCTGATAGGAAGAACATGGGCATCGAGGCAAAACTATAGAGCGGAACTACTAGCAATAGGCAAAGATAGTAATGTTATCGGGGTTCGGTCATCTTGCCTGAAGAGAAGTCGTTCGGATCGTAAGATGTGTCCTCGTGCTCAACCTCGTTGATAACCTCGTGCTCGTACTCGTACTCGGTCTCAGCTTCCGGCTCTAAACAAAACAATCACACCAAGCACAAATCAACAAGATGCAATGCGCACTCGAAAATGATGGATGCATGATGGATGCACTAAGGATGCACACGGAGCACGGAAAATAGCACTCAAGCAAAACACCTCAAAACATGATAAAAACAGGAGATTATGATTCTACACGGAAAATCAATCAAGTTTCATATAAGATTCGCTGAAATCGGAGTTACGGGCTAAAAGTTATGCCCGAAACAAGAAATGAGCGAAAGCTGAAAATTACAGCAACATAGCAACTTCGGAGCACAAAATAATTAAGCTACAGCACTCAAACAACATGGCAAAGAGCATGAACATAAACTAGACATATCCTACAGCAATTAAGTCCAAAGGTGCACCCCCAAAGGAGCCACAGATCAATAGCAATAAGCTTGGACATATTGAACTTGACAATAAAATTCTGGCAGCAGAATTTTATTGAAACTTTGGAGCAAAAGATAAACATGCTACATCCACTTAAATAAACATGTGAGAACATGAATGGAAAGCCAACAATATATACTACAAGGAACAATCAAGATCCACCCCAAAACTATCATGGTTTGTCCTAGAGCAGCAAGCAAACATGGCATCGGAACGTTACAGATTTCAGACTTAGTGAAAAACCCACTAAGTCCTAAAACAGCAATTTCATCATGGCATCTAAAAGAGAAAGTTTAAGTCACCTCGAAACTAAACATGGCAAGTGGTAAGCACCTCATCAAAGTACACGTGATGGTGATTCCGAAACATACAAGCATGCATCATGGAGATAAACACAACGATGGCAACGAGCTCAACAAGATGGCATTTCATAACGAGTGAAACAACATCACAGCCACATGGCACTTTGCAACGATGATAAACATGGCAAGAATAAATCTATCATGCAACCTAACACAAGCAACATGTAGAGCATGGCAAGACGAACACGTGGACATGTCATTTGCATCATTCGGATAAACGAGCTAAAAGTTACCATATAGCAAAGATGGCATAAAAACATCACATAGCAGCAGTTTTTATCACGATGCACTATTGCAATAGAAAAACAAGCACCTAGATGATCTCTAACATGC
This sequence comes from Secale cereale, assembly GCA_902687465.1. NCBI lineage: Eukaryota > Viridiplantae > Streptophyta > Magnoliopsida > Poales > Poaceae > Secale > Secale cereale. Next base: position 49,997,593 of record LR738709.1, on the reverse strand, counting down.
ATGACACAAAAAGATAAAACGTAGTGCTAATCACCACGAACGCCTGGACATGTCATTTGCGCGATACGGACAAACACACTAAAAGTTATCAGCAGTTGAATATGCATCAGACAATAAAACAACAGGGACTTAGAAGGATTGGGGAGTCAACCTCAGGCAGATCTGAAAAAAAAACAAGCAACGGCCCGGGAAGCAGATCTGGCCCGAACTGGAGGAGGACGCGGCCTGGCCCGGCGGAGCGGCGGAGTGGCCCGCGGGGCAGGCGGAGGCGGCGGCCCGGTCGGAAGGGGCGGCTGCAGCCCGCGGAGACAGCGGCCCACCCGAGGCGAAGGCCCGCGCGGATCCTGGCGCGGCGGGAGCGAGGTCGGCCCGGGATCCGGCTGAGGCGAGGGGGCCCGGCGGCCTGGACTGCGGGAGGCGGAGGCCCGCGCTGCTGGCGCGGCCCAGCAGTGGTGGCGAGCTGCTGGGGCGGAGGCGCTGAGGTGGAGTGCGGCGCGGCGTACAGGCCAGGAAGGAGGCGCGGCCCAGCTGCGGAGGCGGCCTGCGGTGGCGATCTGGCGACGAAGTGGTCCTGGGTGCGGGAGGAGGCGCCGATCGAAGCGAGGGAGTGGGCCGGCGCGGAGTCTACGGGCCTGGCGACGGCTGTGCGGGGATGTGGTCCGATCCAGTGGAGTGGAGGCAGCGGCTGGATCGTGGGGAGAGTGGGCCGGTGCGGAGGGCCCTCGGCGATGTGGTCCTCGCGCGAGGCAGCCGGTGCGGACGATTGGGCGATGGAGCTGGGGGCCGTTGACCAGCCTAGATCGAGGGATCTAGCCCTCGAGGCCGGCGGCTGCGATCGATGCGGTCGTCCCCTCGAGCGGCGGCTGGGATCGAGGGATCTGGCCAAGAGGCAGTTGGTGGCTAGATCTGAAGAAAAAAATGAGGTGGAGAAGTGGGGAAGAAGGAGCTAGGGTTAGGGATGCCAAAATAGACTAGGGGGGTCTATCATATAGCAGATTTTTAGGGTTAGGGGGGATTTAGGGGTGTTTCTGGGACACAAAGTGAAGGCACTTTGGACCCACACGAATAACTGTTGGGATAGCAAATGGAGTCCAAACACGACGAGATTTGAGAGGCGGGTTGCAAACAACAAAACAACAACACACGACAAGTCTCGCGGCACACCGGTAATGTTACACGCCCAAACAACAAAGTAGGCCTACGGGACGTCACGGACACGTGAGGGAGCTCCGGAACGCGAAACGGACAACGGGAAGGAAGGCGTGGAACCGGATGCAACCGACAACACAATTGCAATGCAATGCACATGTCTATATGATATGAATGAATGCCACACACTCACACAACAAAACGACGAAAACCCGAAAGACAAAGAACCCGGAATGGAAATAGATGAAGCCGGAGATATATTATATGCCCAAAAGGGAAAGTATTACATCCGGGGCATTACAGTACTCGTTGGGAGCAAAGTTATTTGTATATGTGTGCAGGTCCACGTTGATTGCTAATCCGCGCCGTTAGCAGTTGACACCTACTTGTTGAACCTAGGAGTCTCTGGGGATTCGATCCTTGGCATCTTTGCTAAGGGAAAACACTTCCACAACACTGCATCTTTCACCTTTCACTTGGGGTAACCAACGAGGGGTTAGAGGCCCATCAGTATCGCCGAGGATGACCCCACTGATGCCACCACTGATGGTGCCGTCGAGGATGCCACCACTGATGATGGCGGCGCACGCACAGATGGCAGCCAACCGAAGAGGCAACGGAAGGACCGGCGCCCGATCGTGCTCCGCACCCTCAAGGAGGAAATTACTGAAGTGGACTCCGACGGGAATCCAACGGCGCCCGAACGAATAGTCAAGGGGTACTCGCTTCAGCTCGGGTGCATTCTCCGGAGCACCGTCTCGATCAACACCGAGAACCTGAGGCATCCTGACTGAGGGAATTTGCGCAACCTCCTCTTCACGAAGCTGCACGAACGATACAAGTTCCCCGCTCAATTTGAAAACACAAGCCTCAAAAGGAATAAAGTGAACAATGTTGCCCTCACGAAGATGAGCACGGCCCTGTCTACTTGGAAAAGCACGGTGAAGAGAATGATCAAGAAAGGTGAGAGTTATGAGAAGATCAATGAGAAAAATCCTTCGATCACCGAAGATGACTACAATGACTTCAAGATCAAGTGCTCGAGCACCGCAACCTCCGAATCAAGTCAGTGGGGGAAAGAAATGCGGGAGCTGAACTTAGGGGAACACACACTCGGTGCCGGCGGTTACAGAGTGGTGGAGCCTATATGGGACAAGGAGGAGGCGGACCGTGCCGAGCAAGGCCTACCGCCCCTCTTCGATAAATACGGTGACAAGCAGACCAGGAACTTTGTCAGGGCCCGGTACAAGAAGGACCCGAAAACAAAGGAGCTTACCACGGATCCGAAGACCAGGGCGCTTGAGCTTGTTCTGGTAAGGAATACTCCCCCGCGTAATTAGCTCCATATGGTTGCATTCTAATTAATGAAGCCAAATTTCTAAATGATTCACATTCCTTCCGCAGGCGACTGAAAGCAGTAGCGCGGGGTCGACTAAGAGCAACCCTTGGGACACGACTCTAAATAGGGCGTTGAATGTAATGAAGAACAAGGATAAGCTCAGTAAGCCGACGTCAGCTGGTCGTGTGGCCAGCAAAGGCTTGTCGACAAAATGGTCATCATACTATAACGCTGGTGGGCGAAAGGAGAAAAAGACCAGCTCGGAAAGCCAGGCGCGCGAGGTTCAAGAACTCAAGGCACAGGTGGCGCGGATTCCGGAGATTGTCCAAGAGCAAGTGCAACAACAGCTCGGAGCGACGATCACCGCCATTGTGCCTAGCTTGATCGAGGGGTTGCAGGCATGGATTGCGGGCGGCCAATAGGGGCCGCCCCGATTCCCAGCTTCACGGCCAGCAACTCGCAGAACGTGATGGAGGGGCCAATGGTGTCTCCGGCGGAGGCGGCATTGGTGTCTCCGACGCCGGCACGGGAGCTTAATGCACCCGGGTGTACGCCGACCAGCACCTCTGCAGCAAGTGGCCCCTCCGTCAACTGCACGCCCGCCGTTGGCGGTGCCTCGACATTAGCCGAGCTCGACGCCATCATCACGGTAACTAATTAAGCCTCTCTCGGCCGAGGACTTCATCTCCTTGCCTTTGACTGGGCATCCCTGACGCCCTACATGTTTTCGCAGGGCGCCGCCGACGTTCCGTGCACTCTCCTGCACTTCGTGAACAACGAGTTGGTCGATGTCGCCAAGGGCAAAATCGTTCAACCGGGCAACCCCTTGTTCCACGGTACCCAGATGCCACCCAACTTGTTTAGGGTTCAACTGGTTCGGGTGCTGCCAGGCTGCGACGAGGCGTTACCTCCGATTCGACCCGTCGGGGCCGACGATGATGACGTGATGACCCTCAGCGCCTGCCTGAGCTGGCCCCTGCTTTGGCCGAAGAGCCAGATTCGTTTGGGGGCGGGGGACACCACCCCAAAGACAACACCGCCAGTCGTGCCGGCGCCAAGTCGTCCCCATGGCAAGACCGCCGCAACGATGCCGGACATCCCTATGCCACTGGATCCAAACATGCATATGGCACAGGATCCGAACGATGACGACGACGATACATTTGCCAACGTCGATCAGTACTTTGCCGATCATGGGTACGGTGGCGACTTCATGGGGCCTCCTTCTCAAGAACCCAACCCAACAAAAGACGTGCGCGATCTAGCTGGTACCGCGGAGAAGCCAAGTTGCAACAGGCGTCGTCTGCCGTTCAGCTCTCAGGAGACGCCTCCAGCTGCCGACTTCACCTAGCCTCAGATAGGCGAGGTGCGAAATATTATCAGCCCCAACACACTCAAGAAGGCGGTCTCTGAGCAGAACTCGGTCCCAATTCAGGAGAAGAAGAAGGCACGCAAAAGAAAAACTAACAAGGGTGCGAGCCAGCCGGCACAGAGTACGATCCGTGCTCAGGACGGGCCACCTTCACCTGAGGATGTAATGAGGAGGGTGCATGTGGCGGGTAGGCCGATGCTACCGAGAAATATGCTCGATGCTGCAACCGGTGCTATGCGGAGTCTGCATGACAGTGTTCTTTCTTTGGAGAAGCGGCGTCTCAGAGAGAAGGATGTTGCATACCCGGTTTTCGCGGCCAAGGTGCCAGAGGGCAAGGGCTTTGTGGATAACTCCATCGGGGGTACGATCGTCCTGTGGTTTGATGACATCCACGCTATGTTGAACCTTCTTCCGCTGCACTACACCTTCGTTCGGCTATTTTCGCTGAGTATGGAGATGCGGATCATTCGCGACAAGACCCCGGACATCGTGATAGTTGACCCCTTCTACATGCGTGCCAAGATCTTGGGCAGCGCTGGGGACCGGCAAGTCGCGAGTTCTTACCTCGAAGGCGTCATTCTATCAAACCGAGATAAGGATAACTTCCTCGTGCCTTACTTTCCCGAGTAATTCCTCCGCCTCAACCGCCCCGTAACATATGAATTCTTAGATTTCGATCGTTCTTCTTTTAACATTCCGTGTTTTCTGCAGTGACACACATTGCACGCTCATCCTCCTAAGCCCCAAATATTCCATGGCCACGTATTTCGACCCGGACCGTCAGTCAAACGTAGACTACACAAATGTCAAGAAGGTTCTTGATGATGTTCTCCCCGGCTACGCCAAATCTGGAGGCACCTGCACCAGGCCTATTCGTAAGACCGGCAAGCACGTGTTCTCCCACAATACGACGTTTTGCTACGTCAAGCAGCCGCCTGGCGGTCAGAAGGGTGCCTACTACGCCATCCATCACATGCGGGCAATCGTACGGGACCATCATCAACTTCTGCTACCGAGTAAACTCAAAGATTGGGCCGCGAGCGTGTCGGCAATCCAGGACGCGGACATCAGACAAGAATTCTTTCGCATCCAGATGGAGTTTGCGGAAATCATCCATCAAGATGTCCTTCCTACCTCGGGGCAGTTCTACCTCAGAAATCAACCGTCGAACAGTGACATCGACACAATGCTACAAATGCAGGCTGACAACGCCCGTGATTTCATGACTCCCACGATAGACGGCGGCTTCATCCACGCTCCGGTCCCTTGAGTCGAGTCGAAAGCAGTGATGTTGTGTCTAGTTCTGAAACATCGATTGGCTCATGTTGTAATTAAACTTTAATGAACTTGTAGTATGTCTCTTTGGTTTCGAGAGTCGTTCAACTTAGATGTAATCGATGCTATTAATGTCTTGTTTTTCTCTTTCGATCGTTCTGTTGCATACTTATATATTGCTTATGTATTGTCTGTGAATTGGTACTAACGTTTCGTTTGGCTAGTGCATAGCGAAGGCGTCGTATGTCGTGTACAAGGGTAAGGTTCCCGGAGTCTACGACGACTGGGAGGAGTGTCGGAGACAGGTTCACCGATTCAGCGGTAAAAGTTACAAAGGGTACACCACTAGGGCCGAGGCCGAATCTAGATACGCCCGCTATCTAGCGGGAGAGGGGAGGGAGCGTTGGAGGAACCGGATGAAGACGAGTTTCATCGTGATGATGCTCATCGTGATGACCGCAGCTCTCTTCTATGTGATGGTAGTTTAGATGATCGATATCGACTTGTAATGTGAAGACAAACTCGCTACTCGCGGTCTCGAGACTTGTAATATACTGTTCTATGTTTGTTCGGTCTTTTCAATTCGGAGACTAATATGATGAATTATATTCGGAGACTAATATGATGAATTGCATTCAGAGACTAATCTTCTATTGTATTCGATGAATTTGTTGTTGATGTGTGCTGTCTATATTCTGTGCAATTATACATTTTGTAATCTGTGCAAAAAAACAGAAAAAAAAACCTAATATGCATACTAATGGCGCATCACAACACAGTGCGCCATTAGTATGCCAAAGGATACTAATGGCGCATCATCAGACAGTGCGCCATTACTATGCCGAAATTACTAATGGCGCATCTTGCTGGAGTGCGCCATTAGTATGCCAAAGCACCTCGGTACACATGGCCCCTGGGAGGCATACTAATGGCGCACTACTGTGCATACTAATGGCGCATCTGTGGTGCGCCATTAGTATACCAGATACTAATGGCGCACCAGAGGTGCGCCATTAGTAAAATCTACTAATGGCGTGGCACTAATGGCGCACCACTAATGCGCCATTAATGGCCAAATTAGGTGCGCCATTAGTAGGCCTTTTCCTAGTAGTGATGTTAGTAATTGCCGCATTTTATGATTATGAAATCTGTCAAATGTATGTCAAAACTGCATTCTTTAATGGATTTCTTAAAGAAGAGTTGTATATGATGCAACCAGAAGGTTTTGTCGATCCTAAAGGTGCTAACAAAGTGTGCAAGCTCCAGCGATCCATCTATGGACTGGTGCAAGTATCTCGGTGTTGGAATATACACTTTGATGAGGTGATCAAAGCATATGGTTTTATACAGACTTTTGGAGAAGCCTGTATTTACAAGAAAGTGAGTGGGAACTCTGTAGCATTTCTGGTATTATATGTGGATGACATATTGTTGATTGGAAATGATGTAGAATTTCTAGATAGCACAAAAGGATACTTGAATAAGAAATTTTCAATGAAAGACCTCGGTGAAGCTGCTTATATATTATGCATCAAGATCTATAGAGATAGATCAAGACACTTGATAGGACTTTCACAAAGCACATACCTTGATAAAGTTTTGAAGAAGTTCAAAATGGATCAGTCGAAGAAAGGGTTCTTGCCTGTTTTACAAGGTGTGAAATTGAGTCAGACTCAATGCCCGACCACAACAGAAGATAGAGAGAAAATTAAAGTCATTCCCTATGCCTCAGCCATAGGTTCTATCATGTATGCAATGTTGTGTACCAGACCTGATGTGTGCCTTGCTATAAGTCTAGCAGGGAGGTACCAAAGTAATCCAGGAGTGGATCACTGTACAGCGATCAAGAACATCCTGAAGTACCTGAAAAGGACCAAGGATATGTTGGAAATATGCCCTAGAGGCAATAATAAAATGATTATTATTATATTTCCTTGTTCATGATAATTGTCTATTGTTCATGCTTCAATTGTATTATCCGGAAACAGTGATACATGTGTGAATACATAGACCACAACATGTCCCGAGTAAGCCTCTAGTTGACTAGCTCGTTGATCAACAGATGGTCACGGTTTCCTGACCATGGACATTGGATGTCATTGATAACGGGATCACATCATTAGGAGAATGATGTGATGGACAAGACCCAATCCTAAGCCTAGCACAAGATCGTGTAGTTCGTAATGCTAAAGCTTTTCCAATGTTAAGTATCTTTTCCTTAGACCATGAGGTTGTGCAACTCCCGGATACCGTAGGAATACTTTGGGTGTGCCGAACGTCACAATATAACTGGGTGGCTATAAAGGTGTACTACGGGTATCTCCGAAAGCATCTGTTGGGTTGGCACGAACCGAGACTGGGATTTGTCACTCCGTATGACGGAGAGGTATCTCTGGGCCCACTCGGTAAGACATCATCATAATGAGCTCAATGTGACTAAGTGGTTGGTCATGGGATGATGTGTTACGGAGCGAGTAAAGAGACTTGCCATGACGAGATTGAACAAGGTATCGGTATACCGACGATCGAATCTCGGGCAAGTACTATATCGTGAGACAAAGGGAATCGTATACGGGATTGATTGAATCCTTGACATCGTGGTTCATCCGATGAGATCATCAAGGAGCATGTGGGAGCCAACATGGGTATCCAGATCCCGCTATTGGTTATTGGCCGGAGGTCTCGGTCATGTCTACGTGTCTCCCGAACCCGTAGGGTCTACACACTTAAGGTTCGGTGACGCTAGGGTTGTAGATATATAAGTATGTGGTAACCCGAAAGTTGTTCGGAGTCCCGGATGAGATCCCGGACATCACAAGGTGTTCCGGAATGGTCCGGAGGTAAAGATTTGTATATAGGAAGTCAGGTTTCGGGCACCGAGAAAGTTTCGGGGGTCATCGGTATTGTACCGGGACCACCGGAAGGGTCCCGGGGGTCCACCGGGTGGGGTCACCTATCCTGGAGGGCCCCATGGGCTGAAGTGGGAGGGGAACCAGCCCCTGGTGGGCTGGTGCGCCCCCCCTTGGGCCTCCCCCTGCGCCTAGGGTTGGAAACCCTAGGGGTGGGGGCGCCTCCACCTGGCTTGGGGGGCAAGTTTCCCCCCTGGCCGCCGCCCCCCTGGAGATGGGATCTCCTAGGGCTGGCGCCCCCCTAGGGGCCCTATATATAGTGGGAGGGTGTGATGGCCTGGCTTAATAGGGATGATAGACTACTCATATCAATAAGGAATTCCTTCTTTTCCGGGAGCCCATTCGGATAGAACTCCAAAGTTAAGCGTGCTCAGCTTGGAGTAGTTTCAGGATGGGTGACCGACCGGGAAGTTGCTCCCGGGTGCGCACGAGTGAGGACAAAGTGCGTAGAAAAGACTAGTATTGATATGTGAGGCCAGTCTAGATCCCGCCAGGAGTAACGACCACCGGCGGGTGTGTCCGGGGCGTTACAAGTTGGTATCAGAGCCGACCCTCGCGGTTATACGGATGTTTGCGGACAGTTTGCAGTCATGTTGTGCATGACGTTTGTGACCCGTCGTGGCACACGACATGGCACATGTGCTGTCCTGGAAGCACAGACGGTTGTGCCAAGAGGGAACGTTCCTGTGGCCCGACGAGGACGTCGGTTCCTCTGAGTGAGGGTGTATGTGATGGCCTGGCTTAATAGGGATGATAGACTACTCATATCAATAAGGAATTCCTTCTTTTCCGGGAGCCCATTCGGATAGAACTCCAAAGTTAAGCGTGCTCAGCTTGGAGTAGTTTCAGGATGGGTGACCGACCGGGAAGTTGCTCCCTGGTGCGCACGAGTGAGGACAAAGTGCGTAGAAAAGACTAGTATTGATATGTGAGGCCAGTCTAGATCCCGCCAGGAGTAACGACCACCGGCGGGTGTGTCCGGGGCGTTACAGAGGGGGGAGGGAGGGCAGCCGGACCCTAAGCCCTGGTGCCTCCCTCTCCCTCCCGTGACACACCTTCCTCCTCCGGTAGCGCTTGGCGAAGCCCTGCTGGAATCCCGCTACTTCCAGCACCACGCCGTCGTGCTGCTGGATCTTGATGACCCTCAACCGTAAGGGATCTATTGCAGCGTTTTCGATAAGTAAGAGTGTCGAACCCAACGAGGAGCAGAAGGTATTGATAAGCGATTCTGAGCAAGAAATCACTGCAAGCACTGAAAGATAACTTTTTAGGGGTTTCTCGATATAAGTAACAGGAAAGTAAAAGCAAGCAATGTAAAAGGTACTGAGAGTAGCAAGTGGCCCAATCCTTTCTTAGCAAAGGAGAGGCCTAGCAGCTGAACTTATAAAGACTAAAGCGTTCCTGAGGACACACGGGAGAGGTAGTCATGTGCTTTCACCATATTCCGTATCGATACTATGTTATGTGTTGATAAGTGTTGAGTGGGTGGATCTATGCTAGTACACTCTCTAGACTAAGATGAGTGCACTCTTATGATTAAACACCTTTCAAGCATCCGCAAATACAAGATAGAATTTAAGGCAAAAGCCTAACCATAGCAATACGATCGAGGATCCATTATTCCCTTATGCAAAAGCGTGCGAACTGGGGTTCAGGTTTCTGTCACTCCGGCAACCCACCATAAGCATTCTTTATACACAATGTATTCTCCTAGGTCCTTAATAAGGCGAAGTGTTGGGTGTTCGACTCACACAACACCACTAGTAGAATGACAACGCAACTTAAGTATCAAACAACACATATTACTTCAACAGCATATGACTACTAACAACAAGACTTTCCCCATGTCCTCAAGAACTAAGGTAACTACTCATGAGACATAAAGGAGATCATGATCAGTGGGGATAAATAGGTGATAAACAATCTGGACATAATAATATTTCTCCAACAAAACTCAATAGCATTCACCACAAAGTAGTAATCAACACCGATGGAGTAGAGAGGATAGGTAGTACGAGTTACAACACAAGTTGCGATTGTAAGATGAGATTTGGATGAAGACGGAGATGGTGCTGGTGTTGGGGATGATGTTGATGATGATCTCGATGATGCCCATGACGATGGTGATGACGATGGCGACGATCTCCCCTTCCGGGAGGTGATCTCCCCGGCGGAATCTGCCCGCCGGAGATGGCTTTTTCTTCTGTGTAGGTTTCCGCCACGGAGCGGCGGCGGAACTCCGGTAAAATTCCCGTCCTTAGGGTTTTGGGATAACGGAGAGCATATATGCAAAAGGGGGCGGCCAGAGGTGGGCCAGGGGCTCCAGGCGCCCCCCCGGCGCGGCCAGGGGGGGCGCGCCCCCAGGGCGCCTGGGCACCCTGTGGCCCCCCTCTGGTTGCCCTTTCGCGTGCCTTCGTGATCCGTCTGAAAAATATCTCCCGTCAATTTTCAGGTAATTTGGAGGTATTCTTCTTCAGCAACTCAGCGTCCACTTTTTACTGCTGAATTCTGCATCTGCTGCTTCGGCATCGGAAAGTTTGCAAACTGTGTAAAATAGACCAAAACAACATAAGAACATCACCATAACGTGAAATATATCAATGAATAAGGATAAATTATGATACAAAATAGTGATGCATTTTGGACGTATCAACACCCCCAAGCTTAGACCTCGCTTGTCCCCAAGCGAATACTGAGCTCGGTAAACCTGTCCACAAGTTTAGAGAGTGAAGTGTCGATAAACAGAATACGAACAAGAAGCATCACAGTTTCCTCACCAACTCAAATATCCTCAACAGCAATCTTCAACTCATAAGGCCTTTATAAAAGAGTGGTAACACTTATATTCGAAAGTAGGGCTAAGGAAACTTATTGAATCATGGCAAACATGTCCTTTGGTCAAAGAACAACTAATAGCTTTTACTTTTGCTCTTTCTTTATGTTTTGATGAGACTAATTGAAGCTTTTGAAAGAACATGTCATCCGGCAAGAAGTGAAAGTGTTAACACAAAGGAAGATATTTGCCTTAGCTGGGCTTGACAAACAACTTACTTATCAAATGATAATGTCAACAAGGATATGATATGACAAATCTTAATGCAACTTTATATGAATGAATCCTTATCAACATCAAATGTCTGCTCTCTTTAAGAATAGAAGGGAGTAGGAATAACTGACTCAACTTAAAATTAAAAGATGGGCCCTGCTCTAGGGTAGTAGGGAAAACTCATGTGCTATCCTTAAATCAAACAGAATGAAAACAAGTTTTGAGAGGTGCATCATTTGTCAACGAATGCTAATAGATAACTCAACTACTTCTTGAACCGGACAAGTTTCGAGGAACGGCTCCCGCACGAGGACGATCACATCCTCTTATTCTCCTTTGTTAATCACTGCCAAAGTTTTCTGATTTCTCATGAACAAAGCGTGAAGGAGGGTTTGTTTGTTATATTATTTTCGAGCTGGGGGCACTCTTTGCCAGTTCCTTCTCGTATTATGGGTTTGCACATTAGACATGCAATCCCGGGGTGAAGCTTGTCCAACTCAAAAAGATCATGGATTAGCTATTACTTCCTCATGAGCTAAAACAAAGGCACAAAATAAAAGATTTTGAACATTTGAGGATAACACATAAATTCTGTACTTTAGGAGGTGGTAGTGGAATACCACGAGTAGGAAGGTATGGTGGACTCATATGGAAGGTATTGGCTTAAGGGTATGGATGCACAAGCAGAATTCCGCTTAGTACAGAGTTAGGCTAGCAAAGGTTTTGAAAGAACGGACAATTGATGATGACTAAGATACAAAGCAATATAAAGCATGAACATTGGAATAAGCATAACACATCAAGTTGTCTTCCTTGTCAGCATAACACTTCAAACATAATAACATAAAGGTTTTGGCTATGTTGATACTTTAAGAAAATCATGCTTGTTGTTATGACCAAAGCTATGTTTGCCAAGATTAAATAAAGTTTTCACAGCCATACCTGACATAAGGTCAATACTCCACATAAGAGTCATCATATAAGGTCGATTGCGTGAAGAGAATACCGAGTGCAGCAAAAGGAACCAATAAACTTCTCATTAATATTCCATCATAGACGACTCCACACTCACGGATACAATTCTTCAGCGAAGGAGTGATAGACCTCAATGCACACACCTATCTCATATAACAACCTCCCTAGACATGATACGACTCTACTTGACTCTAAAAGACAAAAGGTAAAGATAATGATACCGGGCACTCCCCCAAGCTTGGAACAAGCCAAGGGAATGCCATTACCCTAGGAGATTTCACTCATCATCCTTGTTGGCGTTGATCAAGTAGACCTTGGCGAAACGCTTCCATGGAAGGGGTTCTCCAGTCTCATATGAGAAGCTTGTCTCCTGAATCCTGCATTCAGCACCCATACTCATGCGCATAAACCTTAGTTCATACTCACAGTTCTGGTTATGTAGATCATTAATTTGCCCTTGGAGCTCTATAATTCTTTCTTCAGACGCGGTGATGCTTTTCCACATCTCCTTCATCTCCTTCAGGAAGTAGTTGTTCAGCTCGTTGATGATGTCAAAGTTAGCTTCAACACCACGCTCGATCATCTTCTTGTACTCGAAGACTTCTTGCTCCACTTCTTCCAGCCTGGCCTGGACGCTCCCCTCCTTGATAGGTCCCTTCAGATCTTCTTGATGAAGGACACTGTCCTCCATCCGAACAACCTGAGGGTGCTTCTTCACCTCAGCGAGGTAAGGGTTGATGACGTTGACGACGAACTCGTCCTTGGGGGAGCTTGGAGAAGCCATGGCACCTAAATTCAGCTGAAAGATTCCCTGGCAGAAACAGATCGAAGAGAAAACACGCGAAATCGCAAGATACGTTGCCGGAACAATCCGGGAAAATATATAGGAAAAATTTATGCACAGAAAGGAAGGTAACGGACCAAAGCGGGGTCGGAGACGGACTCCCGGGTGTCCAGGCGGCCTCCCGGTGCGGCCAGGAGGTGGGGCGCGCCTGGACCCCCTGGAGGTCGTCTCCGGCTCCACTTAGGCTCAGAATTTTACTAATTTTGCAAAAACTCGTAATACGGAACTTTTATGGCGGTTCGTGATGTTTCCTTACCGTACTACATACCTTTTCTTTATTCTGCTTCTGCTGGCGTCTGAAACAGGGCTGCAACATGTTCTTCGTGAGTTGTTGTGTATATTATATTCAAATCAACATTGACAGGGTCTCCTGCTATGTAATGTTTAAGTCTTTGCCCATTCACAACTTGAGGTTTGGTGCCTTCAAAATTATTAATCTTAATTGCACCAGACCGATAAACTTCTTCAATATGAAATGGTCCTTCCCACCTGGAAAGTAGTTTACCTGGAGAAAACCTGAAACGGGATCTAAACAACAAAACTTTATCACCAACATTAAATTCACGTTTCAGAATCTTCCTATCATGCCACTTTTTTACCTTTTCCTTCAACATTTTAGCGCTCTCGTAAGCTTCACTTCTCCATTCATCTAGAGAAGTCAAGTTCATGAGACGCTTCTCACCAGCTAATTTTGGGTCAACATTAAGCTCTCTAACAGCCCAGAAAGCTTTGTGCTCTAACTCTAATGGCAAATGGCAAGCCTTGCCATACACCATCTTATAGGGGGACATGCCCATGGGGTTTTTGTAAGCAGTTCTATATGCCCACAAAGCATCTCCTAACTTATTTGACCAGTCCTTTCTATTTCTGTTTACTGTCTTCTGCAAGATCAACTTAATCTCTCTATTGGTGAGATCAACTTGCCCACTAGTTTGAGGATGATATGGTGAAGCAATTCTATGATTAACATCGTATTTGGCCAAAGCTTTTCTAAAAGCTCCGTGCGTGAAGTGTGATCCTCCATCGGTCATGAGATACCTTGGTACACCAAACCTAGGAAAAATTACATCTTTAAGCATTTTCAAAGATGTCTTGTGATCAGCACTTTCAGTGGGGATTGCTTCAACCCACTTGGTCACATAATCAACAGCTACTAAAATGTGAGTGTACTTGTGCGAAGAAGGAAAAGGACCCATAAAATCAAAACCCCAACAATCGAAAGGTTCAATCACTAGTGAGTAATTCATAGGCATCTCATTCCTTCTACTAATGTTACCAACTCTCTGACATTTATCACAGGCTAAAACATAATTTCTAGCATCTTTAAAGAGAGTAGGCCAATAAAAACCTGATTGAAGAACCTTATGTGCAGTCCTCTCACCGGCATGATGTCCTCCATAGGGACTATCATGACACCGTCTGAGAATGTCCTTCTGCTCATGTTCCAGAATGCATCTCCTCACGATCCCGTCGGGACCTTCTTTGAAAAGATGTGGGTCATCCCAGAAGTAGTGCCTCAAATCATGAAAGAACTTCTTCCTTTGCTGAAGTGTTAAACCTGGAGGCAAATACTTTGCAACAATAAAATTAGCATAATCTGCATACCAAGGGTCGGAAAGAGATTGTACTTTTACAACGGCAAGTTGCTCGTCTGGAAAACTATCGTTGACTGGGATGGGATCATGCGGTATATCTTCCATCCTTGAAAGATTGTCCGCTATCGGATTGTCTTCTCCTTTCCTATCAACAATCTGCAAATCAAATTCTTGAAGAAGGAGTACCCATCTGATAAGCCTTGGCTTGGCATCCTTCTTTGTCATAAGGTACTTAATGGCAGCATGATCAGTATGAATAATAACATTGGAATCAACAATATACTGTCTAAATTTATCACAAGCAAAAACTACAGCTAAGAATTCCTTCTCAGTAGTAGCATAATTCCTTTGAGCACTATCAAGAGTTTTGCTAGCGTAATGTATAACATTCAATTTCTTATCAACTCTTTGTCCTAAAACAGCTCCAACAGCAAAATCACTTGCATCACACATAATCTCAAAAGGTAAATTCCAGTCAGGTGGTTGTACTATAGGAGCGGTTATTAAAGCTTTCTTAAGGACTTCAAAAGCTTCCTTACAATTTTCATCAAATACAAAAGGAACGTCCTTCTGGAGAAGATTAGTGAGGGGTCTTGAGGTTTTAGAAAAGTCTTTAATAAATCTTCTATAAAAACCTGCATGACCGAGGAAACTGCGAATACCTTTGATGTCCCTTGGATAGGGCATCCTCTCAATAGCTTCGATCTTGGCTTTGTCCACTTCAATTCCCCTTTCGGAAATCTTGTGACCAAGAACAATTCCTTCATTAACCATGAAGTGGCACTTTTCCCAGTTGAATACCAAATTTGTCTCCTCGCATCTCTGCAAAACTTTATTAAGGTTGTGAAGACAATGGTCAAAAGAAGTTCCATAGACGGAGAAATCGTCCATGAAGACTTCAATAATATCCCCGCAGAAACCATGAAAGATAGCAGACATACACCTTTGAAAAGTAGCAGGGGCATTACATAAACCAAAAGGCATACGCCTGTAAGCATAAGTACCAAAGGGACAAGTAAAAGTGGTCTTCTCTTGATCGGCAGTGTTAACATGAATTTGAGAGAAGCCAGAATAACCATCGAGATAACAAAAGTGGGTATTTTTGGATAACCTTTCAAGCATTTGGTCGATGAACGGCAACGGGTAGTGATCCTTCCTGGTTGCCTTGTTCAACTTCCTGTAATCAATACACATTCTATATCCAATAATAATTCTCTGAGGTATTAATTCATTTTTATCATTAGGAACCACAGTTGTACCTCCTTTCTTAGGAACACAATGTACCGGACTTACCCACTTACTATCAGCTATAGGGTAGATAATACCTGCGGCCAGAAGCTTGAGAATCTCAGTTCTCACAACATCCATCATCTTCGGGTTCAACCGTCGTTGATGATCAACAACTGGTTTAGCATCAGGCTCAAGGTTGATAGTATGTTGACAGATAGATGGACTAATCCCCTTAAGGTCATCAAGGGTATAGCCAATTGCGCCTCGGTGTTTACGAAGTACTTCCAATAATCGCTCTTCTTCATATCCTGAAAGGTTAGAATTGATAATAACAGGATATACTTTCTTTTCATCTAAATAAGCATACTTGAGCGTATCGGGAAGAGGTTTAAGATCGAACACCGGGTCTTCCTTCGGTTTTGATAAAATTCCCAACGGTTCAACCGGAAGGTTGTGCTTCAGGATAGCAGGCTGCCTCAAGAATATTTCATCTAGTTCATTTCTTTCCTGCATATGCAAATCATTCTTGTGGTCCTCCATGTATTGCTGCAAAGGATCATTAGGGGGAATAGCAATAGAGGCAATACTTTCAATAATTTTATCATCACTAGGTAAATCAGTACCACGAGGCTGCTTAGAGAACTTAGAAAAATTAAATTCATATGGCTCACCATCGAATTCAACAGAAACTTTACCTTTCTTGCAATCTATTATAGCTCCACAAGTTCTAAGAAAAGGTCTACCAAAAATAATTGGACAAAAATTGTCCCTCTCTGAACCAAGTACTAGAAAGTCGGTAGGGTATTTTACCTTTCCACATAGGACTTCAACGTCCCTCACAATCCTGATAGGAGAGATAGTTGTTCTGTTTGCAAGATGAATGGTAACATCAACTTCTTCAAGTTCACAAGGGGAAATCTCACCGATGATTTCTTCATAAAGTGAATAGGGGATAGCGCTTGCACTCGATCCCAAATCGCATAGCCCATAATAATTGTGATCTCTTATTTTAACAGATACCACTGGAGTACCTGAAATTGGGCCTTTATTCTTGGCTGTGACAAGGTTAGTGGAAACAGCACAAAAAATTATATTGGAATCCAAAACATCATTAGTAGCAAGGTCTTTAATCAATGCAACTGGAGGATCGACCCTGATCTGGTCCTCAGGCTCATCAACTCTTCTCTCACTTTTATTTATTATGCCTGTCACAAGAGAGTGCCCCCTTATCCTCGTGGGAAAAGGAGGCTGTTCATATATAACTGCAGGCAAAATAGGGTCAGCAACATAAATATCAATAGGTGGCTCTTTAAAAGGTTCATGGTGCTGGTCTCTCTTCTTTTTAAAAGAATCAACGTGAGAGGCAAATTTCTTACAGAAATCAATCACTAGATGGGAATCAAGACCAATCTTAGAGCAAAAAGTATTGAAGTAATCAGTTTTCACATAGCTCTCAATATAATCATGTTCATAATTTATAGCGGGTTCAATACCTTTATCAATTTCCCAATCTTCGGTATTCCTCTGGATCCTTTCAATGAGATCCCACCTTTCTTCAACACTCTTCTTCTGAAATACCCCACTAGAGGAGGCATCTAGCATCTCCTTATCCTGACGAGAAAGCCTGGCATAAAAATTTGTAAGTATAATTTCCTTGGGAAGCTTATGAATAGGGCATTTGAGCATTAGGGACTTCAATCTCCCCCAAGCTTGAGCAATGCTTTCTCCGTCACGAGACCTAAAGTTATAGATATAGTTCCTGTCTCGATGAATTTCATGAAGATAAAACTTAGTATAAAAGAGATACATAAGCTCCTGCCAGTCAAGCAAGTGTGAGTTATCGAGAAGCCTATACCAATCCGAAGCTTTATCTATAAGTGATACGGCAAACAATTTTCTCATGACAAACTCCCTCGATACACCTGCAAGCTTAAATAATGAACTTAGTTGTGACAGATATAGCAAGTGTTCACCGGGATGTCTGTCTCCTGCATAACGATTAGCCAAAACATAATCGATAATGCCAGCTGGTATTTTATAAGGCACAATTTCAGTAGGGGAAGGATCAACCACCACAGGTGTGGGGCGTCTTCCCGCAAGCAACGCTCCAATAACAGGGTTATCCATGAGGACAAAGAGCAGCAATAGCAAAAACAAAAATAGAATTATAAAAACTTCCTTACCAGTTTCACTTTACCAATAGCGCTACGCTCCCCGGCAACGGCGCCAGAAAACGGTACTTGATGACCCTCAACCGTAACGGATCTATTGCAGCGTTTTCGATAAGTAAGAGTGTCGAACCCAACGAGGAGCAGAAGGTATTGGTAAGCGATTCTGAGCAAGAAATCACTGCAAGCACTGAAAGATAACTTTTTAGGGGTTTCTCGATATAAGTAACAGGAAAGTAAAAGCAAGCAATGTAAAAGGTACTGAGAGTAGCAAGTGGCCCAATCCTTTCTTAGCAAAGGAGAGGCCTAGCAGCTGAACTTATAAAGACTAAAGCGTTCCTGAGGACACACGGGAGAGGTAGTCATGTGCTTTCACCATATTCTGTATCGATACTATGTTATGTGTTGATAAGTGTTGAGTGGGTGGATCTATGCTAGTACACTCTCTAGACTAAGATGAGTGCACTCTTATGATTAAACACCTTGCAAGCATCCGCAAATACAAGATAGAATTTAAGGCAAAAGCCTAACCATAGCAATACGATCGAGGATCCATTATTTCCTTATGCAAAAGCGTGCGAACTGGGGTTCAGGTTTCTGTCACTCCGGCAACCCACCATAAGCATTCTTTATACACAATGTATTCTCCTAGGTCCTTAATAAGGCGAAGTGTTGGGTGTTCGACTCACACAACACCACTAGTAGAATGACAACGCAACTTAAGTATCAAACAACACATATTACTTCAACAGCATATGACTACTAACAACAAGACTTTCCCCATGTCCTCAAGAACTAAGGTAACTACTCACGAGACATAAAGGAGATCATGATCAGTGGGGATAAATAGGTGATAAACAATCTGGACATAATAATATTTCTCCAACAAAACTCAATAGCATTCACCACAAAGTAGTAATCAACACCGATGGAGTAGAGAGGATAGGTAGTACGAGTTACAACACAAGTTGCGATTGTAAGATGAGATTTGGATGAAGACGGAGATGGTGTTGGTGTTGGGGATGATGTTGATAATGATCTCGATGATGCCCGTGACGATGGTGATGACGATGGCGACGATCTCCCCTTCCGGGAGGTGATCTCCCCGGCGGAATCTGCCCGCCGGAGATGGCTTTTCCTTCTCTGTAGGTTTCCGCCACGGAGCGGCGGCGGAACTCCGTAAAAATTCTCGTCCTTAGGGTTTTTGGATAACGGAGAGCATATATGCAAAAGGGACGGCCAGAGGTGGGCCAGGGGCTCCAGGCGCCCCCCGGCGCGGCCAAGGGGGCGCGCCCCCAGGGCGCCTGGGCACCCTGTGGCCCCCCTCTGGTTGCCCTTTCGCGTGCCTTCGTGATCCGTCTGAAAAATATCTCCCATCAATTTTCAGGTAATTTGGTGGTATTCTTCTTCAGCAACTCAGCGTCCACTTTTTACTGCTGAATTCTGCGTCTGCTGCTTCGGCATCGGAAAGTTTGCAAACTATGTAAAATAGACCAAAACAACATAAGAACATCACCGTAACGTGAAATATATCAATGAATAAGGATAAATTATGATACAAAATAGTGATGCATTTTGGACGTATCAGATCTCCATCAACCTCTCCTCCCCCCTTGCTGGATCAAGAAGGAGGAGACGTCGCTGCTCCGTACGTGTGTTGAATGCGGAGGTGCCGTCCGTTCGGCGCTAGGATCATCGGTGATTTGGATCACGACAAGTACGACTCCATCATCCCCGTTCTCTTGAACGCTTCCGCTCGCGATCTACAAGGGTATGTAGATGCACTCCCCTCTCCCTCGTTGCTAGATGACTCCATAGATTGATCTTGGTGATGCATAGAATTTTTTTGATTTCTGCTGCGTTCCCCAACAGGATATGTTTCTTGTTTATGGAGGTGACAAAGAGCTCGTTGTAAATGGTTACGTCGATGCTAGCTTTGACACTAACCTGGATGACTCTAAGTCACAAACCGAATACATATTTTTATTGAATGGTGGAGCTGTCAGTTGGTACAGTTCCAAGCAAAGCGTCGTGGCGGGATCTACGTGTGAAGCGGAGTACATAGCTACTTCAGAAGTAGAAAATGAAGGAGTCTGGATGAAGGAGTTCATATCCGATCTAGGTGTAATACCTAGTGCATCGGGTCCAATGAAAATATTTTGTGACAACACTAGGGCAATTGCCTTGGCGGAGGAATCCAGGTTTCACAAAAGAACCAAACACATCAAGAGATGCTTCAACTCCATCCGTGATCAAGTCAAGGAGGGAGACATAGAGATTTGCAAAATACATACGGATCTGAATGTAGCAGACCCGTTGACTAAGCCTCTTCCATGAGCAAAACATGATCAACACCAAGACTCCATGGTTGTTAGAATCACTAATATGTAATCAAGATTATTGACTATAGTGCAAGTGGGAGACTGAAGGAAATATGCCCTAGAGGCAATAATAAAGTTGTTATTTTATATTTCCTTATTTCATGATAAATGTTTATTATTCATGCTAGAATTGTATCAACCTGAAACTTGATACACGTGTGGATACATAGACAAAATACCAAGTCCCTAGTAAGCATATTGATCGTTCAGTTTTATTGTTATTGCTTTTTCTTCATGTCAAATACATGTTCCTCCGGCTAAGAGATTATGCAACTCCTGGATACTGGAGGAATACCTTGTGTGCTATCAAACATCACAACGTATCTAGGTGATTATAAAGATGCTCTACAGGTATCTCCGAAGGTGTTTGTTGGGTTGGCATAAATCAAGATTAGGATTTGTCACTCCGAGTATCGGAGAGGTATCTCTGGGCCCTCTCGGTAATGCACATCATAATAAGCCTTGCAAGAAATGTGACTAATGAGTTAGTTGCGGGATGATGCATTATGGAACGAGTAAAGAGACTTACCGGTAACAAGATTGAACTATGTATGAAGATACCGACGATCGAAACTCAGGCAAGTAACATACCGATGACAAAGGGACACGTATGTTGTCATTACGGTACGACCGATAAAGATCTCCGTAGAATATGTAGGAGCCAATATGAGCATCGAGGTTCCTCTATTGGTTATTGGCCAGAGAGGTGTCTCGACCATGTCTACATAGTTCTCGAACCCGTAGGGCCCGCACGCTTAACGTTCGATGACGATTTTGTATTATATGAGTTATGTGATTTGATGACTGAATGTTGTTCGGAGTCCCAGATGAGATCACGGACATGACGAGGAGTCTCGAAATGGTCGAGAGGTAAAGATTTATACATAGGACCATGATATTCGGACACCGGAAGTGTTCCGAGGGTACCCGGTACATATCGGGTCACCGAAAAGGAGTTTCGGGCATTCCCGACAAAGATATGGGCCATATGGGCCAAGCGAGGGACAGACCAACCCCTAGTGGGCTGGTGCGCCCCCATATAGGCCGAATAGGAGGAGAAGGAAGGAGGGGAAGGAAGAAGGAAGGATGAGGATTCGTCCTCCCCCTTTCCTTCTCTCCCCACTCTCTTTCCTTCCCTCTACACAAAATAAGGAAGGGAGGGGGCCGAATTGGGGTGCCAACCGTTTACTCCCACGGTAATAATGTCGTAGTGCTTAGGCGAAGCCCTACGCGGATCACTTCAACATCACCATCACCACGCCGTCGTGTTGACGGAACTCATCTACTTCCTCGACACTTTGCTGGATCAAGAGTTCAAGGGACGACGTCATCGAGCTAAATGTGTGCAGAACTCGGAGGTGTCGTACGTTCGATGCTTGATCCGTCGGAACGAGAAGAAGTTCGACTGCATCAACTGCATTGTCAAACGCTTCCACTTTCGGTCTATGAGGGTACGTGGACACACTCTCCCCCTCTCATTGCTATGCATATCCTAGATAGGTCTTGCGTGAGCGTATAATTTTTTTGAAATTGCATGCTACATTTCCCAACAATTTTTGTATGTTGAATCTAATGCAACTTATTTGGCGTTGTAGATGTTTTTTTTATTTTCCATACATTTGGTCAAACATAAGAAGTTGGACTTAGGAAAAACCTAGAAGTTCAAATATTTTGAAACGAAGGGAGTATCATCTAATATCCAACGTCAAATATGGCGATGCCAAACTTTCCTCAAACATCCTCTAGTTAATCCTCGTGAACACAATCCAACCTAGCAAGGTACTTTGGTCTCCACCCGCTGATTTGAAACAATATATTGTGCTAAAAGTGATGTATGTGCTAAATTTCTTGTAACAGCCCGAGACCGGTTCTCAGATTATTTTGTGTAATATTTTATCATTTCACAGTAATTATTTATTCGTTGCATTCATCATGGCATCATTCGTGTTGCATCGGCATTTTGTTGCTGTTGTACTAGAATTATCCAGGTGTTTTCACAAAACCTATAGCCGTTCATAGTTGTTGTTTCTCCCTTTGTCTCTGTTGACTTATATCAAACCAGCCCACCTAAAACCTAGCCGAAACCTGGAACGCCCGATCATGATCGAAGGGTCCAGATAGTCCTAAAATCCCTTCCAAATCTGCTAGCTACTATACATATAACCTTCCTCTTTGCCAAATCAGTGCAACCCTAGTTTTCAGGTAGCCTATCCCATCCATAAATCTGCCGCCGCCAGCCACTTCGTAGCCATGCCCCAGCGCTCTGTGTTTTTTTCCTGTTTGGCTATGTTTCACATGAGTTTGGCTTCAAGAGAATAAGCTGATGGCGAAGGGAAATTTGAGGGAGAAAAGAGGATGGTGGAGAGCACCATATAGACATCAACAAGTCAAGAGGTTCAACGTCAAGTGACATATGTACATAGCTTAGAAAGATGAATCTTCTCCTTTATGCATGTATATCTATTACTGTACTCGAGGTTGGTACACTACTTGATAATCCTATCATGTGCATATTTAGGTTCGAGTCAATCGTCACGCAAGCCAAGGAGGAGTTCATGCACAAGAGAGCTCATGCGTCATTCAAGACATACGAGAATTATATGGAAGAAAAAAGAATGAAAAAGTCCGTTCCCCAAGGCGTAAGGTGTAGAAGTGATGTAGAAGTGTTGCTACCAGCCGGTCGGGCTATCTGACTGAATTCTCTGAGAAGCTTATAAATAGAACTGCATGCAACATTGTAGCCAACACGCTTCTTGCTTTCAAACCTTGGACCAAACTTGGGTAAGATGCTCATAAATTTAGCGATGCGAAAAAGGAGCTCATGTTAGAGGCATATCTAAGAGCAAGTACAATAGAGCTGAGTCAGCGGGCTATAAGGAATAAACTAGTATATTTCTGCTTAGTTGGAGGAAAGAGAAGAGGAGAGAGAAGGTAAGCGGGCTCTTCATGAAGAGCCAGCTCTAGCACGTGCTCCTAGACACTTTGTGAGAATGAAAGGTGGACCACATAATAAATAAGTAGTACACTCTTTTTATCTACTATTGTACATGTTGGCTATAAGATGGGGTGTAGATGAAATGACACTGGCTTATAGCCAGCAGCTGTGCTATTAACCTTGCTCTAAGTACACTGGATAATTTGGAAGCTAACATGGAAATAACTAAGATCAAGTTAAGCGAGCATGTTTCATCAAGGGATGTATTTGCTCACTTAGGGATACTAACTTCTAGCATATATAGTATACCTATGTGTCAATTTAACAAGTTTTGCTTGCACCCATCTCATCCATCTGGGAGAGACTAGTGTAAAAGCAGCACCTACTGTGCAAAAATAGAAACACTCAATGGCATTCATTGGATCTTGATTGGATGTCTCGGATTCAAAGCACGTGAGTTGGTAGAGCTTTCTATTTATTTTCTAAAAAAAACTGACTAACAGTTATGTATATATTGATCCCTCCACCATGTCCCTCAAGCTGGATCCGAAACATCCATTCAAGACTCGACGGATGTCACCAAATTTTCTTATTTTGCACACTAAGTGCTGCTTTTACACCAGTCTCTCCCTGTTGAAGAGGAACTTATGAAGCGTGGATGCAATGAAACAACACACTTTTAAGAAAGTATAGTTATGATATTGGGATGTACTCTTCCATGAACTTTCCTGGTAAACTGAACTATAAATTTTCCAGATAACTATACTATAAAACAATATGTAACTATGTGGTTCTGTAATTTTCATATGCTGATGAGTTCAAGTAGAGATTGGCTGTATTGAGATGTGTGTCATGCACTTAGAATCGTTGAAGTAATTGTGATGGTTATTGGTTTATTATCTTCTGATAATTTGGTTTGAATTTTGTGGTATCAACTCACTCATCTTACAATAAACTTAGTGATCTGTCGGCTAGAAGGTTCCACAATCTACTACTTTCAAACTATATACCATTGCAGGCTAATTATTAACTTATGGTTTATTTCACTTGGTAAATGATCCACTTTCAACTCGTTCCTTAGGCATGACCATTTCATGTGTGTGTGTGCGCGCGCGAGGGGAGGGGACATGGGAGGGATACGCATATGCAAAAGGATCTAGTCAGGCAGACACAATGAAAGAAGCAACCAATGGTCCAATTAACTATTGCAATTTGTGTTTATATATTTTATTTTAGCCATCTATCATGTTTTAAATCTTCAACTTTTCCTCGTACGAAAAGCAAAATATCGCCATCCACATCATTATGTCTTTATTAATACATACATGCCCTTGAAGAACCTAGATGCTTCTTTGATTATTGATCCGCGATAGAGAGTATCTTACAACATGGCCCAAACTAATACATAAATTACAAACTACTCCCTAGTTTCTACAAAGAGGACCCCAAAGGGCGAAAGAAAACTGCAATTGGGTCTGAATCCGTCGAAACTAAGCACCAGGAATGAAACTACCCAGTCTGACGGGCCCTCCATGGGTGACTCCACACTAAGCCAGGTTGTCTGCTGCATTGTGGCATCATGGTAAGGAAGACTAAAATGGACCGGCCTTCAGCCATAGGATTCAACAGGTTGCCAGATAGGACATTCTCATCAACCACCTCCATGCGCGTCATAGTCCCTCCGAGACCACTACTAATGATTCACACCGTCCCCATCTCTATCTTCTCTGCTGGATGAAATTGTAGCACAAAGTGAAGCTAGAGTACCTCCTCTAGATCAGGGACCAACTTCACCCTCGTCGAAATCTCGGATCCAATGAGCCATGACATCTGTAACGCCCGGATAATCAAGCTACAATAATCCTTGACTAATGATGCCACGTCATCCCTTTCTGCTAAACTTAATCTCTCTTGGTTAAAGCCTAAGTCAAATTCAAATTTAAATTTGTAAGTGAGAAAACATTTCTTCAATGGGTCAAACAAAATTGTTTACAAGGTTATAAATAATCTCCTGGTATTTGTTGAAGAGGATCCAACATTAAATGAATTTTTAAATTGGCCCTAGAATTATTTTAATGGATCAGCGGGTTTAATTAAACACATT
Organism: Secale cereale; assembly: GCA_902687465.1. Taxonomy (NCBI): domain Eukaryota; kingdom Viridiplantae; phylum Streptophyta; class Magnoliopsida; order Poales; family Poaceae; genus Secale; species Secale cereale. The sequence goes on along the minus strand of LR738709.1, from coordinate 49,972,271 downwards.
TAAAATTCTAATACAAATTTGCATCACTCCATTTCACCCGAACCCTTTCTTTTTGCCCCCACCTTAATGCAATTAAAGTATGTGCTAAGTTAAATATTTAGGAAAATTCATTGGTAGCTCAAAAGATTGCAAAATAATAATAAAAAAACACAAAATAGAAAAATTTGAGGGAAACCTATCTACTGTTGGGCTGGACCTCAAGTGCATAGGGAGGCCCAGCCCAACTGTGGGTCATCTCCCACCTCCGCTACAGTGGAGGCTGTAGGCGTGGCGACCATCCGCCATGGCCACCCGCCATCCTGCGGCCTTGCCCCGTCCCAGACTTCTACAAGGCACCCCGGGACGCCTCTCTCTCCCTCCCCGAAACCCTAGCCCCCAAATCCCCCATATCCCTCTCCCTCTCAGATTTGCTCTGGCCCTCTTCTTGTTCTGGAGGGGATCGAGGACGCCGTCACCATGGCGCCCCGTTCTCGCAGCCGCCGTGCTGCCCGCCGCCTAGGACTGCGCCCGGAGCACCACCGACGACTGATGCTTCCTCTCCGACCACGAATTCGAGCAGCAGATCGCCACACCGTCAGGATCGACGTCTTCCTCGCCTCGGCCGCCACTGCCTCGCCGTCGTCGCCGTCGAACTACACCACCACGACCTCCCCAGCCTCGCCATCATCGCCGTCGAACTACACCACCACGACCTCCCCAGCCTCCCCGACCATGCCGTCACGTTCACAGTGAGGCCCTCCGCTGATTCCCCCGCTTGCCTCTCGTTTTCGTCGACATAGCCGTCGTTCCCAAGCACGCGGCCGCCACGGTCGAAGCTAGTTCGAGCTGCCATTCGATGTCGCTTCCGTGTACGCGTCCCTACTGCTTGATGCGCTGTTGCGCGTTGACGCTGCTGCTCCTAGCCGGTGCTAGTGCCGCCGCTGCCTACTGCTCTGCCGCTGCTCTGCTTTGCGGCTGCGCCGCTCGTTGCTGTTCTTCGCGCGCGGTGCCGCTGCTGCCTGCTGCTACTTGCTTCTCTGCTTGCCGTTGCTAGCTAATGTTGTTGCCGCAGTGTATTGCTACTACCTACTGCTGCTGCCTTTTGCTTTGCTGCTCCGGTTACCTGCTACTGCATGCGTTGCTGCTGCTACTAATTACTGTAGATGTGTCTAGCTTTGCGTATATTACATCAAGTAACCCCCTTGACTGCCCCTAAACAGAGACTAAACAACTGTTAAGAGGACTAAAAAAAATATGGACAGGTAGTACACTTGACAAACTTCATTTGACTCCATTGGACCAAATTCATTTGATGTATCATTTAAATCCTACAAAAATCACAAAAATCTATCTTTTGTTAATAGAGAGCAGACTAACACTTAGCATAGTGAGTTGTGTGGTGTGTGTGTGGCTGGCTTTTGCCACAGCCGTGGGTGGCCGGCACTTATTTTAATTAATACTACTACTAGTTTAGAGCTAAGTTTGTCTACTAGTAGATGACATGTAGGACCCCATTTACATAAGTTAGTCTTTATTTACTTGTATAGTTAAATAGTCTATGACATGTAGGCCACACCTACCCTTTTGACTAGTCAAGTTGACTTGGTCAATTTGAATCAATTAAATATGATATTTCCAGAAATTCTAGAATATTAGTAAATCATTGAAAATTAATATAAAATGATCCGTAACCCGGATGAAAATAATTTCTATATGAAAGTTGCTCAGAATTTCGATACGAATCCGAATACGTGGTCCGTTCGTCCGCCACACATCTCTATCATACCGAACATGCAACATTCCCCCTTCATTTCATCTGCCCGAAAATACCTAACACCGGGGATACTTTCCCGGATGTTACTCCTCTTCGTCGGTATCACCTCCTACCGCGTTAGGTCACACGTAGCACCGCGTTTTACCATGTTATGCTTTATGATGCTTTGATTGCTCTGTTATTTATTATGTTCCCCCTCCGTTACTTCTCTCCGATAGACTCCGGGTCTGAGACTGCTGACGCTGCCACTGTGATCAACTACGTCGACGACGACCGCTCCTTCTTGCCAAAGCAACCAGGCAAGCCCCCCCCCCTTGATCACCAGATATCGCCTATTCTCCTCCCCCTTACTCTTGCATTAGTTTACTACTGTTGTCGATTCGATAACTCCTATTCTGATGCATAGCCTGTCATTGTTGCTACCACTGTTGATGCCTTTACCTGTTATCCTAATGCTTAGTATAGGATGCTAGTATTCCATCAGTGGCCCAACATCCTTGTCCGTCTGCCATGCTATACTATCGGGCCGTGATCACCTTGGGTGGTGATCACGGGTATATACTATATACATACTTTACATGACACATGATGTGACTAAAGTCGGGTCGGCTCATTGAGTACCCGCAAGTGATTTGTTGTGGGGGCTGAAAGGACAGGTGGCTCCATCCAGGTAGTGGTGGGCCTGAGTTCCTGACGGCCCATGAGTGGATCTTTCTGGCGGAGTGACAGGGCAGGTTGTGACACCCAGTGGAGAGGTGGCCTGGCCCTGGTCGTTGTCCGCGGTTATTTCATAATAACACGCTTAACGAGTTTGGATATTTGATCTGAGTCTGGCCATTTGGTCTATACGCACTAACCAGCTACGTGGGAATAGTTATGGGTACTCGACGTCATGGTATCAGCCGAAGCCTTCTTGACGTCAGCGGCTTAGCGGCGCGCGCCGGGTTGGACCGCGTAACGCAACTTCCTTAGTAATGGAGGTTGCTAGGTCTGCTCACCGGTCGCGTACGCAATGTGCAGGTGTGCGTTGGGCGATGGGCCCGGACCCCTGCGCGCCTAGGACTTAGACCGGCGTGCTGACCTCTCTGCTGTGCTTAGGTAGGGCTGCGACATGTTGATCTTCCGAGGCCGGGCATGACCCTGGAAAGTGTGTCCGGCCAAATAGGATCAAGCGTGCTGGGTTATGTGGTGCACCCCTGCAGGGAAGTTAATCTATTCGAATAGCCGTGTCCCTCGGTAAAAGGACGACCCGGAGTTGTATTCCGACCTCATGACAACTAGAACCGGATACTTAATAAAACACACCCTTACCAGTGCCAGATACGACTCGGTGGTTGCTCTCTCACAGGGTGATGTGCGGGAGGATCGCCAAGTAGGATTATGCTATACGATGTTACTTGGTGAACTTACCATCTTTTTCCCTTCTACTACTTCAAGACGGAGGCTGCGAGACGCGAGGATACTTGTTACTTCCATATATTCTCTTCTACTGCTGCAAGATGGAGGTGGCCAGAAGCGTAGTCTTCGATTGGATTAGCTATCCCCCTCTTATTCTGGCATTCTGCAGTTTAACCCACATATATTATCCCTTTACACAGATATCATTGCATATGTAGTGTAGATCCTTGCTTGCGAGTACTTTGGATGAGTACTCACGGTTGCTTTTCTCCCTCTTTTCCCCTTTTGTCCCTTCTTCTCGGATGACGCAACCAGATGGTGGAGTCCAGGAGCCAGAGGATCCCGAAGATGTTTCTACGTGGAGTTCTGCTTCGAGGAGTTGTTAGGAGGTCCCAGGCAGGAGGCCTTGCCTTTTCGATCGTTGTTATTTTTGTGCTAGCCTTCTTAAGGCAGACTTGTTTAACTTATGTCTGTACTCAGATATTTTTGCTTCCGCTGACTCTTGTGTTTTCGAGCTTTTGTATTCGAGCCCTCGAGGCCCCTGGCTTGTAATATACAGCTTGTATTATTTTAATTTGTGTCTAGAGTTGTGTTGTGATATCTTCCAGTGAGTCCCTGATCTTGGTCGTACACATTTGCGTGCATGATTAGTGTACGGACAAATTGGAAGCGTCACAAGTTGGTATCAAGGCCGACTGCCTGTAGGAATCCCCCTTTCCAACTTCTTGGTCGAAGTTGAGTCTAGTCGTTGAAAAACTTTTTACTAACTTGGCTGTGTGGCTTACGGCCCCACGTCGCCTTTGAGTGGTATTAGGATCTTTTATTCCTCGTCTATACTCTGCGACTCCGATCTCTCTTCTATTCGGGTTAAAAGATTTTATTAACTCTGACTCTAGGTTCTCGCAACTATTTCTCCCGGAGAGCTCTCATTCCAGAAGATCAGCTGCTTCGTCAGAAGATTCTGGGAATATCCCTAGAGGCAATAATAAAAGAGTTATTATTATATTTCCTTGTTCATGATAATCGTTTATTATCCATGCTATAATTGTATTGATTGGAAACTCAAATACATGTGTGGATAAATAGACAAACTTTGTGTCCCTAGTAAGCCTCTTCAGGACTAGCTCGTTGATCAAAGATGACCGCGGTTTCCAGGTCATAGACATGAGTTGTCATTTGATAACGGGATCACATCATTAGGAGAATGATGTGATGGACGAGACCCAAACGTTAAACATAGCTTTTGATCGTATCAGTAATCGCTATAGTTTTCTGCATGTCAAGTATAAGTTCCTATGACCATGAGATCATGTAACTCACTGACATCGTAGGAGTGCCTTGTGTGTGCCAAACGTCGCAACGTAACTGGGTGACTATAAAGGTACTCTACAGGTATCTCCGAAGGTGTCTGTTGAGTTGACATGGATCGAGACTGGGATTTGTCACTCCGTGTGACGGAGAGGTATCTCCGGGCCCACTCGGTAATGCATCATCTCAATGAGCTCAAAGTGACTAAGTAGTTAGTCACGGGATTATGTATTACGGTAACGAGTAAAGAGACTTGCCGGTAACGAGATTGAACTAGGTATAGAGATACCGACGATCGAATCTCGGGCAAGTAACATACCGAAGAGACAAAGGGAACTGTATACGGGATTGCCTGAATCCTTGACATCGTGGTTCATCCGATGAGATCATCGAGGAACGTGTGGGAACCAATATGGGTATCCAGATCCCGCTATTGGTTATTGACCTGGGAGTGTCTCGGTCATGTCTACATAGTTTCCGAACCCGCAGGGTCTACACACTTAAGGTTCGGTGACGCTAGGGTTGTTAGTGAGAACAGTGCATGGTTACCGAAGGTTGTTCGGAGTCCCGGATGAGATCCCGGACATGACGAGGGTCTCCGGAATGGTCCGGGGACGAAGATTGATATATAGGATGAGAGGTTTCGGAGTCCGGAAGTGTTCCGGGGAGTATCGGGAAGACGGCGGATGACCGAAAGGGGTTTCGGGGGTTCCGGAAGGAGTTTCGGGCCTAATGGGCCACAAAGGGGGACACAACAGCCCTCATAGGGCTGTGCGCCCCCCCTGGGCCCTCTCCTCATGCGCCAAGGGGGCTGGCCCCCCCTAGGGCTGCCGCACCCCCCTAGGCTTGGGGGGCAAGGCACTTGGGGGGGGGGGAACCCTAACCCTGGGGCGCCGCCCCCTCCCACCTCCCCTTGGCCGCCACCCCTAGGGGCAAACCCTAGGGCGCCCCTCCCCTCTCTACCCCCCTATATAAAGAGAGGCAGAGGGAGGGCAGCCACACACGTTCGTGCCTTGGCGCTGCCCTCCCTCTCCCACATCCATCTTCGCGAACTCCTCAGTGCTTGGCGAAGCCCTGCAGGAATCCTCCACCACCATCCCCACCACGCCGTCGTGCTGCCGGTGTCTCCATCAACCTCTCCTTCCCCCTTGCTGGATCAAGAAGGAGGAGACGTCCCCGAGCTGTACGTGTGAAGAACGCGGAGGCACCGTTGCTTCGGTGCTTGGATCTTCAGCGATCTGAATCGCGGTGAGTACGACTCCATCAACCGCGTTCTTGAACGCTTCCGCTTAGCGATCTACAAGGGTATGTGGATCCAACTCTCCCCTCGTAGATGCATCTCCTAGATTGATCTTGGTGAGCGTAGGAAAAATTTTTGTTTCCCATGCAACGTTCCCCAACAGTGGCATCATGAGCTAGGATCTTGCGTAGATGCTTTCACGAGTAGAACACAAAAGGGTTTGTGGACGTTGATGTTTAGATTGCTTCCCTCCTTAGTCTTTCTTGATTCAGCGGTATTATGGGATGAAGCGGCCCGGACCAACTTTACATGTCCACGTACATGAGACCGGTTCCATCGACAGACATGTGACTTTTGTTGCATAAGATGGCTGGCGGGTGTCTGTCTCTCCTATCTTAGTTGAATCGGAACAGAACAAGGCGGTCCTTGTAGAAGGTTAAATAGCAACTTAAATATCACCGTTGTGGCTTTGCGTAGGTAAGAAGCGTTCTTGCTAGATACCCATAGCAGCCACGTAAAACATGCAACAACAAATTAGAGGACGTCTAACTTGTTTTTGCAGGGTATGTATGTGATATGATATGTCCAATGACATGATGAGATATATTTGATGTATGAGATGATCATGTTGTAATAGTTAATATCGACTTGCATGTCGATGTATACGGCAACCGGCAGGAGCCATAGGGTTGTCTTTAATTTTTGTATGACCTGCGTGTCAATCATTAAGCGCTTTGTAATGCTTTACTTTATCGCTAAACGGTAGCAATAGTAGTAAGAGCATGGTGGGTGCGCGACAACCCCGATGGCGACACGATGATGGAGATCATGATGATGGGGATCATGGTGTGGCGCCGGTGACGATGGAGATCATGCCGGTGCTTTGGAGATGGAGATCAAAAGCACGAGTTGATGGCCATATCATGTCACTTATGATTTGCATGTGATGTTAATCCTTTTATGCATCTTATTTTGCTTAGGACGACGGTAGCATTATAAGATGATCCTTCATTAAAATTTCAAGATAAAATTGTGTTCCCCCCGAGTGTGCGCCGTTGCGAAGGTTCGTCGTTTCGAAGCACCACGTGATGATCGGGTGTGATAGACTCTACGTTCGCATACAACGGGTGCAAGCCAGTTTTGCACATGCAGAACACTCGGGTTAGACTTGACGAGCCTAGCATGTACAGACATGGCCTCGGAACACGGAAGATCGAAAGGTCGAGCATGAGTCATATAGTAGATATGATCAACATGTAGATGTTCACCATTGACACCACCTCATCTCACGTGATGATCGGACTTGGGTTGGTGAATCTGGATCATGTCACGCTCGAATGACCAGAGGGATGTCAATTTGAGTGGGAGTTATAAATAATTTGATTAGGTAATAACTCACTTATCATGAACAATAGTCTAAAATGTCTTTGCAATTCTTTTGTTGTAGATGGCTCGCGCAGTAGCTCCCCTGAATTTTAATACGTTCCTAGAGAAAGCTAAACTGAAAGATGATGGGAGCAACTTTGCGGACTGGCTCCGCAATCTGAGGATCATCCTCACAGCTGCCCAAAAGGTTTATGTCCTAAATGCACCGCTAGGTGAACCCCCCGCTCCTCAGGCCTCTGCGGACGTTATGAACGCCTGGCAGTCGCGTTCGGATGACTACTCAATAGTGCAGTGTGCCATGTTGTATAGCTTGGAAGGAGGACTTCAAAGGCGTTTCGAACGTCATAGAGCATATGAGATGTTCCAGGAGTTGAAGTTCATCTTTGAAAAGAATGCCAAGATCGAGAGGTATGAGACCACCGATAAATTCTTTGCTTGCAAGATGGAGGAGAATTCGTCTGTCAGTGAGCACTTACTGAAGATGTCTGGGTACTATACCCGCATAGCTGATCTGGGACTTGTGTTCCCGGACGAGGCTATCATTGACAGAATTCTCCAGTCACTCCCGCCTAGCTACAAGAGCTTCGTGCAGCAGTATAACATGCAAGGGATGAACAAAACCATCGCCGAGCTGTTTTCGATGCTGAAAGTCGCTGAGGCAGACATCCAGAAGGAGTATCAAGTGTTGATGGTCAATAAAACCACCAGTTTCAAGAAGAATGGCAAGGGCAAGAAGGGTAACTCTAAGAAGGGTGGCAAGGCAGTTGCTCATCCAGTGAAGAAACCCAAGGCTGGGCCCAAGCCAGAGACTGAGTGTTTCTATTGCAAGGGGAACAGCCACTGGAAGCGGAACTGCCCCAAGTATCTGGCAGACAAGAAGGGGGCCAACAACAACAACAAGCAAGGTATATGTGATATACATGTTATTGATGTGTACCTTACCAACTCTCGTTGTAGTGCCTGGGTATTTGATACCGGTTCGGTTGCTCACATTTGCAACTCTAAACAGGAACTACGGAATAAACGGAGGCTGGCGAAGGACAAAGTGACGATGCGCGTGGGGAATGGTTCCAAGGTTGATGTGATCGCCGTCGGCACGCTCGCTCTTCGATTACCATCGGGATTAGTTATGAACCTGAATAATTGTTATTTAGTGCCTGCGTTGAGCATGAACATTATATCTGGATCTTGTTTATTGCGAGACGGTTACTCATTTAAATCAGAGAATAAAGGTTGTTCTATTTATATGGGTAATATCTTTTATGGTCATGCACCCGAAGTAGGGGGTTTATTCTTATTGAATCTCGATAGTGATGATACACATGTTCATAACATTGATGCCAAAAGATGTAGAGTTGATAACAATAATACCACTTTCTTGTGGCACTGCCGTCTGGGTCATATCGGCGTGAAACGCATGAGGAAGCTCCATGCTGATGGACTTTTAGAGTCTCTTGATTTTGAATCACTTGACACATGCGAGCCGTGCCTCATGGGCAAGATGACAAGGACCCCGTTTTCAGGAACAATGGAACGGGCAAGTGACTTATTGGAAATCATACATACTGATGTATGTGGTCCGATGAGTGTCATGGCACGCGGTGGATATCGTTATTTTCTCACCTTCACTGACGACTTAAGTAGATATGGGTATATTTACTTAATGAAGCATAAGTCTGAAACTTTTGAAAAGTTCAAGCAATTTCAGAGTGAAGTTGAGAATCATCGTAACAAGAAGATCAAGTTCCTACGATCTGATCGAGGGGGAGAGTATCTGAGTTATGAGTTTGGCAATCACTTAAGAAAATGTGGAATTGTTTCACAGTTGACGCCACCTGGAACACCACAGCGTAATGGTGTGTCCGAACGTCGTAATCGAACCCTATTAGATATGGTACGTTCTATGATGTCTCTTGCCGATTTGCCACTATCGTTTTGGGGATATGCGTTAGAGACAGCTGCATTCACTTTAAATAGGGCTCCATCTAAGTCCGTTGAGACAACACCGTATGAACTATGGTTTGGTAAGAAACCTAAGTTGTCTTTTCTCAAGGTTTGGGGTTGCGATGCTTATGTCAAAAGGCTTCAGCCAGAAAAGCTCGAACCCAAAGCGGACAAATGTGTCTTCATAGGACACCCAAAAGAGACAGTTGGGTACACCTTCTATCTCAGATCCGAGGGCAAAGTGTTTGTCGCTAAGAACGGGTCCTTTCTCGAGAAAGAGTTTCTCTCGAAAGAATTGAGTGGGAGGAAGGTAGAACTTGATGAGGTTATTGAACCTCTGCTTCAACCAGAGAGTTGCGCAGCACAGAAAGATGTTTTTGTGGAGCCTGCAGCGGTTGAAGAGGAAGCCAATGATGATGATCAAGAAGCTTCTGATCAAGTTACTACCGAACCTCGTAGGTCGACAAGGGTACGCACTGCACCTGAGTGGTATGGTAACCCTGTCTTGGAGGTCATGTTGTTAGACAACGGTGAACCTACGAGCTATGGAGAAGCGATGGTGGGCCCGGATTCCGACAAATGGTTAGAGGCCATGAAATCCGAGATGGGATCCATGTATGAAAACAAAGTATGGACTTTGGAAGTATTACCTGAAGGGCGGAAGGCCATTCAGAATAAATGGATTTTTAAGAGGAAGACGGACGCTGACGGTAATGTCACCATGTATAAAGCTCGACTTGTGGCAAAGGGTTTTTCACAAGTTCAAGGAATTGACTACGATGAGACTTTCTCACCCGTAGCGATGCTTAAATCCGTCCGAATCATGTTAGCGATAGCTGCATATTTCGATTATGAAATTTGGCAGATGGATGTCAAAACAGCGTTCCTTAACGGTTTTCTTAAGGAAGAGTTGTATATGATGCAACCGGAAGGTTTTGTCGATCCAGAGAATGCTGACAAAGTATGCAAGCTCCAGCGTTCCATTTATGGGCTGGTGCAAGCATCTCGGAGTTGGAATCTTTGCTTTGATGAGGTGATCAAAGCGTTTGGGTTTGTACAAGTTTATAATGAAGCTTGTATTTACAAGAAAGTGAGTGGGAGCTCTATAGCGTTTCTAATATTATATGTGGATGACATATTGCTGATTGGAAACAATATAGAATTTTTGGATAGCGTGAAGGGGTATTTGAACAAGAGTTTTTCGATGAAGGATCTCGGTGAAGCTGCTTTCATATTGGGCATCAAGATCTATAGAGATAGATCAAGACGCTTAATAGGACTTTCACAAAGTACATACCTTGATAAAGTTTTGAAGAAGTTCAAAATGGATCAATCCAAGAAGGGGTTCTTGCCGGTATTGCAAGGTACAATGTTGAGTAAGACTCAATGCCCAGTGACTGCGGAAGATAGAGAAAAGATGAGTGTCGTCCCCTATGCTTCAGCCATAGGCTCTATCATGTATGCAATGCTGTGCACAAGACCAGATGTCAGCCTTGCCATAAGTATGGCCGGAAGGTTTCAAAGTAATCCTGGTATGGATCACTGGACAGCGGTCAAGAATATCCTAAAGTACCTGAAAAGGACTAAGGAAATGTTTCTCGTTTATGGAGGTGATCAAGAGCTCGTCGTAAAGGGTTACGTCGATGCAAGCTTTGACACTGATCCGGATGACTCTAAGTCTCAAACCGGATACGTATATATTCTCAACGGGGGAGCGGTAAGCTGGTGCAGTTCCAAGCAAAGCGTGGTAGCCGATTCTACATGCGAAGCGGAGTACATAGCTGCCTCGGAGGCGGCAAAGGAAGGTGTCTGGATGAAGGAGTTCATGAAAGATCTTGGAGTTGTGCCTAGTGCACTAAACCCAATGACTCTGTTTTGTGACAACACTGGTGCCATTGCTCTAGCCAAGGAACCAAGGTTTCACAAGAGGACCAGACACATAAAGCGACGCTTCAATTCCATCCGCGATTCAGTCAAGGAGGAGGACATAAGCATTTGCAAAGTACACACGGATTTGAATGTTGCAGATCCGTTGACTAAGCCTCTTCCACGGGCTAAGCATGATCAACACCAAGACTCTATGGGTGTTAGATTCATTACCTTGTAATGCTAGATTATTGACTCTAGTGCAAGTGGGAGACTGTTGGAAATATGCCCTAGAGGCAATAATAAAAGAGTTATTATTATATTTCCTTGTTCATGATAATCGTTTATTATCCATGCTATAATTGTATTGATTGGAAACTTAAATACATGTGTGGATAAATAGACAAACTTTGTGTCCCTAGAAAGCCTCTTCAGGACTAGCTCGTTGATCAAAGATGACCGCGGTTTCCAGGTCATAGACATGAGTTGTCATTTGATAACGGGATCACATCATTAGGAGAATGATGTGATGGACGAGACCCAAACGTTAAACATAGCTTTTGATCGTATCAGTTATCGCTATAGTTTTCTGCATGTCAAGTATAAGTTCCTATGACCATGAGATCATGTAACTCACTGACATCGTAGGAGTGCCTTGTGTGTGCCAAACGTCGCAACGTAACTGGGTGACTATAAAGGTACTCTACAGGTATCTCCGAAGGTGTCTGTTGAGTTGACATGGATCGAGACTGGGATTTGTCACTCCGTGTGACGGAGAGGTATCTCCGGGCCCACTCGGTAATGCATCATCTCAATGAGCTCAAAGTGACTAAGTAGTTAGTCACGGGATTATGTATTACGGTAACGAGTAAAGAGACTTGCCGGTAACGAGATTGAACTAGGTATAGAGATACCGACGATCGAATCTCGGGCAAGTAACATACCGAAGAGACAAAGGGAACTGTATACGGGATTGCCTGAATCCTTGACATCGTGGTTCATCCGATGAGATCATCGAGGAACGTGTGGGAACCAATATGGGTATCCAGATCCCGCTATTGGTTATTGACCTGGGAGTGTCTCGGTCATGTCTACATAGTTTCCGAACCCGCAGGGTCTACACACTTAAGGTTCGGTGACGCTAGGGTTGTTAGTGAGAACAGTGCATGGTTACCGAAGGTTGTTCGGAGTCCCGGATGAGATCCCGGACATGACGAGGGTCTCCGGAATGGTCCGGGGATGAAGATTGATATATAGGATGAGAGGTTTCGGAGTCCGGAAGTGTTCCGGGGAGTATCGGGAAGACGGCGGATGACCGAAAGGGGTTTCGGGGGTTCCGGAAGGAGTTTCGGGCCTAATGGGCCACAAAGGGGGACACAACAGCCCTCATAGGGCTGTGCGCCCCCCCCCTGGGCCCTCTCCTCATGCGCCAAGGGGGCTGGCCCCCCCTAGGGCTGCCGCACCCCCCTAGGCTTGGGGGGCAAGGCACTTGGGGGGGGGGAACCCTAACCCTGGGGCGCCGCCCCCTCCCACCTCCCCTTGGCCGCCGCCCCTAGGGGCAAACCCTAGGGCGCCCCTCCCCTCTCTACCCCCCTATATAAAGAGAGGCAGAGGGAGGGCAGCCACACACGTTCGTGCCTTGGCGCTGCCCTCCCTCTCCCACATCCATCTTCGCGAACTCCTCAGTGCTTGGCGAAGCCCTGCAGGAATCCTCCACCACCATCCCCACCACGCCGTCGTGCTGCCGGTGTCTCCATCAACCTCTCCTTCCCCCTTGCTGGATCAAGAAGGAGGAGACGTCCCCGAGCTGTACGTGTGAAGAACGCGGAGGCACCGTTGCTTCGGTGCTTGGATCTTCAGCGATCTGAATCGCGGTGAGTACGACTCCATCAACCGCGTTCTTGAACGCTTCCGCTTAGCGATCTACAAGGGTATGTGGATCCAACTCTCCCCTCGTAGATGCATCTCCTAGATTGATCTTGGTGAGCGTAGGAAAATTTTTTGTTTCCCATGCAACGTTCCCCAACAGTGTTGTGATATCTTCCAGTGAGTCCCTGATCTTGGTCGTACACATTTGCGTGCATGATTAGTGTACGGACAAATTGGGAGCGTCACAAGTTGGTATCAAGGCCGACTGCCTGTAGGAATCCCCCTTTCCAACTTCTTGGTCGAAGTTGAGTCTAGTCGTTGAAAAACTTTTTACTAACTTGGCTGTGTGGCTTACGGCCCCACGTCGCCTTTGAGTGGTATTAGGATCTTTTATTCCTCGTCTATACTCTGCGACTCCGATCTCTCTTCTATTCGGGTTAAAAGATTTTATTAACTCTGACTCTAGGTTCTCGCAACTATTTCTCCCGGAGAGCTCTCATTCCAGAAGATCAGCTGCTTCGTCAGAAGATTCTGGGAATATCCCTCAATATTTTCCCGAGACCCTTGTGTTCATTGCCTTTGCAATTCACTGCCACCGATATATCCCTATGGATATCTGTATGACCTTGTCATTCTCACGATCATTCCTCGTCGCTCTTGTTGTTACAAGATGCCTCGAAATATTCTCCGTTGTCTCGAGAATCCTTTGAGTTTACTGTCTGGCAGTTTTATTTCGCATGAAAACCCTCACGGTTATTTTCTCACATTTATCGAGGACCCGTTCTCCTCGATTGTTCATATGTCTCACAATATTCTCCGAAATACTTTTCGATCTTTCGAAAATCCTCTGCAGCATGTTACTCCTGAAATTCTTGCCTGCTTGCATTATGGTTAATTTCATATGGCTAGTAGTCTTTGTTAACATCCCTTGTCTTAGCCATTTTGAGCCTATTGATTCGTTGTGTGCGTATGCACGCAGTCATCGGTTATCCTTTTAAAAAATTTCCTTCCGGCTCACACGTCATTCCGGACATGAGTTGGTTCTCGGCAATTCAAACCTTTATTGATTGTCCAACTAAGTATTTTCAACTCATCCATCCTTGATCAGAGCGTCTGCTTTTGATCCTTCCTTTTGGAAACCATAATTTCTTTCTATATTAAGCATCAGACTAATCAGGTGATTCTTGAATCTGATGCCTCTGCACTCTTTCTTCCTCTGAGTGAGTATCGATACTCACATCAGCTCCATTGTGGATCGCTCGATCCTTTGTTGAAATATTATCCGACAGTGTCCTTTGTATATATAAAAAAACCTCGAGAAGTTCTGTCCCTGATGCATAATACCTTCGGTAAATTGTATCCTCTACTTGGCCAACCATGCTCTGCTTTCGAGCTGGTGTATTTACTTTTGAAACTTGTGGTATATGTTACTAAGATGCCCGATGAGTTGAACCTATGCCTTGCCCTAATCCGTGAGAAACCGAAAGTTCTCACAAGTCTTACTCTTCCGGTGTTCTACCAGATAAAATTCGAACACTACAGTTTTATCAAAGCGAGAGGTGAATGAAATGATATGCATTAAAGACGTGGGAGTCGACCTTGAACTCTGTGTTCATGCCCATGAAAATGATGTAGACTGTCTCAGAAGCTTCTTGCAAAAAGATTATCCAGCTGTATGATTCTTTCGGCATTCTTGAATTGATTCCTTACAGTTATGGTTCCGACCATGCTGTTCTGATCTGATATATCTGATGGGAATTCATTCCCGTGCCTCGTCTATTTTGGCAAGGTTGAAGTATCTACTGTCATAGCAATGACCCGGTTCTACTTCTATCTTGTTCTACCTTCGAGTATTACCCCTTAGTATCTCGAAGATGTCTTGCCATTGCACCACATCGTACTAACTTTGTTGAAGACATGTCTTTCCTTGTCGTAATCACTCTACGAGTTCTGGGTTGTTGTCAACCGAGGACACCGACTAGTGAAATTATTCCGCACTACAAAGCAAATACCCGTAGTATTTTACTAGGGAAATTCTGAACTCAATCTGGTCATTCCCAGACTATCGACTGCATCCAGGTTTTGCTATCTTTGACTGTGCTACCTCGTTCTTCTCTGGTGCACGAATTCTTAAGTGTGTGAGCACGACTTACGTCGAGCTTTCAACATCATGTTGCTTTGAAAGGCAACTTTGGTTCCGAGCTTGCATCTTATAAATTGATCATATAACTTGCCATTTTGTCATTCCCTTGCTTGTTGTCGTTGTTGTTTGATTGCATCCTCTTGAAACCTCCCGGCAAATGTGTCGGATCACCTTCAGCACTTTGACTTCTTTCGAGATGTCAACTGTGTTCATGATGAGAAATACCTTCCTTGCCCTCGATGATTTTTATTATCATCGACAACACCCTTGACTTCCTTTCATCGTGAACTTGTCTGCATTATGAATACAACTTGCTCTCCAGCTAGTGTTGTGTTCTGCCTTGAAGTATTACTGTCTTTTATGTCGAGAATGTTGAGGGATTGCTCCACTTCTTAGAATTTCTTGGTATGAAGATACTTCTCGTCATCACCATTCTTCCTTGGTCCCCGTGTTGTTTTTAACCGGGATACCAATATGCTAACGATGCTGCTTGAGTTTTGTACTTCTAGCAACCCTATTGCTTTGAAGTTAACGATCGACAGTTCGTTCTTAGACTGTTGGTTATTGAATCGTCACTCGAACATTGATCTTGCTGCCTAAGGTCATATATCGGGCACACCTTTCGACTAATGATTAATGGTGTATGTTTTCCTCAAGCATACAACACTATATCCTCGAATTAACAAGTGTCATCTTCTTGTTCACATTATTGTGGAAATCCATCCATTTGGAATTCTCGATGAATTGTCGTTGAGCCCATCAGCCACCTCCTCATCCTCTCATTGGATTAATGATGAACTATCGTTTTGGGAACCCGCTCCCATAGTTCATTTCCCGAGAATCTTACAATGTCATTTCGTCGATTTGAGTTGCACCTTTTCTTCTCGAACATCCTGAGTCTAAGGTATCATGACACCAATCGAATCTGAATCTCGGTTAGATATGATGGTTGGGAAAACTTTCCAGTAGTTATAATGTTGGTCCTTTGATGACCCGGTAATATGATGTCATGCCTAGCACCCCTGGCTGGAGGACATATCATTAAAATTTCTTTTGAAAGGATAACCATTCTTAAAGGAGGAAATTGTAAGACTTATTTTATAACTTACTCCTGATGGATCATTTGTGTATCCAAAGTCTGGACCTTGATTGAAACACCATGTCATTGCTACCTCGAAGCATGACAATGATACCCCTCTCATCAACAAGAACATTGGAGACGCCATGCTAAGTATTTCTTGGTCAGTTATCCAAACACCGTTCTATGGGTAACATCTTGATTAATCCTTGCCTCTTTATCTGAATGGTTGGGTACTTTCTCTCCTACCCTATATGCCATGTTCTTCTTGTCCATGGGAAGGATATACTCCTAATAATTGTGTGTAATCACAGTTTTCCTTTCCATTGTTCTGTTTAACCTTCTTGATCTATATGATCTAAGCAGTAATAATTCCCTGCTTATGTAAACACCTCATTGTACAACTCTGTCCGTAAGACCTTGATTCTATTGTTGATAACATTCCGGTAGTGCAAGTGGACAAGAACTTTGCCTATTGGTCCTCCTCGTTTCAGCGAGCAGGAAAATGGTTCTCTTCGTCCCTCCCCTTGGTACCAACGTTGTTGCCAAAATAATTGACAGGTTATCCCCTGACATGCCCTGCTACCATGACCGTGCAAAATATTAGCGCCATTCCTGTTTTCAACCCACATGGTGGACCCATAACCCGCAGTTCCTCAGGATCAAAACCTCACTCTCCTATACATCCTTGTTTTCCAAGATTGTTCCTCGCACTTGGCTTCATAGGGAAATCACGAGCCACCTTCCTAATGATCTATTCTGGTATCAGACGCAATACTTATTCTCGTTGCTCTGGACCCCGTTCACACCTTGCTTCAGACATCAAATGTTTGTCTAGCCGTTTGAAACTTCTTATTGTACCATATTACTTTTCTCTTGGCATGTTTTATTCGTTCAACTCGAGAAATACTCATGTGTTCATTCGTGGGATAACCCCCGATGATTACCCCTTGTAGCCTCATATCATTGTCAAGATGCCCCTTTCCTATTCGTAAGTACGATGGAGACCCCGCAGAAAGGATGACGACATCATCATGATGACCTGAAGCAGAGGACTTGAGACAACAACGTAATGGATTGACCTCTTCGAGAAGAGCAATAAGACCGAGAAGACTCGATAGAATTTCGTAACCAATCCTTCACCTTAACTCTACCTCTTAAATCTCGGGACGAGATTTCTTGTAGTGGAGGAGATTTGTAACGCCCGGATAATCAAGCTACAATAATCCTTGACTAATGATGCCACGTCATCCCTTTCTGCTAAACTTAATCTCTCTTGGTTAAAGCCTAAGTCAAATTCAAATTTAAATTTGTAAGTGAGAAAACATTTCTTCAATGGGTCAAACAAAATTGTTTACAAGGTTATAAATAATCTCCTGGTATTTGTTGAAGAGGATCCAACATTAAATGAATTTTTAAATTGGCCCTAGAATTATTTTAATGGATCAGCGGGTTTAATTAAACACATTTAAAATTCTAATACAAATTTGCATCGCTCCATTTCACCCGAACCCTTTCTTTTTGCCCCCACCTTAATGCAATTAAAGTATGTGCTAAGTTAAATATTTAGGAAAATTCATTGGTAGCTCAAAAGATTGCAAAATAATAATAAAAAAACACAAAATAGAAAAATTTGAGGGAAACCTATCTACTGTTGGGCTGGACCTCAAGTGCATAGGGAGGCCCAGCCCAACTGTGGGTCATCTCCCATCTCCGCTACAATGGAGGCTGTAGGCGTGGCGACCATCCGCCATGGCTACCCGCCATCCTGCGGCCTTCCCCCGTCCCAGACTTCTACAAGGCACCCCGGGACGCCTCTCTCTCCCTCCCCGAAACCCTAGCCCCCAAATCCCCCATATCCCTCTCCCTCTCAGATTTGCTCTGGCCCTCTTCTTGTTCTGGAGGGGATCGAGGACGCCGTCACCATGGCGCCCCGTTCTCGCAGCCGCCGTGCTGCCCGCCGCCTAGGACTGCGCCCGGAGCACCACCGACGACTGATGCTTCCTCTCCGACCACGAATTCGAGCAGCAGATCGCCACACCGTCAGGATCGACGTCTTCCTCGCCTCGGTCGCCACTGCCTCGCCGTCGTCGCCGTCGAACTACACCACCACGACCTCCCCAGCCTCGCCATCGTCGCCGTCGAACTACACCACCACGACCTCCCCAGCCTCCCCGACCACGCCGTCACGTTCACAGTGAGGCCCTCCGCTGATTCCCCCGCTTGCCTCTCGTTTTCGTCGACATAGCCGTCGTTCCCAAGCACGCGGCCGCCACGGCCGAAGCTAGTTCGAGCTGCCATTCGATGTCGCTTCCGTGTACGCGTCCCTACTGCTTGATGCGCTGTTGCGCGTTGACGCTGCTGCTCCTAGCCGCTGCTAGTGCCGCCGCTGCCTACTGCTCTGCCGCTGCTCTGCTTTGCGGCTGCGCCGCTCGTTGCTGTTCTTCGCGCGCGGTGCCGCTGCTGCCTGCTGCTACTTGCTTCTCTGCTTGCCGTTGCTAGCTAATGTTGTTGCTGCAGTGTATTGCTACTACCTACTGCTGCTGCCTTTGCTTTGCTGCTCCGGTTAGCTGCTACTGCATGCGTTGCTGCTGCTACTAATTACTGTAGATGTGTCTAGCTTTGCGTATATTACATCAAGTAACCCCCTTGACTGCCCCTAAACAGAGACTAAACAACTGTTAAGAGGACTAAAAAAAATATGGACAGGTAGTACACTTGACAAACTTCATTTGACTTCATTGGACCAAATTCATTTGATGTATCATTTAAATCCTACAAAAATCACAAAAATCTATCTTTTGTTAATAGAGAGCAGACTAACACTTAGCATAGTGAGTTGTGTGGTGTGTGTGCGGCTGGCTTTTGCCACAGCCGTGGGTGGCCGGCACTTATTTTAATTAATACTACTACTAGTTTAGAGCTAAGTTTGTCTACTAGTAGATGACATGTAGGACCCCATTTACATAAGTTAGTCTTTATTTACTTGTATAGTTAAATAGTCTATGACATGTAGGCCACACCTACCCTTTTGACTAGTCAAGTTGACTTGGTCAATTTGAATCAATTAAATATGATATTTCTAGAAATTCTAGAATATTAGTAAATCATTGAAAATTAATATAAAATGATCCGTAACCCGGATGAAAATAATTTCTATATGAAAGTTGCTCAGAATTTCGATACGAATCCGAATACGTGGTCCGTTCGTCTGCCACACATCTCTATCATACCGAACATGCAACATTCCCCCTTCATTTCATCTGCCCGAAAATACCTAACACCGAGGATACTTTCCCGGATGTTACTCCTCTTCGTCGGTATCACCTCCTACCGCGTTAGGTCACACGTAGCACCGCGTTTTACCATGTTATGCTTTATGATGCTTTGATTGCTCTGTTATTTATTATGTTCCCCCTCCGTTACTTCTCTCCGATAGACTCCGGGTCTGAGACTGCTGACGCTGCCACTGTGATCAACTACGTCGACGACGACCGCTCCTTCTTGCCAAAGCAACCAGGCAAGCCCCCCCCTGATCACCAGATATCGCCTATTCTCCTCCCCCTTACTCTTGCATTAGTTTACTACTGTTGTCGATTCGATAACTCCTATTCTGATGCATAGCCTGTCATTGTTGCTACCACTGTTGATGCCTTTACCTGTTATCCTAATGCTTAGTATAAGATGCTAGTATTCCATCAGTGGCCCAACATCCTTGTCCGTCTGCCATGCTATACTATCGGGCCGTGATCACCTCGGGTGGTGATCACGGGTATATACTATATACATACTTTACATGACACATGATGTGACTAAAGTCGGGTCGGCTCATTGAGTACCCGCAAGTGATTTGTTGTGGGGGCTGAAAGGACAGGTGGCTCCATCCAGGTAGTGGTGGGCCTGAGTTCCTGACGGCCCCCGAGTGGATCTTTCTGGCGGAGCGACAGGGCAGGTTGTGACACCCAGTGGAGAGGTGGCCTGGCCCTGGTCGTTGTCCGCGGTTATTTCATAATAACACGCTTAACGAGTTTGGATATTTGATCTGAGTCTGGCCATTTGGTCTATACGCACTAACCAGCTATGTGGGAATAGTTATGGGTACTCGACGTCATGGTATCAGCCGAAGCCTTCTTGACGTCAGCGGCTTAGCGGCGCGCGCCGGGTTGGACCGCGTAACGCAACTTCCTTAGTAATGGAGGTTGCTAGGTCTGCTCACCGGCCGCGTACGCAACGTGCAGGTGTGCGTTGGGCGATGGGCCCGGACCCCTGCGCGCCTAGGACTTAGACCGGCGTGCTGACCTCTCTGCTGTGCTTAGGTAGGGCTGCGACGTGTTGATCTTCCGAGGCCGGGCATGACCCTGGAAAGTGTGTCCGGCCAAATGGGATCAAGCGTGCTGGGTTATGTGGTGCACCCCTGCAGGGAAGTTAATCTATTCGAATAGCCGTGTCCCTCGGTAAAAGGACGACCCGGAGTTGTATTCCGACCTCATGACAACTAGAACCGGATACTTAATAAAACACACCCTTACCAGTGCCAGATACGACTCGGTGGTTGCTCTCTCACAGGGTGATGTGCGGGAGGATCGCCGAGTAGGATTATGCTATACGATGTTACTTGGTGAACTTACCATCTTTTTCCCTTCTACTACTTCAAGACGGAGGCTGCGAGACGTGAGGATACTTGTTACTTCCATATATTCTCTGCTACTGCTGCAAGATGGAGGTGGCCAGAAGCGTAGTCTTCGATTGGATTAGCTATCCCCCTCTTATTCTGGCATTCTGCAGTTTAACCCACATATATTATCCCTTTACACAGATATCATTGCATATGTAGTGTAGATCCTTGCTTGCGAGTACTTTGGATGAGTACTCACGGTTGCTTTTCTCCCCCTTTTCCCCTTTTGTCCCTTCTTCTCGGATGACGCAACCAGATGGTCGAGTCCAGGAGCCAGAGGATCCCGAAGATGTTTCTACGTGGAGTTCGGCTTCGAGGAGTTGTTAGGAGGTCCCAGGCAGGAGGCCTTGCCTTTTCGATCGTTGTTATTTTTGTGCTAGCCTTCTTAAGGCAGACTTGTTTAACTTATGTCTGTACTCAGATATTTTTGCTTCCGCTGACTCTTGTGTTTTCGAGCTTTTGTATTTGAGCCCTCGAGGCCCCTGGCTTGTAATATAAAGCTTGTATTATTTTAATTTGTGTCTAGAGTTGTGTTGTGATATCTTCCAGTGAGTCCCTGATCTTGGTCGTACACATTTGCGTGCATGATTAGTGTACGGACAAATTGGGGGCGTCACAACATCGGCAGAGCAAAACTAGGCTGGGATCTTCAATTGTTGTCCCATCAGCCACCGTGACAACGAGGAAGAATGGGAGGATCACTACAAAGGCTTGCCACTGGTGCCACCACAGAGCTTACTTTGGGATGCTCTAGTAGATATGTCTACTTCCCCTTTCCTCCACCATGGAGCCATTTTGAGATGATGGCTATCGAGTGCTACCCGCGAGCTCTGATAGCTACCCCTCCCCAGCATAAGGCCAAACAACGAGACTGAGCTAAATGGCACAACAACAACAACAACAACAACGCTAAACCTACTATACATAGGAACATCCTGACCTCCCCTCTCATTCCCACTCCCCATGGCATTAATGCGAGAGGAGAAGTTTTCTTTGGGAATAGGCGGTTTGCGTATCTTTTTATTGATAGAGGGCACAACTCGGTATGCGGGGAGCAGAAGGAGAAGGGGTTGCTCAACCTCTAACTATAGAAGTCCAGGATACAAGTAAAATCGAGTCTAGTCCTTAGGTACCCACCCTAGCCCAGACGTGTGCATCGGCTTTGATCTGATCGATGACGAGAGTGTGAGATGGTTGGACGCTCTCGAAGACACAATTATTTCAGTGTTTCTAGATGGCCCAAGCCGCAACGCACGATGAAGAACACACACACTTCTGCAGGCTGGCCAGTGATGTGTGAGAGATAGTAGTCCAGTGGAGGGAGCCAGGGAACATGGCGAACTCTCAAGAGAGGGACAGAGAGAAGAGTGGGATTGACTCTGTATCGCTTTTATGCACGTCCAATATTATGCCTAAAGCACTAAAGCAACTTCCAGGTGACTCAACCCTCTGTTTTACGTTTATTTCTATATGTATTTTTACATGAATTTTAAACCCCTTTCATAATAAATTAGTAGAATAGTCCATCTATTTTTTGTAAGTTTAAATTTCGTGAATTTGGAAATTCGTTAAAGTTGAAGTTGAATTTCGGAAAAATATTCCTTTGAGGCAGAGGTAGGTAGCCCAGCAGCCCACAACTACTCGTACACCTTCTCGCGCACAGCTCTGATCTCTTCCTTCCCCTCAAAAAAAAAAAAAAAAGCTCTGATCTCTTCCTCGTCCCCTTCTCTGGTCCTTCACAAGCGGCGACCCATCCCCTTCGCCGGCGGCGACCCTTCTCCTTCGCCGCCGACGGGAAACAAGCTGCACTGTGATTCCTCCGTCCTGCACCTCCTCTACCCGGCCCTCTTCATTCTCCTACGCTCCTACGTATGGTTGTGCTCATGGCCTTGCCATATTCTTTATTTCAGATCTGAGCTTATTTCCTCCTCCACGCTAGACCTCTTCGGCCATGTAGCAGCTGCCTTCTCCTAGTGCAGATCACTAGACCGCAGCCCTGCCTGCAGGTGTGATATTTTTTTCCCCATAAGAAACGATTAAATATCTTATGAGTACCTTGTCCAAATAATTTGCTAAAAAAACTTCAGTGAATTTTATTCTCTTAAAATTCAGAATGCTTTGGTCCCTATGAGTTTAGGTTAAAACAATTAAGCCACATCTTATTCTTTTGCAAAATAAGTTTGTGTATATGAACTATTTTGTATTTTTAAGTGTCTTTGTTTCCTTTTTTCCTTTCAGTGGCAGTAAGTTAACATAAAGACATAGACATTCACAAGGAAGTCACTGCTGCTAGATTAACCGATGATCTAGTAGTCGATATCCTCTCCCGGCTGACGTACAAGTCTTTCTGCCGCTGCAAATGTGCCTATAAGGCCTGGTCCGCCTTCTCCGCTGATCCAGACTACCGCAACAAGCTGCCCAAAAAAGTAACCACTAGCCTTTTGTACCAAGGCCACAATAAGTCTGCAATCCCACTTGTTAGCCTGTCCCGAGATGATGGAGAAATCGATGGAATTCTCTCTGACGTGCCACAGTATGAGCATTTAGAATTTCTTGACTGCTGCAATGGTCTTGTTCTCTGTAAGTACAGGAGCAGCTATACCTCTCCAGGCATTTGTCGCTTTGTTGTGTGCAACCCAGCAACACGAGAGTGGAGGATACTTCCTGACACTCATGCTGGAACTGATAGCCGTCGTGCTGCAACTATTTTGGCATTTGATCCTTCATGGTCACCACACTTCTATGTCTTCAATTTTAATCAGCATTACCACAGTCCGATGAGCAAACTTGAGATCTTTTCTTCTGATGGGTCCATGTGGCTTGTGGATGATAAATGGGATTCTTATGTAAGTGTTTGTTGGAGATCTCACTTATTTCTTGATGGAGTGTTGTATGCGGAGACCACTGGACAAGACGTTTTGGTGTTTGGAGCCTTGGAGTCAATGATTGATGGCAAACTGCCCTATCATCAGATCATTCAGAAGCCATCTGACACTTTTTATGTGGGTACTTTTACCCATGGTTGCTTTGGCAAATCTTTAGGGAACTTACACTACGCGATGCCAGATGTGAGTGGTCACTCAATCGTGATTTGGACTCTAGATGAATATGCTCATGATCCAGGGACCTGGTATGTGAAGCATTGGCGGAGCTTAGGCAAGGCCAAATGGGCCATGGCCCGCCCAGCTTTGGAGCTTCTCCTATTATTATAGTCAGCCCATGGATCACAAAATTTCAGCTGGTGGCAATTCTTACAGCCTGGCCCGCCCAACCATTTTGTGCAAGCTTCGCCACTGATGTGAAGTGTCATATTAGTATGACAGATGCATTTGGAAGGGATGACTTTGTTTACTATGACAATGGTGGCGATGGTGGTGACAGCCACTGGTTTTGGAACTGTGATTACTGGATTCTCGCTCTCGATTTGGAGAGAGACCTTGTTTTCCTCTCTGACCAGAAGACAAATAAGCTTCTTTCTTACAACATCAGCACCGGGGAACTCACCGAGATACGAGACTACTTTGAGCGGTTTCAGTACCATGTCTATGTACCATGCTACTCAAAACTTCCAGCTCAAGAGTCTTCTGTGTAGACGTGTAGTGAATGCCGTCTTCTTTTCTGTATGCCAGTGGGACCGCTCCCTGCTTTATATGCTTAACCACCTTGTAAATTATGCTAGTCGGTGTTTATATGTGTGTCCAGGCCAAGAACCTTCCCCTTTTTATTTTGTTGGGATGCCAGGTTTTTCTACTAACCTACAAATGTACCAGCTTACTACCTTGTTTAAGTTCAGTATATGTAAGATTACATGTCTTTCTTATGCTTCATTTGTTGTTGTGGTGGTTTTTTCTGAAGCATTTCTACTTCTGTTCATGGATGTAAAGATCTGTTTCTTAGATATGATAACAGATCTTGTTAACACTTGAATTAGCATTACGACCCTACATTGCACCTGGACTTTTTCTTTGTGGGGCGTCATGTACACCTGTACCATATACGACGGTAAACTTCAGTATAGAAAAGACCTATTTGAACATTTCGAATAGCAGCTGGTGGTGGTTCTCGAGTGCAGGACGTGTGGTCTCTGGCCAGTTCTTGGGATTTCTGCCATCAAAGCTTCTTCCTGTCCAAACGATCGGCGTGTACTCTCTGGCCAGTTCTTGGGATTTCTGCCATCAAAGCTTCTTCCTGTCCAAACGATCGGCGTGTACTCGAGCCAGGAGGAGAGAGTTCAACCCATTTTCTGAACTTGAGACCTATGGCATTTTTGCTCCACGAAGGACCTATGCCATTGCTCGCCTGAATGAAAGATCATCAGGGAAAAAAGAAGAAACATGAGCCATCATCTGTCGAACTGAAACCATGTGATAACTGATACTAGTTGCGCAATGCATTAATGGTGCTCACGGCATTTTGACAACAGATGACTGAATTGGCGAGCAATGAGCATGGAAAGTTCATTGCGTCGATTTTCAGCGTAATTTGCTGATTTTTCCCTCTGGGGATGTGCATGTGTTGTGCAGCTGCATAATTTTTTTCCTGGGGGCGTTTAGCTGCCATTTCCCCCCTTGTTTGAGTGTACCAATTCGCTACTTTAACTGATGTTGAGTCTCGGGTTCTTGATATCAGTGAGTTCATCAGTTCATACCATATATCTAGGCATCTGGGGAGTCCTGATGTACCCTGTCATAGTAGTTTGTGATTCTTTTTTCATTCTGGTCCCCTCCTCTATGCCAACAAGCAACGTATGGACGCAAAAACAAGGGAGATGATTTAGGGTACGCAGATACGGCGGCACGCGGATCCTGTGCCATTGATCTTCGCCAAGATTCACGTATTCGGTGATGTATAGAAATAGTTCGATTTTTTCCTTTTCTGTATAATGCATTTGTATATAATGCGGATATACTTGTTAGTACGTTGTCATATACCAGTTCTGTGGCGCCCCTTTTCTCTTAACGGTGGAAAACAGGTACTAACAAATACTTATATAGAACATATGAGAAAAACGATTCATCTTGCTATTGTACTGTTGTTCTTGTTGGTTCCTTTTTGTTCTTGTCTTCCTGTTCATCCATAAACAAGATCCACCTTTAGGCATGAATTCAGTCTGGGAGAGGAAAGAGATCATCTTGTGTCTTAAAAATTGATGGCTTCGAAGATATGAACACTCACAACAATATATTTGGTGCAAAAAATGTACACTTTTGGACGGAGGCTCCATTTTCTTATGTACTCCTTGGTTACGATCATGTTTCTTCAAGAACAACCTTTTAACGTGTCATATAGCTGACGAATCTTATGTTTGATATTTGTCTTCCTTGCTTGTGTTTGTTGTAGTCAATCGTTATCTTGGAACAGGTTTTCTGTTCGTCATATTGAGTGTTCATAATATGAAATTGTATGAATATGAAGTTTATGATTCATCCAAAAAACAGTGTATAAGATCTGTTCAAATAAGTACAGGTCAGGAAGCTTAATATTATGAAGGTTTCAAAGGCAAGTTACTCCTAGCGAAACTTCAAGTTAAAGTAGTATTTATCTTATGAATTTGTTAATAGTTTAACTTTATCAATAGTCTGTCGAAATCATTGTGATGTGTGACTGTTTGGAGTCTTTAAAATAATAACTTTAATACTACTTGAATCTTATTGATCATAATTTGTAATTTTTTTCTTTGTCTATTGTTAACACGAATATTACGTGAATGTTATTGTTGTGGCACTATTGGAGATACTGACATTTAGTATAGTGCAACATTATGGCCCGGATATTAAAGTGCGCAAGATAGTGTGAGTACTTTTACTTATGTATAAAAAGTTGATTTATGCTACTTCATCTGAAATTTAAATGCATATAAATGAATTGCGAATAAAAGATAATGAAACTTAAGCATTTCGTAAATTTGATAGATTCATAGATCATTATCGTAATATCATTATTAGTAAAAGTAATTGTTTGGAGTGATTGACAATATTTTTTGTCTTTGGAGGTGAAAAGTTTTGAAATGCAATGTTTGCACTTGATAACATTATAGGACGTCATCGAAATTATTAACAAATTGTAATTCATACCATTTTTAAACGGTAAACACTTAACCCAACAATCTGCAAAGTATAAATAGCGATGCTGTCCAAACTGAATACAAACTTGTAAACACCAAGCATACAATTTTTAGCAAGGGAGTTGATTTGGATCAGATCATGACCAAGGCATCAATGAGTGAGGTTCATGCTAGTATAAATGTTAATCGTTAGAGTAGCCAAAGGAAGACATGGCAAAACCATTATCTATGTTGGGAAGCTTCCGGTGCCTATTTTGGGGAGAAATGCCACATCGGATTTCCAGCTGCAATTTCCCACCTAAACCTAATTAATTACAGAAGGTTCTAGCATGTTTTAGGGGCTGGATGGGATGGTGTCCGAAGCCAGTGTTCACGCAAAACAAACTGTGCATCATTTGAGGTCATGAGTCAGAAATTATGCAAGTTCCCATGCAAGCTATCCATGAATTAATTACAACATGGCGTTCAACAAGTGCTCCTGCTACCACAGCTTGGTGATACGTTTTCAACGTATCTACTTTTCCAAACACTTTTGCCCTTGTTTTGGACTCTAACTTGCATGATTTGAATGGAACTAACCCAGACTGGCACTGTTTTCAGCAGAACTGCCATGGTGTTATTTTTGTGCAGAAATAAAAGTTCTCGGAATGACCTGAAAATCAACGGAGAATTATTTTGTAATATATAACAAATACCGGCGGAAGAATCCAGACCAGGGGGCCCACACCCCGTCCACGAGGGTGGGGGCGCGCCCCACCCCCCTAGGCGCGCCCCCTGTCTCGTGGGCCCCCTGACGCTCCACCGACATCAACCCCAACTCCATATATTCACTTTCGCGGAGAAAAAAATAAGAGAGAAGGATTCATCGCGTTTTACGATACGAAGCCGCCACCAAGCCCTAATCTCTCTCGGGAGGGCTGATCTAGAGTCCGTTCGAGGCTCCGGAGAGTGGAGATCGTCGCCGTCGTCATCATCAACCTTCCTCCATCACCAATTCCATGATGCTCACCGCCGTGCGTGAGTAATCCCATCGTAGGCTTGCTGGACGGTGATGGGTTGGATGAGATTTACCATGTAAGCGAGTTAGTTTTGTTAGGGTTTGATCCCTAGTATCCATTATGTTCTAAGATTGATGTTGCTATGACTTTGCCATGCTTAATGCTTGTCACTAGGGCCCGAGTGCCATGATTTCAGCTCTGAACCTATTACATTTTCATGAATATATGTGAGTTCTTGATCCTATCTTGCAAGTCAATAGTCACCTACTATGTTTTATGATCCGGCAAGCCCGAAGTGAAAATAATCAGGACCACTCCCGGTGATGACCGTAGTTTGAGGAGTTCATATATTCACTAAGTGTTAATGCTTTTGTCCGGTACTCTATAAAAAGGAGGCCTTAATATCCCTTAGTTTCCACTAGGACCCCGCTGCCACGGGAGGGTAGGACAAAAGATGTCATGCAAGTTCTTTTCCTTAAGCACGTATGAATATATTCGGAATACATGCCTACATTACATTGATGAACTGGAGCTAGTTCTGTGTCACCTTATGTTATAACTATTACATGAGGAATCGCATCCGACATAATTATCCATCACTGATCCAATGCCTACGATCTTTTCACATATTGCTTGTTGCTTAGTTACTTTACCGCTGCTACTGTTACAATCACTACAAAATTGCTACTGTTACTTTTTCCACTGTTACCGTTACCTCCATACTACTTTGCTACTAAATACTTTGCTGCGGATATTAAGTCTTCCAGGTGTGGTTGAATTGACAACTCAACTGCTAATACTTGAGAGTATTCTTTGGCTCCCCTTGTGTCGAATCAATAAATTTGGGTTGAATACTCTACCCTCGAAAACCGTTGCGATCCCCTACACTTGTGGGTTATCAAGACTATTTTCTGGCGCTGTTGCCGGGGAGCATAGCTATATTCTTTGAGTGACTTGGGATTTATATCTGATGATCACTATGAAGAACTTGAAATACGAAAAAACCAAAATTTATCCCTCAACTACGAGGGGAGGTAAGGAACTGCCATCTTGCTCTGCACTTGATTCACCCTCTGTTATGAGTAAATTTGCGACACCTACACCTGCTATGGAATCTTATATGTGGCATGTTCTTGATGATGCCACTTCTGCTATGCATGATACTTATGATGAAACTACTTATATGCTTGATAATACTGTGCCACTAGGTGAATTTCTTGATGAACAAATTGCTAGGGCTAGAGAGACTGATAATATTGATGAAAGTGATGATGAAGATTCTCCCCCTAGATATGAATTGCCTGTTGTGCCTGAGGGTTATGTTATGGATGAAGAAATTGCTAGAGACTCTCTTGCTTGCAATGATAGATATGATCTTAAGAAACTGTTAGCTAAGCTTAAAGAAAACTCTTTGAATGCAAGAATGAAATATGACCCTGCTTTTGCTACTTCACCTATCTGTGTTTCTCACAAGGATTATCATTTCTCTGTCGATCCTGAGTTAATTACTTTGGTTGAATCTGATCCTTTCCATGGCTATGAATCTGAAACTGTTGTGGCACATCTTAATAAGTTGAATGATATAGCCATCCTATTCACCAATGAGGAAAAAATTCGCTACTACTATATCCTTAAGTTATTTCGGTTCTCCTTAAAGGCTGATGCTAAGATATGGTTTAATTCTCTTGATCCTGGTTGTGTGCGTAGTCCCCAGGATATGATTTATTACTTCTCTGCTAAATATTTTCCCACTCATAAGAAACAAGTTGCCTTAAGGGAAATATATAATTTTGTGCAAATTGAAGAAGAGAGTCCCCCACAAGCTTGGGGGAGGCTTCTCCGGTTACTTAATGCTTTGCATGATCATCCTCTTAAAAAATGAAATACTTGATATAACCGATGCTTCCAAAGACCACATGGATAGTTGTGTTGGTTGTGTTTTCAGGGAAAGAACTGTTGATCAAGCATAATTGCTATTGAATAATATGTTGAGTAATGAAAATAATTGGGCACTTCCTGAACCAACTCCTAAGCCAACTCTGAAGAAAAGGGGTGTTCTATTTCTCAGTCCTAAAGATATGCAAGAGGAAAAGAAATCTATGAAGAAAAAGGTATTAAAGTTGAAGATGTTAAAAATTTACCACCTATTGAAGAAATACATGGTCTTGATAACCCGACACATGTAGTAAAGGTAAATTCTCTCTATAGACTTGACGAAGGTGATATTCCTCGTTATAAGTGTGCTAGCCAATGCTTAGATGAGTTTGACAATTTTATTGTCAACCAAGAAAATTTCAATGCTTATGTTGGTAGACAATTGAAACGTAATGTTTATATGATTGAACACTTGAGCGATTATATGTCTAGAGTTAAAGGTGAACTTAAACTCATTAGTAAACATGCTTCTATGGTTACCACTCAAGTAGAACAAGTACTTAAAGCACAAAATGATTTGCTCAATGAATTAAATAGTAAGAAAAAATGATAATGCCGTTAGAGTTGTGACAAGAGGAGGTAGAACGACTCAGGAACCTCTGTATCCTGAGGGCCATCCTAAGAGAATAGAGCAAGATTCTCAGAGAACTAATGTTGATGCACCTAGTCCTTCTAAGAAGAAGAAAAAGAAAAATGATAGGACTTTTCCTGCTTCTAGTGAACCAGTTGTTGACACACGTGAGAATCCCAATGATATTTCTATCTCTGATGCTAAAACACAATCTGCTAATGAACATGAACCTAGTGATAATGTTAGTAATGTTCATGATGATGCTCAACCTAGCAATAACGATAATGTAGAGATTGAACCTGCTGTTGATCTTGATAACCCACAATCAAAGAATCAATGTTATGATAAGAGAGACTTTGTTGCTAGGAAACACAGTAAGGAAAGAGAACCATGGGTTTAGAAACCCATGCCTTTTCCTCCTAAACCATCCAAGAAAAAGGATGATGAGGGTTTTGAGCGCATTGCTGAAATGATTAGACCTATCTTTTTGCGTATGCGTTTGACTGATATGCTTAAAACAAATCCTTATGCTAAGTATTTGAAATATATTATTACAAATAAAAGGAGGATACCAGAAGTTGAAATTTCCACCATGCTTGCCAATTATACTTTTAAAGGTGGAATACCAAAGAAACTAGGAGATCCAGGGATACCAACTATACCATGCTCCATTAAAAGAAACTATGTCAAAACTGCTTTGTGTGATCTTGGAGCCGGTGTTAGTGTTATGCCTCTCTCTTTATATCGTAGACTTGATTTGAATAAGTTGACACCTACTGAAATATCTTTGCAAATGGCCGATAAATCAACCGCTATACCTGTCGGTATTTGTGAGGATGTGCCTGTTGTGGTTTTAAACGTTACTATTTTAACGGACTTTGTTATTCTTGATATTCCTGAGGACGATAGTATATCTATTATCCTTGGTAGACCCTTTTTGAATACTGAAGGGGCTGTTATTGATTGCAACAAAGGCAATGTCACTTTTCATGCTAATGGTAATGAGCATATAGTACACTTTTCGAGGAAACAACCTCAAGTCCACAATATAAATTCTGTTGGAAAAATTTCAACGACTACTATTTGAGGTTTTGAATTTTCTCTTCCTACTGTCAAGAAGAAATATGATATTCTTATTGTTGGGGATATACATATCCCCATTGAGGTAACCTAGTGTTATTCGAAAATTTTCCGGTTTCATGTTATTCGGAAAGAGTTTGTTAACAAGACTTGATCAACCTTGTTAATGGATTCCTTTTGATGAGCATGAGATGGATGAAGTTAGAAAGCACAACCCTCTGTACCCTCTTTTTTACTTTATGTTATTTAATTTAAATAAAGCAAAAATAGTATTACTATCTATTTTCTGAGTTATCCTTGCAATAAAAAATACCTCGAAAATAAAAGTTCTCCAAATGCCCCGAAAATGGAATATGATTTTTTCTAGAATATTTAAGAATATTTGGCACTGAGAACGCAACACGGGGAGCAAGCACCTGTCCCCGAGGGTACAGGGCGTGCCCACCCCCTGGGCGCGCCCCCTGCCTCATGGGTCCCACGTGCCCCCCTCCACTTATTCTAGCACCCACACACTTCATCTTCCTCCAGGAAAAATCCTCCCATAGCTGAAACTCGTGTTCTAGCTCATCTTGCTGCCATTTTCGATCTCCTTGCTCAAAGCTCCATTCACAAAACTGTTTGGGGAGATTGTTCTTCGGTATGTGACTCCTCCAATGGTCCAATTAGTTTTTGTTCTAGTGCTTTATTTATTGCAATTTTTTGCTGCTAAGGTGACCCTGTTCTTGAGCTTGCATGTCAAATTTATGTGGTCAAAAGTAGTTCTAATGCATGATATAGTCTCTAGGCACTTATGGAAGTAGTTGCTATCAATCTTGTTGAGTTTGGTTCACTTTTATTTTGAGTCACTAAAAATTTCAGATTTTTTTTAGAAAAGAATGCATAGGAAAATCTACCAAGGTGGTTCCTCAAGGAAGCAAGGACCAAGGCTCGCGATACGTGAGCCGGACGATGAACTACCAAGGGAAGCTCAAGTGCGGCTTTGTGAATGGCCGTCAGAGGAGTTTATGATCCGGGTAGGTATCAAGGAAGAATTTTACACATATGTGCGTAATGCTGATATTGAGGACTTCGTGTCAGATAAGTACCCACAATACCACTACTTAACTGATTCCTTTGTGAGAAGGTTTAAATTTACATCTTCACGTAATTCTCACACTGTCTTATTTGAACTTTATGATAAATCTTATACTATGAACCTAGAAGATTTTAATGATGCTTGTAAACTCCCACAGTGGGGTAATGTTGGTGAACCTCGCAAGTCTGAGTATAAGGATTTTCTAGCTAGTATCACTGTGGGGGAATCTAGAGAAATCACGCAAGCTACCATAGGGAGCATTCATTTCCCTGCCATACATTATTTTACTCTCTTCATTGGTAGATGCATTAACGGTAAAGATGAGGCTTGCCACATGTGCATTCCAGATCTTAGTGTCCTCAAAAGTGAGGTATTAGGTGATAGACAATATAATTTGGGGGTCATTGTTGCACGAAGGTTACATCTTAACGGTTTAAATGGAGATTTGTTTGGTGGAATTTATGCAACTCGCTTGGCTAATTATCTTCATGTGCCCATACATGAGAACGATGCGAAGTTGCCTCCTGCCTATCTAGATTATAATGGTATGGTTCGCCATCAGTTCGTTGAGAGGGATGAAAAATCCTTTCAGTACCGACTAATCTTTGGCAGGCGTCGCACTATCCATATTGCTCTCCCATGCTCCTACTTTCTTTGACTTTCAGGCGAAAATGAGATATGTTATAACCAGTGAGGAAGCGAACGAGTATGAGAAGAGGACGGAGGCGGCTCGTCTCCAAGCTGCAGCTCATCATGCAATAGCCGCTCCATCTCAGTACAACCCCAACTACGACTTTGGATATCCGTTAGGCCAGTACTGGCCATAGACCAACTTAGGCCAAAACCCTAAGCTTCGGGGAGTACGTATTTCTCACCGACATTACATTCATGTTCACACACTTATTCCAGTAGTCGATGCTCATACTTTTTCATTGTACTATCCATGCTAGTTTATTTTCTTTTCTAAGTCTTTTCTTGTGTGCCAGAAAAACCTAAAGAAAAACAAAACAAAGAAATTTAGCTGTAGCTTTTAGCTAGTTTACTTTCCATGCCTGTAGTAGTAATTAAAAGAAAACCCAAAAAGATTTCTCGTTCTTCTTTTGCTTGTTGGAAGATTTCCCGTGTAAATAGTTTTATTTCTTTTCTTTCCTTTGGGGGTCAAGTGGAGAAGACCATGATGAAAATACTTAGTGGCTCTCATATACATTATTGTTGATTTAACCAAGAGCCATATTACTTTGTCTTCTCCCCTGTATTAAATGCTTGCAGATTCCAGCTTAGTCCAATGCACATGCACTATTACTATTATCCACGCCGTTCGGTCGTGTGAGTGAAAGGCAATAATGACGATATGTGATGAATTGATTGAGATGAGAAAAGTTGGTATGAACTCGACCTCTCTTGTTTTTGTAAATATGATAGTTCATCGTTCCTGATTCAGCCTATTATGAATGAAACATGCTTGCAATAACAATTAGAGATCATAGCTGCTCATGCCATGTTTAATTAGCTAGGAGTTTATAATGGTCTACCTTGCGTGCCAACATGCTATTAAAGTTGTTGTGATGTGGTATGATAGGATGGTATCGTCCTTTGAACGATTCAAGTGGTTTGACTTGGCACATGTTCACGAATGTAGTTGAAACAAAATCAACATAGCATCCACGATATTTATGTTTGGTGATTTATATCCTACTCATGCTTGCACTCATTGTTGATTAATTTTAAAGCATGTTCATGACTGTTGCGACTCTCTAGCTGGTCCTTTCCCAGTCTCTTTCTAGCCTTCACTTATACTAAGCGGGAATACTGCTTGTGCATCCACTTCCATAAACCCCAAAGTTATTCCATATGAGTCCACCATACCTTCCTATATGCGGTATTTACTTGCCGTTCCAAGTAAATTTGTATGAGCAAAACTCTAAACCTTCAAATGAAATTATGTTATGTATGCTCGAACAGCTCATGTATCAACTACGGCTGTCTATATCTTCCTTGCTAGGTGGGTTATTCTCACGATGAGTGGACTCTGCTCATCATGCACGAGAAAATGGCTAGTAACTGGGATGCCCAGTCCCATGCTCAAATCAAAATAATTAAACAAAACTCCCCCAGGGTTGTTGTTGGTATGGACAGTACCCGTTGTTTCAGGCCAGCCGTTGATACATCCAAAACGTATCTATAATTTCCGCTTGCTCCATGCCACTTTTGGGTGATATTGCTATGATATTCATACACTTCCATACACTTTTGATCATATTTGGACTAACTTACTAATCCAGTGCACCCCAGTGCTAGTTTCTGTTTTCGGCTATTTTTGTATTTCAGGTTTTCACGTTTCGAGAACTGCCCAGAAAAATCCAGAAAAATTATATAAAAAATCAGCGATCCGGAAACAACACTGCGTCCGAAGGGCAGCTTGGGGGGGGGGGCACCAAGGCTCCAGGCGCCCTGGCGGCGCGCCCCCCCTGGGCCGCGCCGGGGGGGCGCCTGGGCCCCCCGAGACTCCCCCGGTGCCCTACTTTGGCATATATTTAAAGGACCCTCCGAAACCCTCAGAAGAGGAACTCTTTTCGCGATCCCATCTCTGTTCCGCCGCCGCCGCCGCTTCCAAGATCGGGAGAACCAGGAGAACTCTTCCCGGCACCCTGCCGGAGGGGAGGATCACCACCGGGAGCTTCTCCACCACCATGGACGCCTCCCGGATGACTCGTGAGTAGTCTCCCTTGGACCATGAGTCCATGACCAGTAGCTATGTGATGTTCTCCTCCCGTTCTTCTGCTTCACTAATTAGTCCTCGTGAGCTGCCCTACATGATCGAGGCACCTATGTAATCCTTATGCTGTTGCTATGTTGAGTTTGCTGGGATCCGATGGATTATGAGATTATGTTCAGATTGATCTTGAGTAATATATTTGATCTACCTCTTTTATATTTTTGTTCATAAGTAATTCTTGCATGTTCTCCGTTGTTATTTATTGCTTTGGCCGAGTAGTAGGTAGTGACTCCAAGAGGGAACGTTATGCTCGATTGTGGGTTCATGCCCCTCGATGACTAGCTTGAGTGACAGAAACATGAGTCTAGGGGATGTGATGTTGCCACAAGGGGGAAAACAACGGTGCTTGTGCCCGCGGGTGCAAGGATTGTTTACTTTACGCAAAGTTCTTTTAATGCAGTTGTCTGTTGCATTGAGTTTACACTATGGGTGGGACTCGCAACTTAATACCAGCGAGATGTTCTGGATAGATATCTCAAGGTGGATGATTAGTAGTAGATATTGATGGATTGCGGTCTACTTACTTTGGCGTACCGCCCATGCTTTGAACCTCAACCTTTCTTGCAATGTAGTCAGCATTGGTTTGCGTTCGTGGTCCTGTCAATTGCCCAGCTGTAATTTGTTTACCTCACATAGCTGTTTTATCGTCTTTTGGGTGAGAGACATCACTAGTGAACATCATGAGACTCCGGTCCATATTACCATCATTGATCACATCCGCTATTTACTTTCCGTTATTATTTACTATTGCAAAACACTATCTATCACTACTATCATTGCTTTTAATCCTTTGTGAACTACAAGGCCGGAGGGATTGACAACCTCTCTGTACTCGTTGGGAGCAAAGTTATTTGTATCTGTGTGCAGGTCCACGTTGATTGCTACTAATCTGGCGCCGTAGCAATTGACACCTACTTGTTGAACCTAGGAGTCTCTGGGGATTCGATCCTTGGCATCTTTGCTAAGGGAAAACACTTCTACAATACTACATCTTACACCTTCCACTTGGGGTAACCAACGAGGGGTTCGAGGCCCATCAAGGAGTATTTTCTGGCGCCGTTGCCGGGGACTCCACTCTTCAGGATAGGGGAGTTGCATGCTATCTTTTACCTTTGCTTTTTAGTCTTGTTAGTTTACCTTTCATTTTTGCTTTAGTACCTTTTTATCGAAAATCACAAAATAGTTATCTTGCTTGCTTGCTACTATGGGTTCCACCGAGAACACCAAGTTGTGTGACTTCACTAGTCACAACAACGATGACTTTATCAGCACACCTATCACTACACCTGCCACTTCAGCACCTTCATATGAAATTAAACCTGCTTTACTAAACTTAGTTATGAAAGAACAATTCTCCGGTGCTGGAGATGATGCTGCTTTACACTTGAACAACTTTGTTGAACTTTGTGATATGCAAAAGTACCAAGAAATAGATGGTAATATTGTTAAGTTTAAGCTTTTTCCTTTCTCCTTGAGAGGAGGAGCTAAAATTTGGTTTCAGTCTTTGCCTAGAAATAGCATAGATTCTTGGGACAAGTGCAAAGATGCTTTTATCGGAAAATACTATCCACCTGCTAAAATTATCCAACTTAGAAGTAACATAATGAATTTTAAACAATTGGATAATGAACACGTTGCCCAAGCTTGGGAACGCATGAAATCTCTTATCAAGAACTGCCCTACTCACGGTTTGACTACTTGGATGGTTATCCAAACTTTTTATGCAGGCTTGAACTTTACCTCGCGGAACTTGTTAGATTCGGCCGCGGGAGGTACTTTTATGTCAACTACACTTGGTGCTGCCACGAAGCTTCTCGATGAGATGATGACCAACTATTCCCAATGGCACACCGAACGCGCTCCAACAGGTAGGAAGGTAAACTCTGTTGAGGAGATTTCCTCCCTTAATGAAAAAGTTGACTTGATCATGTCTCTACTTTCGAAGCAATCTACTGTTGATCCTCGTGATGTTCCTTTAAATTCTTTGATTGCTCAAGAACAAGTAGATGTGAATTTTATCTCTAGAAACAATTTTAACAACAATGCTTATAGGAGTAACTTTGGTAACAATCCTAGACCGTTCCCCTCTAACTCTTATGGGAACAACAATGCTTATCCTAGTACCAAGAACTCCAATACTGAACTAGAGACCATGCTTAGAGATTTCATCACTACCCAAAAAGCCTTCAATAAGAATGTAGAAGAGAAACTACATAAACTAGATGATCTTTCTTTTAAGGTAGACCACTTAGCCAATGAGGTAAAATTGCTAAAAATTGAAACTTCTCCTCTTAAGGAGAGGGAAGTCATCCCTATTAATGCTACTCAAGTGCAAATTAATGAAAACATGAGTATGATGGCTAAGCTTAAAGAAAGATGGGCTAGAGAAAGGGAGGAAGAGGAAAGAATTAAGAGCCTTCCTACCCACCACACTGTTGCTACTATCCAAGTTATTGAGGATGTTCACACTCTTAGCACCCAATGTACTCCTGGTCCCAATGGACCTATTAATGGTGATGCTATGACTATAGAAACTACCAAACAAGTGAACCTTAAGGACACCATTACCACTTTACTTGATGCTCGTGACCTTGATTTTGATAATTGCACTCTTACAGAAGTTATTGATTTCCTTCACAAGATGTCTAGAGATCCCCGCACTAGCACGCTTAACCTTGCCTTCACAGAGCATATCACTAATGCTCTCATCAAAGCTAGGGAGGAGAAACTTAGAGTAGAAGCCTCCATACCTAGAAAGCTAGAAGATGGTTGGGATCCTATGATAAAAATTAATTTGAATGACTTCTCTTGTTATGCATTATGTGATGTTGGTGCTAGTACCTCTGTTATGCCCAAAAGGATATATGATATGCTTAAATTGAAACCTTATGATTCTTGTTCTTTTGGTGTTCGT
Organism: Secale cereale; assembly: GCA_902687465.1. Lineage (NCBI taxonomy): Eukaryota > Viridiplantae > Streptophyta > Magnoliopsida > Poales > Poaceae > Secale > Secale cereale. Next base: position 49,934,198 of record LR738709.1, on the reverse strand, counting down.
CTCGTTGATTCTTCCATAAAGAAACCTTTGGGGAGGATCGACGATGTTCTTATTGTTGTCAATGATAATTATGTGCCCGTTGATTTTACTATTATGGATATTGAATGTGATCCTTCTTGTCCAATTATTTTGGGACGTCCCTTTTTACGCACCGTTGGTGCTGTCATTGACATGAAAGAGGGTAATATAAAATTTCAGTTTCCTCTAAAGAAAGGGATGGAACACTTCCCTCGAAAGAAGATCAAGTTACCTTTTGAGTCCGTTGTACGGGCTAGCTATTCTTTTACTCTTGATAAAACTTGATCTATATGCATTATGCCTAGCTTAAAGGCATAAAAGAAAGCGCTTTTGGGAGGCAGCCCACATGAATAATTTTTTTGCTTTTGTTGTGTCTTGATGTTGTTTAGTGCTGTAGCATCATCATTGTATCTTTGCTTTTCATATTTGTGCCAAGTATAGCCTCTGATTGCTAGAAAGTTCAAAAGTTGTGAGGTGCTGTCCAGGAAACAGATTCTGTCCTCGGATAGAAAAATTCGTATAAAATCACCAGATCATCTTTTTGGTCTGAATTTTTTCGACAGCGTTCTCTATATAATTGTCTTTCGTGAATCTGTTCTGAGTTTTTTGATTTGAGTTGTAGAAGTATCCCGAACAGATCAATTACTGCCTGATGTTCTGTTTTTCATAGATTCTGTCCTGTTTTGCCTTACCTTCACTTTGCAAATCAAGTACTTGCTTTTTCTTTGCAAAAACCTTTTGGCAATCTTTAGAAACCGTAGAACTTCAAGAATATCTTTATTTCCAGCAAGGTATAATTATTTTATTAAGGGTACTAACCTCGCTAATCAGATTATGATGAGTTATGTATGAAGGGAGTTTTCAAGTGTGCGAGGGAAGATGATAAAAAAAGATTCAGGAGTGTCAAGCGCTCAAGCTTGGGGATGCCCCCGTGCACCCCCAAGAAATATTCAAGGAGACTCAAGCGTCTAAGCTTGGGGATGCCCCCGTGCATCCCCTTCTCCATCAACGTTATCAGTTCGTCTTTCGTTTCGCTATATTTTTATCACTTCATGTGTTATGTGCTATGCTTGGAGCGTCTTGCGTTTAGTTTTCTTTTTAGTTTTTCATAACGAGTCGGAACTCAGCATTCCTTTATGTGGGAGAGAAACACGCTCCACTTCTACCTAGAACATAACATAGAATTTTCATGTCTATCTATGCTGTGTGTGTTCTTTGTCTTTTAATAGCTACTGTAATGCTCTGCTCTTAGTATTCATGTTTATCTTTTCAAAGAGCTTTTGTTTAGTTGGTTGCTTGAACTCTCTTTAATTACCATGCTCACCTTATTAAGAGAGTTTGCTTCCGTTGCATTGGTTAATGTGTCTATGATAAAGATGCTACTTGCATGATGGTGCTTAGTAGTTCAGGTTTTCTTATGGTTAATCTCAAATAGCTGGGGGGTTCCCAATGTGTTATTGGAGTACCAACTTGATTTGTGTGCCTATGATGTGGTATGGTTTAGTAATATCTTCCTTCGAGAATTTATTTTGATTGACTTGGCGTATGCTCACGCATATTTAAGACCGTAAAGAAAGTCTATCAAGCCTTGATGATCTTTTATTCCTGAGTAGCGATATAACTTCCATGCCTGATTCAATATTGCTTTGTCGCTCTACATGATTATGACCGTCATTGCTCTCTTAGTTGGTCGCTCCCAGTCTTTTGCTAACCTCCACCTGTACTAAGCAAACTAACCATGCAATATATAGCTCATGGGAAAGTAGCCTAAAAAATATTGTGGTAAAGAATATGTTGCCTATGTATCTTATTTCTTATGAGTTGCTTGCTGAGCGGTAACCATGTTTCTGGGGACGCCATCAACTGTCACACTTTTGTTGAATATCATGTGAGTTGCTATGCATGTTCGTCTTGTCCGAAGTAAGGGTGATTTGCCGTGGGTTGAATTAATATGCATATTGTTAGAGAAGAACATTGGGCCGCCAACCAAAGCCATGCATCATGGTGGAAGTTTTAACTTGGACCTTAATCCTCAATCTCTTATGAGAATATGCTTATGCATTGAAGGGGAGTCCATCATCTATTTTCTATGTTGTCCCGGTATGGATGTCCTCAAGTTGAGATTTATCAAAAACGAGAAATCAAATGTGATCTATCTCCTTGGACCTTTGTACAGGTGGCATAGAGGTACCCCTTTGTGACACTTGGTTAAAACATATGTAATGCAATGATAACCCATGGAGATCCGAGCTAATTAGGACAAGGTGCGAGCACTATTGGTATTCGATGCATGAGGCTTGCAACTTATAGGATGTCTTATACATGACACATATGAAGTACTACTACCATTGACACAATTATGTTGAAGCACCAACTACTGAGAGCATGATTGTCATTCTGAGTGTAATGTGCATTGTCCCAAAGTAGCATTGTCTTTTGCATGATTGTGATATCGTTTATTCTGAAATGATTGTATCTAGTCATCACTTAAACCTTGAAGGTGCCCCTGCATTTATGTTTTGCATCACTAAAGGGGGCAAGCTAGATATCACTTTATCATATTTGCACATCATATTCATTGCAAATCTATTTGATGTTTCAGTTTCATATTGTTAAACTTTCATTCATTTGTGATTTTCTCTTGAGGCAACTTAATTACTTTAGAATCACTGTCTCAGTAAGCTTTTGTCATATGACTATGAAAAAGTCCTATATGGTTAATAGCATGTCACCACAGAAATTATTCTTGTTATCATTTACCTACTAGAGGACAAGCAGGAATTAAGCTTGGGGATGTTGATACGTCCAAAACGTATCAATAATTTCTGCTTGCTCCATGCCACTTTTGGGTGATATTGCTATGATATTCATACACTTCCATACACTTTTGATCATATTTGGACTAACTTACTAATCCAGTGCACCCCAGTGCCAGTTTCTGTTTTCGGCTGTTTTTGTATTTCAGGTTTTCACGTTTCGAGAACTGCCCAGAAAAATCCAGAAAAATTATATAAAAAATCAGCGATCCGGAAACAACACTGCATCCGAAGGGCAGCCTGGGGGGGGCACCACGGCTCCAGGCGCCCTGGCGGCGCGCCCCCCCTGGGCCGCGCCGGGGGGGCGCCTGGGCCCCCCGAGAGTCCCCCGGTGCCCTACTTTGGCATATATTTAAAGGACCCTCCGAAACCCTCAGAAGAGGAACTCTTTTCGCGATCCCATCTCTGTTCCGCCGCCGCCGCTTCCAAGATCGGGAGCACCAGGAGAACTCTTCCCGGCACCCTGCCGGAGGGGAGGATCACCACCGGGAGCTTCTCCACCACCATGGACGCCTCCCGGATGACTCGTGAGTAGTCTCCCTTGGACCATGAGTCCATGACCAGTAGCTATGTGATGTTCTCCTCCCGTTCTTGTGCTTCACTAATTAGTCCTCATGAGCTGCCCTACATGATCGAGGCACCTATGTAATCCTTATGCTGTTGCTATGTTGAGTTTGCTGGGATCCGATGGATTATGAGATTATGTTCAGATTGATCTTGAGTAATATATTTGATCTACCTCTTTTATATTTTTGTTCATAAGTAATTCTTGCATGTTCTCCATTGTTATTAATTGCTTTGGCCGAGTAGTAGGTAGTGACTCCAAGAGGGAACGTTATGCTCGATTGTGGGTTCATGCCCCTCGATGACTAGCTTGAGTGACAGAAACATGAGTCTAGGGGATGTGCTGTTGCCACAAGGGGGAAAACAACGGTGCTTGTGCCCGCGGGTGCAAGGATTGTTTACTTTACGCACAGTTCTTTTAATGCAGTTGTCTGTTGCTTTGAGTTTACACTATGGGTGGGACTCGCAACTTAATACCAGCGAGATGTTCTGGATAGATATCTCAAGGTGGATGATTAGTAGTAGATATTGATGGATTTCGGTCTACTTACTTTGGCGTACCGCCCATGCTTTGAACCTCAACCTTTCTTGCAATGTAGTCAGCATTGGTTTGCGTTCGTGGTCCTGTCAATTGCCCAGCTGTAATTTGTTTACCTCACATAGCTATTTTATCGTCTTTTGGGAGAGAGACATCACTAGTGAACATCATGAGACTCCGGTCCATATTACCATCATTGATCACATCCGCTATTTACTTTCCGTTATTATTTACTATTGCAAAACACTATCTATCACTACTATCATTGCTTTTAATCCTTTGTGAACTACAAGGCCGGTGGGATTGAAAACCTCTCTGTACTCGTTGGGAGCAAAGTTATTTGTATCTGTGTGCAGGTCCACGTTGATTGCTACTAATCTGGCGCCGTAGCAATTGACACCTACTTGTTGAACCTAGGAGTCTCTGGGGATTCGATCCTTGGCATCTTTGCTAAGGGAAAACACTTCTACAATACTGCATCTTACACGTTCCACTTGGGGTAACCAACGAGGGGTTCGAGGCCCATCAGCCGTGGAGTGTGCTTGTTGGTGGTTGGGGGAGTATAAACTTTTCCATTCTATTTGGGAACCGCCTATAATGTGTGTAGCATGGAAGATATGGGGAACTCTTGGTTGTTACTAGTGGTTGGGGCCCGCCATTGCAGGCCTCCTGAGAGAAAATTGGAGCATTGCCTAGTAGGGATGCGCCCCTTCCACTTTCTTGTTTGTACCACAGGGTGTTATTCCATCACACACTCAAAGTACATGCATATTTAGTTTTGGCACGTGCAAGTTCCTAACTGGAACTTGGGTATCTTCACCTTGATGTAAGCATAAAGTTGATTACTCTTAGCCATTTGTACAATGAGGTCTATGTACAGAAGACCTGACCCTTGCTTGCAAGTAAAAAAAATACATAAGCACACATCTGTTGTCTGAGTTGACAAAAAAATTGGTCAACATGTTGGGGAAAACTGACAGAGTTATCCGAATTCAGTAAATCATACACGCCTGTGTTCTTAGTTTGTCATGTCATGTACATTGTCCTTTTGGGACAACAGTTTAGTAATCCAAATTATGGTGAAGTGGGCTACATTTAGTTTATTTTGTGCTTGAAACGTCATGGTTGATTTGCTATTGCTTGGTTTTTCAATTAGAATGGGCCATATATATTTTTTGCAATGAGCTACCATATCAGAAAATCACTTGATCCAGAGTACAATTCAAATTCATATTAACAAACATAAGCTTAGTCACTGAACAATCAACAAAAAGGCATGCAAGATTTCGAAATCAATGGCAAAATGACAATTGAACAGGTTCAATTATTTTCTTCTGAAGAACAAGCTCACAAAAACTACAATATCATTCAGTGTATTGTATTTGGAGAACCATAATCTGCAAATCTAGAAAAAAGCCTTTCTCACATTGGTACTTGAAGACAATGTGAGCAACAGACACAACCTTATCTTGAGAATGAAGTGTTGGTACCAAATAACATACCTCAGGTCAGCTGCTGCGGCAGGCTCCTGCTCAACAATAGCGACTTCCTTCGTTGTCAGAGCTGTTGGGGCTATATTGTTAGTAGCATCAGCAGCCTCAACGGTTGAACTGAGAGCATCAACTTCATTTATGGCTTCCTTTGGCACTTCAACGTCAGCTACTTCTTTATCTTCATTGGCACTATTGATGTCATCATCTATCTCCAACACCGATGACCATTTACCGCTCTCACCATCTTCAGTTGAGGCACCTTCAATCCTCTTGATGGCTGGCTCCGATGTGGCCTTCGAAATGACACCTAAGACAGGAGAATCCTCCATTGCTAGCTAGGGAACATACTTCTCAGCACTGGCAAGCTTCTGTTCTTCCTCAACTATCGCTACAGATGCATCATGGTTCATAATTAGCAACAACAGATAAAAGACACAATTTAAAAAATACAAAAGTACACACATGGGTGCATTTTGGGATGCTACAATTAATATCATGTTGGCTACGGATAAAGCAAGGAACAAATGGATACATTCGAGAACCACTACAAATAAACTGATAAGGTTTGAAATTAATAATTTTAGTTCTAATGCAACAATCCAGAGTACTAATGAGTACAGATAAACAAGAAACATATTAATGAAATTCGAAATGCTAATCTATATTAGTATGGATAAACCAAGAATAAATGGATAAACTTTTAACTGGCATAGTCTAGAGTCTTAAACAATACAAATAAACAAACGGATGAGTATGTACAGTCTTAATCAATGAATAGATAGATGGATTCTGATGCATGGGTGAATTGAACTATCTCACCTTCCTGGAGCTTGGTAGCCTCTTCCACAACTTTCTCCAGCTTAGATTTATCACAACTCTTGTCAGCAGATTCAATGGACAAACAGAAGAAACCACTGCACAATCAGGAAATCGAATCAATAATTGGTCGCAAACAATACAGAAACCAACTTATTTTACCAGCTGATTTAGCAAGAATATAATGAATATTTGATCTAATACAAGAATAAACATCTACTTCAGTTCACTATGGACTATAGAATTCACCCTAACAGTCTCTACATAAAACTGAAAAATGGAACAGTATAGCTGTCGCTGCCACAACAACTCAAGCTGGAACCTACATGCGCACGACACAATGAAAAGTCGAATAAGATGTTTTCATAAAGAAAAATAAAAAGTAACATATAAACCATATTAGAAGCCAGTGTACGAGCATAAAAAATTCTCTCCATGTTGTGAAAGTTGAGCATAGGTCAATAACCATGCACACTGCAGACCCTATCACCATATCAACAAGTTCAATTCTGTGTAAATCAATAACAAAGTTGACCTAACCAACCTTTATACACATGCTCTGTTTACTGTCTGCAATGTATCTCAACTACTTATTTTAGGATGGAGAGAATATTACTTAAGGTAACACGTACCCAAGCAGGATCTAAACCAACATAGCAGAAGCCGTACTAATTGCCATATTACCAATTTTAGAAAAATGAAACAATCACATCCTCTCTGCTTTCCTAATAAAAGTAGGCACATCACACACTAACTTTGATGGCGTGTGGGTATTCGACCGTCGAAACAAGATGACACACGACGAATCTTGATAAAGTTGATGGTTATATAATCTAAGCTAAGGTAAAATCAGGGTGCAGAAAAACCATATGATCTTTCTTTAATGGGTGATTGACTGATTTAGTAGACATTAACATCCACGCATCTGAAAGAACAAGGCATTATAAGAAGGCGCGACTGCACTTCTCTATTTACCATATAAAATAAAGTGGCAACTCTTACAGCGAACATAGGAATAGAATTCAAGTGACAGAAGCTACAGCGTATAGGATATATCAACATTAAGGATACCTGAGTGATTAGTAAATGAGCATTAGATGGAAAGTATGAAATAAAATTCAGTGCAAACACAAGACAATGGCATTAGATGGAAAGTATGAAATAAAATTCAGTGCAAATACAAGACAATGAAGACAGGACACACTTCATAACAACAAGTTTATACATATATTGTGCAACGGTCAGTTTGAAAGAAAAATGCAATACATAGGGTTGCATATACATATGCATAGGTCTGAACTTGTGCTTTGTCGATACATGTATTGGCAAGAGCGTACAATGACAACTATGAATTAGTAGTGAAACAGTTTGGATAAATTATGTGCTCAGCGCCAGTGATGTACTCTTGAGGCTCCTTGTCATCGCATTGTGTGTTGTGAATAGAAAAAAAAAGTTAATTCTTATCAAGGCATAGCTATTCTTCGTGGGTGTATCAGCTGTATTGGTGGCTAAGAACAACACTGAGAAGAACATATTTAAGCATGGTTATCTTGCTTGTGTATTCTTTATTGCATGTTTAGTGTGGATGTATAAGTTATAATCGAATGGAAGAAGAAGGTGTTGCATGCTGTTTTAGTTCTTGTCCATAGAGATTCCAGTTGAATGGTACCAACATTTGAATGTAACTGTATGACATATAGCTAAGCAGTGACGTGCTCTGGAACAGGGCAAGCCAACACCCTGTTGCGTTGTTGAGCAACACAGCTATCATGCGCAGCAGCACGATCCGTAGCATGATCGCTCATAATCATTTTTCCTGCACATACGTATTTTTTCAGCCGCTCTGCAAGGACTACACACCGCCGCATAACAAGAATGGTCGAGAGCATGACAAACTGAAGGCAAATTGAACGAATGAAAGCCTGACAAAAGGATTAGCAATTAGCACCTGAATCGCACATCTGAGCTACTATGCAGAGTCAGTAGTGAACCAAAGGCAATGATGAATCGAGCTACATGGATCCTGGCGAACGAAACGAAAATTTCAGATTGATAAACAGACGTAGAATAACAACGAACACTTGGCGAGCGCCAATGGAGTGACACAACATATAGCACACAAACACTAGTATATATATGCACCAACGCATGACGAAATACACCTTCAAGATGGATCAAGGATAGGCTGGACAAACCGAAAACAAATAGGACAATTGATCGACGAACGTGAGCGATCTTTGTCCTCACTTAACAACCACCTGTGAAATCAAAAGACACAGCAACAAAAATAAGGTCAGTAACTCATTTGATCCAAAAAGAGAAAGAACATTGGCGGGCGACCTAGGAGATGGCACAGTTGGCACAACACCCACTGACAAACACCAACTCGTGACTATAAATCTGCAAGGCAAGCTTGTACCATAAAATGAAAATGAGCTAAAGTTGAATCACGGTACACATGTAGAATGTAGAGTGCGTGTACACAGACCTTGATGATCCAGTTCACCATGGCAGAACTCTGCTCCACGACGGGACGGCCGCAGTTTCCTGAATGGAGGTGTACACCTCACTGTAGTCGCACGCCGTCACTCCTCGTCGCTCACGTCGCGGGAACCGCTCGTAGCTCTCCTCGTTCTCCAAGTCATCGAACCGCTTCCACTGACACAAATATTCCAACGAAGCCACCAAATCAAATCAAACACCGCACTGACTCTCTCAAAGGGACCCAATTTCCAACAGATTTGAAGAGGAACTGTTTGGAACCCGCTCACCTCTGCTATGTCGTCGTCGTTGCTAGTGGCGAGCAAAAGGGCACCCTGCCCTATCGATGGATCCAACACAACATGAATGGTGGATGGCGGGGAGGGAGGGAGCAACACAGTTTCTCAGGGCGAGAAGGGGCTGGGGTCGGGGGGAGGAGGCAGAGTGGATGGAGCTGAGGAGCCTCTCGCCGACGCGGGGGAGGTCCATGTCGCCGCCCTCGATCAGGAGCAGGGTCAGGAAGACGAGCGGCGAGGGCCCGACCCGAAGATCTTGCCGCCAACGAAGAGGATCGAGGGGTAGGAGATGGGGAGGAAGCCAAGGGCGTGGAAGGCGGCGGCACATCGCCCCGCATCTGAGCGGCACCGTGCCCCCTCGGTGCGGCGGGGGACCATGAGAGGGAGCCGCCGCAGATCAGGTGGAGAGAAAGGAGCAGATGGAGGAAATTGTTGTGCCGGTCGATGTGGAGCTGGCTTGGTAGCGAAGGAAACAAGGACGAGGAAGTTTCCTAGAAATTCATTGGTCACAACCTGACCAATCGCTGTATTTTTTTTCTCTCTCATTGCAACTGCCAACGTGGACACGGCGAGCGAGCGCACATTGCGCCATCGTTAATGGGTTTAATGTTGACAATGAAAGTATACCGCTCAAAATATTATTCATCCCTATTTCAAAACTCGAGCTCTGGCACCTCTGCAAATCCCTGCTTCCCTCTATGAAGGGCCTATCTATTTACTTTTATGTTGAGTCATCATCCTGTTATTTAAAAGCACCAGTTGGAGAGCACCGCTGTCATTTTCATGCATTGCTATTAATTTACATTGAGTATGACTGTGACTAGATCTCTTTTACCATGAATTACAATGTCTAGTCAGTCCTTGATCTTCAGAGGTGCTCTGCATTTATGTTTTGCAGTCTCAGAAATGGCTAGCGAGATACCATCTTGTTATATCATATTATGATTGTTTTGATAAAGTGTTGTCATTCGAGGTTTATTGTTATTGCTCGCTAGTTGATTATGCCATTGATATGAGTAAACATGAGACCTGAAAGTTATTGTGAGTGTGTTTAGTTCATAATCTTTGCTGAAAACTTGAATGCTGGCTTTACATATTTGCAACAACAAGAGCAAACTGAGTTTGTCAAAGTTTTTCTTTATCACTTTCAGTTTGTCAACTGAATTGCTTGAGGACAAGCAAAGGTTTAAGCTTGGGGGAGTTGATACGTCTCCAACATATCTACTTTTCCAAACACTTTTGCCCTTGTTTGGACTCGAAATTGCATGATTTGAATGGAACTAACTTGGACTGACGCTGTTTTCAGCAGAGCTGCCATGGTGTTATTTTTGTGCAGAAATAAAAGTTCTGAAATGACCTGAAAATCAACGGAGAATTATTTTGGAATATATAAAAAATACCGGCGGAAGAATCCAGATCAGGGGGCTCACACCCTATCGACGAGGGCGGGGGGCGCGCCTCACCCCCCTGGGCGCGCCCCCTGTCTCGTGGCCCCCCCGACGCTCCACCGACATCAACCCCAACTCCATATATTCACTTTTGGTGAAAAAAATAGGAGAGAAGGATTCATAGCGTTTTACGATACGGAGCCGCCGCCAAGCCCTAATCTCTCTCGGGAGGGCTGATCTGGAGTCCGTTCGGGGCTCCGGAGACTGGAGATCATCGCCATCGTCATCATCATCAACCTTCCTCCATCACCAATTCCATGATGCTCACCGCCGTGCGTGAGTAATCCCATCGTAGGCTTGCTGGACGGTGATGGGTTGGATGAGATTTACCATGTAACCAAGTTAGTTTTGTTAGGGTTTGATCCCTAATATCCATTATGTTCTAAGATTGATGTTGCTATGACTTTGCCATGCTTAATGCTTGTCACTAGGGACCGAGTGACATGATTTCAGATCTGAACCTATTATGTTTTCATGAATATATGTGAGTTCTTGATCCTATGTTACAAGTCAATAGTCACCTACTATGTGTTATGATCCGCCAACCCCGAAGTGACAATAATCGGGACCACTCCCGGTGATGACCGTAGTTTGAGGAGTTCAAGTATTCACTAAGTGTTAATGCTTTTGTCCGGTACTCTATAAAAAGGAGGCCTTAATATCCCTTAGTTTCCAACAGGACCCCGCTGCCACGGGAGGGTAGGACAAAAGATGTCACGCAAGTTCTTTTCCATAAGCACGTATGACTATATTCGGAATACATGCCTACATTACATTGATGAACTGGAGCTAGTTCTGTGTCACCCTATGTTATAACTATTACATGAGGAACCGCATCCGACATAATTATCCATCACTGATCCAATGCCTACGAGGTTTTCACATATTGCTTGTTGCTTAGTTACTTACCGCTGCTACTGTTACAATCACTACAAAATTGCTACTGATAGTTTTACCAATGTTACCATTACTTCCATACTACTTTGCTACAAAATACTTTGCTGCAGATATTAAGTCTTCCAGGTGTGGTTGAATTGACAAATCAACCGCTAATACTTGAGAGTATTCTTTGGCTCCCCTTGTGTCGAATTAATAAATTTGGGTTGAATACTCTACCCTCGAAAACGGTTGCGATCCTCTACACTTATGGGTTATCACTTGGAACTCACGATTTTACCCTTCATTTTGAGTTGTTTTCACACCAAACTATTAGGTGCTTCTAGTGTAAGTATTCCCCATCTGTTCCATGTGAAGCGGGGTGAAATTTCTAAGTTTATATTGTAGACAGTCGCTGAGGTTGTGTTGTGAGCACTAGTTTCGTAGAGTGTTAGTTGTTGTGTGCAGATTGAAGGGTTTGTCCTTAATTCATATAGGATCCCTGTGGTTCTCGTTTGTGATTCTACGTTGGTTCACTAGTTTCATGGTATGTGTTGCTTCCTTGTAAAACAAGCTAGTTATCCACTGCAATATATCTGAGAGTGTTTCCTACTTTATTTTGACTTTAAGAGAGATAGTATTGTTGTTTGTGAGTTGTTTGTTGCCATGAAAGATTGTTTCAACAGCGTCCTACATCAGGAGTCTGCTCAATTACGAAAAGGTTCGACACCAAAGTAGATCCAGGGGTCGAAGATGTATTATTGTAATTGCTTCATGGGCGCCTCATGAACTTAGAAAACAGATTCAAAGGGCTCATCAGTTAGTCCGATTAGTTGGGGTCGTAAACTTTTCTAAGTTGTCAGCCAATCTCTTTGGGTACTTGGGGTAGACATTCATGTCCTCGAGCACGGGGGTGCTTGGACGACCTTGACAAGTTAGAGCTTCTGACGTACGACGAGTATGAGGAGCTGCTCCACCCCATCCTCAAGGCTTTGATTTATCGCAACAATCCTCGCGTGAGATAAGTGGTACCTTTTAGTTTTCATCTTTGCATGATTTAATGTTAATTCTTGTGTGTGCAAAGTTAGAATTATTCTTGCCTTCCTTTTAGATATGCAGTCATTTTACGAACTTACAAAACTGCCCCTAAGAACAATAAGTAATATCTTTCGAGAGGCAGCTGATTTATCATTCTTGTTTTTGTACTAAACATTTTTATTTAATCATAATTTATATTATCACCAAAACTTATGATGTTTCCTATTAATACACCCTTCACATACTACATTAAATGTTATTTTCAAATATAATTAATTATAACAACACAACAATCTCACCATATTACGGCGAATATTTTCATAAATAATTAAGTTGATATTATTTTATATTTTTTAATTTAGTTTGATATATAGGAAAAAAACTTTTATCACCATATTATTATATAAGGAGATCAAAATGATAAAGTTAACCCCACAAATTAGTTGATGCTCCTAGTATTTATAGTGTACTTATATATGTGTACTGGCATATCGTGTTCTTAAATATCTATACAACGTGGTTGACAGTATTAGATTTATGAATCTTACAAATGATCCAGAGAGGTTTCTAGAGTATTAAACTACATTGTTTCGGTGTGAAAGAAATATCTCTCTAGTGTATGAGGTGACAACAAGCAATTTCTCCTGGAATCCTTCGCTTATTGATAGTGTTGGTTTCTTGGTCAACATAGTCCTTTCTTCACATGCATCATGATACTTGGTATTGAGACCACCGTGATACTGCTTGTAACACACATGCATATTTTGAATACAAACTTAGTCATGTTGTAGTGTTGCTTGTTTAATTATGTATATTTGTGTACACAAGCAACTAATGTAAGATGCCTATATTATGTACCCAACCCGCAAGTACAAGCGACTTAACCCCTCACAAATTAGCTTGGAACCGAGCTTCTAATATAGGCTGATATGACCGGTATCTGAACATGTGTGTCTTGTCCCTACTGATATAAAATATCATTTCAAAAATTCCTTTGCACAGAAATTGATCCATATATCGACTAGTGCAAATTTTTAACATGACATCTCCACATATATTTATGGAATTGATTATTTTCTTTCTAAAACACTGTAAACAATATTATAAATTTGTGAATTCATCAAGTTGTCAAATTTATGCATTTTTTTGCAAGGACACTTGTCTAACATACTTTCTAATATTACATTAAGGAATGCATGCAATCTCTGGTTAATCCTCAAAGCCAACCACTGGTTAATCCTCTCGAACACAATCTAGCAAGATATTTTTGTCTCCACACGCTGATTTTGAAATAATATATTGCCCTAACATTGTACAAGCCAGATTGCTTCGTACCATACCGATAGGCACACACCCGTCCATATGTGGTTGGGTGCATGTAGATAAAGGAACCAGATAAAGAGTCGTTAGGCCGTTTATGACAGTGTAACATCAGTCTTATTTTATAGAGCGGATCTTTGGAATCTAGGTACACTGGAGCTCACTTCACAAAATTTCAAAAAATAGTATTTGTAAGTTGTAACTTTGAAAACTTACAAAAAATCCCACACATATATAGGTATTGGCTAGAAATTTACACGAGTATATTTTCATGAAATAATATGACCATATGTGGCGTGGGGGTATATGTGAACATAAGGATGCTCCACATTAAGTTTTGAAAGTCAAACTCTAACATTCTCATTTTCTTATTTTCATGCATGTTTTAAATGGTCATATTATTTTACGAAAAATCGCATGGCAAAGTTTCAACTCAATACACATGTGCTTGTTTGTTTAGAATTTTAAAAACTTACCAATGTATTTTTGCCAACTTACAGAAAGTGAATACGCCGGAACCCATGATCGTTCCAGTATTGTTTGTCTTCTTTTAGTGAAGATAAATAGAATAATCACGTAAAGTAAAGAAAAAGAATGCCTTCTTTTAAACAATCAGCATTAGTACAATCTCTCTCAGTCCCAAGTTTTATAACAAAAACTCTAATCACGACACAATTCTTTTGGCATGCAAGAATTGTTTACTAGAGACATCTCTAAGTAATTACATTGCATAACATGTTTTTATTGCCATCTATAAATGATGTGAATAACTATGAAAATGCTACCTTCTCAACACCTTATATGCCCCACATTGTCTAACCATATTAACTTCCGGAAAAGTGAAACGGCTACCGAACCATTGGAGTTACTGATCGCAAGAGAGATCGCTTGCAATTTTGTGGTTGGCTAATATACAACTGTGTAAAACCTGTTTCTTGAAGAAGCAACACAAGAGTTGGTCACAGTTTCATATGAAGCATGATGGCAAAGCTCTGTCTCCAGTAGTTTAGTGTTTCTGGATGAGCATTGTTTGGTTAATTACATCATCACAGTATCAATCATCGGTATGTCCATTCCATTAGTGTCATCATCCCAGGTCGTTTCAGGTTTCCTCTTGCAATTGAGTCTTGGAGCTAGAGCTGAAGCCATACTGAGAAATTTGGAGATCCTGCTGTGCACAAAGGCGGGCTCCATTAATTTCCCTGGGAGGAACTGCGTGGCTTGTTGTGCTGTCTTGCTGGACATGTCAACGGCAGTCACCAACGCGGGCTTATGATAATAATTGACCTTGGTCATGAAGTAGACGACGTCCTTGCCGTCGTCGTGCAAGCTGATCACCGGCAGGCTCGTGTGGTGCTTCTCAAAGGTCTGCGGAAGCGGCAGGTCTTGGTCGTCGTCGAACTCGTACGGTGGCAGTTGGAGAAGCGCCGGGTCTATGGTGCTGCCAACCTCGGATGCATGAACCACCTCGCTGTCCCGGCGCCAGCCAGAAGTAGGATGGGTGGCGTCCATGCTCCATGTGGCTGCCTTCCAGCCGTCGTATGAGGGCACAACGCGGCCCCATACGCCGCCGTGGCGGTACATGGTGACCTGCAGATGCAGCTGGACGTACTTGATGCGGCGGCCTCCATCGACGACGGCGACGTCGCGTGAAGCCCGTGGGCAATTATAGACCCTCCTGACGGGGTTGGGAGGTTCGAGGGGCGGCGGCATCGGGTAGTAGCGGAGCACCGGAGTGGTGTCGAGCACATTGCATTGGAAGATGCCCTGCAGCAGGTCGACGAAGCACATTGAGCCGTGTTCTCCACCAATGGAGATGGCCTTGTGTGTCGCGTACTCCTGATAATCAAAGCCGCCACCTTGCTGCTGCTGCTGCTGTTGGTCCAGCGATAAGGGGAGCTCCTGGATGGACCACTTGTTGGTATCGGAGTTGTAGAGGTAAAGGTCGAACAGGTGAGCGGTTGCTGATGGTTTCTGCTTGCGGAAGAGCCCGGCGACGACGTACGAGACATGCTCCTCCTCCTCCTCGGCACGGTAACCGCCTTGGCCGGGTTGGGGTTGTGAGGGTGGCCGCAAGAGGAGGCCGAGATGATAGCCGTCGTAGAAGCGGTGCAGATGATCAGGGATGGGATCGGGCTTGGGAAGCCGCCTGAGCAACGGTCTTGTGCCTCTGCTGGCGTCGCCGGCATGATAGATGTAGTGGTCGCGCCCGCGATAGGTCGAAAACTGTCCGACTTCGATGGCGAGGAGGGCGAGCCTGCCCTCCGTGGCGACGAGGACGGGCTCATAATCGAACTGGGATCCGATGCAGTGGGCGCACAGGTAGGAGACCTGCGGCGGGTCGGCGACGACGAAGGTGACCTGGATCGTGACGGCGCGGCCGTTGTAGTTGTCCGTGGCGTTGCACCAGGCGGTGCTCGCGTTGGTGACGTCGGCGATGTAGGCCGCTGGGTCGATGAGGCATGACGCCGGCGGAGGATTGGCCCCGCCGTCGACGACAGCGGGGGGTTGGGCAGGCGGATTCAGCGAGCCGCGCATGAATTCGCCCATCTCCGCTCTGCTTTGCTTTCCTGGACGGACGGGCGGGTGGATACTTAAGGAAGAGAGAGAGGTCTGAATCGAATAGGAGGAGGAGACGGAGGACAAGCACGACATGGACTGGAGAATCCGAAAGAAGGAACCGTCAGCTGGCGGCAGAGGCGGCTGGAGTAGCACATCGCTCTTCCACCTCTCTAGGGCAGTCTGCAGCTCTGCTACGTCAGATTTCTACTCTTCTTGCAGCTCTGCTACGGACTACGACATCTGGTCTGCCCCAAACCAAATAGAGAGAATTCCTTATTTGACCCATTCTTAAAATCTAGTTTCCTTTTGGACCCTAAAAAATTATTTTTCCTTTTTTGAAACCACAACTTTATTGTATTCCTTCCTTCACACATCTGTCAGTTTTTGCCGTTAGCAACATTAACTGTGACTGGAAATGTCCTTCTTACCCCTGGTAGGACAATGGAAAAAATGTGGTTTGGTCAAACAGGGGTACTGCGCTGGGTCACACCACCGATTCCCCTCCCTACTTCTCCTCGATTCCCCGTTCCTCGATCCCTAACCCTAAAAAAAATTCGCGGATGGAGGAGGCCGTGGCCGATGCTGCTACTGGTGGCGGGATGGACGGCGCGGTGGAGGGCGTGGCCGACGCTGCGCCGGTCTCGGCCTCGGTCGGCCATGGCGGGGAGGTGAAGGGCGGCCATGGCATGGAGGCGGAGGGAGTTCCAGGCGCGCCACCGGAGGGCCGCCATGGCGGGGAAGCGGAGGGAGGTCCAGGTGCGGCGCCGAAGTAGAGGAACGATGATGGTGCGACGGCCTCAGATGCAAGTGCTCCGGCATGGCTACAAGGGTAAGTGCCTCGTCTTCTCTATATTTGAGTATTTGCTGCCATGATACGTCCTTGAACGAACAAATTCTTTTGAGATGGATCGAAAATGCAACATATTTGCTTCACCTTCCTTGACATGGTTTTTCTCAAAATGCAACAATATGTTCATATAAAACAGTGTACTTGAGATGCAACAGAGTAGTTAGAGATGGATATTTGTTGCTGCCAAATCTACAATGAAACAATAGACAAAGATCATGTTCATATAAAACAAATATGTTATATAAAACAATAGATAATTGATCTTTTGCTTTTACATGATGGATCCAAATTCAACATATTTGCTGAAAATCAAATTGCTTGGCAACCCAAAAAAAGCTAGGAAGGATATCAAATTCTTTTATTATGATAAGGTTATTGATTCCGACTTAACAAATTATAAGGACTTGGTTGAATCAATCGTAGAGCATTACTCGCCTCGTTATTTGGAAGTTGCACATGTTCAGTACTATGATCCTTTTCTTAAAATCTACCCAGAAGTAACATCTGACCAAGAATTGGTGTCTATGTTTGAGAAACTCTCTAAGACAAAGGTTGTGCACTTGTTTGTTGCATATTGTGATCCATCTGAACCATATGAGCCTATCACGGAGTGACTTGGTGATGTGTATATCCAACCTAGCAACATAGAACAAGATGATGATGATTATCTTAGCAACCCAATACCTGAGAATGAACCCTGCAATGGGTACACGCAGCAAGAAATTCAACCCTGCTAGCCCTGCAATGAGCACACAAAGCAAAAGGAGGCTTAGTTTGTGATTCTCATGTCATTACTTTCCGTATCATGTTTCATTTTGAAAACTTCTGAGCTGTTTATGTGATATATGTGTGGACCTGGGCTCTTTACGTGCTATATGCGACCTGTTGTGAACCTGGACTATTGTATGTCATCTTTATGTGAACCTGGACTATTGTATGCCACCTTTATGTGAACCTGAATGTGTGTAGATGACCAAATATGTGGGGTTGTTTGTATATATGTGAACCAGGAGCAATTATGTGTGTTTTTTGTGCATACGTGTAATGTACAGGGGATATGCCTCCAAAATACAAGGGAGGCTCTGTCCAAATTTTCAATTGAAATTTGTGCATGTGTGTATTGTACTGTACATGGGATAATTGCATATTTTGTTTCATTTGATAATATATTTCAGTTCATATTTCCATTGTATTTTACTTCCATTTTGGTCACCAAATACACCAGGGGTAAAATGGACTTTTGTTGTTGTATTTAACGGTGTTAGTTAGCAAAACTGACGGAAATGTCATAGAGGGAACAAAATGAAGTTTGAGTGTCAAAAAAGAAAAAATATCTTTTAGGGTCAAAAAGGAAATCAAATTTTAAGAGAGGGCAAAATAAGGAATTCTCTCAACCAAATAAGCCCGGCAAATGTGGCCATTCATGTCCGTGTGAATAATTTCATATTATGAAAAAGTTCAGATCCATGAACACTAACACCCAAAACATATATTTTTATAGAAGAAGCTCATCCGAGCGAGGAACCAGAATTTCGCTTCCGACGAGAGTCGAACTCTGACCGCAAGGCGCACCACTCTGACCCTTCGCCACTAGGTGTTCTCATTTCATATTATAAGGGAGTCCATATTTTGCGCGGATGAGGCCTGTTGTTTCCGTCTAAAAAAAGAAGTCGATGCTCATTGTTTCCTCTCTTTTTTTCTTTGTTGTCTGGTCGGCTGCTCCGGTTTTCATAATTTTTTCCGTCTTTTTCTGTATGGTTTCTTTGGTTTTCACAGGTTTTTTTACTTTTCTTTTCTGTGCGTTTTCTTCACGGTTTTCTTTACGGTCGAGTGGGAAGGAGAAAGGGGATCAACGGGGGAACGACCACCAAGCCGCCACTCGCCGACGGCGTCGGACCAAGGACACCACGAGATGGGGAGGGCCAGGCGAACTGACCAGATTTTCGGCCGCGATGCGAAACTCTATGAACGAAATATGCCCTAGAGGCAATAATAAAGTTGTTATTTATATTTCCTTATATATCATGATAAATGTCTTTTATTCATGCTAGAATTGTACTAACCGGAAACTTGATACCTGTGTGAATACATAGACAAAACAGAGTGTCCCTAGTATGCCTCTACTACACTAGCTCATTAATCCAAGATGGTTATGTTTCCTAACCATAGACATGTGTTGTCATTTGATCAACGGGATCAAATCATTAGGAGAATGATGGACAAGACCCATCCGTTATCTTAGCACTACGATTGTTTAGTTTTACTGCTATTGCTTTCTTCATGACTTATACATGTTTCTCTGACTATGAGATTATGCAACTCCCGAATACCGGAAGAATACCTTTTGTGCTATCAAACATCACAAGATAACTGGGTGATTATAAAGATACTCTACAAGTTTTTTCCGAAAGTGTTTGTGGTGTTGGCATAGATCAAGATTAGGATTTGTCACTCCGAGTGTTGAAGAGGTATCTCTGGGCCCTCTCGGTAATACACATCACAATAAGCCTTGCAAGCAAATGACTAATGAGTTAGTCATGAGATGATGTACAACGGGAACGAGTAAAGAAACTTGCCGGTAACGAGATTGAACTAGGTATGGTGATACCGATGCTCGAATCTCGGGCAAGTAACATACCGATGACAAAGGGAACAATATATGTTGTTTTACGGTTTGACCGATAAAGATCTTCGTAGAATATGTAAGAGCCAATATGAGCATCCAGGTTCCGCTATTGGTTATTGACCGGAGAGGTGTCTCGGTCATCTCTACATACTTCTCGAACCCGTAGGGTCCGCACGCTTAATGTTTGATGACGATTGGTATTATGAGTTTATGTGATTTGATGTACCGAAGGTTGTTCGGAGTCCCGGATGAGATCACAGACATGAAGAGTGATACGTCTCCAACGTATCTATAATTTTTGATTGTTCCATGCTATTATTTATGAAGTCTTGGATGTTTAATGGGCTTTATCATTCACTTTTATATCATTTTTGGGACTAACCTACTAACCCAAAGGCCCAGTCTAGATTGCTGTTTTTTGCCTATTTCAGGGTTTTGCAGAAAAGGATTATCAAACGGAGTCCAAACGGAATGAAACCTTCGCGAGAGATATTTTTGGAGAAAATCACGCACGGGAAACGTCAGGACCAAGTCAGGGGACAAAAGGGCTGCCCTCAAGGGTGGGGGGCGCGCCCCCCAGCCTCGAGGCTAGCCCGTGTGGCCCCCGGTGCCCTCCTTCTTCCTATATATACCTACGTACCGCGGAAACTCCATACGCAGAGAGAAAACCCTAATTCCACCGCCGTAGCTTCTGTTCCCGTGGAGATCCCATCTTGGAGCCTGTTCCGGGAGGGGGATCCATAACGGAGGCCTTCATCATCATCATCATCGCCCTCACCATGAGTTGTGAGTAGTTTACCACAGACCTTCGGGTCCATAGCTAGTATCTAGATGGCTTCTTCTCTCTCTCCAAATCTCAATACAAAGTTCTCCTCGGTCTTCGAGGAGATCTATTCGATGTAATATCTTTTTGCGGTGTGTTTGTCGAGATCCGATGAATTGTGAGTTTATGATCAAGGTTATCTTTGAAAGACATTTGGTTCTTCTCTGAACTTTTTATGTGTGCTCATAATATCCTTGCAAGTCTCTTCGAATTATTGGTTTGGTTTGGCCTACTAGATCTATAGTTCTTGCAATGGGAGAAGTGCTTGGCTTTGGTTTCAATCTTGCGGTGTCCTTTCCCAGTGACAGTAGAGGCTGCAAGGCACGTATTGTATTGTTGCCATCGAGGATAAAAAGATGGGGTTTTCATCATATTGCTTGAGTTTATCCCTCTACATCATGTCATCTTGCATAAGGCGTTACTCTGTTCGTATGAACTCAATACACTAGATGCATGCTGGATAGCGGTCGATGTGTGGAGTAATAGTAGTAGATGCAGAATCATTTCGGTCTACTTGTCTCGGACGTGATGCCTATATACAATGATCATGCCTAGATAGTCTCAAAATTATTCGCTTTTCTATCAATTGCTCGACAGTAATTTGTTTACCCACCGTAGAATATCGCTATCATGAGAGAAGCCACTAGAGAAAACTATGGCCCCCGGGTCTATTCTCAACATATCAATCTACATCTACATCTACTTTACCGCTTTTATTTGCTGTTTTATTGAACCAAAAATACCAAAATATAAACTATCATCTCTATCTGATCTCACTTTCGTAAGTGACCGTAAAGGGATTGACAACCCCTTATCGCGTTGGCTGCGAAGTTCTTATTTGTTTGTGCAGGTGCGAGGGACTCGCGCGTGGTCTTCTACTGGATTGATACCTTGGTTCTCAAAAACTGAGGGAAATACTTACGCTACTATGCTGCATCTCCCTTTCCTCTTCGAGGGAATACAATGCAAGCTCAAGAGGTAGCAAGAAGAATTTCTGGCGCCATTGCCGGGGAGGCTTACGCAAAAGTCATATACCAAGTACCTATCGCAAACCCTTATTGTGGGGACCCCGACTTAAGAGTCGAGATCACCGAATGCACGTGTACAGTGATCCCAGAGATCAATGCTCACTGAACACACAGAAGCTAAATAATAAGAGTCTTACATCCATACATACCGTCTTACACAAATTTTAACCATTATGGCCAAGTCTTACATAGATAAAGCCTCATGGGCTGAATAGCAAATAAACTCGAATAGCGGAAGTCTTCGCAGATAAGTAGAACCCATGCCATCTGCCTTAACCCTACATGCATTCTGACTGGGAAAGTGTCCTAGTTCGCATGTTCGTCTCCATAGAAATCTTCTTCAAATTCCTGCTCCTCCATGCCTAGCCAATTAAATAACCAGTGGCAAGCCAATGAGTACTTTGAATGTACTCGCAAGCAACCCATGATTTGGTTCAAGGTAACAATGCAATTGTACAACAATGAGCAACCTAGCTACAAGCTAGATTAAATATTCTACCATCATGTAACATGCATCAATAAATTTGGGTAACCTCAAAGGTAGGTTACAGATATCAACATGAATAGAGTTTAATTCAATGAGTCAAGTCACCACCTTGAATCAACACACACATACTTTCACCGAGATTGTAAAATTCTGGACATATTTTAAGTAGCACCACCCAACTGTCCATGACCGTGGACACGGCTATTCCAATAGTTTTACACTCTGCAGAGGTTGCGCACTTTACCCACAAGATACGGGAAGCTTTCGTGTCACCCACGATCCCGCAGTACCTCAAGTACTCGGGGGAAGCACCCGGTCATTACCTTTCCCTAGACGACACTAGCATAGGGTCCACTCGTTGGTGCATGGCCCGTGAGTACAAACAATAGATCATGGGACTTGCCCTATTTTCAATGTCACGCGTACACGAAGGGACCAACGGTGTGTCTGGTGCCCTGTAAAAACAGTCATGGTCGTCTATCCAAGCACGACCCCGTCCCGGGAGTGACCTCAAGTCTTTCCCGTCACTAGTAATGTGGGCACCATGCTAGTATCAGCCTAAGTAATCAATAATGCCCCGTCCCATAAGGGGTAGAGTGGTTGCACATGTTTGGTTGGGACGGTAGTCACACATAAATCAAATCCATCATTTCAACCACACACAAGATCTTTATTGGCACACCACTTCTTCCTCAAGTGATGACCTAACTCAACATCACCCTCGGGCATTAGGGGCACCCAATGTGTTTTTTAAAAGAATGCAACCACGAAGGTTTCATGGCACACATGCATCACTAAGCATCACTACTAATCATTGCATCTAAGCATATAGCAAGATCATGAGTAAGGTATGCATCATGTGGTGGCTCTCAACTAGGTCACCACCGTCACTCTTATCATCATCCATTCAGAAATAAATGGGTTCCGAGGAACACAAGGGTATCATGGTCAAAGGGCTGCTTGCCTGGATTGGCTTGGTCTTCAAGGTCTTCAAATCCTTCCCCTCCTTCTTCTTCAGCAACCTCGTCAAACACGGTATCTAATCGTCGCAATAAACAACGGGAAAATATGACCACAATAAAAATAGAAAAACCAAAGTGCTCAGAAAAATGTCAACTTATTTTTATCAAATACTAGGGGGAAAACTAAGATGGCAAAAATTCTTAGTTTAAGTTTTGGTGTGACAGAATGGGGTACATGAATTTTTGAACAGAGGTTTTAGTGTTCATATATGGATTTAAATTTGAACAGAACATAAAAGGTCCATGGGTATGGGTAAAAGTGACATCATTAAATAGGTTGGATTTTTACTAGTTTTTAGGAACTGGAATTAATTCATTTGGATAAATATTTAATCCGGTGGAATTATTAGAAAATGCCACAGAAAAGAAAAAGAAAAAGGGTCCTGTGCAACTAGGCCAGAACGGCCACAGTGCAGCAGGCCCAGGGCGAATCAGCCCACCGCACGCGCCAGGTTTTCAAACCTGACGGGCGGGGCTCGGCGTCAGTGAGAGGAGAGAGGGGCGAGGGCGAGGGGAGGCTGACAGGCGGGGCCCGCCTGTCATCCCTAACCCTCCGACAGAGGGCCGGCGAGCTCACCAGCGACGACTCGGGGCACGGCGGGGCGAGCTAAGGGCAGGGATGGAATCAGCGAGGTGTCGCCGATCTGGTGGAGGTGGTGTGGGTCGCCGGAGTGGCCTGGTTCGCCGGCGGCAAGGTCATGCGGCGGAGGAGCTTCGGGTGGTGGTGGTTCCGGCCGTTTTCGGCAGCTGTAGAGAGGGAAAAGAGGGGGAAACGAATCAGTGGGACGTTGTGATGCTAGATCGAGCGAGAGGAGTGGCTGGGACGGCCTGTACCGAGCGGACGACGGCGAGCCGCCGCGGCGGAGCTCGAGCTCGATCTCGAGCTCGGGCCTGTCTAGAGTGGGGTGTGTGTGGCATAGGAGGGAGATTAGGTGGTTGTTCGAGCGATTGGTGAGGAGAGGAGGAGCTCGGGGGGTCCTTTTATAGGCGAACGGCGAGGTGTCGTGGACCTGTGCGCCGGCGAACCTCTGCTGGTTGCCACAGGGCTCGGGAGGCGCTAGGGTGGTGTCTGCGGAGTTGCTGGATGCAGTCCCGGGCTGGGGAGAGGAAGAGAGGGAGCGGGGGAAGCTTCCAGAGCCGCGCGCGTGTGAGGCCGAGAACTGGAGCTCGCGGGCGGCCGACGCGCGTGCGAGGGCATCCACAGGAGGGAGAAGGAGGAGGGGGACAGCGCCGGGGGGTGTTGCGGACGCCGAGGCGCATCGAATAGCGTGAGGGGGAAGAACGAGGTGGTCGAGGGCGGCTGATTGAAGGAGGCTACAGTGCGGGTGTCGGGGGAAACTGTCCGGCACGAACACCTATGGGACCGGAGCCCCTTGTGTGTGCGGTACGAGGGCGGAGGGAGCACGAAGAGCAGATCGTAGCGAGCACGCGGGCAGTTTTACCCAGGTTCGGGCCGCGGTAGACGCATAAAACCCTACTCCTGCTTAGTTGTGTATTAAGTTGGAGATCTCGGGAGCTTGAAGAAGCAGCTACACCGAGCGTATGAGTGATCTAGGTTCCCCAACCCCCTCCGCGTTGTGCATGGGCCTCCTTTTATAGTGCAAGGGGTCACCGACAGGTGTCAACGTAGGAGAAAGGGGTAAAAACGTAAAAGAGGTGGTAGTTGTAACAGTGCGGGAACAGTGAAGCTACAGTGCATGAACAGTGGTCTATACCTACTTTGACAGTGGGGGACAAGGGCATTTAATGCCCGTCGCCGTCGACCCCAAAAGCTCCCGCCCTTGCGTCTCCGTCTGCCACGGCGATGGATCCACCACCGTGGAGTGCCACCGTGTCCCCCAGGCCGCACAGCCATCCGCCACGCGTCCCTGGATAGGCCCCAGGGTGACGCGTGGGCCGATGAGCTGGAGCGCGTGCACACAGCGCAACTCCCCCGGCAAGCACCTTGCCGGGGCCTTGGTCTTGCCGGGCCCGGGAGCTTGCCGCTCCCCGGGCCCTCGCCGGGGCGCATATAGCGCCGAGGCGTGTCTTCTAATCTTCCTGGCAAGCTCCTCTTGCCAGGGCCTTGTGCTAGTGGGGCAGTCTTGAGCCTGGTATGGCCTTCCCGGCAAGCTCCTCTTGCCGGGGTCTCGATCTTCTGTCTTGCATACTTTGTTTTTGAATGGTTTAATAAGGAGCAGAAAGGTCTCCGGCGAGCACGCGGTAAACCCTGCCACGGGAGGCTGCAACTGCCCGTGCACAAGTTGGGGTACTGAGGTACCCCTACCTTAGTACACCGACAGGAGCCCCCGGGCCTGGGCCACACACGGTGCCGAGCGCTGTTGGGCCAGGCCCAAAACAGTGCACGGGCACACACGGCCCGCGGCGCGCCGAATCCACTTCCGTATCCGCCGCATCCCCCTGTAACGGCACGCGTCGATTGCGGCGTCGTGGGATGGGACGTGCCCACGATCCATCAATGAAAAGGGCGAAACGCCCCCCACTCCCCCATAAAAGCAGAGGAAGCAGGTGCGGTTCCCCTCCTTGCGCTTTCATTGCTTCTCCTTCTTCCTCCAGAGATCCCTCTTGCGCTCCGCCTCCACACCTCCGCCGCCGCCGTCTGCATCTCCGGCGTCGCTGAGTTCTTCGTCCCTCTTCTACCGCCGCGTCCGCCATGGCCCCGAAGACCGACAAGGCGAAGGCGGAGAAGGCCAAGAGGGAGAAGTCGGAGCAAGCGGCGAAGCTCGCCGCGTATCGGAAGCAGCATCTCGTCTTCCCGCCGAGGCTCGGAGCGCGGGAGCTCTGGAACAAGTACTACTTGTTCTAGGCCAAGGAAACCAAGGCGCACCCCCGCACGCGAGCATATCCGGCCGTCGCCAAGGACAGCTACCCCGGCGGGTACTACTTCTTCGCAGCTTTCTTTCACTGCGGTATTTGCCCTCCTTTCTCAAATTTCTTCTGCGATGTCATGCACACCTACGGCCTCCACCTCCTTGACTTCACCCCCAACGCCATCCTCACCATGGCGATTTTCGCACACATGTGCGAAAACTTCATAGGGATACAGCCCAACGTAGCGTTGTTTAGGCACTTTTTCACTCCTAGAGCAGAGGCCGACGCCCCCCTCTCCGGAGGAATTTCTTGGGTTTTCCGTTTGAACAAGAAGGGGTCCTACTTGCCGGGGGAGCTCCGCGGCAAGTGGGAGGAGTGGCGTGCGGAGTGGTGCTGGATTGTTGAGGACGCGCCGCAGCCCTTCACCGCGCCGCGCACAACACCCATCGTGCGCGGCAGGGATTGGAGCGAGCTGGACTCGGACGACATCAAGCTCGACGCCGCCCTCGTCCGGATTCTTCGTCTTCGGACCGCCAAGCTGTCTGTTGCAGAGGTGGGCGCAGACTTCCTTCGCCGCCGCATCGCCCCTCTCCAAGACAGGAAGAGGCCGGCCTGGGAGTACGGCGGCCCGGCGGATATAATGAGGCTGCGCCCCGGGCTCAACTTCAACTTCACGACGCTGGAGCTGAAGGGGATGGTCCGGGAACTCTTCAAGTATGACCCGGCACACCCTGAGTGGTTCCGAGCTCCCCGGGGAGTGGTGCCTCTCTGCAACAGCACAGTCCGGGACCGTCTCCTTGCCATGATGCCCGCGTGCGATTCGCATGGCGTGGACCGCACGTGGATCGCGCCCAAGCCCATCGACGTCCTCACCTTCTTCGACAACCTCGTGGAGGTGGCGAAGAACAAGGACGACATCAAGGAGCACACGCGGGACACCACCGAACAGGAGCTTGCTTACATAGCTTCTCGGGCTGAAGAGGCCGCTGCGGCTGCAGCGGCAGGAGATTTTGGATACACGCCTGCTGAGGCGGAGGCTGCGGATGCGTCCAGCCAGGCGGAGGAGGCGGAGATCCGCAGACTGCTGCAGCTCCCTCCCGACGCGCTCGCCGGGGTCCCCTCTCTGAGGCACTCCGGGATCCACGGAATCGTGGCCGAGGCCGCGGCAATGGAGGGTGCCGCCGGAGGGAACAGAGGCGCCGCGAGGAGCGGAGGCGCCGGAGGGAGCGGAGGCGCCAAGGGAAAAGAGGCCGCAGCGCAGGGCGCTGGGCCCAGTGAGCCGGCCGGGGAAGAGGAGGAGGAGGAGGCCGAGGACTCCGGCGGATCTACGGAGCTCTACGCCGACGACCTCTCCTCGTCGGAGAGCTCCCCGCCTTCGGCAAGCCCAAGGCAGTCTCCACCGAAGCGTCTCCGCAAGACGGCGACGGGAGAGAGGGCGCAAGCGCCCCGGCAATAACCATCTCGCCGGGCAGCTCCCCGGGGGAGCCAAGCCGCGCCAAGGGCGACCGGCGCACCAGCCACAGCAGAGGCGGCCCGTGCGCGGGCCACGACGGAGGCGCCTCGCAGGCCGGCGTCGAGCCGACAGGGGTCTTCTCGGAGCGGAGCAGCGGCTCCGCCCGCTCCCCGGGCTCCGGCTACCACAGGGGCTGGGTCTTCGCAGCCCCCAGCCCCTGGGATCGCCAAGCGCCCGAGGGAATCTTCATCTTCCGCTCCTCGCGCCGACGCGCCCCCGGTGGAGTACGACTTCTCCGCCTTGAGCGAGGACGACGAGGAGGATCAGGAGTAAGGATCCAGGATCTTACACCTTCTCGAGTTTTATCTTGATTATTGTTGATGCTGACTTTGTTTGTTGCTTTGATTTCAGGACCTTGGTTCAGCGCGTGGCGAAGAAAGCCAAGGCGCCTGTGGTCGAGGTTGCGGAAGGTTCGGCCACCGCGGCAACAGGGGATGTGCCGGAGCCAACCCTGCCGGACCCAAGCGCTGCTCCGAGGAGCAGCCCCCAGCGCAGCCCCCAGCGTAAGTCTGGGTTCCATCCTTCCGCTTGTCGGGATGCGCTTAGGGATTTTGTCTTCTTTCATCATCTTGACGTTTCTTGTCTTGATTTGTGCAGAGGTGGAGCCACAGCAGGAAGAGCGCCCGGAGACCGTCATCGAGGAGCCGCAGGCCCCGCCGTCCCCGCCAAGGCCGAACTCTCCGGCAAGGGAGGGTGTTCCGCCAAGGGCGGGTACTCCGCCAAGGCAGAGTACCCCGCCAAGGGCGAGCAGCCCGGCGAGGGCGGCCACTCCGCCAAGGCAAAGCTCCCCGGCGAGGGAGCCCGCCGCTGAGGACGTCCGCCAAGGTATGTCTTGTAGTCTATCTTCTTGGCTTCGTCTCTTTTTGGATATTTGCTTGAACTTGAACTTCTTTTTCTTCTTTCTCTTTTTAGATCCTCCTCCTCCCGAACCGATGGAGACGGAAGTCATCAACATCGAGGACGAGGAGGGCGCGCAGGGCGGCGGCGGTGACGTTCCTGTCGTCGAGGACGCGGCGAGAGCCGCCGAGCCGGCCGCGCAGGAGACCGCTCCGACTGCGGACGCAGCGGCCGGGGAGGGGGCCGGCGACCGCACCGCCGACCCGGGGGCGGCGGGAGCATCAAGTGCTGCGCCGGCCGCCGACCCCTCCGCCAGCAAGGAGCAGGGCTACTACCTTGAGGCCCCCAACGGCGTCTTCATCCAGATGCCTTGGGGGTCTTCATCGCGAGCTCCCGCGGAGGGCGAGGCGTTTGACGGAGAAGTCCTCGCCTCCGCGGGCCTGAAGATTGTCGAGGCGCCTGGCGGGAATGAAGGGCCCGAGGAGGAGAAGCTACTTCACCAGCTCCTGGCCCTTTACCGGGCCAGGCAGGCGAAACTCGCTTCCCGGGAAGCCCTTGCCGCCAAGGCCGCCGCGGAGATGGAGAAGCGCGCGGCGGAGCTCAGCGCCGCCAACCAGGCGGCCCTCCGCGAGGTGGCGGAGGAGCGCGAGCGTCTCGCCGGCGAATACCAGGAATGGGTGTTGGAGAAGGCTGAGGCTGAGGAGCAGCAGCGGCTCGCCGGGGTGGAGCTATCCCGGCGAGAAGGAGAACTCGCCCAGCGGAAGGTCCAACTCGACTCCCATGAGGAGGACCTTGCCGCTCGGGAGGCGGCCCTTGGCGGGGAACTGAAGGAGGCGAAAGCCGCCGCGGTTGCCGCGGAGACCGCCAAGAAGGAGCTCGCCGCCAAGGTCGTGCAGTTGGAGAAGGCGCTGAAGGTGAGCGCGGAGAAGGTTGCCGCGCTCATCACGGAGCGCGAGAAGGACGCCCACACCAACTCAGAACTCCAGGTGCGTCTTTCTGAGAGGGGCGACGAGTTGAAGACCGCCAAGGACTCCATCGAGGACTTGGAGTTGAAGGTCGCCACACTGAAGGATTCACTCGACGCTGCCCGGGCCCGGGAGACCAAGCTGAAGGAGGAGCTCCGCAAGGAGCGGACCCTAGTGGACAGCGCCAACAAAGCGGCCGAGCTCTTCCGCAAAACTGTTGAGGTGTGGACCGAGGACTTAGTGTCTTGCGCGTCCAACATCGACCAGGAGCTGCTGGCGTTGAAGCTGGAGCACCTCATCTACTCCCCGGATCCGAACCTCCCACACAGCGCCAAGCTCAGCCTCTTCTTCAGGGGAATCGCGCCGGCCCTTGCTGATCTGCGGAATAAGATCCCCGCGCAACTGGCCGAGGAGACGCGCCTGCTCTGCGCGGGAACTCTGGAGCGCGTGCTGACGAAGATCGTGTACCGCAATCCGGGCATCAACCTCACCAACGTTCTTCGCAGCTTGCCGGCCGATGCGAACACGGAGGCCCTGAAGGAGCAGGTCGCCCACATCATCGCCAAGGTGGCTAAGATCTCCAGGAAGGAGGGCGACCGCGTAGATTAGGCCTCCATTATCTTTATCTTTTTGTTGCTGCATATGATGTCATGAACTCATTAGTCCATTGTGACAAGTTATCCTTTGTAAGTTATTTACCTTATTTTGATCAATCAGTGCAATGTTATCTTCCTTGTTTTAACCTTTGACTTTGTATGTTTTTTCACCCTACGCTCCCGGGGAGCTTGCCGGCAAGGGACCTTTGCCGCGAGCGCTGAGTGCTGGACTCTGAGCAGCCCGCTGGCCAAGGTCTTACCGGCAAGCCACCTCGCCGCGGCTAGTCGCAATGCACTTAGCTTGCTGAGCGTACTCGGAAACGAAGCAAGGGCGCGACACTTGTCGCAGCTCACTTAAATCGTTGAGCGAACTCGAAAACAAGATAAGGGTGCGGCAAGCTACGGGTAGGTTCCTCCGCGCACAGGTTTTCCATACAAAGTGTGATTGTTCAAGGAAGACAACTAAAATTTAAAATTTGAACTGGTCAAATTCTAACAACTTAGCTTTCATGTATTGCTCGCTTTCCGGTAAGGCTTCTCTTTCTTGAACAGCACTTGGTTCCTCCTCCACCTCCTTCCCCCCCAGCAAACTTGTGCGCGAGGAACGTTCCTTCTGCTTAAGAGGAAAGAAAAGGGAGAGGGAAACAAGTATATGGCCGTTCGATGTGCTAATGCTTACCGGATACTTGAGTGTTGCACCAAATGCCAAACAAAACATGCAAATAGCAAAGAAAAGCATGCAAAAGGCAATTGGTGCGAAAAACACAAAAACTTTACTGATGCACGGGGTCTGCGCCCGGCTTTGTACAAAGGGTTACATGCAACAGCGGCAAAGCTTGTACAAAAGGTGGTTGCCGGAGCGGATCACGGCAACCGCGCCTTAGGGGTGAAACTTGCAAAGATGCTCTATGTTCCAGGAGTTACTCACCGGTAAGCCCTCTTCGGTCTCGAGGCGGACAGCGCCGGGCCTCGTGACTTGTCTCACCCGATAAGGGCCTTCCCACTTTGGCGTCAACTTGTTGGAATTCTTGGCGGACTGAACACGCCGAAGAACAAGGTCGCCTTCCTCGAGACTCCTGGCCTTGACCTTGCGGCTATGGTAGCGGCGCAAGGCTTGCTGGTATCGAGCAGCTCGTACAGCAGCCTGGAGACGTCCCTCCTCGAGGAGCAATGCGTCATCTTGGCGCAGTTGCTCTTGCTCGAGCTCATCGTAAGCGAGCACTCGAGGAGATCCGTATACGAGTTCCGTGGGGAGAACTGCCTCTGCCCCATAGACTAGGGCAAAGGGTGTCTGTCCGGTGGCTCGACTCGGTGTCGTTCTGATTGACCAAAGAGCCGCCGGTAGCTCCTCTATCCAATTTCTTCCGCACTTGCGCAGCCTGTCAAAGGTTCTTGTCTTGAGTCCGCGCAGCACTTCAGCATTGGCCCTCTCCGCTTGACCGTTGCTCCTCGGGTGAGCAACAGAAGCGAAACAGACCTTGGCGCCAAGGTCTTGGATGTACTGCATGAAGGTGCGACTAGTGAATTGCGTACCGTTGTCGGTGATGATCCTGTTAGGGATCCCGAAACGGCAAACAATCGACCTGAAGAACCTGACTGCTGACTGTGCTGTCACTTTTCTCACCGGCTCCACTTCTGGCCACTTTGTGAACTTGTCGATTGCAACGTACAAGTACTCAAAGCCCCCGACGGCTCGGGGGAAGGGGCCGAGGATATCGAGCCCCCAGACCGAGAAGGGCCAGGACAAAGGGATTGTTTGGAGAGCTTGAGCTGGTTGATGGATCTGCTTTGCATGGAACTGGCACGCTTCACACTTGGTTACTAGTGCAGTTGCATCTTGGAGGGCTTCTTGCCAAAAGAACCCTTGCCGGAAAGCTTTTCCGGCAAGCACCCTTGCGCCAATGTGGTGGCCGCATATGCCTCCATGTATTTCTGCCAACAGCTTCTGTCCATCTTCCCTGGAGATGCACTTCAACCTGACACCATTGAGCCTTCTTCTGTACAGCTCGTTATCCACGAACTGGTACATACTTGACTGCCTGGTTATCTTCTCTATTTCTTCTGGGCCGTCGGGAAGTTCTCCAGCTTGAAGGAAACGGACGATTTGCTGTGCCCATGCCGGAGCCCGGGGCTCGGCGGCAAGGACTAAAGGCTCGAGGGCCGCTGCGGGAACCTCAGCTTTTACGGCGAGGACCTCTGGTTCTGCCGGAGCTGAAGGTCCCCCGGCAAGCTCGCCGGGGCGAGGCTTGTCGGGAACACTTGCTTCAACTGTACAGACCCGAGGATCTGCAGGAGCAAACTGTTCCTCAGCGTTGTGGTTGTTGATCTTGGGGACCTTGGCGGCGGTTTCAGGAAGATCCGCCGGCAAGTAGTCGCCGGAGACCAACTTTCTTTTCTTGGACTGCCCAATTGATGGTGTAACGGATGGTTGAGTCAGTTTGAGCAAGAAGGTCCCTGGTTCCACAGGTAACTTCATCGAAGCACACTTTGAAAGTCCATCTGCAATTTCATTTTGAGCTCTCGGGACGTGCTCCATCTGCAGACCTTCAAAGTGCTCTTCAAGCTTCCTCACTTCATCGACATAAGCTTCCATCAAAGGGCTCTGATAGCTCTTGTTAACTTGTCGGACCACCAACTGAGAATCTCCTCGCACAATCAGCTTCCTGATCCCAAGTTCGGCCGCAATCCTGAGGCCGGCAAGCAAGCCTTCATATTCAGCAGTGTTGTTTGTTGCTTGCTCCCTAGGAAAGTGCATCTGGATAACATATTTGAGGTGCTCTCCGGTGGGCGCGATGAGTACCACGCCAGCACCGGCGCCTTGCAGCGAGAAGGCACCGTCAAAATACATTACCCATTCACTTGTCGCTTCTTGTACGGGTGTACTTGTTTCTTGAACTTCTTCGTCGGGCGTTGGGGTCCACTCAGCTATGAATTCTGCCAAAGCTCGGCTCTGTATAGTTGAAGTACTTTCAAACTTGAGTCCAAAGCTTGACAGCTCCAGTGCCCACTCAATGATCCTGCCTGTTGCCTCTGGGTTGTGCAATATCCTCTTCAGCGGAAAGCGAGTGACTACTGTTATCTCATGGGCTTGGAAGTAATGGCGCAGCTTTCTCGAGGCCATAAGGAGGCCGAAAAGCAACTTTTGCACACCAGAGTATCTTGATCTAGCCCCCTGGAGAAGAGAACTTACAAAATACACTGGGCGCTGCACCATCTTCCTCCGCACCTCATCCTGTTCCTGCGCAGAGTTATCCTTGTCGGGGCCAGAGCTTGCCGGAGCAGCCCCCTGCTTGTCGCTGGATTCGCTTGCCGGTGGTGCTGACCCCTCGTCGGACTCCCTCTCCGCTACTAACGCACGACGACTGGATTTGCCAACCACGTCGGATGGATCACACCTCTAACTAGGCCTGCTGCCTCTAGCTTCTTGATTTCCTCGTTGATGAATTCTTGGCGCTCCACGGCTT
Source organism: Secale cereale (assembly GCA_902687465.1). NCBI lineage: Eukaryota > Viridiplantae > Streptophyta > Magnoliopsida > Poales > Poaceae > Secale > Secale cereale. The sequence goes on along the minus strand of LR738709.1, from coordinate 49,900,910 downwards.
GCTTCCTCACTTTCTGCTTGATGGGCCGCGCATGAGGACAAACAGCAAGCTTGTGCTCAATCACCTTCCTGGGAACGCCGGGGATGTCAGATGGTTGCCAGGCAAACACATCGACATTCGCCCGCAGGAAGGCAACGAGCGCGCTTTCCTATTTGCTGTCAAGCGTGGCACTGATGGTGAAGGTACCACCAGTGCCGTCCTCCTTGGCGGACACCTTCTTGGCAGCCGGAGGAGCAACCATTCCTTTCTTACTCTTGCCGGTGGAGCTCGATGGAACGTCCTCGACGGCAGCGCAGCACTCCGAAGAGGTGCGGTTGCCGGAGTGGGTCCCAGAGCACTTGCCGGACTTGGTCTTTGTCTTCTTCCCCCCGGGAGCTTCAGCGGCAAGAGTATCCTTCTCGGCCGCAGCTGCCGCATCCCGGTAGATCTTGTCGGCGCAGACAAGCGCATCCTTCTTGTCGCCGTGGACAGTGATGACGCTTATCGGCCCCGGCATCTTGAGTACATTGTAGGCATAATGGGAAGCTTCCATGAACTTGGCGAGGGCAGGACGGCCGAGTATTCCATTGTAGGGCAACGGAATATCGGCTACGTCGAAAGTGATGCGCTCAGTTCTGAAGTTGAGCTCCCCGCCAAAGGTCACCGGCAGAGTGATCTTTCCCTTGGGCTTGCTCCTTCCCGGGTTGATTCCTTGGAAAGAACCGGTTTCTTCGAGCTCGCCATCTGGAATCTGGAGTTTCTTGATCACAGCAGAGGAGATCAAGTTCAGCCCGGCCCCGCCGTCAACCAACATTTTGGTGACCTTGAGGTTGCGGATGGTGGGAGAAACCAGCATCGGCAAGCACCCGACCGCAGTGGTGCGGTCAGGGTGATCCTCAAGATCAAAAATGATGGGCGTGCTGGACCATTTGAGGAGCCTGCGCGACTCCACGGGCGGCTCCGCTGCGTTTACCTCACGCACCCACTGCTTTAGTTGGCGGTGGGAGGTGTGCAGGGAGGCGCCACCGTCGACGCACAAGACCTCCGTGGCCTTCTGGAACTCCTGCTCGCTGTTATCTTCGTCCTCCATGTCTTCATCGTCGTCCTCTTCGTCCTTGTCGCGGCCCCGGGGAGGTCGATCTCCTTGCCGCTGCTTGGCCTTGCCGCGGCGTCCTCCCCGGCCGTTGAACGGCCGCTTCTTGCTCGTCTCTTCCCCGCCACCTTGGGCCTTCTCCTTGTCGCGCCTCTCGTACTTAGCTTTCTGCTGCTCGACGAGGTATTCGACGCGCTTGCAGTTGGAGAGATCGTGACCCTTGGTGCGGTGGATCTTACAGTATTGCTTGTCGGAGCTGCCCGGCTTGTCGGCCGCCGCTACAGGGGCAGGCTCCTTGCCGGAGCCGCCAGCCTGCGTTTGTTTGGCGGGAGCCTCCTTGCCGGACATCTCGACGGCAAGCACCTCTTTCTTGCCCTTCCTTCTGTTATTCCGCCGCCGGCTCTTCTTTGCCGGGGCGGCGTCGTCGCTGTCGCTTCCTCCTGCGCCAGCATCCTCCCCGGGGAGTCTCCTCCCCTCCTCCGCGCGTGCGCACTTGTTAGCCAGAGCATAGAGCTCGTTGACATCCCGAATCTTGGTCATCGCCATTTCCTCACGCATGCGGCGGTTACGCCCGTTCTGGTGGAACGCGCTGATAACCGCGGCAGGGTGGACATCAGGGATGTTGTGCTGCACACGGCTGAAGCGTTGGATGTACTTGCGCAGGGTTTCGCCTTCCTTCTGGGCCAGAATGTGGAGATCGCTTTCCTGGCCGTGAGGTTTGTGGCCGCCGGTGAAGGCGCCAACAAACTGATGGCAAAGGTCGGCCCAAGAAGAGATGGAACCTTCCGGCAAGTGCATAAGCCACGAACGGACGTTCGGCTTAAGCACGAGCGGGAAGTAATTTGCCAAGATCTTCTCGTCGCGCCCCCCGGCAGCTTGCACCGCGATGGTGTAAACGCTGAGAAACTCCGAGGGGTGCGTCTTGCCGTCGTACTTCTCCGGTACGTCGGGCTTAAAATTCTTCATGCTGGGCCACTGGACGCGCCGCAGCTCGCGGGTGAACGCAGGGCAGCCTGCCGCGTACGGCAAGTCGCCTGGTTCACCGGGCGCGTGCGCGTCGACAGTGTTCCCAGCTCTCTGGTCCGATTGTCGCCGAGCTTCTCGGCGGCGCTCGATTCTTGTCCGAGCGTCTTCTTGTTGCCGGTCGTCGAGGACCTGGCGCTGGTCCCGACGGGCCCGTGGGTCCGACGAGGCTGTGGAGCCGTCGTCGGCGTTGTTCCGGCGGGGCGGCGTTTTCTGCTTCTGCGGCGGGGAATGCACGCTTGTCACGCCCCCGGCGGTCTTGTCGCCGTCGGCCTTCGTCTTCTCAGCTTGCCGCGGCCGCGAGGCCGACGGCTGCTGTGGAGAATCGTTGTTGGCGAAGGCTATCAGGCTCTGGATGGTGGCCCTCCAGTCTTCGGCCTTGTCTGCCGCTGGAGGGAAGTCGAGGAGCAGTTGCGCTCTTGCGAGCGCTTCTGCCGGAGTGGAGGGAAACGCGGGCGAGCGGTGCGAGGAGCGGGATACGCTCGGACTTCTAACGGCGTTAGAAGGAGCGGGGTCCCGCGCCGGCGCCTTCGCTTTGCTTGTACCCGGACGAGGGTCCGGGGCGTCCCGCGAGCCTCCGGTTTGGCCTTGGCCCAGCAAACGGATGCCACCTCCTGTGACATGGCGCTGCTGGGTTGTTGTGTGCTGAGAGGGACGTGGTGCGTCCACGGAGACCGAGGTTCGGTCGTCCGTCCTGTTCTTGGATCTGGTGGCGCCGTGAGTGTCCTCGCCGGCGACCACCCATCCGACGGCGTCTCCCCCGCCCACCGTTGGCTCTGGTGGCGGCGGGTGAGACGCAGACGGGCCTCCGACCTCCGAAGCCTTCTTCTTCGGGGCCATGGAGCTGCTACTAGCGAAGTTGACGAATTCGGAGAGGTTGATGAAGAATGCGCCCGCGCGAACGCTGGATCAGGTTCGCACAACCTCGACGCCCCCTACCTGGCGCGCCAAAGATGTCGGGGGAAACTGTCCGCCACGAACACCTATGGGACCGGAGCCCCTTGTCTGTGCGGTACGAGGGCGGAGGGAGCACGAAGAGCAGATCGTAGCGAGCACGCGGGCAGTTTTACCCAGGTTCGGGCCGCGGTAGACGCGTAAAACCCTACTCCTGCTTAGTTGTGTATTAAGTTGGAGAGCTCGGGAGCTTGAAGAAGCAGCTACACCGAGCGTATGAGTGATCTAGGTTCCCCAACCCCCTCCGCGTTGTGCATGGGCCTCCTTTTAAAGTGCAAGGGGTCACCGACAGGTGTCAACGTAGGAAAAAGGGGTAAAAACGAAAAAGAGGTGGTAGTTGTAACAGTGCGGGAACAGTGAAGCTACAGTGCATGAACAGTGGTCTATACCTACTTTGACAGTGGGGGACAAGGGCATTTAATGCCCGTCGCCGTCGACCCCAAAAGCTCCCGCCCTTGCGTCTCCGTCTGCCACGGCGATGGATCCACCACCGTGGAGTGCCACCGTGTCCCCCAGGCCGCACAGCCATCCGCCACGCGTCCCTGGATAGGCCCCAGGGCGACGCGTGGGCCGATGAGCTGGAGCGCGTGCACACAGCGCAACTCCCCCGGCAAGCACCTTGCCGGGGCCTTGGTCTTGCCGGGCCCGGGAGCTTGCCGCTCCCCGGGCCCTCGCCGGGGCGCATATAGCGCTGAGGCGTGTCTTCTAATCTTCCTGGCAAGCTCCTCTTGCCAGGGCCTTGTGCTAGTGGGGCAGTCTTGAGCCTGGTATGGCCTTCCCGGCAAGCTCCTCTTGCCGGGGTCTCGATCTTCTGTCTTGCATACTTTGTTTTTGAATGGTTTAATAAGGAGCAGAAAGGTCTCCGGCGAGCACGCGGTAAACCCTGCCGCGGGAGGCTGCAACTGCCCGTGCACAAGTTGGGGTACTGAGGTACCCCTACCTTAGTAATGAGCTGGAGCGCGTGCACACAGCGCAACTCCCCCGGCAAGCACCTTGCCGGGGCCTTGGTCTTGCCGGGCCCGGGAGCTTGCCGCTCCCCGGGCCCTCGCCGGGGCGCATATAGCGCCGAGGCGTGTCTTCTAATCTTCCTGGCAAGCTCCTCTTGCCAGGGCCTTGTGCTAGTGGGGCAGTCTTGAGCCTGGTATGGCCTTCCCGGCAAGCTCCTCTTGTCGGGGTCTCGATCTTCTGTCTTGCATACTTTGTTTTTGAATGGTTTAATAAGGAGCAGAAAGGTCTCCGGCGAGCACGCGGTAAACCCTGCCGCGGGAGGCTGCAACTGCCCGTGCACAAGTTGGGGTACTGAGGTACCCCTACCTTAGTACACCGACAGCGGGCGTGCATTGTAGCACGCTCTGGAGCACGCCTATTGCATGCCAGGGCATGCCGTTGGCTTGCTGGGCGCATCCACTTTGTCTGGGGGGTCAGGCACGGAGTAAACAAACGGGCTGTGGCCTTGGATGCCTTGGTTATCCAATGGAAGAGGAGGAACGTTGAGGGAAGGTGAGAACTGGGCTGTCCAGCAAGGTAAAATGGGGTTTTCACCCTTGAATTATTGAGCTCTGGCCATGGGGAAGTTACTCGAGGTGCAAGGGGACCTGGGGGAGCTATGGTAGAAAGTTAGGCTCAAGGAGAACAGGAGAAGAGGTGAAAATGGTAACTCTAGAAAATCACCAGAAGGTGTCTGATGTAGTTTAGAGTAGTCAAATGATCTCCACTAGCCATGACACTTAACAGGATAAAATGGCATATGGAAATAGGGTGTTTCACCAAGTTTGGGCTTATTTGAAGAAACTTGCCAATGTAACTTTGGTGAACCCTAGAAATCAACAGAAATGGTTTCACCATGTTTGAGTCAAGCTAATCATCTCCCCTTGATGCACCACTTGGTGTAGTGTCATCATTTGGGGTTGTGATCATGCCCACAAAGTTTGAAGCCCCAAGTAAAAAGTTAGTAATGTAAAGTTGTTCAAATTTGAATTTGAACATAATTGGTTTTGGGGTACTTTGATCAAGTTACCCTTCTCCAAAGCTTGTGCTATTTGGTCTAGATGCCTTATTAGACCATTCTAGCATGTGTACCAAGTTTGAGAGCATTTGGACAAGTTTGGCAATGTAAAGTTGCTCAAACTTCAAATATTGACAGAATGGTTTTGAGGGGTTTTGATGATTTTTACTTGCTTCCCAAGGCATGGGGCTTGGCAAGATCATCAAATATGTCATATATGACATGATAGAATTTCCCTGGAATTTTTAGAGAATATTTCCTTTGTAAATATTTCAAAAGCTTGAAATATCCAGAAAGGGTTTCTGAGGGATTTGACCAATATTTTGAACCTGACCAAGTGTTGAAACTCTTATATATGGACAATATATGTCCTATGAGTCTCCCTGAATTTTGGCAAGTATTTTTGAAATAATTAAATAATTTTTCCCTATTAAAGACCATTTCTGGCCTTAAGAAAAAGCCTTTAAATAAAATAGGAAAATAACTTTTAAAATTATACTTTTGTGGTTTATGGGAGTCCTATATCTACTAGGTTTCAAATATACTTTTTGAAATAAGTTTCTCTCCCTAAATCAAGCACTTTCAGTGCAAACCTCAATTCAGGGGGTTTTTGGAAATCTAATTTTTGAAAATACATTTTGGCCAAATTAATTTTATAAGAAAATACTATACTGCTATAAACACTTGGTATGATCATTGGGCAGAAGTTTTGGGTAAGGAGATGAATTCTACAAGAGGGAGTAGTTGACTTTAAAGAGCACTTGAAAAACACAGGGAGAAAAACTTAATTCCAAATAAAAGCCAAATGAATGCCAAAAAAATTTGCTAGTCCAAATTTTCATGCTTTACTGATGCAAATGACATGTTACAAAATGCAGGGTGTGCCACTTATCCTTCGCATTACATTTATTTGCATCTCGTTTTCCTCTCCCCCACTTCACCCTTGCCATTTTATTTTCCCTTCTTCCGCCGTGTGTTTTTCGTTCGCTTGCTTCTTGTTCGCTTGTGTGTGTTGTAGCTAGCTTGTCACTATGGCTCAGAACAACACCAAATTGTGTGACTTCTCCAATACCAACAACAATGATTTTATTAGCACTCCGATTGCTCCTATTAACGATGCTGAATCTTGTGAGATCAATGCTTCTTTGTTGAATCTTGTTATGAAAGATCAATTCTCCTGCCTTCCTAGTGGAGATGCCGCTACCCATCTAAACAACTTTGTTGATTTGTGTGATATGAAAAAGAAAAGGGATACGGATAACAATATTGTTAAATTAAAGTTATTTCCGTTTTCACTTAGAGATCGGGCTAAAACTTGGTTTTCCTCTTTGCCTAGAAATAGTATTGATTCATGGAATAAGTGCAAAGATGCTTTTATCTCTAAGTATTTCCCTCCTGCTAACATCATCTCTCTTAGAAACGATATTATGAATTTTAAGCAACTAGATCATGAGCATGTTGCACAAGCTTGGAAGAGAATGAAATTGATGATATGTAATTGCCCTACACATGGTTTGAATCTATGGATGATTATTCAGAAATTTTATGTTGGCTTGAATTTTGCTTCTAGAAATCTTTTAGATTCGGCTGCCGGAGGCACTTTCATGGAAACTACCTTAAGAGAAGCTACCAAACTCCTAGATAATATTATGGTTAATTATTCTCAATGGCACACCGAAGGATCTACTAGTAAAAAAGTGCATGCTATCGAAGAAATTAGTGTTTTGAGTGGAAAGATGGATGAACTTATGAAATTGTTTGCTGCTAAGAGTGCTTCTTCTGATCCTAACGATATGCCTTTGTCCACTTTGATTGAGAATGACAATGAAGCTTTGGATGTGAATTTTGTTGGTGGAAACAATTTTGGTAACAATGCTTATAGAGGTAATTTTAATCCTAGGCCTTTTCCTAGTAATTTCTCTAATAATTTTGGTAATTCCTACAACAACTCCTATGGAAAGATGCCTTCTTAATTTGAAACTAGTGTTAAGGAGTTTATGATCTCGCAAAAGAATTTCAATGCTATGCTTGAAGAGAAATTGCTTAAAGTTGATGAATTGGCTAGAAGTGTGGATAGAATTACTCTTGATGTTGATTCTTTGAAACTTAGATCTATCCCACCTAAGCATGATATCAATGAGTCTCTCAAAGCCATGAGAGTTTCCATTGATGAATGCAAAGAAAGAACCGCTAGAGTGCGTGCTAAAAGAGAAGATTATGTTAAATCGTGTTCTTCTAGTTTTAATGAAAATCTGAAAGTTATTGATGTGTCTCCTATTAGATCCTTGTTTTCTAGTATTAATCTTGATGAGAATAGGATTGGAGATGATTCTGCTTTAAGGTGTCCCAATGATTCGGAGTTTTTAGATCTTGATGCTAAAATTGCTAAAAGTGGGAGTGGAGAGATTAAAACTTTGCATAGTGATGACCCCACTACTTTGGATTTAAAGGGATTCAATTATGATAATTGCTCTTTGATTGATTGTATTTCCTTGTTGCAATCCATGCTAAATTCTCCGCATGCTTACAGTCAAAATAAAGCCTTCACTAAACACATAGTTGATGCTTTGATGCAATCTTATGAAGAAAAACCTGAGTTGGAAGTTTCTATACCTAGAAAGCTTTATGATTAGTAGGAACCTACAATAAAAATAAAAATAAAAGATCATGAATGCTATGCTTTGTGTGATTTGGGTGCAAGTGTCTCCACCATCCCAAAATAATCGTGTGATTTGCTAGGGTTCCATGCGCTTGATGATTGTTCTTTAAATTTCCATCTTGCGGATTCCACTATTAAGAAACCTATGGGAAGAATTAATGCTGCTCTTATTGTTGCCAACAGGAATTATGTGCCCGTAGATTTCATTGTTCTTGATATAGATTGCAATCCTTCATGTCCTATTATTCTTGGTAGACCTTTCCTTAGAACGATTGGTGCAATTATTGATATGAAGGAAGGAAATATTAGATTCCAATTTCCGTTAAGGAAATGCATGGAACACTTTCCTAGAAAGAAAATCAAATTACCATATGAATCTATCATGAGAGCCACTTATGGATTGCCTTCCAAAGATGTCAATACCTAGATCTATCTTGTATCGTGCCTAGCTAGGAGCGTAAAACGATAGCGCTTGTTGGGAGGCAACCCAATTTTTTATTTTTTGTTTTTGTTGCTGTTATGGAATAAATATAGCATCTAGCCTCTGATTAGATGTGGTTTCATGTTTTTTTAGTGTTTGTGCCAAGTAGAACCTTTGGTAGGACTTGTGTGAAGTTTATATGATCTTGCTGTGAAAAACAGAATCGTTAGGGATCGCTAAAGTAGTCGTGGTATTTTAGTGGAGCGTGCTTTTTAGTTGATTCTTTTTTATGCTGATTGGTAGACAAATTGCGCAAATTTAACAATTTAGTTTGAATTTTTTGGAGTTCCAGAAGTAGGCGAACCCTGCAGATTACTACAGACTGTTCTGTCTTTGACAGATTCTGTTTTTCGTGTGTTTTTCGTGTGTTGTTTGCTTATTCCGATGCATCTATGAGTAATATTGGAGGATATGAACTAGATAACTTGAAGTACAGTAGGTTTAACACCAATATAAACAAAGAATGAGTTCATTTCTGTACCTTTCAGTAGTGGTTTGCTTTCTCATACTAACGGAGTTCACGAGAATTTTTGTCTAAGTTTTGTGTTGTGAAGTTTTCAAGTTTTGAGTATTGCTTTGATGGACTATGGACCAAGGAGTAGCAAAGGCCTAATCTTGTGTATGCCCATGGCACCCCAAGTAAATTCAAGATAATCAAAAGCCTAAGCTTGGGGATGTCCCGGGAAGGCATCCCCTCTTTCGTCTTCATCCATCGGTAACTATACTTGGAGCTATATTTTTATTCGCAACATGTTATGTGTTTTGCTTGGAGCGTCTTGTATAATTTGAGTCTTTATTTGTTAGTTTGCCACAATCATCTTTGCTGGACACACCTATTTGAGAGAGTTAAATATGGCCTAGAAATTATTTGAACACTCTAAGTGCATCACTTATATCTTTTGAGTTGAATAGTTTTTGCTCTAGTGCTTCACTTATATCTTTTAGAGAATGGTGGTGGTAATATTTTGTAGAAATTGTTGAACTCTGATGCTTCACTTATATATATTTGAGATTCTATCAAAACAGCATGGTAAAGTGTTTAGTCTAAAGAAACTAGTCTTCACATGATAAACATCCAATGTCAATGTAGAAAAAAAAATCACACCAAGTGCATTGAATAGAATGAGATGTTGGATGCTTGATAATTGTTTTGAGACATGAGGATAGTGATATTAGAGTCATGCTAGTGGAGTTATTATGAAATTGAGAAATACTTCTGTTAAGGTTAGTGATTCCCGTAGCATGTACGTATGGTGAACCGTTGTGTGACTAAGTTAGAGCATGAGGTATTTGTAGAGTGTCAACCTTTGTGTGGAGGTCGGGGGCGCGCGATGGTTAACTCCTACCAACCTCCCCCCTAGGAGCATGCGTTGATTGCTTTGTTTTCATGACTCGTAAATTTTTGCAATAAGTATATGAGTTCTTATGACTAATGTTGAGTCCATGGATTATACGCACTCTCACCCTTCCACCATTGCTAGCCTCTCTTGTACCGCGCAACTTTCGCCGGTGCCATAAACCCACTATATATCCTTCCTCAAAACAGCCACCATATTGTTCCTCAAAACAGCCACCATACCTACTGTCGGGGGAAACTGTCCGCCACGAACACCTATGGGACCGGAGCCCCTTGTCTGTGCGGTACGAGGGCGGAGGGAGCACAAAGAGCAGATCGAAGCAGACGCGCGGGCAGTTTTACCCAGGTTCGGGCCGCACGGATGCGTAAAACCCTACTCCTGCTTGGTTGTGTATTGAGTGAGGCGCTCGGGAGCTTGAAGAAGCAGCCACACCGTGCGTGGGAGTAATCTAGGTTTCGAACCCCCTCCACGTTGTGCATGGGCCTCCTTTTATAGTGCAAGGGGTCACCGACAGGTGTCAACGTAGGAGAAAGGGGTAAAAATGTAAAAGAGGTGGTGGTTGTAACAGTGCGGGAACAGTGGAGCTACAGTACAGAACAGTGGCCTATACCTACTCTAACAGTGGGGGACAAGGGCATTTAATGCCCGTCGCCGTCGACCCCAAAAGCTCCCGCCTTAGCGTCTCCGTCCGCCACGGCGACGGATTTATCGCCGTGGTGTGCCACCGTGTACCCCAGGCTGCACAGCCATCCGCCACGCGTCTCTGGTTAGGCCCCAGGGCGACGCGTGGGCCGATGAGCTGGAGCGCGGGCACACAGCGTAGCCTTCCCGGCAAGCACCTTGCCGGGGCCTTGATCTTCTCGGGCCCGGGAACTTGCCGCTCCCCGGGCCCCTTGCCGGGGCGCGCATAGCGCCGAGGCGATATCTCCCAGTCTTCCTGGCAAGCTCCTCTTGCCAGGGTCTTGTGTTGGTGAAACAGTCTTGAGCCTGGAACGGCCTTCCCGGCAAGCTCCTCTTGCCGGGGTCTCGATCTTCTATCTTGTATACTTTGTTTTTGAATGGTTTAATAGGAGGCAGGAAGGTCTCCGGCGAGCACGCAGTAAACCTTGCCGCGGGAAGCTGCAACTGCCCGTGCACAAGTTGGGGTACTGGGGTACCCCTACCTTAGTACACCGACAGGAGCCCCCGGGCCTGGGCTACACACGGTGCCGAGCGCTGTTGGGCCAGGCCCAAAACAGTGCACGGGCACCCGCGGCCCGCGGCGCGCCGAATCCACTTCCATATCCGCCGCACCCCACGGTAACGGCACGCGTCGATTGCGGCGCCGTGGGATGGGACGTGCCCACGATCTCTTAATGGAAAGGGGGAAACGCCCCCCACTCCCCCATAAAAGCAGAGGCAGCGGGCGCGGTTCCCCTCCCTGTGCTCTCATTACGTCGTCTTCTTCCTGCAAAAAGATTCCTTCTTGCGCTCCGCCTCCACAGCTCCGCCGCCGCCGAGCTCTTCGTCCCCTTCCTTCCGCCGCGTCCGCCATGGCCCCAAAGACCGACAAGGCGAAAGCGGAGAAGTCCAAGAAGGAGAAATCCGAGCAAGCAGCCAAGCTCATCGCTTACCGGAAGCGGCACGTCGTCTTCTCACCGAAGCTCGGCGTGCAAGAACTCTGGAACAAGTATTACTTGTTCTGGTTCAAGGGCACCGATGCGCATCCCCGCACCCGAGCATACCCGGCCGCCGCCAAGGACAACTATCCCGGCGGGTATTACTTCTTTGCTGCCTTTTTCCACTGTGGTCTCTGTCCTTCTTTTTCGAACTTCTTCTGTGATATCATGAATACGTATGGCTTCCATCTGCTTGATTTCACCCCCAACGCCATCCTCACCATGGCCGTTTTCGCACATATGTGTGAAAACTTCATAGGAGTCCACCCCAACGTAGCCCTCTTTAGACACTTTTTCACCCCTAGAGCCGAGGCCGATGCCCCTCTCTCCGGATGTATTTCTTGGGTCTTCCGTCTCGGGAAGAAGGGGTCGTACTTGCCGGGGGAGCTCCGCGGCAAGTGGGAGGAATGGCGAGCGGAGTGGTGCTGGATCGTAGAAGACCAGCCGCAAGCCTTCACTGCGCCGCGCACAACGCCTATCGCGCGCGGCAGAGATTGGAGCGATCTAGACTCCGACGACGTCAAGCTCGACATCGCCCTCGTCCGGATCCTCCGTCTTCGGCTGGCCCGGCTGTCAGTTGCCGAGGTGGGCGCAGATTTCCTCCGCCGGCGCATCGCCCCTCTCCAAGACCGGAAGAGGCCGGCCTGGGAGTACGGCGGCCCGGCAGACATCATGAGGCTGCGCCCCGGGCTTAATTTCAACTTCACCACTCTGGAGCTGCGCGGGATGGTACGAGAGCTCTTCAAGTACGACCCGACGCACCCCGAGTGGTTCCGGACTCCCCGGGAAGTGGTGCCGCTCTGCAACAACGCCGCGAGGGACCGGATCCTTGCCATGATGCCGATGTGCGACTCGCATGGCTTGGACCGCTCGTGGATCGCCCCGAAGCCCATCGACGTCCTCAACTTCTACGACAACCTCGTCGAGGTGGCGAGTAACAAGGAGGACCTCAAGCTGCATACGCGGGACACCACCGAACAGGAAATCGCCTACATAGCTTCTCGGGCTGAGGAGGCCGCCGCAGCCGCGGCGGCAGGAGTCTTCGGGTTCTCGCCGGAGGAGGCGGAGGCCGAGGAGGCGTCCACCCAGGCGGAAGAGGCGGAGATCCGCCGATTGTTGAACCTCCCGCCCGACGCGCTCGCCGGGGTTCCCTCGTTGAGGCACTCCGGGATCCATGGGATCGCGACGGAGGCTGCGGCAAGGGACGGCACCGCCGGAGGGAGCAGAGGCGCCGCGAGGGGCGGAGGCGCCAAGGGGAAGAGGGCCGCAGCGCTGGATGCAGGGCCCAGCGAGCCGGCCGGGGCAGAGGAGGAGGAGGAGGAGGAGGCCGAAGACTCCGGCGGATCTACGGAGTTATACGCCGATGACCTCTCCTCGTCGGAGAGCTCCCCGCCCCCGGCAAGCCCGAAGGAGTCCCCGGCAAAGCGCCTCCGCAAGGCGGCGACGGGGGAAAGGGCGCAGGCGCCCCGGCAACAGCCACCTCGGCGGGCGGCTCCCCGGGGAAGTCAAGCCGCGCCAAGGCCGTCCGGCGCACCAGCCGCAGCAGAGGCGGCCCGTGCGCGGACCATGACGGAGGCGCCCCGCAGGCCGGCAGCGAGCCGACAGGGGTCTTCTCGGAGCGGAGCAGCGGCTCCGCCCGCCCCCCGGGCGCCGGCAGCCACAGGGGCTGGATCTTCGCAGCCCCCAGCCCCGGTGAGTACCAAGCGCGCGAGGGAGTCTTCGCCTCCCGCTCCTCGCGTCGACGCGCCCACGGTGGAGTATGACTTCTCCGCCCTGAGCGAGGACGACGAGGAGGACCAGGAGTAAGGATCCGAGATTCCTCATCTTCTTAGTTTTTGTTTTGAGCTTCTGTTGATGCTAGCTCTGTCTTCTGTTATGGTTTCAGGACCCTGGCCCATCGCGCCGCGAAGAAGGCCAAGGCGCCTGAGGCCGAAGTCGCGGAGGACTCGGCAGCGGCGGCAACAGAGGGCGCGCCGGAGCCGAGCCTGCCGGACTCTGGCACTGCTCCGATGAGCAGCCCCCAGCGCAGCCCGCAGCGCAGCCCCCAGCGTAAGTCTGGGGTTCTTTCTTTTTGCTCGTCGGGGTACGTCTGAGGCTTTTGATTTTGTCTTCATGTTTTGACATTTCTTGTCTTGTTCCGTGCAGGGGAGGAGCCGCAGCGGGAAGAGCGCCCGGAGACCACCGCCGAGGAGCTGCAGGCACCGCCATCCCCGCCAAGGCAGGACTCTCCCGCAAGGGAGAGTGCTCCGTCAAGGGCGGGTACTCCGCCAAGGCAGAGCACCCAGCCAAGGACGAGCAGCCCGGCAAGGGCGGCCACCCCGCCAAGGCCAAGTTCCCCGGCGAGGGCGACTACTCCGACGAGGCCGAGCTCCCCGGCGAGGGAGCCCGCCGCTGAGGACGCCCGCCAAGGTAACCTTTGCAACTTGTCTTCTTGGCTTGTCTCTTTTTTGGATATTTGCTTGAGTCTTGAATTTCTTTGTCTTCTTCTTCTTCCTAGATCTTCCTCCTCCTGTGCCTATGGAGACGGAGGTAATTATCCTCGAGGAGGAGGACGCGCAGGGCGGCGGCGGCGACGCTCCAGTCGTCGAGGAGGTGGGCGAGGCCGCCGAGCCGGCCGCGCAAGAGACTGCTCCGGCTGCGGACGCAGCGGCCGGGGAGGGGGACGGTGGCCGCACCGCCGACCCGGAGGTGGCGGGAGCATCAGATGCTGCACCGGCCACCGGTCCCTCCGCCGGCGAAGAGCAAAGGTTCTATCTCGAGGCCCCCAATGGCGTCTTCATCCAGATGCCGTGGGGGTCTTCGTCGCGAGCTCCTGCGGAGGGCGAGGCGTTCGACGGAGAGGTCCTCGCCTCCGCAGGCCTGAAGATCGTCCAGGCGCCCGGTGGAGGTGAGGGGCCCGAGGAGGAGCGATTGCTTCATCAGCTCCTGGCCCTTTACCGGGCCAGGCAAGCAAAGCTCGCTTCCCGGGAGGCTCTTGCCGCCAAGGCTGCGGCAGAGATGGAGAAGCGTGCGGCGGAGCTCAGTGCCGCCAACCAGGCTGCTCTCCGCCAAGTGGCGGAGGAGCGAGAGCGTCTCGCCGGCGAGTACCAAGAGTGGGTACTTTAGAGGGCCGAAGCCGATGAACAGCAGCGCCTCGCCGGGGTGGAGATGTCCCGGCGAGAGGGGGAGCTCGCGCAGCGGAAGGTGGAGCTGGATTCTCATGAAGAAGACCTTGCCGCTCGCGAGGCTGCCCTTGGCGGGGAGCTGAAGGAGGCGAAGGCCGCCGCGGTTGCCGCGGAGGACGCCAAGAAAGAGCTCGCCGCCAAGGTTGAACAACTGGAGAAGGCGATGAAGGTGAGCGCCGAGAAGGTTGCCGCGCTCATCCTGGAGCGCGAGAAGGATGCTCACACAAACTCAGAGCTCCAGGTGAGTTTATCCAAGAGGGGTGACGAGCTGAAGGCCGCCAAGGATTCCATTGAAGACTTGGAGCTGAAGGTCACCACCCTGAAGGAATCGCTTGATGCTGCCCGGGCCCAGGAGACCAAGTTGAAGGATGAGCTCCGCAAGGAGCAAACCTTGATGGAGAGCGTCAACAAGGCCTCCGAGCTCTTCCGGCAGACTATCGAGGTGTGGACCGAAGAGCTGGTTTCTTCTGCGTCCAACATTGACCAGGAGTTGCTTGCTTTGAAGGTCGAACATCTTATCTACTCGCCGGATCCAGACCTCCCGCACAGCGCCAAGCTCAGCCTCTTCTTCAGAGGCGTCGCTCCGGCTCTTGCAGGTCTCCGGAACCGCATCCCCGCGCAGCTGGCCGAGGAGTCGCGCCGACTCTGCGCGGGAACTCTGGAGCGGGTGTTGACGAAGATCGTGTACCGCAACCCGGGGATCAACCTCACGAACGTTCTTCGCACCCTGCCGGCAGATGCAGACACGGAGGCCCTGAAGGAGCAGGTCGGCCACATCATCGCCAAGGTGGCAAAGCTTGGCAGGAAGGAGGGCGACCGCGTAGACTAGGGCCCCATTTATCTTTATCTTTTTGTTGCTGCACATTATGTTATGAACCCATTAGTCCATTGCGACAAGCTATCCTTGTAAGATATTTGCTTTACTTCAATCAATCAGCGCAACGTTATCTTCCTTGTTCCAATCTTTGACTTTGTATGTTTTTCACCCTACGCTCCTGGGGAGCTTGCCGGCAAGGGGCCCTTGCCGCGAGCGCTGAGTGCTGGACTCTGAGCAGCCTGCTGGCCAAGGTCCTCGCCGGCAAGCAACCTTGCCGCAGCTGGTCGCAACGCACTTAGCTTGCTGAGTGTACTCGGAAACGAGGCAAGGGCGCGACACTTGTCGCAGCTCACTTAAATCGTTGAGTGGACTCGAAAACAAGATAAGGGTGCGGCAAGCTACGGGTAGGTTCCTCCGCGCACAGGTTTTCCATACAAAGTGTGATCGTTCAAGGAAGACAACCAAAATTTAAAATTTGAACTGGTCAAATTCTAACAACTTATCTTTCATATGCTGCTTGCTCATGTTGCTTGCTTTTCGGTAAGGCTCTTCTTACTTGAACAGCACTTAGTTCCTCCTCCATCTCCTTCCCCCCCGGCAAACTTGTGGGCGAGGAACGTTCCTTCTGCTTAAGAGAAAAGGAAAAGGGAGAGGGAAAAAGTATATTGCCTTTCGGCGTAATAGTGCTTACCGTATGTCTGAGTGTTGCATCAAATGCCAAACAGGACACGCGAATAGCAAAGAGAAGTATGCAAAAGGCAATCGATGCGAAAACACGAAAACTTTACTGATGCACGGGGTCTGCGCCCGGCTTCGTACAAAGGGTTACATGCAACAGCGGCAAGGCTTGTACAAAAGGTGGTTGCCGGATCGGATCACGGCAACCGCGCCTTAGGGGTGAAACTTGCGAAGATGCTCTATGTTCCAGGAATTGCTCACCGGTAAGCCTTCTTCGGTCTCGAGGCGGACAGCGCCGGGCCTCGTAACTTGTCTCACCCGATAAGGGCCTTCCCACTTCGGCGTCAACTTGTTGGAATTCTTGGCGGACTGAACACGCCGAAGAACAAGGTCGCCTTCCTCGAGACTCCTGGCCTTGACTTTGCGGCTATGGTAGCGACGCAAAGCTTGCTGGTATCGAGCAGCTCGTACAGCAGCCTGGAGACGTCCCTCCTCAAGGAGCAATGCGTCATCTTGCCGCAGTTGCTCTTGCTCGAGCTCATCATAAGCGAGTACTCGAGGAGATCCGTATACGAGTTCCGTGGGGAGAACTGCCTCTGCTCCATAGACTAGAGCGAAAGGTGTCTGCCCGGTGGCTCGACTTGGTGTCGTTCTGATTGACCAAAGAGCCGCCGGGAGCTCCTCTATCCAATTCCTTCCGCACTTGCGCAGCCTGTCAAAGGTCCTTGTCTTGAGTCCGCGCAGCACTTCAGCATTTGCCCTCTCCGCTTGGCCGTTGCTCCTCGGGTGAGCAACAGAAGCGAAACAGACCTTGGCGCCAAGGTCTTGGACGTATTGCATGAAGGTGCGACTAGTGAATTGCGTACCGTTGTCGGTGATGATCCTGTTAGGGATCCCGAAACGGCAAACAATTGACCTAAAGAACCTGACTGCTGACTGTGCTGTCACCTTTCTCACTGGCTACACCTCTGGCCACTTTGTGAACTTGTCGATTGCAACGTACAAGTACTCAAAGCCCCCGACAGCACGAGGGAAAGGGCCGAGGATATCGAGCCCCCAGACCGAGAAGGGCCATGACAAAGGGATTGTTTGAAGAGCTTGAGCTGGCTGATGGATTTGCTTTGCATGGAACTGGCACGCTTCACACTTGGTTACTAGTGCAGTTGCATCTTGGAGGGCTTCTTGCCAAAAGAACCCTTGCCGGAAGGCTTTCCCGGCAAGTGCCCTTGCGCCAATGTGGTGGCCGCATATGCCTCCGTGTATTTCTGCCAACAGCTTCTGTCCATCCTCTCTGGAGATGCATTTCAACCTGACACCATTGAGTCTTCTTCTGTATAGCTCGTTATCCACGAACTGATACATACTTGACTGCCTGGTTATCTTCTCTATCTCTTGAGGGTCGTCGGGAAGTTCTCCAGTTTGCAGAAAACGGACGATCTGCTGCGCCCATGCCGGAGCCCGAGGCTCGACGGCAAGGACTAAAGGCTCGAGGGCCGCTGCGGGAACCTCAGCTTCTACGGCAAAGACCTCTGGTCCTGTCGGAGCTGACGGTCCCCCGGCAAGCTCGCTGGAACGAGGCTTGTCGGGAACACTTGCTTCAACCGCACAAGCCCGAGGGCTTGCAGGAGCAAACTGTTCCTCAGCGTTGTTGTTGATCTTGGGAACTTTGGCGGCGGGTTCAGGGAGATCCGCCGGCAAGTAATCGCCGGAGACCAACTTTCTCCTCTTGGACTGCCCAATTGACGGTGTAACTGATGGCTGAGTCAGCTTGAGCAAAAAGGTCCCTGGTTCCACAGGTAACTTCATCGCGGCGCACTTTGAAAGGCCATCTGCAATCTCATTTTGAGCTCTTGGGACGTGCTCCATCTGCAGACCTTCAAAGTGCTCTTCAAGCTTCCTCACTTCATCGACATAGGCTTCCATCAAAGGGCTCTGGTAGCTCTTGTTAACTTGTCGGACCACCAACTGAGAATCGCCCCGCACAATCAGCTTTCTGATCCCAAGTTCGGCCGCAATCCTGAGGCCGGCAAGCAAGCCTTCATATTCTGCAGTGTTGTTTGTCGCTTGCTCCCTGGGAAAGTGCATCTGGATAACATATTTGAGGTGCTCTCCGGTGGGCGCGATGAGTACCACGCCGGCACCGGCGCCTTGCAGCGAGAAGGCACCGTCAAAATACATTACCCATTCACTTGTCGTTTCTTGTACGGGTGCGCTCGTTTCTTGAACTTCATCTTCTGGTGTTGGGGTCCACTCAGCAATGAATTCTGCCAAAGCTCGGCTCTGTATGGTTGAAGTACTTTCAAACTTGAGTCCAAAGCTTGACAGCTCCAGTGCCCACTCGACGATCCTGCCTGTTGCTTCTGGATTGTGCAATATCCTCTTCAGCGGAAAGCGAGTGACCACTGTTATCTCATGGGCTTGGAAGTAATGGCGCAGCTTTCTCGAGGCCATGAGGAGGCCGAAAAGCAACTTTTGCACACCAGAGTACCTTGATCTAGCCCCCTGGAGAAGGGAACTTACAAAATACACTGGGCGCTGCACCATCTTCTTCCGCACCTCATCTTGCTCCTGCGCAGAGTCATCCTTGTCGGGGCCAGAGCTTGTCGGAGCAGCCCCCTGCTTGTCGCTGGATTCGCTCGCCGGTGGTGCTGACTCCTCGTCGGACTCCCTTTCCGCAACTAACGCAGCACTAACCACCTGGTTGGTTGCCGCTAAGTATAGCAACAACTTTTCCTGTGGTTTAGGTGCGACAAGTATAGGAGTGGAGGACAGGTACCGTTTCAAATCCTGCAACGCCGCCTCCGCTTCCGGAGTCCACTTCATGGGACCTGCCTTCTTCAAGATTTTGAAGAAAGGTAGGGCGCGTTCTGCGGATTTTGAAATGAACCTACTGAGGGCAGCAACACAACCTGCAAGCCTTCTGACATCCTTGACGCGCTTCGGGGCTTCTATCTGCTCGATGGCTTTGATCTTGTCGGGGTTGGCTTCAATCCCCCTCTGTGATACAAAGAACCCGAGAAGCTTGCCGGAGGGAACTCCAAAGACGCACTTCTCGGGGTTCAACTTGAGCTGTATCCTGCGCAGGTTCTGAAACGTTTCTTCCAAGTCTTGAATCAGTGTTTCTTTGCTCTTGCTCTTCACCACGATGTCATCCATGTAAGCTTCTACATTCCTATGGATCTGTGGCTCAAAAGCAGTGTACACTACCCTTGCAAAGGTTGAGCCTGCATTCTTCAGTCCAAATGGCATGCGGATAAAGCAATAGGTGCCACATGGAGTGATAAACGCAGTCTTCTCTTCATCTTCCTTGGCCATGAAAATCTGATGATAGCCTGAATATGCATCAAGAAAACAGAGTAGCTCACATCCGGCAGTGGAGTCAACGATCTGGTCAATGCGCGGCAAAGGGAAAGGATCCTTGGGACATGCTTTATTGACATCGGTGAAGTCTATACACAGTCTCCACTTCCCGTTGGCCTTGCGCACGACGACTGGGTTTGCCAGCCACGTCGGATGGATCACACCTCTAACTAGGCCCGCTGCCTCTAGTTTCTTGATCTCCTCATTGATGAACTCTTGGCGCTCCACGGCTTGCTTCCTCACTTTCTGCTTGATGGGCCGCGCATGAGGACAGACAGCAAGCTTGTGCTCGATCACCTTCCTGGGAACGCCGGGGATGTCAGATGGTTGCCAAGCAAACACATCGACATTCGCCCGCAGGAAGGCGACGAGCGCGCTTTCCTATTTGTTGTCAAGGGTGGCACTGATGGTGAAGGTACCACCAGTGCCATCCTCCTTTGCGGACACCTTCTTGGTTGCCGGAGGAGCAGCCATTCCTTTCTTGCTTTTACCGGTGGAGCTCGATGGAACGTCCTCGACGGCGGCGCAGCACTCCGAAGAGGTGCGGTTGCCGGAGTGGGTCCCAGGGCACTTGCCGGACTTGGTCTTCGTCTTCTTCCCCCCGGGAGCTTCAGCGGCAAGAGTATCCTTCTCGGCCGCAGCTGCCGCATCCCGGTAAATCTTGTCGGCGCAAATAAGCGCATCTTTCTTGTCGCTATGGACAGTGATGACGCTTATCGGCCCCGGCATCTTCAGCACGTTGTAGGCATAGTGGGAAGCTGCCATGAACTTGGCGAGGGCGGGACGGCCGAGTATTCCATTGTAGGGCAATGGAATATCGGCAACGTCAAAAGTGATGCGCTCAGTCCTGAAGTTGAGCTCCCCGCCAAAGGTCACCGGCAGAGTAATCTTTCCCTTGGGCTTGCTCCTCCCCGGGTTGATTCCTTGGAATGAACCGGTCTCTTCGAGCTCGCCGTCTTGAATCTGGAGCTTCTTGATCACAGCAGAGGAGATCAAGTTCAGCCCGGCCCCGCCGTCAACCAACATTTTGGTGACCTTGAGGTTGCGGATGGTGGGGGAAACCAGCATCGGCAAGCACCCGACCGCAGTGGTGCGGTCAGGGTGATCCTCAAGGTCAAAAACGATGGGCGTGCTGGACCATTTGAGGAGCCTGCGCGACTCCGCGGGCGGCTCCGCTGCATTCACCTCACGCACCCACTGTTTCAGCTGGCGGTGGGAGGTGTGCAGGGAGGCGCCACCGTCGACGCACAGGACCTCCGTGGCCTTCTGGAACTCCTGCTCGCTGTTCTCGTCGTCCTCCATGTCTTCATCGTCGTCTTCGTCGTTGTCGCGGCCCCGGGGAGGTCGATCTCCTTGCCGCTGCTTGGCCTTGCCGCGGCGTCCTCCCCGGCCACTGAACGGCCGCTTCTTGCTGGGCTCTTCCCCGCCACCTTGGGCCTTCTCCTTGTCGCGCCTCTCGTACTCAGCTTTTTGCTGCTCGACGAGGTACTCGACGCGCTTGCAGTTGGAGAGATCGTGACCCTTGGTGCGGTGAATCTTACAGTATTGCCTGTCGGAGCTACCCGGCTTGTCGGCCGCCGCCGCAGGGGCAGGCTCCTTGCCGGAGCCGCCGGCCTGCGCTTGCTTGACGGGGGCCTCCTTGCCGGACTTCTCGACGGCAAGCACTTCTTTCTTGCCCTTCTTCCTGTTGTTCCGCCGCCGGCTCTTCTTTGCCGGGGCGGCGTCGTCGCTGTCGCTTCCCCCTGCGCCAGCATCTTCCCCGGGGAGCTTCCTCCCCTCTTCCGCACGGGCGGACTTGTCAGCAAGAGCGTAAAGCTCGCTGACGTCCCTGATCTTGGTCATCGCCATCTCCTCACGCATGCGGCGGTTTCGCACGTTCTGATGGAACGCGCTGATAACCGCGGCAGGGTGAACGTCTGGGATGTTGTGCTGCACCCGACTGAAGCGTTGGATATACTTGCGCAGGGGTTCGCCTTCCTTCTGGGCCAAAATGTGGAGATCGCTCTCCTGACCATGGGGTTTGTGGCCGCCGGTGAAGGCGCCAACAAACTGATGGCAGAGGTCGGCCCAAGAAGAGATAGAGCCTTCCGGCAAGTGCATGAGCCACGAACGGACGTTCGGCTTCAGCACGAGCGAGAAGTAGTTGGCCAGGATCTTCTCGTCGCGCCCCCCGGCAGCTTGCACTGCGATAGTGTAGACGCTGAGAAACTCCGAGGGGTGCGTCTTGCCGTCGTACTTCTCCGGTACGTCGGGCTTAAAGTTCTTCATGCTGGGCCACTGGACGCGCCGCAGCTCGCGGGTGAACGCAGGGCAGCCTGCCGCGTACGGCAAGTCGCCTGGTTCACCGGGCGCGGGTGCGTCGACAGTGTTCCCAGCTCTCTTGTCGGATTGTCGCCGAGCTTCTCGGCGGCGCTCGATCGTGGTCCGAGCGTCTTCATCTCGCCGGTCGTCGAGGACCTGGCGCTGGTCCCGACGGGCCCGCGGGTCCGACGAGGCTGTGGAGCCGTCGTCGGGGTTGTTCCGGCGGGGCGGCGTCTTCTGCTTCTGCGGCGGGGAGTGTACGCTTGTCGCACCCCCGGCAGTCTTGTCGCCGATAGCCTTCGTCTTCTCAGCCTGCCGCGGCCGTGAGGCCGACGGCTGCTGTGGAGAGTCGTTGTTGGCGAAGTCTATCAGGCTCCGGATAGTGGCCCTCCATTCTTCGGCCTTGTCGGCCGCTGGAGGAAAATCGAGGAGCAGCTGCGCCCTTGCGAGCGCTTCTGCCGGAGTAGTGGGGAACGCGGGCGAGCGGTGCGAGGAGCGGGATACGCTCGGACTTCTAACGACGTTAGAAGGAGCGGGGTCCCGCGCCGGCGCCTTCGCTTTGCTTGTGCCCGGACGGGGGTCCGGGGCGTCCCGCGAACCTCCAGTTTGGCCTTGTCCCAGCAAGCGGATACCACCTCCCGTGGTATAGCGCTGCGGGGTCGTCGTGTGCTGTGATGGACGCGGCGCGTCCAAGGAGACCGAGGTCCGGTCGTCCGTCTTGTTCTTGGATCTGGTGGCACCGTGAGTGTCCTCGCCGGCGACCACCCTTCCGACGGCGTCTCCCCCGCCCACCGTTGGCTCTGGTGGCGGCGGGTGAGACGCAGACGGGCCTCCGACCTCCGAAGGCTTCTTCTTCGGGGCCATGGAGTTGTCGCTGATGAAGTTGCTGATGAAACTGGAGAGGTTGATGAAGAATGCGCCCGCGCGAACGCCGGATCAGGTTCGCACAACCTCGACGCCCCCTACCTGGCGCGCCAAAGATGTCGGGGGAAACTGTCCGCCACGAACACCTATGGGACCGGAGCCCCTTGTCTGTGCGGTACGAGGGCGGAGGGAGCACAAAGAGCATATCGAAGCAGACGCGCGGGCAGTTTTACCCAGGTTCGGGCCGCACGGATGCGTAAAACCCTACTCCTGCTTGGTTGTGTATTGAGTGAGGCGCTCGGGAGCTTGAAGAAGCAGCCACACCGTGCGTGGGAGTAATCTAGGTTTCGAACCCCCTCCACGTTGTGCATGGGCCTCCTTTTATAGTGCAAGGGGTCACCGACAGGTGTCAACGTAGGAGAAAGGGGTAAAAATGTAAAAGAGGTGGTGGTTGTAACAGTGCGGGAACAGTGGAGCTACAGTACAGAACAGTGGCCTATACCTACTCTAACAGTGGGGGACAAGGGCATTTAATGCCCGTCGCCGTCGACCCCAAAAGCTCCCGCCTTAGCGTCTCCGTCCGCCACGGCGACGGATTTATCGCCGTGGTGTGCCACCGTGTACCCCAGGCTGCACAGCCATCCGCCACGCGTCTCTGGTTAGGCCCCAGGGCGACGCGTGGGCCGATGAGCTGGAGCGCGGGCACACAGCGTAGCCTTCCCGGCAAGCACCTTGCCGGGGCCTTGATCTTGTCGGGCCCGGGAACTTGCCGCTCCCCGGGCCCCTTGCCGGGGCGCGCATAGCGCCGAGGCGATATCTCCCAGTCTTCCTGGCAAGCTCCTCTTGCCAGGGTCTTGTGTTGGTGAAACAGTCTTGAGCCTGGAACGGCCTTCCCGGCAAGCTCCTCTTGCCGGGGTCTCGATCTTCTATCTTGTATACTTTGTTTTTGAATGGTTTAATAGGAGGCAGGAAGGTCTCCGGCGAGCACGCAGTAAACCTTGCCGCGGGAAGCTGCAACTGCCCGTGCACAAGTTGGGGTACTGGGGTACCCCTACCTTAGTACACCGACACCTACCTATCATGGCATTTCCATAGCCATTCCGAGATATATTGCCATGCAACTTTCCACCATGCATGATCATGTAGTTGACATCATATTTGTGGCAAGGCCACCATGCATAATCTTATCATACATGTCACTCTTGTTTCATTGCACATACCTGTACACCGCCGGAGGCATTCATATAGAGTCATACTTTGTTGTAGTATCGAGTTGTAATATCGTGTTGTAATGAAAGTGTGATGATCATCATTATTAGAGCATTGTCCCATGGGAGGAAAGGCTGAATCTATAAAGCCCCTCCGCAAAAAAAAAGAAAAAAGAAAAAAAAGGCCAAAAAAAAGGACAATTGCTACTATCTTTTTCCACACTTGTGCTTCAAAGTAGCACCATGTTCTTCATTGTAGAGAGTCTCATGCTTAGTCACTTTCATATACTAGTGGGAATTTTCATTATAGAACTTGGCTTGTATATTCCAACGATGGGCTTCCTCAAATGCCCTAGGTCTTCATGAGAAAGCAAGTTGGATGCACACCCACTAGTTTCTTTTGTTGAGCTTTAATTCATATTTAGCTCTAGTGCATCCGTTGCATGGCAATCCCTACTCACTCACATTGATATCTATTGATGGGCATCTTCATAGCCCGTTGATACGCCTAGTCGATGTTAGACTATCTCCCTCCTTTTTGTCTTCTCCACAACCACCTCTATTCCACCCATAGTGCTATATCCATGGTTCACGCTCATGTATTGCGTGAAAGTTGAAAGGTTTGAAAAGATAGAGTATGAAAACAAATGCTTGGCTGAAATCGGGGTTGTGCATGGTATGAATATTTTTGTGTGATAACAAGGGAGCATAGCCAACATTATATGATTTTGTATGGATAACTTTCTTTACCCATAGTATTTTGAGAAGACATGATTGCTTTGTTAGTATGCTTGAAATATCATTGTTTCTTATGTCAATATAGACTTTTATCTTGAATCTTTCAGATCTAAACATTCATGCCACAATTAAGAGAATTACATTGAAAAACTATATTGGTTAGCATTCCACATCAAAAATTCTTTCGTTATCATTTACCTACTCGAGGACGAGCAGGAATTAAGCTTGGGGATGCTTGATACGTCTCCAATGTATCTATAATTTTTGATTGTTCCATGCTATTATTTATGAAGTCTTGGATGTTTAATGGTCTTTATCATTCACTTTTATATCATTTTTGGGACTAACCTACTAACCCAAAGGTCCAGTCCAGATTGCTGTTTTTTGCCTATTTCAGGATTTTGCAAAAAAGGAATATCAAACGGAGTCCAAACGGAATGAAACCTTCGCGAGAGATATTTTTGGAGAAAATCATGCACGGGAAACGCCAGGACCAAGTCAGGGGACAGAAGGGCTGCCCTCGAGGGTGGGGGCGCGCCCCCCTTCCCAAGGCGCGCCACCCTGCCTCGAGGCTGGCCCGTGTGGCCCCTAGTGCCCTCCTTCTTCCTATATATACCTACGTACCCCAGAAACTCCATACGCAGAGAGAAAACTCTAATTCCACCGCTGTAGCTTCTGTTCCCGTGGAGATCACATCTTGGAGCCTGTTCCGGGAGGGGGATCCATCATGGAGGCCTTCATCATCATCATCATCGCCCTCACCATGAGTTGTGAGTAGTTTACCACAGACCTTCGGGTCCATAGCTAGTATCTAGATGGCTTCTCCTCTCTCTCCGGATCTCAATACAAAGTTCTCCTCGGTTTTCGAGGAGATCTATTCGATGTAATCTCTTTTTGTGGTGTGTTTGTCGAGATCCGATTAATTGTGAGTTTATGATCAAGGTTATATATGAAAGATATTTGGTCTTCTCTAAACTTTTTATGTGTGCTCATAATATCCTTCCAAGTCTCTTCGAATTATTGGTTTGGTTTGGCCTACTAGATCTATAGTTCTTGCAATGGGAGAAGTTCTTGGCTTTGGGTTCAATCTTGCGGTGTCCTTTCTTAGTGACAGTAGGGGCAGCAAGGCACATATTGTATTGTTTCCATCGAGGATAAAAAGACGGGGTTTTCATCATATTGCTTGAGTTTATCCCTCTACATCATGTCATCTTGCTTAAGGCGTTACTCTGTTTGTATGAACTCAATACACTAGATGCATGCTGGATAGCGGTCGATGTGTGGAGTAATAGTAGTAGATGCAGAATTGCTTCGGTCTACTTGTCTCCGACGTGATGCCTATGTACAATGATCATGCCTAGATAGTCTCATAATTATTTGCTTTTCAATCAATTGCTCGACAGTAATTTGTTTACCCGCCGTAGAATATCGCTATCATGAGAGAAGCCACTAGAGAAAACTTTGGCCCCCGTGTCTATTCTCAACATATCAACCTACATCTACTTTACTTTACCACTTTCATTTGTTGTTTTATTAAACCAAAAATACCAAAAATATAAACTATCATCTCTATCAGATCTCACTTTCGTAAGTGACCATAAAGGGATTGACAACCCCTTATCGCGTTGGCTGCGAAGTTTTAATTTGTTTGTGCAGGTGCGAGGGACTCGCGCGTGGTCTCCTACTAGATTGATACCTTGGTTCTAAAAAACTGAGGGAAATACTTACGCTACTGTGCTGCATCTCCCTTTCCTCTTCGAGGGAATACAATGCAAGCTCAAGAGGTATCAAAGAGGAGTCTCGAAATGGTCGAGACATAAATATTCATATATTGGAAGGTTATATTCGGACACCAGAATGGTTCGGGTCATAGCAGATAAATTACGGAGTACCGGAACCCCCCAGGGAATCTATTAGGCCTCATGGCACTTAGTGAAGATGAGGGAGGGTTGGCCAGGAGGTGGTGCCCCCCTGCCCCTTGCCCCAATCCAAATTGGACAAGGGGAGGGGGCGGCGCCCCCTCCTTCCTTCTCTCCTCCTCCTCCTTCCCCCTTCTCCTACTTGGACTAGGAAAGGAGGAAACCTCCTCCTACTAGGAGTAGGAATCCTGCCCCCTTGGCGCGCCCCTCCTAGGCCAGCCTCCTCCTCCCTCCATCCTTTATATTAGTGGGGAGAGGGCACCCCATAGACACACAAGTTGATTTCTTAGCCGTGTGTGGTGCCTCACTCTATAGTTACACACCTCGCTCATATCGTCATAGTGCTTAGGTGAAGCCCTGCGCCAGTAACTTCATCATCACCGTCACCACGCCGTCGTGCTAACGAAACTCTCCCTTGTCCTCAACTGGATCAAGAGCTCAAGGGACATCATCGAGCTGAACGTGTGCTGAACGCGGAGGTGCCGTACGTTCAGTGCTTGGATCGGTTGGATCACAAAGACGTTCGACTACATCAACCACCTTACTAAACGCTTGATACGTCCAAAATGTATCTATAATTTCTGCTTTCTCCATGCCTCTTTTGGGTGATATTGCTATGATATTTATACACTTCCATACACTTTTGATCATATTTGGACTAACCTATTAACTTAGTGCACCCCAGTGCCAGTTTCTGTTTTCTGCTGTTTTTGTATTTCAGGTTTTCCCATTACGAGAACTGCCAGAAAAATCCCGGAAAAATTATATAAAAAATCAGCGTTCCAGAAGCTTCCCAGCAGCCAAAGTACAGCAGGAGGGGGGCCACCAGGGCTCCAGGCGCCCTGGTGGCGCGGCCCCCCTGGCCGCGCCGGGGTGGGGGGGGGGGCGCCTGGGCCCCCCGAGCCTCCGCTGATGCCCCCCTTTGGCATATATTTATATCGTGTCCCAAAACCCTCGAGACGGGAACCCTTTTTCGCGATCTCATCTCTGTTCCGCCGCCGCCGCCGCTTCCAAGATCGTGAGCACCAGGAGAACTCTTCCCGGCACCCTGCCGGAGGGGAGGATCACCACCGGGAGCCTCTCCACCACCATGGACGCCTCCCGGATGAGTTGTGAGTAGTCTCCCTTGGACCATGGGTCCATGACCAGTAGCTATGTGATGTTCTCCTCCCGTTCTTGTGCTTCACTAATTAGTCCTCATGAGCTGCCCTACATGATCGAGGAACATATGTAATACTTATGCTGTTGCTATGATGAGTTTGCTGGGATCCGATGGATTGTGAGATTATGTTCAGATTATGTTCCGTTGTTATTTATTGCTTTGGCCAAGTAGTAGGTAGTGACTCCAAGAGGGAACGTTATGCTTGATTGTGGGTTCATGCCCCTCGATGACTAGCTTGAGTGACAGAAACATGAGTCTAGGGGATGTGCTATTGCCACAAGGGGGAAAACAACGGTGCTTGTGCCCGCGGGTGCAAGGATTGTTTAATTTACGCAAAGTTCTTTTAATGCAGTTGTCTGTTGCTTTGAGTTTACACTATGGGTGGGACTCGCAACTTAATACCAGCGAGATGTTCTGGATAGATATCTCAAGGTGGATGATTAGTAGTAGATGCAGATGGATTTCGGTCTACTTGCCTTGGCGCACCGCCCATGCTTTGAACCTCTACCTTTCTTGTAACATAGTTAGCATTGGTTTGCGCACATAATTCTGTCAATTGCCCAGCTGTAATTCGTTTACCTCACATAGCTGTTTTATCGTATTTTGGGAGAGAGACATCACTAGTGAACATCATGGGACCCCGGTCCATATTACCATCATTGATCACATCCGCTATTTACTTTACGCTTTTACTTACTATTTGCAGCATTACCTATCACTATTATCACTTGCGTTTGACCCTTTGTAAACTACAAGGCCGGAGGGATTGACAACCTCTCTGTACTCGTTGGGAGCAAAGTTATTTGTATCTGTGTGGAGGTCCACGTTGATTGCTAATATCTGGCGCCGTTAGCAGTTGACACCTTCTTGTTGAAACTGGGAGTCTCAGGGAAATCGATCCTTGGTATCTTTGCCAAGGGAAAACTTCCGCTACACTGCATCTCAAACCTTCCACTTGGGGTAACCAACGAGGGGCGAGAAGCCATCAAGCAAAGTTTTCCGGCGCCGTTGCCGGGAACTCCACTCTTCAGGATAGGGGAGTTGCACGCTATCTTTTACCTTTGCTTTTAGTCTTGTTAGTTTACCTTTCAGTTTTGCTTTAGTATCTTTTATCGAAAATCACAAAAATAGTTATCTTGCTTGCTTGCTACTATGGGTTCCACTGAGAACACCAAGTTGTGTGACTTCACTAGTCACAACAACGATGACTTTATCTGCACACCTATCACTACACCTGCCACTTCAGCACCTTCTTATGAAATTAAACCTGCTTTACTGAACTATAACGCCCCGGTCACACCCGCCGGTGGTCGTTACTCCTGGCGGAATCTAGACTGGCCCCACACATCAATACTAGTCTTTTCTGCGCACTTTGTCCTCACTCATGCGCACCCGGGAGCAACTTCCCGGCCGGTCACCCATCCTGAAACTACTCCAAGCCGAGCACGCTTAACTTTGGAGTTCTATCCGAATGGGCTCCCAGAAAAGAAGGAATTCCTTATTGATATGAGTAGTCTATCATTCCATATTAAGCCAGGCCATCACATACACCCTCACTCAGAGGAACCGACGTCCTCGTCGGGCCACAGGAACGTTCCCTCTTGGCACAACCGTCTGTGCTTCCAGGACAGCACATGTGCCATGCCGTGTGCCACGACGGGTCACAAACGTCATGCACAACATGACTGCAAACTGTCCGCAAACATCCGTGTAACCGCAAGGGTCGGCTCTGATACCAACTTGTAACGCCCCGGTCACACCCGCCGGTGGTCGTTACTCCTGGCGGAATCTAGACTAGCCCCATACATCAATACTAGTCTTTTCTGCGCACTTTGTCCTCACTCATGCGCACCCGGGAGCAACTTCCCGGTCGGTCACCCATCCTGAAACTACTCCAAGCCGAGCACGCTTAACTTTGGAGTTCTATCCGAATGGGCTCCCGGAAAAGAAGGAATTCCTTATTGATATGAGTAGTCTATCATCCCTATTAAGCCAGGCCATCACATGAACCTAGTTATGAAAGATCAATTCTCCGGTGCTGGAGATGATGCTGCTTTACACTTAAACAATTTTGTTGAACTTCGTGATATGCAAAAGTACCAAGAAATAGATGGTAACATTGTTAAGCTTAAGCTTTTTCCTTTCTCCTTGAGAGGAGGAGCTAAAATTTGGTATCAGTCTTTGCCTAGAAATAGCATAGATTCATGGGACAAGTGCAAAGATGCTTTTATTGGAAAATACTATCCACCTGCTAAAATTATCCAACTAAGAAGTAACATAATGAATATTAAACAATTGGATAATGAACACGTTGCCCAAGCTTGGGAACGTATGAAATCTCTTATCAAGAACTGCCCTACTCACGGTTTGACTACTTGGATGGTTATCCAAACTTTTTATGCAGGCTTGAACTTTACCTCGCGGAACTTGTTAGATTCAGCCGCGGGAGGAACCTTTATGTCAACTACACTTGGTGCTGCCACAAAGCTTCTCGATGAGATGATGACCAACTATTCCCAATGGCACACCGAACGCGCTCCAACAGGTAGGAAGGTAAACTCTGTCGAGGAGATTTCCTCCCTAAATGAAAAAGTTGACTTGATCACGTCTCTACTTTCGAAGCAATCTTCTGTTGATCCTCGTGATGTTCCTTTAAATTCTTTGATTGCTCAAGAACAAGTAGATGTGAACTTTATCTCTAGAAACAATTTTAACAACA
This sequence comes from Secale cereale, assembly GCA_902687465.1. Lineage (NCBI taxonomy): Eukaryota > Viridiplantae > Streptophyta > Magnoliopsida > Poales > Poaceae > Secale > Secale cereale. Next base: position 49,870,770 of record LR738709.1, on the reverse strand, counting down.
ATGCTTATAGGAGTAATTTTGATAGCAATCCTAGACCGTTCCCCTCTAATTCCTATGGGAACAACAATGCTTATCCTATCACCAAGAACTCCAGTACTGAACTAGAGATTATGCTTAAAGATTTCATCACTACCCAAAAAGCCTTTAATAAGAGTGTAGGAGAAAAATTAAACAAACTAGATGATCTCTCTTTGAAGGTAGCCAATTCAGCCAATGAGGTAGAATTGCTTAAAATTAGAACTTCTCCTCTTGAGGAGAGGAAGGTCACTCCTATGAATGCTATTCAAGTGCAAATTAATGAAAACATTAGGATGATGGCTAAACTTAAAGAAAGATGGGCTAGAGAAAGGGAGGAAGAAGATAGAATTAAGAGCCTTCCTACCCACCACACTGTTGCTACTATCCAAGTTGTTGAGGATATCCAAACTCTTAGCACCCAATGCACTCCTGGTCCCATTGGACCTATTAATGGTGATGCTATGACTATAGAAACTACCAAACAAGTGAACCTAAAGGACACCACTACCACCTTACTTGATAGTAGTGACCTTGATTTTGATAATTGCACTCTTACCGAAGTTATTGATTTCCTTCACAAGATGTCTAGAGATCCCCGCACTAGCACACTTAACCTTGCCTTCACAGAGCATATCACTAATGCTCTCATCAAAGCTAGGGAGGAGAAACTTAGAGTAGAAGCCTCCATACCTAGAAAGCTAGAAGATGGTTGGGATCCTATGATTAAAATTAAATTGAATAACTTCTCTTGCTATGCTTTATGTGATGTTGGTGCTAGTACCTCCGTTATGCCCAAAAGAATACATGATATGCTTAAATTGGAACCTTTTGATTCTTGTTCTTTTGGTGTTCGTCTCGTTGATTCTTCCATAAAGAAACCTTTGGGGAGGATCGATGATGTTCTTATCATTGTCAATGACAATTATGTTCCTGTTGATTTTACTATTATGGACATTGAATGTGAACCTTCTTGTCCAATTATTTTGGGACGTCCTTTCCTACGCACCGTTGGTGCTATCATTGACATGAAAGAGGGGAATATAAAATTCCAGTTTCCTCTCAAGAAAGGGATGGAACACTTCCCTAGAAAGAAGATTAAGTTACCTTTTGAGTCCGTTATACGGGCTAGCTATTCTTTTACTCTTGATAAAACTTGATCTCTATGCATTATGCCTAGCTTAAAGGCATAAAAGAAAGCGCTTTTGGGAGGCAGCCCACATGAATAAAATTTTTATTTTGCTTTTGTTGTGTCTTGATGTTGTTACTACAGTAGCATCATCATTGTATCTTTGCTTTTCAATTTTGTGTCAAGTGTAGCCTCTGATTGCAAGAAAGTTCAAAAGTTGTGACATGCTATCCAGGAAACAGATTCTGTCCTTGGATAGAAAAATTCGTATAAAATCACCAGATCATCTTTTTGGTCTGAATTTTTCGATAGCATGCTCTATATAATGGTCCTTCGTGCATTTGTTTTGAGTTTTTTGATTAGAGTTGCAGAAGTACCCCGAAAAAATCATTTACTACCTGCTGTTCTGTTTTTCACAGATTCTGTCCTGTTTTGCCTTTCCTTCATTTTGCAAACCTAGAGCTTGCTTTTTCTTTGCAAAAACCTTTTGGCAATCTTGAGAAACAGTAGATCTTCAAGAATATCCTTATTTCTAGCAAGGAACAATTATTTTATTATGGGTACTAACCTCGCTAATCAGATTATGATGAGTTATGTATGAAGGTAGTTTTCAAGTGTGCGAGGGAAGATGATAAAAAGATTCAGGAGTGTCAAACGCTCAAGCTTGGGGATGCCCCCATGCACCCCCAAGAAATATTCAAGGAGACTCAAGCGTCTAAGCTTGGGGATGCCCCCGTGCATCCCCTTCTCCATCAACATTATCAGTTTGTCTTTCGTTCCACTATATTTTTATCACTTCATGTGTTATGTGCTATGCTTGGAGCGTCTTGCTTTTAGTTTTCCTTTTTAGTTTTCTTTAGCTTTTCATAATGAGTCGGAACTCAGCTTTCTTTATGTGGGAGAGAAACACGCTCCACTTCTACCTAGAACATAACATAGAATTTTCATGTCTATCTTTGCTGTGTGTGTTCTTTGTCTTTCAAGAGCTACTATCATGTTCAACTCTTAGTTTTCATGCTTATCTTTTTAAAGAGCTTTTGTTTAGTTGGTTGCTTGAACTCTCTTTATTTATCATGATTATCTTATTAAGAGAGTTTGCTTCCGTTGAATTGGTTGGTATGTCTATGATAAAGATGCTACGTGCATAATGGTGCTTAGTAATTCATGTTTTCTTATGGTTAGTCTCAAATAGCTGGGGGGTTTCCAATGTGTTATTGGAGTACCAACATGATTTGTTTGCCTATGATGTGGTATGGTTTAGTAATATCTTCCTTCAAGAGTCTATTTTGATTGACTTGGCGTATGCTCACGCATATTTAAGACTGTAAAGAAAGTCTGTCAAGCCTTGATGATCTTTTGTTTCAGAGTAGCGATATAACTACCATGCCTGATTCAATGTTGCTTTGTTGCTCTGCATGATTATGAACGTCATTGCTCTCTTAGTTGGTCGCTCCCAGTCTTTTGCTAACCTCCACCTGTACTAAGCGGACTGACTGCTTGTGCATCCAAATTCCTTTAAACCAGTTATGCCATATGAGTCCACCATACCTTCCTACATGGTATTTACCTGCCATTCCTAACGAAGACTTTCATGTGCCATCTCGAAATTATTCAAAAAGAAAAAAAATGCATTCCTATTTTGTGCCTCTGTTTTAAGTCCATGAGGAAGTAGTAGTTAATTCATGATCTTTTTAAGTTGGACAAGCTTCACCCCGGGATTGCATGTATAATGTGCAAACCCATAACACGAGAAGGAACTGGCATTGAGTGCGCCCGGCTCAAAATTAATATAACAAACCAACCCTCCTTCACGCTTTGTTCATGAGAAATCAGAAAACTTTGGCAGTGATAAACAAAGGAGATTAAGAGGATGTGATCGTCCTCATTCGGGAGCCGTTCCTCGAAACTTGTCCATCTCAAGAAGTGATTGAGTTATCTGCTAGCATTCATTCACGAAACATGCATGATCTAATAAAAAAATAATTATTACCTCTGGTTTTAAAACCAAGAGCTCTGGTACATGCTTTGTCTTTGTTTCCGACTACGGGTTTTCAACCTTGCCAACAAAAGCCACGGTTCCAGAGTCTCCACCTTCTTTTAAAGCACCAACTACTGAGAGCATGATTGTCATTCTGAGTGTAATGTGCATTGTCCCAAAGTAGCATTGTCTCTTGCATGATTATGATATCGTTTATTTGGAAATCATTGTATCTAGTCATCACTTAAACCTTGGAGGTGCCCCTGCATTTATGTTTTGCTTCACGAAAGGGGGCAAGCGAGATATCACTTTGTCATATTTGCACACCATGCTCATTACAAATCTATTTGATGTTTCAATACCATATTGTAAAACTTTCAGTTCTTTGTGATTTTCTCATGAGGCAACTTAATTACTACAGATTCATTGTCTCAGTAAGCTTTTGTCATATGACAATGAAAAGTCCTATATGGTTAATAGCATGTCACCACAGAAATTATTCTTGTTATCATTTACCTACTCGAGGACGAGCAGGAATTAAGCTTGGGGATGTTAATACGTCCAAAACGTATATATAATTTCTGCTTGCTCCATGCCTCTTTTGGGTGATATTGCTATGATATTTATACACTTCCATACACTTTTGATCATATTTGGACTAACCTATTAACTTAGTGCACCCCAGTGCCAGTTTCTGTTTTCTGCTGTTTTTGTATTTCAGGTTTTCCCATTACGAGAACTGCCAGAAAAATCCCGGAAAAATTATATAAAAAATCAGCGTTCCAGAAGCTTCCCAGCAGCCAAAGTACAGCCGGAGGGGGGCCACCAGGGCTCCAGGCGCCCTGGTGGCGCGGCCCCCCCTGGCGCGGCCAGGGGGGCGTCTGGGCCCCTCGAGCCTCCGCTGATGCCCCCCTTTGGCATATATTTATATCGTGTCCCGAAACCCTCGAGACGGGAACCCTTTTTCGCGATCTCATCTCTGTTCCACCGCCGCCGCCGCTTCCAAGATCGGGAGCACCAGGAGAACTCTTCCCGGCACCCTGCCGGAGGGGAGGATCACCACCGGGAGCCTCTCCACCACCATGGACGCCTCCCGGATGAGTTGTGAGTAGTCTCCCTTGGACCATGGGTCCATGACCTGTAGCTATGTGATGTTCTCCTCCCGTTCTTGTGCTTCACTAATTAGTCCTCGTGAGCTGCCCTACATGATCGAGGCACATATGTAATCCTTATGCTGTTGCTATGATGAGTTTGCTGGGATCCGATGGATTGTGATATTATGTTCAGATTGTGTTTGAGTAATATATTTGATCTACCTCTTTTATATTTATGTTCGTAAGTAATTATTGAATGTTCTCCGTTGTTATTTATTGCTTTGGCCAAGTAGTAGGTAGTGACTCCAAGAGGGAACGTTATGCTTGATTGTGGGTTCATGCCCCTCGATGACTAGCTTGAGTGACAGAAACATGAGTGTAGGGGATGTGCTGTTGCCACAAGGGGGAAAACAACGGTGCTTGTGCCCGCGGGTGCAAGGATTGTTTAATTTACGCAAAGTTCTTTTAATGCAGTTGTCTATTGCCTTGAGTTTACACTATGGGTGGGACTCGCAACTTAATACCAGCGAGATGTTTTGGATAGATATCTCAAGGTGGATGATTAGTAGTAGATGCAGATGGATTTCGGTCTACTTGCCTTGGCGTACCGCCCATGCTTTGAACCTCTACCTTTCTTGTAACATAGTTAGCATTGGTTTGCGCACATAATTCTGTCAATTGCCCAGCTGTAATTCGTTTACCTCACATAGCTGTTTTATCGTCTTTTGGGAGAGAGACATCACTAGTGAACATCATGGGACCCCGGTCCATATTACCATCATCGATCACATCCGCTATTTACTTTCCGCTTTTACTTACTATTTGCAGCATTACCTATCACTATTATCACTTGCGTTTGATCCTTTGTAAACTACAAGGCCGGAGGGATTGACAACCTCTCTGTACTCGTTGGGAGCAAAGTTATTTGTATCTGTGTGCAGGTCCACGTTGATTGCTAATATCTGGTGCTGTTAGCAGTTGACACCTTCTTGTTGAAACTGGGAGTCTCAAGGAAATCGATCCTTGGTATCTTTGCCAAGGGCAAACTTCCGCTACACTGCATCTCAAACCTTCCACTTGGGGTAACCAACGAGGGGCGAGAAGCCATCAACGCTTCCGCTTTTGATCTACGAGGGTACATGGACACACTCTCCCCGCTCGTTGCTATGCTTCTCCTAGATAGATCTTGCGTGATCGTAGGAATTTTTTGAAATACTACGTTGCCCAATAGTGGCATCATGAGCCAGGTCTATGCGTAGGTGATATGCACGAGTAGAACACAATGAGTTACGGGCGATAATAGTCATACTGCTTACTAGCATGTCATACTTTGATTCAGCGGTATTGTTGGATGAAGCGGCCCGGACCGACATTACATGACCGCGTTCATGAGACTGGTTCTACAGACGTGCCTTGCAGATAGGTGGCTGGCGGGTGTCAATTTCTCCAACTTTAGTTGAATCGATTTTGACTAAGTCGGGTCCTTGTTGAAGGTTAAAACAGTACACTTGACGAACAATCGTTGTGGTTTTGATGCGTAGGTAAGAACGGTTCTTGCTAGAATCCTATAGCAACCACGTAAAACTTGCAGGAACAAAGTAGAGAACGTCTAACTTGTTTTTGCGGGGCATGTTGTGATGTGATATGGTCAAGACGTGATGAGTTATACGTTATTGTATGAGATGATCATCTTTTGTAAATTATCAGCAATCGGCAGGAGCCTTATGGTTGCCTCTTTATTGTATGAATTGCGAAAGCCATGTAATTTCTTTACTTTATCACTATGAGTTAGCGATAGTAGTAGTAGCAATAGTTGGCGAGACGACCACGACACTACGATGAAGATCATGGTCTCAAGCCAGTGATGATGGAGATCATGACGATGCTTTGAAGATGGAGATCAAAAAGCACAAGATGATGATGGCCATATCATGTCACATATTTTGATTGCATGTGATGTTTATCTTATTATGCTTCTTATTTTTCTTAGTACAACGGTAGCATTATAAGATGATCCCTTACAAAAATTTCAAGGTACAAGTGTTCTACCTGAGTATGCACCGTTGTGACAGTTCGTCGTGCCGAGACACCACATGATGATCGGGTGTGATAAGCTCTACGTTCACATACAATGGAACACTGGAGACTGAAAGGTCAAGCATGAATCATATAGTAGATATGCTCAACATAAGATGTTCACCATTGAAAACTACTCCATCTCACGTGATGATTGGACATGGTTTAGTTTATTTGGATCACGTGATCATTTAGATGACTAGAGGGATGTCTATCTAAGTGGGAGTTCTTTAGTAATATATTTAATTGAACTTTAATTTATCATGAACTTAGTCCTGATAGTTTTTGCATATCTATGTTGTTGTAGATCAATGTCCCGTGCTACCATTCCTTTGAATTTTAATGCGTTCCTAGAGAAAGCTAAGTTGAAATATGATGGTAGCAACTACGCGGACTGGGTCCGTAACTTGAGGATTATCCTCATTGCTGCACAGAAGAATTATGTCCTGGAAGCACCGCTAGGTGAAAAGCCCGTTGCAGATGCAACACCGGACGTTATGAACGTCTAGCAGAGCAAAGTTGATAGTTCAGTGTGTGATGCTTTACGGCTTAGAATCGGGTCTTCAAAGACGTTTTGAACGTCATGGAGAATATGAGATGTTCCAAGAGTTGAAGTTAATATTTCAAGCAAATGCCCGAGTTGAGAGAAATGAAGTCTCTAACATGTTCTATAGCTGCAAAATGGAGGAGAACAGTTCTATCAGTGAACACTTACTCAGAATATCTGGGTACTACAGTCATATGACTCAACTTGCAGTCAAAGTTGATGAAGATAGTGTTATTGATAGAGTTCTTCAATCACTGCCACCAACCTATAAAGGCTTCTGATGAACTATAATATGCAAGGGATGCAGAAAACAATTCCCGAGCTCTTCGCTATGCTCAAAGCTACTGAGGTAGAAATCAAAAAGGAGCATCAAGTGTTGATGGTTAACATGACCACTAGTTTCAAGAAAAAGGGCAAGGGAAAGAAGGGAACTTCAAGAAGAATAGCAAGCCAGTTGCTACTCCCGAGAAGAAACCCAAGCCTGGAGCCAAGCCTGAAACTGAGTGCTTCTACTGCAAAGGGACTGGTCACTGGAAGCGGAACTGCCCCAAGTATTTGGCGGATAAGAAGGATGGCAAAGTGAACAAAGGTATATTTGATATACATGTTATTGATGTGTACCTTACTAATGCTTGAAGTAGCACATGGGTATTTGATACTGATTTGGTTGCTAATATTTGTAACTCGAAACAGGGGCTACGGATTAAACGAAGATTAGCTAAGGACGAGGTGACGATGCGCGTGGGAAATGGTTCCAAAGTCGATGTGATCGCCGTCGGCGCGCTACCTCTACATCTATCATCAGGATTAGTTTTAGACCTAAATAATTGTTATTTGGTGCCAGTGTTCAGCACGAACATTATATCTGGATCTTGTTTGTTGCGAGACGGTTATTCATTTAAATCAGAGAATAATGGTTGTTCTATTTATATGAGTAATATCTTTTATGGTCATGCACCCTTGATGAATGGTCTATTTTTATTGAGTCTCGATCATAGAGATACACATACTCATAATATTGAAGCCAAAAGATGCAAAGTTGATAATGATAGTGCAACTTATTTGTGGCACTGCCGTTTAGGTCATATTGGTGTAAAGCGCATGAAGAAACTCCATGTTGATGGACTTTTGGAATCACTTGATTATGAATAATTTGGTGCTTGCGAACCATGCCTCATGGGCAAGATGACTAAAACTCCGTTCTATGGAACAATGGAGCGAGCAACTGGCTTATTGGAAATCATACATACTGATGTATGCGGTCCAATGAGTGTTGAGGCTTGCGGCGGGTATCGTTATTTTCTCACCTTCACAGATGATTAAAGCAGATATGGGTATATCTACCTGATAAAGCACAAGTCTGAAACATTTGAAAAGTTCAAAGAATTTCAGAGTGAAGTAGAGAATCATCGTAACAAGAAAATAAAGTTTCTACGATCTGATCGCAGATGTGAATATTTGAGTTATGAGTTTGGTCTTCATTTCAAACAATGTGGAATAGTTTCACAACTCACGCCACCCGGAACACCACAGCGTAATGGTGTGTCCGAACATCGTAACCGTACTTTATTAGATATGGTACGATCTATGATGTCTCTTACCGATTTACCACTATCGTTTTGGGGTTATGCTTTGGAGACACCTGCATTCACGTTAAAAAGGGTACCATCTAAATCCGTTGAGACGACACCTTATGAACTGTGGTTGGGCAAGAAACCCAAGTTGTCATTTCTTAAAGTTTGGGGCTGCGATGCTGATGTGAAAAAGCTTCAACCTGATAAGGTCGAACCCTAGTCAGAGAAATGTGTCTTCATAGGATACCCAAAGGAAACTGTTGGGTACACCTTCTATCACAGATCCGAAGGCAGGACATTTGTTGCTAAGAATGGATCGTTTCTAGAGAAGGAGTTTCTCTCGAAAGAAGTGAGTGGGAGGAAAGTAGAACTTGATGAGGTAATTGTACCTTCTCCCGAATTGGAAAGTAGTTCATCACAGATCAAGTTACTACTGAACTTCGTAGGTCAGACAGAGTGGTACGGTAACCCAGTTCTGGAAGTCATGTTACTAGACCATGTTGAACCTGCAAACTATGAGGAAGCGATCATGAGCCCAGATTCCGCAAAATGGCTTCAGGCCATGAAATCTAAGATGGGATCCACGTATGAGAACAAATTGTGGACTTTGGTTGACTTGCCCGATGATAGGCAAGCAATTGAAAATAAATGGATCTTTAAGAGGAAGACTGATGCCGATGGTAATGTTTTTTTTTGAAACCTGCCGATAGTAATGTTACTGTCTACAAAGCTCGAGTTGTTGCGAAATGTTTTCAACAAGTTCAAGGAGTTGACTACGATGAGACTTTCTCACCCGTAGCGATGCTTAAGTCTGCCCGAATCATGTTAGCAATTGATGCATTTTATGATTATGAAATATGGCAAATGGATGTCAAAATTGCATTCCTTAATGGATATCTCAAATAAGAGTTGTATATGATGCAACCAGAAGGTTTTTCGATCCTAAAGGTGCTAACAAAGTGTGCAAAGCTCCAGCGATCCGTATATGGACTAGTGCAAGCATCTCAGAGTTGGAATATACGCTTTGATGAGGTGATCAAAGCATATGGTTTTATACAGACTTTTGGAGAAGCCTGTATTTACAAGAAAGTTAGTGGGAGCTCTATAGCATTTATGATATTATATGTGGATGACATATTGGAAATGATGTAGAATTTATGGATGGCATAAAAGGATACTTGAATAAGAATTTTCCAATGAAAGACCTCGGTGAAGCTGCTTATATATTGGGCATCAAGATCTATAGAGATAGATCAAGACGCTTAATCGGACTTTCACAAAGCACATACCTTGATAAAGTTTTGAAGAAGTTCAAAATGGATTAGTCAAAGAAGGGGTTTTTGCCTGTGTTACAAGGTGTGAAGTTGAGTAAGACTCAATGCCTGACCACTTCAGAAGATAGAGAGAAAATGAAAGGCATTCCCTATGCTTCAGCCATAGGTTCCATCATGTATGCAATGCTGTGTACCAGACCTGATGTGTGCCTTGCTATAAGTCCAGCAGGAAAGTGCCAAGGTAATCCAGGAGTTGATCACTGGACAGCGGTCAAGAACATCCTGAAGTACCTGAAAAGGACGAAGGATATGTTTCTCATTTATGGAGGTGAGAAAGAGATCATCGTAAATGGTTACGTCGATGCAAGCTTCCACACTGATCTGGATGACTCTAAATCTCAAACCGGATACGTATTTTTGTTGAACGATGGAGCTGTCAGTTGGTGTAGTTCCAACCAGAGCGTCGTGCCAGGATCTACGTGTGAAGCGGAGTACATAGCTGCTCCAGAAGCAACAAATGAAGGAGTGTGGATGAAGGAGTTCATATCCGATCTAGGTGTAATACCTAGTGCATCGGGTCCAATGAAAGCATTTTGTGACGACACTGGAGCAATAGACTTGGCGAAGGAATCCAAGTTTCACAAGAGAACCAAGCACATCAAGAGACGCGTCAATTCCATCCGCGATCAAGTCAAGGAGGGAGACATAGAGATTTGCAAAATACATACGGATCTGAATGTCGCAGACCCATTGACTAAGCCTCTTCCACGAGCAAAACATGATCAGCACCACGCCTCCATGGGTGTTAGAATCATTACAATCTAATCTAGATTATTGACTCTAGTGCAAGTGGGGGACTGAAGAAAATATGCCCTAGAGGCAGTAATAAAGTTGTTATTTATATTTCCTTATATATCATGATAAATGTCTTTTATTCATGCTAGAATTGTATTAACCAGAAACCTGATACATGTGTGAGAACATATTCAAAACAGAGTGTCCCTAGTATGCCTCTACTAGACTAGCTCGTTAATCAAAGATGGTTATGTTTCCTAACCATAGACATGTGTTGTCATTTGATCAATGGGATCGCATCATTAGGAGAATGATGTGATGGACAAGACCCATCCGTTAGCTTAGTACTATGATCGTTTAGTTTTACTTCTATTGCTTTCTGCATGACTTATACATGTTCCTCTAACTATGAGATTATGCACCTACCGAATATTGGAAGAACACCTTGTGTGCTATCAAACGTCACAACATAACTGGGTGATTATAAAGATGCTCTACAGGTGTTTCCAAAAGTGTTTGTGGTGTTGGCATAGATCAAGATTAGGATTTGTCACTCCAAGTGTCGGAGAGGTATCTCTGGGCCCTCTCGGTAATATATATCATAATAAGCCTTGCAAGCAAATGACTAATGAGTTACTCATGAGATGATGTATTACGGAACAAGTAAAGAAACTTGCCAGTAACGAGATTGAACTAGGTATGGTGATACCGACGATCGAATCTCGGGCAAGTAACATACTGATGACAAAGGGAACAACGTATGTTGTTGTGCGGTTTGACCGATAAAGATCTTCATAGAATATGTAGGAGCCAATATGAGCATCCAGGTTCCACTATTGGTGATTGAACGGAGAGGTGTCTCGGTCAAGTCTACATAGTTCTCAAACCCGTAGGGTCCGCACGCTTAACGTTCGACGACGATTGGTATTATGAGCTTATGTGATTTGATGTACCGAAGGTTGTTTGGGATCCCGGATGAGATAACGAGGAGTCTGTAAATGGTCTAGACATAAACATTCATATAATGGAAGGTTATATTCGGACACCGGAATGGTTTGGGTCGTATCTGATAAATTACGGAGTACTGGGGGTTACCGGACCCCCCCCCCCCCGGGA
>LR738709.1:49839944-49858983 GCA_902687465.1 Secale cereale | reverse complement strand
CCCGGGAAGCTATTGGGCCTCATGGTCCTTAGTGGAGATGAGAGAGGCCCCCCACTTGCCCCAATCTGAATTGGACAAGGGGAGGGGGCGGCGCCCCCCTCCTTCCTTCTCTCCTCCTCCTCGTTCCCCCTTCTCCTACTTGGACTAGGAAAGGAGGAAACCTGCTCCTACTAGGAATAAGAATCCTCCCCTCCTTGGCGCGCCCCTCCTAGGCCGGCCTCCTCCTCCCTCCCTCCTTTATATATGTGGGGAGGGGGAACCCCATACACACACAAGTTGATTTCTTAGCCATGTGCGGTGCCCCCCTCCACAGTTACACACCTCGGTCATGTCGTCGTAGTGCTTAGGCGAAGCCCTGCGCTAGTAACTTCATCATCACCGTCACCACGCCGTCGTGCTGACAAAACTCTCCCTCGTCCTCAACTGGATCAAGAGCCCGAGGGACGTCATCGAGCTGGACGTGTGCTGAACGCAGAGGTGCCCTACGTTCGGTGCTTGGATCGGTTGGATCGCGAAGACGTTCGACTACATCAATCGCGTTACTAAACACTTCCGCTTTTGGTCAACGAGTGTACATGGACACACTCTCCCCACTCGTTGCTATGCTTATCCTAGATAGATCTTGCGTGGTCGTACGATTTTTTTTTAAATACTACATTTCCCAACACCCTAGTCCATCTGGACTCCATCACCGGAGAAGGGGCATGACGACCTCTACCACCGACGCAAACTTCCTGGGACGCACTGCCGGGTCATAGCCGTAGGGGTAACCACCGGCGAGTAGGAATCCGACTCCACGGGGTCCCCATGTAGAGCTCGGAACCTGTTACCCCCCCCCCATTACAAGGGTGAAGGAAGAGGTGAGAGAGGCGGGAGGAATGGGTGGAAGTGGAGGGAGGGCATCCCAGTGGGGAGGAAGGAGAGGAGAGGACACCGCCGACCACTGCGGAGGGGGTCTCCACAAGGAGGAGCGTGAGGGGCACTAGTAGAAAACGGGCCATTTATCCTGGTTCCAGAGGCCCTTTAGCCTTGGTTCTGGATCCGGGACTAAAGGGTCGGGACTAAAGCCCAAAACCTTTAGTCCCGGTTCACTTACGAACCAGGAAAGAAGGGGCTCCACATGGCCGCTGAGGGGCGCCCAGGCAGGAGGACCTTTAGTCCCGGTTCACTTACGAACCAGGACAGAAGGGGCTCCACGTGGCCGCTGAGGGGCGCCCAGGCAGGAGGACCTTTAGTCCTGGTTGGTAACACCAACCAGGACCAAAAGGCATCCACTCGTCAGCAGCTAGCAGGCCCTGGTTTTTTTAAAGGGTGGGTTTAGGGGGTTTGGGAGGGTTAATTTGGGGGTTTCATATATTGTGTTAGCTAGCTAATAGAGAGAAGTGTCCTCTCTTTCTCGGTGCTTGGTCACGGTAGCTGTTGTTGGAAATATGCCCTAGAGGCAATAATAAAATAGTTATTATTATATTTCCTTGTTCATGATAATTGTCTGTTTTTCATGCTTGAATTGTATTATCCAGAAACAGTGATACATGTGTGAATACGTAGACCACAACGTGTCCCTGGTAAACCTCTAGTTACTAGCTCGTTGATCAACAGATTGTTATGGTTTCCTGACCATAGACATTAGATGTCATTGCTAACGGGATCACATCATTAGGAGAATGATGTGATGGACAAGACCCAATCCTAAGCCTAACACAAGATCGTGTAGTTCGTAATGCTAAAGCTTTTCCAATGTCAAGTATCTTTTCCTTAGACCATGAGGTTGTGCAACTCTCGGATACCGTAGGAATACTTTGGGTGTGCCAAACGTCACAACGTAACTGGGTGGCTATACAGGTACACAACGGGTATCTCCGAAAGTATCTGTTGGGTTGGCACGAACCGAGACTGGGATTTGTCACTCCATATGACGGAGAGGTATCTCTGGGCCCACTTGGTAAGACATCATCATAATGAGCTCAATGTGACAAAGGTGTTGGTCACGGGATGATGTATTACGGAACGAGTAAATATATTTGCCATGACGAGACTGAACAAGGTATCGGTATACCGACGATCGAATCTTGGGCAAGTACTATACCGATAGACAAAGGGAATTGTATACGGGATTGATTGAATCCTTGACACCGTGGTTCATCCGATGAGATCATCGAGGAGCATGTAGGAACCAACATGGGTATGTAGATCCCGCTGTTGGTTATTGATCGGAGAGTCGTTTCGGTCATGTCTACGTGTTTCCCGAACCCGTAGGGTCTACACACTTAAGGTTCGGTGACGCTAGGTGTCGTGGAATTCTCACGGCAGATGTCCGGTTTAGCGGACTTAGTGGTGAGGCCGCGCATCTATGTACTAGCTTGAAGGGTGTCGGGGGAAACTGTCCGCCACGAACACCTATGGGACCGGAGCCCCTTGTCTGTGCGGTACGAGGGCGGAGGGAGCACAAAGAGCAGATCGAGGCAGACGCGCGGGCAGTTTTTTACCCAGGTTCGGGCCGCGCGGATGCGTAAAACCCTACTCCTGCTTGGTTGTGTATTGAGTTGAGCGCTCGGGAGCTTGAAGAAGCAGCTACACCGTGCGTGAGAGTAATCTAGGTTTCGAACCCCCTCCACGTTGTGCATGGGCCTCCTTTTATAGTGCAAGGGGTCACCGACAGGTGTCAACGTAGGAGAAAGGGGTAAAAGAGTAAAAGAGGTGGTAGTTGTAATAGTGCGGGAACAGTGGAGCTACAGTACAGAACAGTGGTCTATACCTACTTTAACAGTGGGGGACAAGGGCATTTAATGCCCGTCGCCGTCGACCCCAAAAGCTCCCGCCTTAGCGTCTCCGTCCGCCACGGCGACGGATCCATCACCGTGGAGTGCCACCGTGTCCCCCAGGCTGCACAGCCATCCGCCACGCGTCCCTGGATAAGCCCCAGGGCGACGCGTGGGCCGATGAGCTGGAGCGCGGGCACACAGCGTGGTCTTCCCGGCAAGCACCATTGCCGGGGCCTTGATCTTGCCGGGGCCTTGATCTTGCCGGGCCCGGGAACTTGCCGCTCCCCGGGCCCCTTGCCGGGGCGCGCGTAGCGCCGAGGTAATACCTTCTAATCTTCCTGGCAAGCTCCTCTTGCCAGGGTCTTGTGTTAGTGGAACAGTTTTGAGCCTGGTACGGCCTTCCCGGCAAGCTCCTCTTGCCGGGGTCTCGATCTTCTGTCTTGTATACTTTGTTTTTGAATGGTTTAATAAGAGGCAGGAAGGTCTCCGGCGAGCACGCAGTAAACCTTGCCGCGGGAGGCTGCAACTGCCCGTGCACAAGTTGGGGTACTGAGGTACCCCTACCTTAGTACACCGACAGGAGCCCCCGGGCCTGGGCCACACACGGTGCCGAGCGCTGTTGGGCCAGGCCCAAAAACAGTGCACGGGCACCCGCGGCCCGCGGCGCGCCGAATCCACTTCCATATCCGCCGCACCCCACGGTAACGGCACGCGTCGATTGCGGCGCCGTGGGATGGGACGTGCCCACGATCTCTTAATGGAAAGGGGGAAACGCCCCCCCACTCCCCCATAAAAGCAGAGGCAGCGGGCGCGGTTCCCCTCCCTGTGCTCTCATTACGTCGTCTTCCTCCTGCAAAAGATTCCTCCTTGCGCTCCGCCTCCACAGCTCCGCCGCCGCCTAGCTCTTCGTCCCCTTCCTTCCGCCGCATCCGCCATGGCCCCAAAGAGCGACAAGGGGAAAGCGGAGAAGTCCAAGAAGGAGAAATCCGAGCAAGCAGCCAAGCTCATCGCTTACCGGAAGCGGAACGTCGTCTTCTCGCCGAAGCTCGGTGTGGAAGAACTCTGGAACAAGTACTACTTGTTCTGGTCCAAGCGCACCGATGCGCATCCCCGCACCCGAGCATACCCGGCCGCCGCCAAGGACCACTATCCCGGCGGGTATTACTTCTTTGCTCCCTTTTTCCACTGTGGTCTCTGCCCTCCATTTTCGAACTTCTTCTGTGATATCATGAATACGTATGGCTTCCATCTGCTTGATTTCACCCCCAACGCCATCCTCACCATGGCCGTTTTCGCACATATGTGCGAAAACTTCATAGGAGTCCACCCCAACGTAGCCCTCTTTAGACACTTTTTCACCCCTAGAGCCGAGGCAGATGCCCCCCTCTCCGGATGTATTTCTTGGGTCTTCCGTCTCAATAAGAAAGGGGCGTACTTGCCGGGGGAGCTCCGCGGCAAGTGGGAGGAATGGCGAGCTGAGTGGTGCTGGATTGTAGAGGACCAGCCGCAAGCCTTTACTGCGCCGCGCACAACGCCTATCGCGCGCGGCAGAGATTGGAGCGAACTAGACTCCGACGACGTCAAGCTTGACATCGCTCTTGTCCGGATTCTCCGTCTTCGGCTGGCCCGGCTGTCAGTTGCCGAGGTGGGCGCAGATTTCCTCCGCCGGCGCATCGCCCCCCTCCAAGACCGGAAGAGGCCGGCCTGGTTGTACGGCGGCCCGGCAGACATCATGCGGCTGCGCCCTGGACTTAATTTTAACTTCACCACTCTGGAGCTGCGCGGGATGGTACGAGAGCTCTTCAAGTACGACCCGGCGCACCCCGAGTGGTTCCGGACTCCCCGGGAAGTGGTGCCGCTCTGCAACAACGCCGCGAGGGACCGAATCCTGGCCATGATGCCGATGTGCGACTCGCATGGCCTGGACCGTTCGTGGATCCCCCCGAAGCCAATCGACGTCCTCACTTTCTACGACAACCTCGTCGAGGTGGCGAGCAACAAGGAGGACCTCAAGCTGCATACGCGGGACACCACCGAGCAGGAAATCGCCTACATAGCTTCTCGGGCTGAGGAGGCCGCCGCAGCCGCGGCGGCAGGAGTCTTCGGATTCTCGCCGGAGGAGGCGGAGGCCGAGGAGGCGTCCACCCAGGCGGAAGAGGCGGAGATCCGTCGGTTGCTGAACCTCCCACCCGATGCGCTCGCCGGGGTCCCCTCGTTGAGGCACTCCGGGATCCATGGGATCGCGACGGAGGCCGCGGCAAAGGAGGGAACCGCCGGAGGAAGCAGAGGCGCCGCGAGGGGCGGAGGCGCCAAGGGGAAGAGGGCCGCATCGCTGGATGCTGGGCCCAGCGAGCCGGCCGAGGCAGAGGAGGAGGAGGAGGAGGAGGCCGAAGACTCCGGCGGATCGACAGAGTTGTACGCCGACGACCTCTCCTCGTCGGAGAGCTCCCCGCCCCCGGCAAGCCCGAAGGAGTCCCCGGCAAAGCGTCTCCGCAAGGCGGCGACGGGGGAAAGGGCACAGGCGCCCCGGCAACAGCCACCTCGGCGGGCGGCTCCCCGGGGGAGTCAAGCCGCGCCAAGGCCGTCCGGCGCACCAGCCGCAGCAGAGGCGGGCCGGGCGCGGACCACGACGGAGGCGCCCCGCAGGCCGGCAGCGAGCCGGCAGGGGTCTTCTCGGAGCGGAGCAACGGCTCCGCCCGTCCCCCGGGCGCCGGCAGCCACATGGGCTGGGTCTTCGCAGCCCCCAGCCCCGGCGAGTACCAAGCGCGCGAGGGAGTCCTCGCCTCCCGCCCCTCGCGTCGACGCGCCCACGGTGGAGTACGACTTCTCCGCCCTGAGCGAGGACGACGAGGAGGACCAGGAGTAAGGATCCGAGATTCTTCATCTTCTTAATTTTCATCTTGAGCTTCTGCTAATGCTAACTCTGTCTTCTGTTCTGGTTTCAGGACCCTGGCCCATCGCGCCGCGAAGAAGGCCAAGGCGCCCGAGGCTGAGGTCGCGGAGGACTCGGCAGCGGCGGCAGCGGAGGGCGCGCCGGAGCCGAGCCTGCCGGACTCTGGCACGGCTCCGATGAGCAGCCCCCAGCGCAGCCCGCAGCGCAGCCCCCAGCGTAAGTCTGGGGTTCTTTCTTTTTGCTTGTCGGGGTGCGTCTGAGGCTTTTGACTTTATCTTCATATTTTGACATCCCTCGTCTTGTTTCGTGCAGAGGAGGAGCCGCAGCGGGAAGAGCGCCCGGAGACCACCGCCGAGGAGCCGCAGGCACCGCCATCCCCGCCAAGGCAGGACTCTCCGGCAAGGGAGAGTGCTCCGTCAAGGGCGGGTACTCCGCCAAGGCAGAGTACCCCGCCAAGGACGAGCAGCCCGGCGAGGGCGGCCACCCCGCCGAGGCCAAATTCCCCGGCGAGGGCGACTACCCCGACGAGGCCGAGCTCCCCGGCGAGGGAGCCCGCCGCTGAGGACGTCCGCCAAGGTAACCTTTATAACTTTGTCTTCTTGGCTTGTCTTTTTTGGATATTTGCTTGAGTCTTGAATTTCTTTGTCTTCTTCTTCTTCCTAGATCTTCCTCCTCCTGTGCCTATGGAGACGGAGGTAATTATCCTCGAGGAGGAGGACGCGCAAGGCGGCGGCGGCGACGCACCAGTCGTCGAAGAGGTGGGCTAGGCCGCCGAGCCGGTCGCGCAAGAGACTGCTCCGGCTGCGGACGCAGCGGCCGGAGAGGGGGACGGTGGCCGCACCGCCGACCCGGAGGTGGCGGGAGCATCGGATGCTGCGCCGGCCACCGGTCCCTCCGCCGGCGAGGAGCAAAGGTTTTATCTCGAGGCCCCCAATGGCGTCTTCATCCAGATGCCGTGGGGGTCTTCGTCGCGAGCTCCTGCGGAGGGCGAGGCGTTCGACGGAGAGGTCCTCGCCTCCGCAGGCCTGAAGATAGTCCAGGCGCCCGGTGGAGGTGAGGGGCCCGAGGAGGAGCGATTGCTTCATCAGCTCCTGGCCCTTTACCGGGCCAGGCAAGCAAAGCTCGCTTCCCGGGAGGCTCTTGCCGCCAAGGCTGCGGCAGAGATGGAGAAGCGCGCGGCGGAGCTCAGCGCCGCCAACCAGGCTGCCCTCCGGCAGGTGGCAGAGGAGCGAGAGCGTCTCGCCGGCGAGTACCAAGAGTGGGTACTTGAGAAGGCCGAAGCCGACGAACAGCAGCGCCTCGCCGGGGTAGAGATGTCCCGGCGAGAGGGAGAGCTCGCGCAGCGGAAGGTGGATCTGGATTCTCATGAAGAAGACCTTGCCGCTCGCGAGGCTGCCCTTGGCGGGGAGCTGAAGGAGGCGAAGGCCGCCGCGGCTGCCGCGGAGGACGCCAAGAAAGAGCTCGCCGCCAAGGTTGAACAACTGGAGAAGGCGATGAAGGTGAGCGCCGAGAAGGTTGCCGCGCTCATCCTGGAGCGCGAGAAGGATGCTCACACCAACTCAGAGCTCCAGGTGAGTTTGTCCCAGAGGGGTGACGAGCTGAAGGCCGCCAAGGATTCCATTGAAGACTTGGAGCTAAAGGTCACCACCCTGAAGGAATCGCTTGATGCTGCCCGGGCCCAGGAGACCAAGCTGAAGGATGAGCTCCGCAAGGAGCGAACCTTGATGGAGAGCGTCAACAAGGCCTCCGAGCTCTTTCGGCAGACTATCGAGGTGTGGACCGAAGAGCTGGTTTCTTCTGCGTCCAACATTGACCAGGAGTTGCTTGCTTTGAAAGTCGAACATCTTATCTACTCGCCGGATCCAGACCTCCCGCACAGCGCCAAGCTCAGCCTCTTCTTCAGAGGCGTCGCCCTGGCCCTTGCAGGTCTCCGGAACCGCATCCCCGCGCAGCTGGCCGAGGAGTCGCGCCGTCTCTGCGCGGGAACTCTGGAGCGGGTCTTGACGAAGATCGTGTACCGCAACCCGGGGATCAACCTCAGGAACGTTCTTTGCAGCTTGCCGGCAGATGCAGACACGGAGGCCCTGAAGGAGCAGGTCGGCCATATCATCGCCAAGGTGGCAAAGCTTGGCAGGAAGGAGGGCGACCGCGTAGACTAGGGCCCCATTTATCTTTATCTTTTTGTTGCTGCACGTTATGTTACGAACTCATTAGTCTATTGCGACAAGTTATCCTTGTAAGATATTTGCTTTACTTCAATCAATCAGTGCAATGTTATCTTCCTTGTTGCAATCTTTGACTTTGTATGTTTTTCACCCTACGCTCCCGGGGAGCTTTGCCGGAAAGGGGCCCTTGCCGCGAGCGCTGAGTGCTGGACTCTGAGCGGCCTGCTGGCCAAGGTCCTCGCCGGCAAGCAACCTTGCCGCAGCAGGTCGCAACGCGCTTAGCTTGCTGAGTGTACTCGGAAACGAGGCAAGGGCGCGACACTTGTCGCAGCTCACTTAAATCGTTGAGTGGACTCGAAAACAAGATAAGGGTGCGGCAAGCTACGGGTAGGTTCCTCCGCGCACAGGTTTTCCATACAAAGTGCGATCGTTCAAGGAAGACAACCAAAATTTAAAATTTGAACGGGTCAAATTCTAACAACTTATCTTTCATATGCTGCTTGCTCATGTTGTTTGCTTTCCGGTAAGGCTCTTCTTTCTTGAACGGCACTTAGTTCCTCCTCCATCTCCTTCCCCCCCGGCAAACTTGTGCGCGAGGAACGTTCCTTCTGCTTAAGAGAAAAAGGAAAAGGAGAGGGAAACAAGCATATTGCCTTCCGGCGTAATAGTGCTTACCGAATGTCTAAGTGCTGCATCAAACGCCAAATAAAACATGCAAATAGCAAAGAGAAGCATGCGAAAGGCAATCGATGCGAAAACACGAAATCTTTACTGATGCACGGGGTCTGCGCCCGGCTTTGTACAAAGGGTTACATGCAACAGCGGCAAGGCTTGTACAAAAGTTGGTTGCCGGAACGGATCACGGCAACCGCGCCTTAGGGGTGAAACTTGCGAAGATGCTCTATGTTCCAGGAGTTGCTCACCGGTAAGCCTTCTTCGGTCTCGAGGCGGACAGCGCCGGGCCTCGTAACTTGTCTCACCCGATAAGGGCCTTCCCACTTCGGCGTCAACTTGTTGGAATTCTTGGCGGACTGAACACGCCGAAGAACAAGGTCGCCTTCCTCGAGACTCCTGGCCTTGACTTTGCGGCTATGGTAGCGGCGCAAAGCTTGCTGGTATCGAGCAGCTCGTACAGCAGCCTGGAGACGTCCCTCCTCAAGGAGCAATGCGTCGTCTTGCCGCAGTTGCTCTTGCTCGAGCTCATCATAAGCGAGCACTCGAGGAGATCCGTATACGAGTTCCGTGGGGAGAACTGCTTCTGCTCCATAGACTAGAGCAAAAGGTGTCTGTCCGGTGGCTCGATTTGGTGTCGTTCTGATTGACCAAAGAGCCGCCGGGAGCTCCTCTATCCAATTCTTTCCGCACTTGCGCAGCCTGTCAAAGGTCCTTGTCTTGAGTCCGCGCAGCACTTCAGCATTTGCCCTCTCCGCTTGGCCGTTGCTCCTCGGGTGAGCAACAGAAGCGAAACAGACCTTGGCGCCAAGGTCTTGGACGTACTGCATGAAGGTGCGACTAGTGAATTGCGTACCGTTGTCGGTGATGATCCTGTTAGGGATCCCGAAACGGCAAACAATCGACCTGAAGAACCTGACTGCCGACTGTGCTGTCACCTTTCTCACTGGCTCCACTTCTGGCCACTTTGTGAACTTGTCGATTGCAACGTACAAGTACTCAAAGCCCCCGACAGCGCGAGGGAAAGGGCCGAGTATATCGAGCCCCCAGACCGAGAAGGGCCAGGACAAAGGGATTGTTTGGAGAGCTTGAGCTGGCTGATGAATTTGCTTTGCATGGAACTGGCACGCTTCACACTTGGCTACTAGTGCAGTTGCATCTTGGAGGGCTTCTTGCCAAAAGAACCCTTGCCGGAAAGCTTTCCCGGCAAGTGCCCTTGCGCCAATGTGGTGGCCGCATATGCCTCCGTGTATTTCTGCCAACAGCTTCTGTCCATCTTCCCTGGAGATGCACTTCAACCTGACACCATTGAGTCTTCTTCTGTACAGCTCGTTATCCACAAACTGATACATACTTGACTGCCTGGTTATCTTCTCTATCTCTTGAGGGTCGTCGGGAAGTTCTCCAGTTTGCAGAAAACGAACGATCTGCTGCGCCCACGCCGGAGCTCGAGGCTCGACGGCAAGGACTAAAGGCTCGAGGGCTGCTGCGGGAACCTCAGCTTCTACGGCAAAGACCTCTGGTCCTGTCGGAGCTGTCGGTCCCCCGGCAAGCTCGCCGGGGCGATGCTTGTCGGGAACACTTGCTTCAACTGCACAAGCCCGAGGGCTCGCAGGAGCAAACTGTTCCTCAGCGTTATCGTTGATCTTGGGAACTTTGGCGGCGGGTTCAGGAAGATCCGCCGGCAAGTAGTCGCCGGAGACCAACTTTCTCTTCTTGGACTGCCCAATTGATGGTGTAACTGATGGCTGAGTTAGCTTGAGCAAAAAGGTCCCTGGTTCCACAGGTAACTTCATCGCGGCGCACTTTGACAGGCCGTCTGCAATCTCATTTTGAGCTCTTGGGACGTGCTCCATCTGCAGACCTTCAAAGTGCTCTTCAAGCTTCCTCACCTCATCGACATATGCTTCCATCAAAGGACTCTGGTAGCTCTTGTTAACTTGTCGGACCACCAACTGAGAATCTCCCCGTACAATCAGCTTCCTGATCCCAAGTTCGGCCGCAATCCTGAGGCCGGCAAGCAAGCCTTCATATTCTGCAGTGTTGTTTGTCGCTTGCTCCCTGGGAAAGTGCATCTGGATAACATATTTGAGGTGCTCTCCGGTGGGCGCGATGAGTACCACGCCGGCACCGGCGCCTTGCAGCGAGAAGGCACCGTCAAAATACATTACCCATTCACTTGTCGCTTCTTGCACGGGTACGCTCGTTTCTTGAACTTCTTCTTCTGGTGTTGGGGTCCACTCAGCAATGAATTCTGCCAAAGCTCGGCTCTGTATGGTTGAAGTACTTCCAAACTTGAGTCCAAAGCTTGACAGCTCCAGTGCCCACTCGACGATCCTGCCTGTTGCCTCTGGATTGTGTAATATCCTCTTCAATGGAAATCGAGTGACCACCGTTATCTCATGGGCTTGGAAGTAGTGGCGCAGCTTTCTCGAGGCCATAAGGAGGCCGAAAAGCAATTTTTGCACACCAGAGTACCTTGATCTAGCTCCCTGGAGAAGGGAACTTACAAAATACACTGGGCGCTGCACCATCTTCTTCCGCACCTCTCCTTGTTCCTGCGCAGAGTCTTCCTTGTCGGGGCCAGAGCTTGTCGGGACAGCCCCCTGCTTGTCGCTAGATTCTCTTGCCGGCGATGCTGACTCCTCGTCGGACTCCCTCTCCGCTACCAACGCAGCACTAACCACCTGGTTGGTTGCCGCTAAGTATAGCAACAACTTTTCCTGTGGTTTAGGTGCGACAAGTGTAGGAGTGGAGGACAGGTACCGTTTCAAATCCTGCAACGCCGCCTCCGCTTCCGGAGTCCACTTCATGGGACCTGCCTTCTTCAAGATTTTGAAGAAAGGTAGGGCGCGTTCTGCGGATTTTGAAATGAACCTACTGAGGGCAGCAACGCAACCTGCAAGTTTTCTGACATCTTTGACGCGCTTCGGGGCTTCTATCTACTCGATGGCTTTGATCTTGTCGGGATTGGCTTCAATCCCCCTTTGTGATACAAAGAACCCGAGAAGCTTGCCGGAGGGAACTCCAAAGACGCACTTCTCGGGGTTCAGCTTGAGCTGTATCCTGCGCAGGTTCTGAAACGTTTCTTCCAAGTCTTGAATCAGTGTTTCTTTGCTCTTGCTCTTTACCACGATGTCATCCATGTAGGCTTCTACATTCCTGTGGATCTGTGGCTCAAAAGCAGTGTACACTACCCTTGCAAAGGTTGAGCCTGCATTCTTCAATCCAAATGGCATGCGGATAAAGCAATAAGTGCCACATGGGGTGATAAACGCAGTCTTTTCTTCATCCTCCTTGGCCATGAAAATCTGATGATAGCCTGAGTATGCATCAAGAAAACAGAGTAGCTCACATCCGGCAGTGGAGTCAACGATCTGGTCAATGCGCGGCAAAGGGAAGGGATCCTTGGGACATGCTTTATTGACATCAGTGAAGTCTATACACAGTCTCCACTTCCCGTTGGCTTTGCGCACGACGACTGGGTTTGCCAACCACGTCGGATGGATCACACCTCTAACTAGGCCTGCTGCCTCTAGTTTCTTGATCTCCTCGTTGATGAACTCTTGGCGCTCCACGGCTTGCTTCCTCACTTTTTGCTTGATGGGCCGCGCATGAGGACAGACAGCAAGCTTGTGCTCAATCACCTTCCTGGGAACACCGGGGATGTCAGACGGTTGCCAAGCAAACACATCGACATTCGCCCGCAAGAAGGCGACGAGCGCGCTTTCCTATTTGCTGTCAAGGGTGGCACTGATGGTGAAGGTACCACCAGTGCCATCCTCCTTTGCGGACACTTTCTTGGTTGCCGGAGGAGCAGCCATTCCTTTCTTGCTCTTGCCGGTAGAGCTCGATGGAACGTCCTCGACGGCGGCGCAACACTCCGAAGAGGTGCGGTTGCCGGAGTGGGTCCCAGAGCACTTGCCGGACTTGGTCTTCGTCTTCTTCCCCCCGGGAGCTTCAGCGGTAAGAGTATCCTTCTCGGCCGCAGCTGCCGCATCCCGGTAAATCTTGTCGGCGCAAATAAGCGCATCTTTCTTGTCGCTATGGACAGTGATGACGCTTATCGGCCCCGGCATCTTCAGCACGTTATAGGCGTAATGGGAAGCTGCCATGAACTTGGCGAGGGCGGGACGGCCGAGTATTCCATTGTAGGGCAATGGAATATCGGCAACGTCAAAAGTGATGCGCTCAGTCCTGAAGTTGAGCTCCCCGCCAAAGGTCACCGGCAGAGTAATCTTTCCCTTGGGCTTGCTCCTTCCCGGGTTGATTCCTTGGAATGAACCGGTCTCTTCGAGCTCGCCGTCTTGAATCTGGAGCTTCTTGATCACAGCAGAGGAGATCAAGTTCAGCCCGGCCCCGCCGTCAACCAACATTTTGGTGACCTTGAGGTTGCGGATGGTGGGAGAAACCAGCATCGGCAAGCACCCGACCGCCGTGGTGCGGTCAGGGTGATCCTCAAGGTCAAAAATGATGGGCGTGCTGGACCATTTGAGGAGCCTGCGCGACTCCACGGGCGGCTCCGCTGCATTCACCTCACGCACCCACTGTTTCAGCTGGCGGTGGGAGGTGTGCAGAGAGGCGCCACCGTCGACGCACAGGACCTCCGTGGCTTTCTGGAACTCCTGCTCGCTGTTCTCGTCGTCCTCCATGTCTTCATCGTCGTCTTCGTCGTTGTCGCGGCCCCGGGGAGGTCGATCTCCTTGCCGCTGCTTGGCCTTGCCGCGGCGTCCTCCCCGGCCATTGAATGGCCGCTTCTTGCTGGGCTCTTCCCCGCCACCTTGGGCCTTCTCCTTGTCGCGCCTCTCGTACTCAGCTTTTTGCTGCTCGACGAGGTACTCGACGCGCTTGCAGTTGGAGAGATCGTGACCCTTGGTGCGGTGAATCTTACAGTATTGCTTGTCGGAGCTACCCGGCTTGTCGGCCGCCGCCGCAGGGGCAGGCTCCTTGCCGGAGCCGCCGGGCTGCGCTTGCTTGGCGGGGGCCTCCTTACCGGACTTCTCGACGGCAAGCACTTCCTTCTTGCCCTTCTTCCTGTTGTTCCGTCGCCGGCTCTTCTTTGCCGGGGCGGCGTCGTCGCTGTCGCTTCCCCCTGCGCCAGCATCCTCCCCGGGGAGTTTCCTCCCCTCTTCTGCACGGGCGCACTTGTCGGCAAGAGCGTAGAGCTCGCTGACGTCCCTGATCTTGGTCATCGCCATCTCCTCACGCATGCGGCGGTTACGCACGTTCTGATGGAACGCGCTGATAACCGCAGCAGGGTGAACGTCGGGGATGTTGTGCTGTACCCGGCTGAAACGTTGGATATACTTGCGCAGGGGTTCGCCTTCCTTCTGGGCCAAAATGTGGAGATCGCTCTCCTGGCCATGGGGTTTGTGGCCGCCGGTGAAGGCGCCAACAAACTGATGGCAGAGGTCGGCCCAAGAAGAGATAGAGCCTTCCGGCAAGTGCATGAGCCACGAACGGACGTTCGGCTTCAGCACGAGCGGGAAGTAGTTGGCTAGGATCTTCTCGTCGCGCCCCCCGGCAGCTTGCACTGCTATAGTGTAGACGCTGAGAAACTCCGAGGGGTGCGTTTTGCCGTCGTACTTCTCCGGTACGTCGGGCTTAAAGTTCTTCATGCTGGGCCACTGGACGCGCCGCAGCTCGCGGGTGAACGCAGGGCAGCCTGCCGCGTACGGCAAGTCGCCTGGTTCACCGGGTGCGGGTGCGTCGACAGTGTTCCCAGCTCTCTTGTCGGATTGTCGCCGAGCTTCTCGGCGGCGCTCGATCGTGGTCCGAGCGTCTTCATCTCGCCGGTCGTCGAGGACCTGGCGCTGGTCCCGACGGGCCCGCGGGTCCGACGAGGCTGTGGAGCCGTCGTCGGGGTTGTTCCGGCGGGGCGGCGTCTTCTGCTTCTGCGGCGGGGAGTGCACGCTTGTCGCACCCCCGGCGGTCTTGTCGCCGATAGCCTTCGTCTTCTCAGTCTGCCGCGGCCGTGAGGCCGACGGCTGCTGCGGAGAGTCGTTGTTGGCGAAGTCTATCAGGCTCCGGATAGTGGCCCTCCATTCCTCGGCCTTGTCGGCCGCTGGAGGAAAATCGAGGAGCAGCTGCGCCCTTGCGAGCGCTTCTGCCGGAGTAGTGGGGAACGCGGGCGAGCGGTGCGAGGAGCGGGATACGCTCGGACTTCTAACGACGTTAGAAGGAGCGGGGTCCCGCGCCGGCGCCTTCGCTTTGCTTGTGCCCGGACGAGGGTCCGGGGCGTCTCGCGAACCTCCAGTATGGCCTTGTCCCAGCAAGCGGATACCACCTCCCGTGGGATGGCGCTGCGGGGTCGTCGTATGCTGTGATGGACGCGGCGCGTCCACGGAGACCGAGGTCCGGTCGTCCGTCTTGTTCTTGGATCTGGTGGCACCGTGAGTATCCTCGCCGGCAACCACCCTTCCGACGGCGTCTCCCCCGCCCATCGTTGGCTCTGGTGGCGGCGGATGAGACGCAGACGGGCCCCCGACCTCCGAAGGCTTCTTCTTCGGGGCCATGGAGTTGTCGCTGGTGAAGTTGTTGATGAAGCTTGGAGAGGTTGATGGAGAATGCGCCCGCGCGAACGCCGGATCAGGTTCGCACAACCTCGACGCCCCCTACCTGGCGCGCCAAAGATGTCGGGGGAAACTGTCCGCCACGAACACCTATGGGACCGGAGCCCCTTGTCTGTGCGGTACGAGGGCGGAGGGAGCACAAAGAGCAGATCGAGGCAGACGCGCGGGCAGTTTTTTACCCAGGTTCGGGCCGCGCGGATGCGTAAAACCCTACTCCTGCTTGGTTGTGTATTGAGTTGAGCGCTCGGGAGCTTGAAGAAGCAGCTACACCGTGCGTGAGAGTAATCTAGGTTTCGAACCCCCTCCACGTTGTGCATGGGCCTCCTTTTATAGTGCAAGGGGTCACCGACAGGTGTCAACGTAGGAGAAAGGGGTAAAAGAGTAAAAGAGGTGGTAGTTGTAATAGTGCGGGAACAGTGGAGCTACAGTACAGAACAGTGGTCTATACCTACTTTAACAGTGGGGGACAAGGGCATTTAATGCCCGTCGCCGTCGACCCCAAAAGCTCCCGCCTTAGCGTCTCCGTCCGCCACGGCGACGGATCCATCACCGTGGAGTGCCACCGTGTCCCCCAGGCTGCACAGCCATCCGCCACGCGTCCCTGGATAAGCCCCAGGGCGACGCGTGGGCCGATGAGCTGGAGCGCGGGCACACAGCGTGGTCTTCCCGGCAAGCACCATTGCCGGGGCCTTGATCTTGCCGGGGCCTTGATCTTGCCGGGCCCGGGAACTTGCCGCTCCTCGGGCCCCTTGCCGGGGCGCGCGTAGCGCCGAGGTAATACCTTCTAATCTTCCTGGCAAGCTCCTCTTGCCAGGGTCTTGTGTTAGTGGAACAGTTTTGAGCCTGGTACGGCCTTCCCGGCAAGCTCCTCTTGCCGGGGTCTCGGTCTTCTGTCTTGTATACTTTGTTTTTGAATGGTTTAATAAGAGGCAGGAAGGTCTCCGGCGAGCACGCAGTAAACCTTGCCGCGGGAGGCTGCAACTGCCCGTGCACAAGTTGGGGTACTGAGGTACCCCTACCTTAGTACACCGACAAAGGGGTTGGGCGGAATCGAGAGATGCGATGCAAGACACGGATTTAGACAGCTTCGGGCCCCGGGAAACATCATCCGGTAATAACCCTACATGTTGTTTGAGGCTACGTCTCATTCTGATCCTCGTGGTGTCGCCGGTAAACCGGCTCTTTGTGTCTAACCCTAGAAACATGTCTAAACTTCTCCTCTCAACTTGTAACTCTAAAACCTCTCTCCCTTTTTGGGGAGCCCTGCCCCTCCTTATATATGTAGAAGGGGCGGTTTACATGACTAGTCCTAGTAGGACTAGGATTGATCTATTACAAGGAGTCCTAGTCTTGCTTCCTCTGTATGAGAATATTCCTTATGCTTCCTTCATAAACCGGCCCACTATTAATATGAACCGGCCTTCTGGGCCTTGGGCCTTGTCATCCATGATCCGCCTGCCGGGTTACCAGTGAGTGGTATTATTTAGGCAGGTTGCTAGTGAATCATCAAGTGTAAAACGTCTCTCAAGTAAACCACCAAGTCCGGCCGGGTTATAATTCCGGCCGGTTCATACCGCGGGGTATATCCCCGACATTAGCCCACAAGTTTAGCTTGGATGTGTCCATGGTAAACTTATGCTGCAAAATAAACACAATAGCGAATCTGATAGGTTGTGCTCCGGGTTAAGGATTTCTTGTAATCCGGCATCTGACCATCCTTAAGTCCTTGTCTTTCCTTCTTCTAGAAAATCCGGGTCAATAGTCCAACTTCATAATCAATTTGCTTGCATAAGAAATATTGTAAATCAAGAATCCATTTGAATCAGCCTTTCAATGCTCTGACTTGACAAAAAATCTTGATCTTCAAATATTCAATTGATATTCAACCGGTTTGGAAATGTAGAACTTGCCGGTTTATGATTGCCAAAATTGCCGGGATATAAAAACTGATAATTCCGGGCCATGACTGTTTATAGATGCTGGGTTATGATTGTTGCCAACGCCGGGTTATGATTAATCTTCCGGACTTATCCAAAACTGAGAATTTGAAGATGTTCCTCCTTTATATGCATATTACCTATAGCCCCCAAGTGCCGGGTCATTATGTAATAATGAGCAGGGACTTTGTATATACTTCATTGAAAATAGCCTTGTATAATCTTGAAGAAATCCAGATTGTTCATCCCAATCACTATGAAACTGAATATTCCATATTATGTAGCCCCCAAGTGCCGGGTCATTATGCAATAATGAGCAGGGACTTTGAAAATATGATCATGTAAACTTGAATAGCAACATATAGCCCCCAAGTGCCGGGTCATTATGCAATAATGAGCAGGGACTTTGTAGATATAATTATTGAAATGAACATTATATAACGTAACTTCCATCGTGGGGTTTGAATCCACATCCACAAGGTTAAGAGCTTTGTGTTTTACCAACTGAGCAGTGGACCTTTCAATATAATGGATTAATACTTGTGTACCTTGAATTGTTGACAGGAGCGATTGGTAGCCCCCAAGTTCCGGTTTAGCTACATTTAGAAGGTGAACCGGTACTTCCAGATGAAGCAAATGATCATTCCATTAGCCCCCAAGTATCAAGTAGACAACTTGTTTGTGTGCTTGAGACTTGTGTATTTGATGTAATCTCAATCTGAATAATGTAGCCCCCAAGTGCCGGGTTGTAAGCCTGCAGCAACTCGGGACTATTCCTTTGTAGAATAAATCACTTCCATCGTTGAAATAATATCCATTGCGCTTTAAAGCGACTTTGAAGACCTCAATCATAATATTGATAACCATAATAGGAATCCAGCCATGTTTGGCTATTGAAGAATATAATCCGGTTTGAAGACCGGTTCCAATGATGTTTGATCACAATCGGGCCGAGTTAATAAACACCGGTCATTATTTTGTCTCATACCGGCGATTTATAGTCAAAACCAGGCCGGTTTAATGAACACTATTTATCATCTTACCTGCTTCTGCATAAAACAACGCTAAAAGATGTCCTGGCGGTTTACCACCGGACGGATTATATTGCTCACAAAATATATCAAACAAGTGTCTGTTTATATCAGAAATAACTTCATACCTGCGATTAAGTATGCTTGATATTCTTAATCCGGCGAACTTTGCAGTTTTCTGAGGGAGCCTTTGATAGATCCAATAATAATTCCGGGTTTGATAAAAGACACCGGTTTATATCACGCTGAAACTTTGTCCAGAAATTTGTAGTTTATACTTGGCTTTTTGCCTGATGGATGATCCGGGTTATAATGAACACCGGTTTATTCATGCTGGTATTCATGATCCAGACTTTTCACTGTATAGATATGTGGTCAGCTTCTGTAGCTGTTCCACTCCGGTTTAAAGGGTTATAAAACACAAACACCAAAAAATACAAATTTTGCAAATAAGACCATGTAGTCGAGGATTTTTAAGAGCTGCCAGGCTCAAAGCAAGGTTCAGCCAATCAATGGGATGTGGATTATCCATCTTTCCCAGGGGGGCTAGCCAATCACTGAATGTGGATTATCCATCTTTTCAGAGGGCCGATAGAACCGCAAATAAAAAACTGAGCCAATCAATGGGATGTGGATTATCCATCTTTCCCAGAGGGCCTAGCCAATCACTGAATGTGGATTATCCATCTTTTCAGAGGGCCTATAGAGCCAATCACTGGATGTGGATTATCCATCTTTCCAGAGGGCCTCCATGGTTCCTCCTGAACCGGTGGGTAAACATAAACCAATCACTGAATGTGGATTATCCAACTTTTCAGAGGGTCTCCAGGGTTCCTCCTGAACCGGTGGGTAAATCTAAACCAATCACTGAATGTGGATTATACAACTTTTCAGAGGGTCTCCAGGGTTCCTCCTGAACCGGTGGGTAAATCTAAACCAATCACTGAATGTGGATTATCCAACTTTTCAGAGGGTCTCCATGGTTCCTCCTGAACCAGTGGGTAATT
>LR738709.1:49813764-49839932 GCA_902687465.1 Secale cereale | reverse complement strand
GTAATTATAAACCAATCACTGAATGTGGATTATCCATCTTTTCAGAGGGTCTCCAGGGTTCCTCCTGAACCGGTGGGTAAATCTAAACCAATCACTGAATGTGGATTATCCATCTTTTCAGAGGGTCTCCATGGTTCCTCCTGAACCGGTGGGTAATTATAAACCAATCACTGAATGTGGATTATCCATCTTTTCAGAGGGTCTCCATGGTTCCTCCTGAACCGGTGGGTAATTATAAACCAATCACTGAATGTGGATTATCCATCTTTTCAGAGGGTCTCCATGAAGCGTCCTCTTTGAGCCGGACGTGACCTCATGTTCTTCAGGGAGTTTTATTGTTGCTGAGTGCATATATTCTGCAAAACCAGATAAACTGATCAAAGCATCTTATTTTCTTAAAAAATAATATATAATAAGAGAAATAATATTGTAGATGGATATCACCTGAGTGAATTTGAACCGGTATGTTGAATAGACCGGATCAAAAAGTTGGATAGTAAAACGACCGCAGTATCAGAAGCGGCTCAAATAGCTAAACCGGCAGTGGGGTTGTAAATCGATGGAGATGCGCAAGTTGTCCTCCGTGTTGTAAACCAGTGCTGATTTGCTTGAAGAACATATGTGTCGGCCGTCACCGACGTGCTAATCGCTTTCCTTGTTGTGAGCCGGCATAGTCCTGAGAGATGGCCAAAGCGGTGTAAACTAGTGTGATCGCGAGAAACGGCCACGGCATTGTAAACCGGCGCGGTCGCGAAAGGCGGCCAAGGCGTTATAAACCGGCGCTTGAATCCATGGAATGACGATGATCACTTGTGTCGAATAATGTTTGGCGTGCCTCCACCTCCGTGGTATAATACCATTTGTAAGGAATATTTTTTCTGCATATAAAACACAATAGGGCGAGGAATTTTTGCTCGGATGAATTAATATGTATTAAAAATAAATAGGAAAGATATCACCTGATCCGCCCGGACAGCAGATGAGTCGGCAGCGGCATTGTAAGCTGGCGCGTGTGGACGATTTAATCATAGGCGCGGTCCCGGCAAGTTGATGTAAACCGGGTCGTACGGGCGGCGATTTGCGCGCGTCCATTGCAAGGGAATCCCCGCGGTGTTGAAGACCAGTGCGCATGGGCGCGGACAGACGAGTCGGCCGGCGTGTTGATGTAAACCGGGTCGTAAGGGCGGCGATTTGCGCGCGTCCATTGCAAGGGAATCCCCGCGGTGTTGGAGACCAGTGCGCGTGGGCGCGGACAGACGAGTCGGCCGACGTGTTGATGTATACCGGACCGCGACATGTATGTTCGTAGAGCACCACAACACAACTGAGCGTGCCTCCGTGTCATACCACCACCCCTTTTTCTTTTAATAGTCATCCTGCGCAAAAAATATCACGTGCGAGAGTAATTGCTGTCGGATAAATTAACATGTGCTGATAAAATACATATGTGGAAAAATAACACCTGGTATTTTTGCCGGATAATCGTAGATGTTTTGACCAATCCATCTCCGGGTCATGATTTTTTCCGGATGTGTGGACCAGATCGTAGACGCGATGGCAGCGGAAAACTGGCGCCCCTGTGATGATCCGACAGCTGCTTTTGGAATCTTCTGACTTGGAAGGAGGCAGTAATCTGATCTACTAGCACTCAAGTACGAGTCGTACTAGTCTCGGTCACGTACTAGCGTAAGTACTAGTTGATTTTCCAGATTTGACTTTTCTTCATATAGGGAACAAAGGAATAGCAACAGAGTCAGGTGGTTCGCTGGTGGCTCGGAGACGAGGCGGCTCAGGCTGGAGAGCCCCACGGTGGGCGCCAACTGTCGTGGAATTGTCACGGCAGATGTCCGGTTTAGCGGACTTAGTGGTGAGGCCGCGCATCTATGTAGTAGCTTGAAGGGGTTGGGCGGAATCGAGAGACGCGATGCAAGACACGGATTTCGACAGCTTCGGGCCCCGGGAAACATCATCCGGTAATAACCCTACATGCTGTTTGAGGCTAGGTCTCATTATGATCCTCGTGGTGTCGCCGGTAAACCGGCTCTTTGTGTCTAACCCTAGAAAGTTTTCTAACCTTCTCCTCTCAACTTGTAACTCTAAAACCTCTCTCCCTTTTTGGGGAGCCCTGCCCCTCCTTATATATGAAGAAGGGGCGGTTTACATGACTAGTCGTAGTAGGACTAGGATTGATCTATTACAAGGAGTCCTAGTCTTGCTTCCTTTGTATGAGAATATTCCTTATGCTTCCTTCATAAACCGGCCCACTATTAATATGAACCGGCCTTCTGGGCCTTGGGCCTTGTCATCCATGATCCGCCTGCCGGGTTACCAGTGAGCGGTATTATTTAGGCAGGTTGCTAGTAAATCATCAAGTGTAAAACGTCTCTCAAGTAAACCACCAAGTCCGGCCGGGTTATAATTCCGGCCGGTTCATACCGCGGGGTATATCCCCGACACTAGGGTTGTAGAGATATATGCATGTGGTAACCTGAATGTTGTTCGGAGTCCCAGATGAGATCCCGGACGTCACAAGGAGTTCCGGAATGGTCCGGAGGTATAGAATTATATATAGGAAGTCCAATTTCGACCATCGGGAGAATTTCGGGGGTCACCGGTAGTGTACCGGGACCACCGGAAGGGTCCTGGGGGTCCACCGGGTGGGGCCACCTATCCCAGAGGGCCCCATAGGCTGAAAGGGGAAGGGAACTAGCCCATAGTGGGCTAGTGCGCCCCCCTTGGGCCTTCCCCCTGCGCCTAGGGTTGGGAACCATAGGGGTGCGGGGCGCCCCACGTGACTTGGGGGGCAAGCCCCCCCCTAGGCCGCCGCCCCCTAGAGATCCCATCTCTAGGGCCGACGCACCCCCTAGGCCCCCTATAAAAGGTGGGGGGAGGGAGGGCAGCCGCACCCTAGCCCATGGCGCCTCCCTCTCCCTCCCGTGACACCAGTTCCTCCTCCCGCAACGCTTGGCGAAGCCCTACAGGAATACCGCTGCATCCACCACCACGCCGTCATGCTACTGGATCTCCATCGACCTCTCCTCCCCCCTTGCTGGATCAAGAAGGAGGAAACGTCGATCCTCCGTACGTGTGTTGAACGCGGAGGTGCCCTCCGTTCGGCGCTAGGATCATCGGTGATTTGGATCACGACGAGTACGACTCCATCATCCACGTTCTCTTTAACGCTTCCGCTTGCGATCTACAAGGGTATGTAGATGCACTCCTCTTTCCCTCGTTGCTAGATGACTCCATAGATTGATCTTGGTGAAGCGTAGAATTTTTTTGATTTCTGCTACGTTCTCCAACAGTGGTATCAGAGCTAGGTCTATGCGTAGTATCTTGCACGAGTAGAACACAAAGCAGTTGTGGGCGTAGATTTGTTCAATTCTCTTACCGCTACTAGTATAATCTTGATTCGGCGGCATCATGGGATGAAGCGGCCCGAACCAACCTTACACGTACGCTTACGTGAGACAGGTTCCACCGACTGATATGCACTAGTTGCATAAGGTGGCTAGCGGGTGACAGTCTCTCGAACTTTAGTCGGATCAGATTCGATGAAAAGGGTCCTTATGAAGGGTAAATAGAAATTGGCATATCACGTTGTGGTTTTGGCGTAGGTAAGAAAAGTTCTTGCTAGAAACCTATAGCAGCCACGTAAAACCTTGCAATAATAATTAGAGGACGTCTAACTTGTTCTTGCAGCATGGGCCGTGTGATGTGATATGGCCAAAAGATGTGATGAATGATATATGTGATGTATGAGATTGATCATGTTCTTGTAATAGGAATCACGACTTGCATGTCGATGAGTATGACAACCGGCAGGAGCCATAGGAGTTGTCTTAATTTTATTGTATGACCTGTGTGTCACTGAATAACGCCATGTAATTACTTTACATTATTGCTAAACGTTAGCCATAGTAGTAGAAGTAATGTTTGGCGAGCCGACTTCATGAAGACACGATGATGGAGATCATGGTGTCATGCCGGTGACGATGATGATCATGGAGCCCCGAAGATGAAGATCAAAGGAGCAAAATGATATTGGCCATATCATGTCACTATTTGATTGCATGTGATGTTTATCATGTTTTTACATCTTATTTGCTTAGAACGACGATAGTAAATAAGATGATCTCTCACTAAAATTTCAAGAATTGTGTTCCCCCTAACTATTCACCGTTGCTAAGGTTTGTTGTTCCGAAGCACCACGTGATGATCGGTTGCGATAGGCTCTAACGTTCGCATACAACGGGTGTAAGCTAGATTTACACACGCAATACACTTAGTGTCGTGGAATTAGCACGGCAGATGTCCGGTTTAGAGGACTTAGGTGTGGAGCCATCGCGCGGGTTAACTTGAAGAGGTTAAAAGCACACAAAGGACATAGAGGGTTTATACTAGTTCGGCCCCTTCGATGAAGGTAAAAGCCTACGTCTTGTTTGGTTTGGTATTGCTTGGGCGTCGATGAACAGGGAGCGGATTGCTTGCCTGTCTCTCGACGGGTTGTTGCTTGCCCTTGAACGTCACCGGGTCGTTCCTTTATATAGGAGGCAACGCCCGGTCCGGTTTACAGAGTCCTGAGGCCGGCTCATAATCGTGTCCGCCTCGGTCTCTACTCTTTCTTCCTTGTACCTCAAGTTACATGATAGGACGGTTTATAAACCGTAAACTTTACACATGGGCCCTAAGCCTTCATGGGCCATAACCTCTACTGAACTTATAAAAACACAGCTACATTACCGTAATCCGGATCTCCCTAGCCGGTTTATACCTGCTAGTAATATCCCTGACATTAGGCCCCAGAGTGATTTGAACTTGTTCATGTCAGTCTTCTAAATCTTGCATAAACTTCTTCTTTGTATCTTCTCTGCTTTGTAAACTGGCTATGGCATCATCTCCGGAAATCATTTTATTCGGTCATGACATCACCTCCGCATTTATTGCTCACAGCTGTTTGTTACCTTTGTTTAAAGGCTATCCCGAAAATCAAGGCGACAGTAGAATCTTTATCCAATCTCTGACCTCGTTGATTCCCGCGCTTGCCGTTTCATCTCTCCAGTCTCTATAAATACCATTGAGCCTTTACTCTTTTCCTTCCTTCCGCTCTTCTTCTTCCTCCGTCGCCCGAAGCTCCGCCGCTGCCTTCGAGCTCGTCGCCGTCATCAGCCAGGCCGCTGCATCACCCTGAAACGCGTCCAGAGCCACTTCGCCGCTGTCTCCTTCCGTCTCAGGTATTCCTCTCTTCTTGCTGTAGATCTCCAATCTAGGGTTCCTCCATTGCTTCCGCCATGAGACCTCGAAGCTCTGCTGTTCATCTTGTAGTTTATGTGTGCAGTAGATTCCAACCCTAGATTTGTTTCAAACGCGCTCCTGCTCCGTAGTTTGGACTTAGATTCGGACCTTTAAATTCGCCCCTTAAATTTATTTGACCTGTGAAAATCCTTTGCAGTTCTTCCTATGATAGACTTGCGTATATTTTACCATTTTCTTACCGCTCAGATCTATTTTTACTTTAGCCTTCTGTAGAAACTTGTTTCTTCATCGTGATAGATCTGCAAGTTACTCGCCGGTTTAACCAATCATATATTCCTCTTGCAAAGATTTAACCATGAGCCCAATGGTTTAGCTTCCTCTTTTTTGTCTATCATAAACTGGTAGCAATTCGTTTCACATCTGCTTCCGGGTTGCCAACGCCATTAGTCCCCTGTCTGAACCGTCGATGTAATTTGGTAACATACTCCGGTTTAAGCCTCAGCACTTGAATAATCCGGATTTTGCACCGTACCTTTTCATCGTGTTCCTTCTGCTCAGATGACTGCCAAACAGTTTGTTTGTTGCAACTGGGCTCCTTCCCGCATCACGGAAGAAGAATTAACCAATGCCGCTTCAATTGGCACTCTGGGCCCTAAAGCAGTTCTGAAATGACGGGCCCCAGGAAATGAATGTCCTCCTACCCCTAAAGAAGGAGAAGTCATTGTTTTCTTTGATCACATGGCCCGGGGTTTTAGCCCTCCCGGTTCAAAAAATTTCCGGGATGTGTTGGCCGCTTTTCAGCTCCACCCTCAGGACATAGGTCCAAATTCCATATCAAACGTCTGCAATTTCCAAGTCTTCTCCGAACTGTACCTTCAAGAAGAGCCGTCAGTGGACTCGTTCCGGGATTTTTTTCCACTTGAACCGGCGGATAGAATTTACTGCCGGACCACATCAAGAGCTAGGCGGGGTCAGTATTCAGAAGAGAAGAGACGTGGTCTTTCCTCATGCAGCTCTCCATACACACCCCAAGGAATGGAACCAATCCTGGTTTTATTGCAAGGACACCTCGCCTGAAGGAGAAAACCCACTGCCGGGTTACTGCGAACATTGTCTTCCTGAGGATCATCCCCGGCCGCAGCGTCTTACTTCCTCGGAGCGGGCTCGGTTTGCCCCTCAGCTTGCCAAGCTTAAGGCTTTTATGGCCAACGGTTTGACCGGAGTGGATTTCATCCGATGTTGGCTTGCCTGGAGCATTCTTCCTTTGAGCCGGCGCTCCGATTTGATGTATGAGTATACCGGAAAGACGGATGACCCTCAACGCCATACTGATATAATGCTTCCTGAGAAGGAATTCATTGAATCCGCAAAGAAACTGCTCAATATTTCTCTGGAAGAGTGTAGCCAAACCGGATTGGCTCCATACTATGAGAAAAACAAGCTGCCGGCCGTAAGTTTTTTCTGACCTCTTCTGTTTGTTTCTAATCCGTTCATATCAATTATCTTCTATTTATTTTTCCTCTTCTGCATAGGCCGACGATCCTTTTTGGAAAAGAAAATCTCAGGACAAGTCAGGTAAACAGCCATGCCGCAAGACGTGC
The DNA here is from genome assembly GCA_902687465.1 of Secale cereale. Lineage (NCBI taxonomy): Eukaryota > Viridiplantae > Streptophyta > Magnoliopsida > Poales > Poaceae > Secale > Secale cereale. The sequence continues at coordinate 49,833,075 of LR738709.1, read as the reverse complement.
GCTGTCAAGAAGAAGAAGGCGGCCGCTGGCGCCGGTTCACATCTTGAGGAGGATGATCCGGATTCTGAGGTATGAATTGATCCTGATATGTGTTGATCTCTTTTTATCCAGATTTATGTTTAACAGCGTCTTCTCACAGGATTTGGCTGAAGGAAGTAAAGAGGCAGAAGTTGAGGTAATCTCTCTTTCTTCAGATTCTGAACCGCCGGTGCCGAAAATTCGTAAGGCATCCCGGAAGTACCCTTTTTCTCATCCTTACGCTCAACTGGACCCCAAATTTCTTTTGAAGAAGCAGCAACATGAAGCTCGCCGGACTACACGCCATAATGGCCATGTAGTGGAGTCTTCCGGAATATCTCTCACTCCGGCTCGGAGGCGCCGCTCTGAGGTTTTACGTTTTCCAACTCTTCTTCATCCGAAGGCCGGACTTATACTCAAACCGCTTAAACCGTCTGATCCTAACTATCAAGAGACACCTTTGTCATCCTCTAGCGAATCGACTGCCACACAGGTTCCTGTATTGAAGACTGTACCTGGGTAAGTCCCTTTTCACATCCGGTTTATATTTGTATTTGTTCCTTTATAATTATGATTGCTTCTTCAATTTCTTTCAGCAAGCCCAAACCTAGCAAAAAGGCAGAGGCCAGCAAAGCGGCTGCCGAGACTGCTGCTGCTGATCCGGTGGATGATCCGGATGAAGTCATCCCTCCAGAGAGCGAGCCTGCAATTCAGCTTGATGATCCTGCTCCCATGGACCATGATTACATTGCTGCTCCTGAAGATACAAATGTAGAAGATGTCCTTGAACCGGCAAATCCTGTCCGGGCTAGCCCTCCTCGGACTAGCCCGGCTCCCGCTAGTCCGGCTCGTACTGCTGCCCCTTCGTAGCCCACTACTGCTTCTTCTCCGGATGTTCAGGTAACCGGGACAGGTTTTACCGCTCCTGCTGAGCCTATCATCTTAGCCAAGCACACTGCTAAAGCGGAGAAGCTTCAACAAGAGAAGAGCAAGTGTAGCACGGATTTGTCCAACTATGCCGAATTGAGTGCCCATGAACTTTATTCCGGGTACTTGAACCGGCTTCATACCAGCCATGACTATGAACTGGGCTTGGTGAATATGATGAAGGATAAATACGAGGTACCTTCCTTCACTTGTCTTTGCTTTTTCCTTCTTTATATTTCTGTATGTCATATTAGCACCCAAGTTCCGGTTTAGCTTCGTTTTAGGTGAACCGGTACTTCCAAATGTATGAACTTACATTAGCCCCCAAGTGTCAGGGGCATAACTTGTTTTATGTGCCTGGGACTTGTCTGAATCTCTCTTTTGATACTTCAACTGTCCATTAGCCCCCAAGTGTCAAGTAGATAACTTGCTTATGTGATTGAGACTTGTCTTAATTGTCATCTACTCCACTTGATTTTCTCGTAGGCTGACTTGACCCGGAGGGCTGCAGAAGTAACTGAACTCCGGAATAGACTTGCTGTTACTGAAACTGCTTCTGCCAAGGCCAAAGATGAGCTGGCGCTGAGCTTAACCAATGCTGAAAATTTGAAAAAGGATTTTGAAGCGGAGCGGATAGCCTGGGAGGTGCAGAGGAATGCTCTTGAAAAAAGAGCAAAGGACGCTGAAGAAGCCCTTAACCCGGTGACGCAAGAGCTGACCGGTTTAAGGCAGCAAATAGAGCTTATGACCTCTGCCATCTTTGGTAAGTACCTATATGCTTTCATCTCTTCAATCTTTATTCTGCTCTGGATTAACTATAATAATCATATACAGGGCGACACGTCACCCATCTTGGGGATGATCTCCGGAAGAAACTCAAGGCCTCTTATACTCTGGTTGAGTAGCTGTATTCTGGCGCTCAAAGGATTATAAGCGCAATGTCTCATTATAATGCGGCCCCCACCACTATCCAAGGTACTTTGGAGAAGCTTTCTATACTGCCTGTACGCTTGGAAGAAGTGAAGAAATCTGCTGCACGGGCCGGTTCTCTTGTAGCGCTGACCAGAGCCAAGGCGTGGGTTCCGGACTTTGATCCGGAAGAAGCTATGAACGGGTACCCCAGCACCAAGGAGGATGAATCGGCCTTCTCTGGCAAAGACTTTCATGCTTTGACTTAAAAAATGTGTCCTCTTGCCAGCAAGCTTGCCGATGAATCAGACCTGACCAGGTATCATCCGGCATATGACTTAAAGAATGAACGGGTGGATCGGTCGGTTTATGACACCGAGAATCTAATCCCACCAGTGCGCACCCATACTTTCGCCCCAGATGTTGATCCGTCCGATCTTATTACTGAAGAGATGTACTTCCGTGCATTTGATGGCTTCTCGCCCCTCGTTGGTTACCCCAAGTGGAAGGTTTGAGATGTAGCGTAACGGCAAGTTTCCCTTGGCAAGATACCAAGGATCGAATCCCGTGAGACTCCGAGGGTCGACAAGAAGGTGTCAACTGCTAACGGCGCCATATACTTAGCGGTTGACAGGACCTGCACACAGATACAAATAACTTTCCTCCCAATGAGTACAGAGAGGTTGTCAATCCCTCCGGCCTTGTCGTTTACAAAGGATCAAACACAAGAGATAATAGTGATAGGTATGACTGCAACTAGGAAATAAGAACAGGAAGTAAATAGCGGGTGTGATCAGTGATGGTAATATGGACCGGGATCCCATGATGTTCACTAGTGATGTCTCTCTCCCAAAAGACGATAAAACAGCTAAGCGAGGTAAACAAATTACAGCTGGGCAATTGACAAGATTATGTGCGCAAACCAATGCTAACTATGCTGTAAAGAAAGGTAGAGGCTCAAAAGCATGGGCGGTACAACAAGGCAAGTAGACCGAAATCCATCTGCATCTACTACTAATCATCCACCTTGAGATATCTATCCAGAACATCTCGCTGGTATTAAGTTGTGAATCCCACCCAAAGTGTAGACTCAAAACAACAGACAACTGCATTAAAAGAACTTTGCGTAAAGTAAACAATACTTGCACCCACAAGTACAAGCACCGTTGTTTTCCCCCTTGTGCCAACATCACATCCCCTAGACTCATGTTTCTGTCACTCAAACTAGTCATCGAGGGGCATGAACCCACAATCAAGCATAACGTTCCCTCTTGGAGTTACTGTTGGAGATATGCCCTAGAGGCAATAATAAAAGCATTATTATTATATCTCCTTGTTCATGATAATTGTCTGTTATTCATGCTTGAATTGTATTGTATGGACACAGCGATACATGTGTGAATACACAAACCACAATGAGTCCCTGGTAGGCCTCTAGTTACCAGCTCGTTGATCAACAGATGGTCACGGTTTCCTGACCATGGACATGAGATGTCAGTGATAACAGGATCACATCATTAGGAGAATGATGTGATGGACAAGACCCAAACTTGAGCATAACACGAGATCGTATAGTTCGTAATCCATAAGCTTTTCGGTGTCAAGTATTTATTCCTTAGACCATGAGGTTGTACAACTCCCGGATACCGTAGGAGTACTTTGGGTGTGCCAACCGTCACAACGTAACTGGGTGGCTATAAAGGTACGCATCGGGTATCTCCGAAAGTGTCTGTTGAGTTGGTACGAACCGAGACTGGGATGTTGTCACTCCGTATGACGGAGAGGTACCTCTGGGCCCACTCGGTAAGACATCATCATAATGAGCTCAATGTGACTAAGTAGTTAGTCACGGGATGATGGATTACGGATCGAGTAAAGAGACTTGCCATGACGAGATTGAACAAGGTATCGGGGATACCGACGATCGAATCTCGGGCAAGTACCGTACCGATGGACAAAGGGAATTACATACGGGATTAAGTGAATCCTTGACACGGTGGTTCATCCGATGAAGATCATCGATGAACACGTGGGAACCAACATGGGTATCCAGATCCCGCTGTTGGTTATTGACCGGAGAGTGGTCTCGGTCATGTCTACGTGTCTCCCGAACCCGTAGGGTCTACACACTTAAGGTTCGGTAACGCTAGGGTCGTAGAGATAAATGCACGTGGAAACCCAAGAGTTGTTCGGAGTCCCGGATGAGATCCCGGACGTCACGAGGAGTTCCGGAATGGTCCGGAGGTAAAGATTGATATATAGGAAGTCCAGTTTCGGCCAACGGGTGATCTCCGGGGGCCACCGGGAGCGTCCCGGGACCACCGGAGGGGCCCCGGGGGTCCACCGGGTGGGGCCACCCATCCCGGTGGGGCCCCTAGGCCGCAAGGGGAAGTGTCCAGCCCTATGGGCTGGCGCACCACAAGGGGGCCCACCTCCCCATGCGCCTAGGTTTAAAACCCTAAGGGGAGGGGGGCCACCACTTGCCTTGGGGGACAAGGAGTCCCCCCTGGCCGCCCCCCCCCCCTTGCAGATTGGATCTGCAGGGGGCTGGCGCCCCCCTGGCCCCCTATATATATGTGGGGGGGGAGAGGGCAGCCGCACCCAAGTCCTGGCGCCTCTCCCCCTCCCGTCACACCTCCGTACTCCCAACGCAGGGCGCCCGGCGAAGCCCTGCTGCGATCTCCACTGCATCCGTCATCACGCCGTCGTGCTGCCGGATCTCTGACGACTTCTCCTCCCCCCTTGCTGGATCAAGAAGGAGGTGACGTTGCTGCACCGTACGTGTGTTGAACGCGGAGGTGCCGTCCGTTCGGCGCTAGATCATCGGTGACGAAGAACGTGAAGAGTACGACTACTTCATCCACACTTCGTTGAAAGCTTCCGCACGCGATCTACATAACGGTATGTAGATGCACTCTTACTTGCTCGTTACTAAATGTATCCATAGTTGGATCTTGGTGAAGATGTAGAAATTTTTTGAATTATGCTACGTTCCCCAACAGTGGCATCTGAGCCTAGGTTTTAGGCGTAGCATCTTGCACGAGTAGAACACAAAGCAGTTGTGGGCGTATGATCTTGTTCAACTTTCTTACTGTTACTAGTCAATCTTGATTCGGCAGTATTGTGGGATGAAGCGGCCCGGACCGACCTTACACGTACGCTTACGTGAGACTGGTTCCACTGACAGACATGCACTAGATGCATAAGGTGGCTGGCGGGTGTCTGTCTCTCCTACTTTAGTCGGATCAGATTCGATGAAAAGGGTCCTTATGAAGGGTAAATAGAAGTTGACAAATCACGTTGTGGTTTTGGCGTAGGTAAGAAACGTTCTTGCTAGAAATCCTATAGAAGCCACGTAAAACTTGCAACAACAATTAGAGGACATCTAACTTGTTTTTGCAGCATGTGCTATGTGACGTGGTATGGCCAAGAACGAAGATGTGATGAATGATATATGTGATGTATGAGATTGATCATGTTTTTGTAATAGGAAATCACGACTTGCATGTCGATGAACTTGACAACCGGCAGGAGCCATAGGAGTTGTCTTAATTATTGTATGACCTGCGTGTCACTGAATAACGCCATGTAATTACTTTACTTCGTTGCTAAACGTTAGCTATAGTAGTAGAAGTAATAGTTGGCGTGACGACTTCTTCAAGACACGATGATGGAGATCATGATGATGAAAGATCATGGTGTTGAGCCGGTGACAAGATGATCATGGTGCCCCGAAGATGGAGATCCAAGGAGCAAGATGATATTGGCCATATCATGTCACTTTAATTGATTGCATGTGATGTTTATCATGTTTATGCATCTTGTTTACTTAGAACGACGGTAGTAAATAAGATGATCTCTCACTAAAATTTCAAGTATTGTGTTTCCCCTAACTGTGCACCGTTGCTAAAGCTCGTTGCTCCGAAGCACCACGTGATGATCGGGTGTGATAGGTTCTAACGTTCGCATACAACGGGTGTAAGACAGATTTACACACGCGATACACTTAGGGTTCACTTGACGAGCCTAGCATGTACAGACATGGCCTCGGAACACGGAAGACCGAAAGGTCGAACACGAGACGTATAGAAGATACGATCAACATGAAGATGTTCACCGTTGATGACTAGTCCGTCTCACGTGATGATCGGACACGGACTACTCGATTCGGGTCGTGTATTACTTAGATGACTAGAGAGATGTCATTCTGAGTGGGAGTTCGTTATAATTTGATTAAGATGAACTTAATTATCATGAACTTAGTCTAAATTCTTTACAATATCTCTTGTAGATCAAATGGCCCACGCTCAGGTTTCCCTCAACTTCAACGCGTTCCTAGAGAAAACCAAGCTGAAAGACGATGGTAGCAACTATACGGATTGGGTCCGTAACCTGAGGATTATCCTCATAGCTGCCAAGAGATCATATGTCCTAGAAGCACCGCTAGGTGATGCACCTGCTCCTGATGCGGCCCAAGACGTTTTGAACGTCTGGCAGTCGCGTAGTGATGATTACTCCATGGTTCAGTGCGGCATGCTTTACAGTTTAGAATCGGGGCTCCAAAAACGTTTTGAGCACCACGGAGCATATGAGATGTTCGAAGAGCTGAAAATGGTTTTCCAAGCTCATGCCCGAGTCGAGAGATATGATGTCTCCGAGGCATTCTACAGCTGTAAGATGGAGGAGAACAGTTCTGTCAGTGAGCACATCCTCAAGATTTCAGGATTGCACAACCGCTTGTCTCAGCTGGGAATGAATCTCCCAGATGAAGCGGTCGTTGACAGAATCCTCCAGTCGCTCCCACCAAGCTTCAAGAGCTTCGTGCTGAACTTCAATATGCAGGGGATGGAGAAGTCCATTCCCGAGGTGTATTCGATGCTGAAATCAGCGGAGGTAGACATCAAGAAAGAACATCAAGTGTTGATGGTCAATAAAACCACTAAGTTCAAGAAAGGCAAGGGTAAGAAGAACTTCAAGAAGGACGGCAAGGGAGTTGCCGCGCCTGGCAAGCCTGTTGCCGGGAAGAAGCCAAAGTATGGACCCAAGCCTGAAACAGAGTGCTTTTATTGCAAGGGAACGGGTCACTGGAAGCGGAACTGCCCCAAATACTTAGCAGACAAGAAGGCCGGCAACGTCAAAGGTATATATGATATACATGTTATTGATGTGTACCTTACCAGCACTCGTAGTAGCTCCTGGGTATTCGATACCGGTGCAGTTGCTCACATTTGCAACTCAAAACAGGAGCTGCGGAATAAACGGAGACTGGCGAAGGATGAGGTGACGATGCGCGTCGGGAATGGTTCCAAGGTCGATGTGATCGCCGTCGGCACGCTGCCTCTACATCTACCCTCGGGATTAGTTTTAAACCTGAATAATTGTTATTTAGTACCAACTTTGAGCATGAACATTGTTTCTGGATCTCGTCTTATGCGAGATGGCTACTCTTTCAAATCGGAGAATAATGGTTGTTCTATTTATTTGAGAGATATGTTTTATGGTCATGCCCCGCTGGTCAATGGTTTATTTTTGATGGATCTCGAACGTAGTAATACACATATTCATAGTGTAGATGCCAAAAGATGTAAAGTTGATAATGATAGTCCCACATACTGGTGGCATTGCCGACTTGGTCATATTGGTGTCAAACGTATGAAGAAGCTCCATCCAGATGGACTTCTAGAGTCTCTTGATTATGAATTATTTGACACGTGCGAACCATGCCTTTTGGGCAAGATGACCAAGACTCCGTTCTCCGAAACAATGGAGCGAGCAACCAACTTGTTGGAAATCATACATACCGATGTGTGCGGTCCAATGAGTGTTGAGGCTCGCGGAGGCTACCGTTATGTTCTCACCCTCACAGATGACTTGAGTAGATATGGGTATATCTATTTGATGAAACACAAGTCTGAGACCTTTGAAAAGTTCAAGGAATTTCAGAATGAGGTTGAGAATCAACGTGACAGAAAAATAAAGTTCTTGCGATCGGATCGTGGGGGTGAATATTTAAGTCATGAATTTGCACACACCTTAGAAGCTGTGGAATTGTTTCACAATTGACACCGCCCGGAACACCTCAACGTAACGGTGTGTCCGAACGTCGAAATCGTACTCTGTTGGACATGGTGTGATCTATGATGTCCCTTACCGATTTACAGCTATCTTTTTGGGGTTATGCTTTAGAGACTGCCGCATTCACTTTAAATAGGGCTCCGTCGAAATCCGTTGAGACGACTCCGTATGAACTTTGGTTTGGCAAGAAACCGAAGCTGTCGTTTCTGAAAGTTTGGGGTTGCGATGCTTATGTCAAGAAACTTCAACCTGAAAAGCTCGAACCCAAATCGGAAAAATGCGTCTTCATAGGATACCCACAGGAAACAATCGGGTACACCTTCTACCACAGATCCGAAGGCAAAGTCTTTGTTGCCAAGAATGGATGCTTTCTGGAGAAAGAGTTTCTCTCGAAAGAAGTGAGTGGGAGGAAAGTAGAACTTGATGAGGTGACAGTCACCCCTCCTGGAACGGAAAGTAGCGCAGCACAGGAAACTGTTCCTGAGGTGCCTGCACCGACAAGGGAGGAAGTTGATGATAATGATCATGAAGAAACAGATCAAGTTACTACTGAACTTCGAAGGTCCACAAGGGCACGTTCCGCACCAGAGTGGTACGGCAACCCTGTCCTAGAAATCATGTTGTTAGACAACGGTGAACCTTCGAACTATGAAGAAGCGATGGCGGGCCCAGATTCCAATAAATGGCTTGGAGCCATGAAATCCGAGATAGAATCCATGTATGAAAACAAATTATGGACTTTGGTGGACTTGCCTGATGATAGGCACGCCATAGAAAACAAATGGATATTTAAGAAGAAGACAGACGCGGATGGTAATGTGACCATCTATAAGGCTCGGCTTGTCGCTAAGGGTTATCGACAAGTTCAAGGGATTGACTACGACGAGACTTTCTCTCCCGTAGCGATGCTGAAGTCAGTCAGAATCATGTTAGCTATTGCCGCATTCTATGATTATGAGATATGGCAAATGGACGTCAAAACAACATTCCTTAACGGCTTCCTCAAGGAAGAGTTGTATATGATGCAACCGGAAGGTCTTGTCGATCCAGAGAACGCTAACAAGGTATGCAAGCTCCAGCGCTCGATTTACGGGCTGGTGCAAGCATCTCGGAGTTGGAATATTCGCTTTGATGAAGTGATCAAAGCGTTTGGCTTTATACAGACTTATGGAGAAGCCTGTATTTAAAACAAAGTGAGTGGGAGCTCTGTGGCATTTCTCATATTATATGTGGATGACATATTGCTGATGGGAAATGATATAGAATTCTTGGAAAATGTAAAGGCCTACTTGAATAAAAGTTTTTCAATGAAGGACCTTGGAGAAGCTGCTTACATATTAGGCATCAAAATCTATAGAGATAGATCGAGACGCCTCATTGGTATTTCACAAAGTACATACCTTGACAAGATATTGAAAAAGTTCCATATGGATCAGTCCAAGAAGGGATTCTTGCCTGTTTTACAAGGTATGAGATTGAGTAAGACTCAGTCGCCGACCACAGCAGAAGATAGAGAAAAGATGAGTGTCATTCCCTATGCCTCGGCCATAGGTTCTATCATGTATGCCATGCTGTGTACCAGACCTGATGTGAACCTTGCCATAAGTTTGGTAGGGAGGTACCAAAGTGATCCCGGTACGGAACACTGGACAGCGGTCAAGAACATCCTGAAGTACCTGAAAAGGACTAAGGATATGTTTCTCGTTTATGGAGGTGACGAAGAGCTCGTCGTAAAGGGTTACGTCGATGCTAGCTTCGACACAGATCTGGATGACTCTAAGTCACAAACCGGATACGTGTATATTTTGAATGGAGGGGCAGTCAGCTGGTGCAGTTGCAAGCAAAGCGTGGTGGCAGCATCTACATGTGAAGCGGAGTACATAGCTGCTTCTGAAGCAGCGCAGGAAGGAGTCTGGATGAAGGAGTTCATCACCGACTTAGGAGTCATTCCAAGCGCGTCAAGCCCGATGACTCTCTTCTGTGACAACACTGGTGCTATTCCTATTACCAAGGAGCCCAGGTTTCACAAGAAGACCAAGCACATCAAGCGCCATTTCCACTCCATCCGGAATTATGTTCAGGATGGAGACATAGATATTTGTAAAGTGCATACGGATCTGAATGTAGCAGAACCGTTGACTAAACCTCTTTCACGAGCAAAACATGATCAACACCAGAACTCTATGGGTGTTCGATTCATCACAATGTAACTAGATTATTGACTCTAGTGCAAGTGGGAGACTGTTGGAGATATGCCCTAGAGGCAATAATAAAAGCATTATTATTATATCTCCTCGTTCATGATAATTGTCTGTTATTCATGCTTGAATTGTATTGTACGGAAACAACGATACATGTGTGAATACACAGACCACAATGAGTCCCTGGTAGGCCTCTAGTTACCAGCTCGTTGATCAACAGATGGTCACGGTTTCCTGACCATGGACATGAGATGTCAGTGATAACGGGATCACATCATTAGGAGAATGATGTGATGGACAAGACCCAAACTTGAGCATAACACGAGATCGTATAGTTCGTAATGCATAAGCTTTTCGGTGTCAAGTATTTATTCCTTAGACCATGAGGTTGTACAACTCCCGGATACCGTAGGAGTACTTTGGGTGTGCCAACCGTCACAACGTAACTGGGTGGCTATAAAGGTACGCATCGGGTATCTCCGAAAGTGTCTGTTGAGTTGGTACGAACCGAGACTGGGATGTTGTCACTCCGTATGACGGAGAGGTACCTCTGGGCCCACTCGGTAAGACATCATCATAATGAGATCAATGTGACTAAGTAGTTAGTCATGGGATGATGGATTACGGATCGAGTAAAGAGACTTGCCATGACGAGATTGAACAAGGTATCGGGGATACCGACGATCGAATCTCGGGCAAGTACCGTACCGATGGACAAAGGGAATAACATACGGGATTAAGTGAATCCTTGACACGGTGGTTCATCCGATGAAGATCATCGAGGAACACGTGGGAACCAACATGGGTATCCAGATCCCGCTGTTGGTTATTGACCGGAGAGTGGTCTCGGTCATGTCTACGTGTCTCCCGAACCCGTAGGGTCTACACACTTAAGGTTCGGTAATGCTAGGGTCGTAGAGATAAATGCACGTGGAAACCCGAAAGTTGTTCGGAGTCCCGGATGAGATCCCGGACGTCACGAGGAGTTCCGGAATGGTCCCGAGGTAAAGATTGATATATAAGAAGTCCAGTTTCGGGCAACGGGTGATCTCCGGGGGTCACCGGGAGCGTCCCGGGACCACCGGAGGGGCCCCGGGGGTGGTGGGTCCCCTAGGCCGCGAGGGGAAGTGTCCAGCCCTCTGGGCTGGCGCACCACAAGGGGGCCCACCTCCCCATGCGCCTAGGGTTAAAACCCTAAGGGGAGGGGGGCCACCACTTGCCTTGGGGGACAAGGAGTCCCCCCTGGCCGCCGCCCCCCCTTGCAGATTGGATCTGCAGGGGGCTGGCGCCCCCCTGGCCCCCTATATATATGTGGGGGGGGGGGAGAGGGCAGCCGCACCCAAGTCCTGGCGCCTCTCCCCCTCCCGTCACACCTCCGTACTCCCAACGCAGGGCGCCCGGCGAAGCCCTGCTGCGATCTCCACTGCATCCGTCATCACGCCGTCGTGCTGCCGGATCTCTGACGACTTCTCCTCCCCCTTGCTGGATCAAGAAGGAGGTGACGTTGCTGCACCGTACGTGTGTTGAACGTGGAGGTGCCATCCGTTCGGCGCTAGATCATCGGTGACGAAGAACGTGAAGAGTATGACTACTTCATCCACACTTTGTTGAAAGCTTCCGCACACGATCTAGATAACGGTATGTAGATGCACTCTTACTTGCTCGTTGCTAGATGTATCCATAGTTGGATCTTGGTGAAGACGTAGAAATTTTTTGAATTATGCTACGTTCCCCAACAGTTACTACCTACTACTCGGCCAAAGCAATAAACAGCAACGGAGAACATGCAAGAATTACTCAAGAACATAAATATAAAAGAGGTGAATCAAATATATTACTCACACACAATCTGAACATAATCTCATAATCCATCGGATCCCAGCAAACTCAGCATAGCAACAGCAGAAAGATTACATATGTGCCTCGATCATGTAGGGCAGCTCACGAGGTCTAATCCATGAAGAACAAAGAGGGGAGGAGAACATCACACAGCTACTAGTCATGGACCCATGGTCCAAGGGGGACTACTCACGACTCATCCGGGAAGCGTCCATGGTGGTGGAGAAGCTCCCGGTGGTGGTTCTCCCCTCCGGCAGGGTGCCGGGAAGAGTTCTCCTGGTGCTTCCGATCTTGGAAGCGCGGCGGTGGCGGAACAGAGGCTAGATCGTAAAAAAGGGTTCCGTCCTCGAGCGTTTCGTGACGCGAGGAGTATATATGTGAAAGGGGGTCACCAGAAGCGGAGAGGGGGGCCCAGGCGCCCCCTAGGGCGGCCAGGGGTGGGGCCGCCTGGGCTGCCCCTGGCTCCCCTCTGGCCCCACCTTGGTTTTTTTTAAGCTCCCGTTATGCTTATTTTTCCTGTATTTTTCCCAGAATTTTTAGGGCACTTTTAATATGGGGGAAACCTGAAATAGAAAAACAGCAGAAAACAGGAACTAGCACTGTGGTGCACTGAGTTAATAGTTTAGTCCAAATATGATCAAAAGTGTATGGAAGTGCATAAATATCATAGCAATATCACAGAAAAGAGGCATGGAGCAAGCAGAAATTATAGATACGTTTTGGACGTATCAACATCCCCAAGCTTAATTCCTGCTCGTCCTCGAGTAGGTAAATGATAACAAGCATAATTTCTGTGGTGACATGCTACCAACCATATAAGAACTTTTTAAGCACAACAATCAAGGCATGCAATTCAATTCAAGTCATAACAAGCAAGAGTCTATATTAGCATTGTAACAAGTAACATAAGAACATAAAGGTGCAAGAGCTCTCGCTGTCCGTGACTCGAATGTCTCCAAATGGTGTTTGCGTGCAAGAAAGGGGATAGGGATATATGAGAGAGTAAAACATAGTTTTTGTATTGTTGAGAACTTAATCTACTAAAGTTTCACACTTGGTCTTCTTTGGAATCTTATCTTGACTCATCCCCAGACCGTCAGCCAGGTACAAGTCAAAATGATCCACTCCCTTTCGATATTTTGAGCACTCATGCAATGGATGAGCGTAAGCAAGCTTAGGATGGTAAAGAGAGAAAAATGATAGAGGGGGAAGACAAGGTGTGAAAGGCTCACATCAATGAGGACAATCATCGGCGAGAGAAAGCCAAATGATAGATATGATGTGAGGAGTAGGGATTGCCATGCAATGGATGCACATATGAGCTAAGGTAAGCTCTCCAATGGAACTAGTGGGGGTGCATCCAACTTGCTTGCTCAAGAAGACCTAGAGATCTTTTGAGGAGGCTCATCATTGGAATATACAAGCCAAGTTCTATAGTGTAAAGGTCCCCACATAGCTATATGCATGAATGATAGTCTCTATGGAATACAAGGTATAAGATGGAGTACGAGTGTGGCTCTCTCAAAAGAAATAGTAGTGTGCCCCCTTCTCTCTTTTTATTTCTTTTTTCTCTTTTTTTTCTATTTTTTTTATTTTTTGTGGCCTCAATGGCTCTTTCTATTTAACTCTCATTTGTCCTCTTTGGGATCTTTTGATTTTGTCCTCTTGGGGATCTTTTCCTCACTTTACAAAAGTACTCAACATAAAGAAAATGAAACTATCATGATGTATGCAAATGTATGCCTCTGCCAGTGTAGCAGGATATGCAATGATACTAGCGCGTCATGTAGCAATGATTAGGGCAAAGCCCAACTAGCATGCGGCTCATAGATCAAGCAAAAAGCATGTATGCCATGAAGATCAAGTCATGAGAAGATGGCTGTTGCATGGCAATGTATCTCAGAAAGGCTATGGAAATGCCTTGATAGGTAGGTATGGTGGCTGTTTTGAGGAAGGATATAATGAGGCTTATGATGACAGAGCGTATCGTGCCAAGGATTTGGATGCACCGGTGAAGTATGCGCCAACTCTCGAGGTGAGAAAGGGCAATGCACGGTACCGAAGAGGCTAGAAAAATATGGATAGGTGGAAGTGTCAACTTTCGAATACTCACATTAGTCCGAAGAACTCATGCACTTATTATCGGTAACTCTCAATCTAATTAGGAGGTTCACAAAGAGGCAAGTACCCCGAGGACGAGTGTATGGGGGTTTGGTTATCCTTGCGCATCCTCGACTCATGGTACGTGAGTGTACTGTAATATTCGATCCCTCCAAAGATTAGTGATCCATTTAGTAGCTAAAGTTCTCAACTATTTTGTAGGTTTTCGAAAATAAACACGGATTGCCCAAAATACGACATCTATCACTAATAGGCTAAAGCTCTTGTCACCAAAAGTTCAGACATTACTCATGGCAATACCTCAAAACTATTGCAAGTTACTACTAAAATTAAATAGCAACCTCAATTACCTACTTTAATTTAAGACACACAACTCAGTGCAACAGGCAAACTCTCTTAACAATATAAACATGAAAACTCAAGAGAGTTCAGCAACCAACTAAACAAAAGCTCTTTAAAAAGAAAAGCATGAAAACTAAGAGCTAAACATGACAGTAGCTATGGAAAGACAAAGAACACACACAGCAAAGATAAGCATGAAAATCCTATGTTGTGTTCTTGGTTGAAGTGGAGCGTGTTTCTCTCCCACACAAAGAAAGCTGGGTTCTAACTTGTTATGAACAGCAAGCAAAGCTAAAGAAAACTAAAAAAGGAAACTAAACGCAAGACGCTCCAAGCATAGCACATAACACATGAAGTGATTAAAATATAGTGGAACGAAAGACGAACTGATAATTGTTGATGGAGAAGGGGATGCACGGGGGCATCCCCAAGCTTAGACGCCTGATTCTTCTTGAATATTTCTTGGGGGTGCACGGGGGCATCCCCAAGCTTGAGCGTTTGACCCTCCTGGATCTTCTTTTATCTTCTTCCCTCACACACTTGAAAATTCCCTTCATACATAACTCATCATAATCTGATTAGCGAGGTTAGTACGCATAATAAAATAATTTTTCCCTACTGGAAATAAGGATAATCTTGAAGAGCTACTGTTTCTCAAGATTGCCAAAAGGTTTTTGCAAAGAAAAAGCAAGCTCAAGGTTTGCAAAACGAAGAAAAGGCAAAACAGGACAGAATCTGTGAAAAACAGACAAGCATGTAGTAAATAATTTTTTCGGGGCACTTCTGCAAGTCAAATAAAAAAACTCAGAACAGACGCCAGAAAGCCAATTGTATAGAGCACGCTTTCAAAAAAATTCAGATCAAAAAGATGATCTGGTGATTTTATACGAATTTTTCTGTCCAAGGACAGAATCTGTTTTCTGGACTGCACGTCGCAACTTTTGAACTTTCTTGCAATCGAAGGCTAAACTTGGCACAAAGCTGAAAATAAAAGATACAATGATGATGCTACTATAGTAACAAACATCAAGACACAACAAAAGCAAAAATAAAACCTAATTCGTTGTGGGCTGCCTCCCAAAAGCGCTTTCTTTTATGCCTTTAAGCTAGGCATGATGCAAAAAGATCATGTTCTATCAATTGAACCATCATCAAGATCATCAAAAAGCTCTTCAATAGTACAACTAGTCTTAAGAGGACTTTCAAATAAAGGCCTAGTAAAGATACTCCTAGGGAGAAAACCAAAAGGTGGAAAGTCAATGGGAGATTCATTTATAAATTTATCAAAGAGAGGTATTTCTTCCAAAGTTTTCACAGTTTCAACCCCTTTGGCAATAGATGGATTACTTTTGGAACGAGGAGCCTTTGGAGCTTAACCGAACTTAGGTTCCTTCTTTGCCGGATTTTCTACCTTTTTGGCTTTGATTGAGGAGAAAGTAGTTCCTAAAGTGTCAAAGATTTCCTCAATCTTGTCTATCCTAGAAGAATCCAAGTCATGGGATTTGATGATCTCCAAAGTTTTGAGAATTTTATGCATGGAGCTATCAAGCCTATTCAAATTCCCTTGGATCTTACGGTCCAACTCATTTATTTTATTAATGCTTGGCATCTCTAGCTCTATCTTTTCAAGTTTTTTCATAATGTGAGCTAGGGTAATGTCCTCTTGAATGCTAACAACAGGGGGATTTCCAACAAGATTTTCCATAATACTAAGAGATTCCCAAACTGGGGCTTCTAGGAAATTTCCATTGATAGCAGAATCTAGAATAAACCTATTCCAAGAAGTAATTCCAACATAAAAATTTCTAAGCAGGATAGTAGTAGATTGCTTCTTGATGGCTCTTTTTTGAGAATCATTAATTCTATACCAAGCATCTTTTAGACTTTCACCACCTCTTTGTTTAAAGGTGAGCACTTCTGCCTCACCAAAGGCAAAAGGACCAGACATAATGCCAACTAAAAGCGAGATAACTATTTTTGTGATTTCTGGTAAGGGACACTAAAGCAAAAACTGAAAGGTAAACTAACAAGACTAAAAAGCAAAGATAAAAGATAGCGTGCAACTCCCCTATCTTGAAGAGTGGAGTCCCCGGCAACGGCGCCTGAAACTTTGCTTGATGGCTTCTCGCCCCTCGTTGGTTACCCCAAGGGGAAGGTTTGAGATGTAGCGTAACGGCAAGTTTCCCTTGGCAAGATACCAAGGATCGAATCCCGTGAGACTCCGAGGGTAGGAAAGAAGGTGTCAACTGCTAACGGCGCCAGATACTTAGCGGTTGACAGGACCTGCACATAGATACAAATAACTTTGCTCCCAACGAGTACAGAGAGGTTGTCAATCCCTCTGGCCTTGTCGTTTACAAAGGATCAAACACAAGAGATAATAGTGATAGGTATGACTGCAACTAGGAAATAAGAACAGGAAGTAAATAGCGGGTGTGATCATTGATGGTAATATGGACCGGGATCCCATGATGTTCACTAGTGATGTCTCTCTCCCAAAAGACGCTAAAACAGCTAAGCGAGGTAAACAAATTATAGCTGGGCAATTGACAGGATAATGTGCGCAAACCAATGCTAACTATGCTGTAAAGAAAGGTAGAGGCTCAAAAGCATGGGCGGTACGCCAAGGCAAGTAGGCCGAAATCCATCTGCATCTACTACTAATCATCCACCTTGAGATATCTATCCAGAACATCTCACTGGTATTAAGTTGCGAATGCCACCCAAAGTGTAGACTCAAAACAACAGACAACTGTATTAAAAGAACTTTGCGTAAAGTAAACAATCCTTGCACCCGCAAGTACAAGCACCGTTGTTTTCCCCCTTGTGGCAAGAGCATATCCCCTAGACTCATGTTTTCGTCACTCAAACTAGTCATCAAGGGGCATGAACCCACAATCAAGCATAACGTTCCCTCTTGGAGTTACTACCTACTACTCGGCCAAAGCAATAAACAGCAACGGAGAAAATGCAAGAATTACTTAAGAACATAAATATAAAAGAGGTGAATCAAATATATTACTCACACACAATCTGAACATAATCTCATAATCCATCGGATCCCAGCAAACTCAGTATAGCAACAGCAGAAAGATTACATATGTGCCTCGATCATGTAGGGCAGCTCATGAGGTCTAATCCATGAAGAACAAAGAGGGGAGGAGAACATCACATAGCTACTGGTCATGGACCCATGGTCCAAGGGGGACTACTCACGACTCATCCGGGAAGCGTCCATGGTGGTGGAGAAGCTCCCGGTGGTGGTTCTCCCCTCCGGCAGGGTGCCGGGAAGAGTTCTCCTGGTGCTCCCGATCTTGGAAGCGCGGCGGCGGCGGAACAGAGGCTAGATCGTAAAAAAGGGTTCCGTCCTCGAGGGTTTCGGGACGCGAGGAGTATATATGCCAAAGGGGGTCACCAGAAGCGGAGAGGGGGGCCCAGGCGTCCCCCTAGGGCGGCCAGGGGTCGGGCCGCCTGGGCTGGCCGCCTGGGCTGCCCCTGGCTCCCCTCTGGCCCCACCTTGGTTTTTCTTGAAGCTCCCGTTACGCCGATTTTTCCAGTATTTTTCCCAAAAAATTTAGGGCACTTTTAATATGGGGGAAACCTGAAATAGAAAAACAGCAGAAAACACGAACTGGCACTGTGGTGCACTGAGTTAATAGTTTAGTCCAAATATGATCAAAAGTGTATGGAAGTGCATAAATATCATAGCAATATCACACAAAAGAGGCATGGAGCAAGCAGAAATTATAGATACGTTTTGGACGTATCAGCATTATCTAAGATCGACTGGCGCGTTCCTGATTTTCAGCCGCTTTAAGAGGACGAAGAAGTTCCGGAACAAGTCAATCCTCAGCCTTCGCAGCAGGAAGAAGCATAAGTCGCTTTGCTTTATTTTTATTTGCTGTAATCCGTTGCCGAAAAACTTTAATCCGTCTAGGCCTTCAAGTGCCTTGTAATAGGATAGCTGAAAACATCTTCTGCCTTAATCCGGATGTCAGAGTTTTGTTTTGGCATCTGCCAATTTTAATCCCTTGTCTGCTATGGTTGATCCTTTATATTACCTGTATCTACATAGATAACATTGAAAAAATGTCCTGGCGGTTTACCGCCGGACCGATTAAAGTGCTCTTACAGGCATATATATATCGAACAAGTATCTGCTTTATACCTTAGAAATACTTTCGTACCTTTAACTAAGTATGATTGACATCCTTAATCCGGTGACATTGTAAATTCTGAGGAAGCTCTTGGCTCTGTTGGTATTTGCCCAATGATTATTCCGGGTTATAATAACTACCGGTTTAAATAATGCTGGAGTTCTATGACTAGACTTTTGTAAATACGTGGTCAACTTCGAAGTTGCCCAGCTCCGGATCAAAAAACCATAGAAAACATTTGAAAAACCACAAAACACAAAACACAGTTTGCAAATAAGACCATGTAGTCGATGCTTTTTATGAGCTGCCAGGCTCCATATGTGCCAATCAATGGGTGCGACCCAAAGGGCTATGACACTTTTCTTTTGGCATCAAAGGATGTACTCCAAGGGGCAAGAACTGTTTCTTTTGCTATCAAAGGATGTACTCCAAGGGACAAGAACGGTTTTTTTTCTTTTGCCATCAAAGGAAGTAATCAACCAAGGGGCAAGAATTGTTGCATTTGCCATCAAAGGAAGTACCCCTAGGGACAAGAACAGTTTTTTCTTTTGACATCAAAGGAAGTGGTCGACCAAGGGGCAAGAATTTTTGCATTTGCCATGAAAGGAAGCACCCCTAGGGACAAGAACAATTTTTTCTTTTGCCATCAAACGAAGTGGTCGACCAAGGGGCAAGAATTTTTGCATTTGCCATCAAAGGAAGCACCCCTAGGGACAAGAATA